>OY756939.1:6240000-7444285 GCA_963580275.1 Crataegus laevigata | reverse complement strand
GGGTGTATATCGTGTAAAATAAGGGGATCAGATTAAATTAATCCGGTCAATTTAATACGAGAGGGCGCCAAACACCCGCCTCCGTATTAATAATCCTATCTGGTATTATATCCGGTGTAGCAAACAAGGCCTTAGTCATACCATACAACTCCTTAATCAAGAAGTGTGGGGTCTCATCCAAAAGTCGAAAAGAAATATGGACTGATGAGAAAAGAAGAGAGAAAAGTAAAGTTGGAAAGGTTCAAAAGTAATAAGACCTAATTACTTTTGAATTTGGTAGATACAACTAACAAGCAGTCTTCTGCTCAAACATATTACGCTTTTTAGTTAAAATGGTTTATGAAATTAGTATAAGTTTTTATTTTAGTCATTGAGATTGAAAATCGCTACAAATGATCACCAAGTTTGTTTATAGTCAATCATTATGGTGTTTTTGTGAAAAAGTTTCAGTTAAATTGAGCATATTTTTGTCCAATCAACCCTTCAACTTACTTTTTCATTTCACGGAGATTTTTCACGAAATGACCAGAATGATTGACGATGGACAAACTACAGACCACTTCTATTGATTTTCAACATCAAAATTAAAAATGAGGAGATATGTCAATTTCAGAAATAATTTGAACTATAACACCAACATATTAAATGCAGAAAATTAGATGATCAATTAGACAATTTTTTATAAGATCAATGATACTTTATCGGTCTGGTGTGCTAGATTTTGTACCGGATTTAAGCCCAGATGTTGTTTTACTTATAAAAGGTAGATTCTCTACTCATTTTTTCCATACACTTCATATCCTCTCTTATTTGTGTTGTCACGATTAGGTCACGTCTTTTTATCTAATTATCTGTATAAAAAATTAATATAAAATGTTGACCTGTCTTAACTGTGTCCGTACAAATAGGAGTGATAAAAAGTGTATGGAAAAAGGAGAGCAGAGAATCCGCCTCCTTACTTATATGCCTCTATTCTATTATTTCATGTTATTAGCCTGAATTGATCATGTTGTTGAGATGTGAGTTTTAGAGTGCTTTCAAATCATCACAAGTGCGTTTCATTACATTTGACAAAAAAAAAAGAGTTAAAAGTGATTATGGGTTCAAAATAGAACTTAAAAAATTCTTTTTAGAAGCACTTTAAGTGTTTTTTAAGAGTTTACTTGCATTTTTATTTAAAATGCAAGGATCTAACAGCTAGAGCTCATTTGCAAGTGCTTTTAAAATGATTAAAAGCACTTTTGTCAAATTTTATTTTGGATTCCAAAAGCACTTTAAAAAAATTTCAAGAGCCATTCAGATTTTCACTAATGATTGATTTCAAAAATATATTTTTTTTTAAAAGTGTTTTTAAACATTTTAAAAGCAATTTCAAGTGAGCAAAATCTAAACTATTGGTCATACTATACAATTCCTTAATCAGGAAGTATGGGGTCCCTACCAAAAGTTGAAAAGAATTATGGACTAATGAGAAAAGAAGAGATAAAAATACAGTTGGAAAGCACTTTAAATTTTTTTTGAAGAGTCACTTAGATTTTTACTAAAGATTGGTTTTTAAACATTTTTTAAAGCAATTTTGGACAAGCAAAATCTAAACTATTGGTCATACTATATAATTTCTTAATCAAAAGAAGAGAGAAAAAATACAGTTGGAAAGCACTTTAATTTTTTTTCAAGAGCTACCTCGATTTTTACTAAAAATTGGTTTCAAAAACATTTTCTTCAAAAGCATTTTTAAATATTTTCAATACAATTTCAGATGAGCAAAATTTAAACTATTGGTCATACTATATAATTCCTTAATCAAGAAGTATGGGGTCTCAACCAAAAGTTGAAAATAAATATGGGCTAATGAGAAAATAAGAGAAAAAAATACAGTTGGAAAGCACTTTAATTTTTTTTCAAGAGCCACTTATATTTTTACTAAAGACTGGTTTTAAAAACATTTTTTTAAAAGAATTTTTAGACATTCTAAAAATAATTTCAGACTAGCAAAATCTAAACTATCAGTCATACTATATAATTCCTTAAGACCATCTCCAACCCTGGGCTATTTGCCAAATTTTTCCCCAAAATTTCCCCCCAAACTCACTCTAACCCAAAGGGAAAATTCGGTCTAAATGCTAAACCAAGGCCAAATTTCCCCCAGAATTTAGCCCAGAAATCGGTGTGGGCTCCACCAAACCGAATGAAAATATTTATCGAAATTTAAATTTTTTTGATTAAAATGTTCATAAAATTAATTTACGATAGTCTACATATTTATTTATTTTTTAATTTAATTTAAGAAAAAAATAGCCTAAGTTTATTCTTTAATAATTCCGGGCTAAAATTTTAGATTAGAAAGGGTTGGAGCAGAAAAACTGTTTCTGGGCTAAAAGCTAAATTTTTCGGGCTAAAAAATTTGGCTTTTAGCCCAAGGGTTGGAGATGGTCTAATCAAGAAGTATGGGGTCTCAACCAAAAGTTGAAAATAAATATGGACTAATGAGAAAAGAAGAGAAAAAAATACAGTTGGAAAGCACTTTAATTTTTTTTCAAGAGCCACTTAGATTTTTACTAAATATTTTTTTTCAAAAACGTTTTTAAACATTTTAAAAGTAATTTCAAACAAGCAAAATCTAAACTATTGGTCATACTATATGATTCCTTAATCAAGAAGTATGGGGTCTCAACCAAAAGTTGAAAAGAAATATGGACTAATGAGAAAAAAAATACAATTGGAAAGCACTATAAATTTTTTTCAAGAGCCACTTAGATTTTTATCAAAAATTGGTTTCAAAAATATTTTCTTCAAAAGTATTTTAAATATTATAAAAGCAAGACGAGTAAAATCTAAACTATTGGTCATGCTATATAATTCTTTAATCAAGAAATATGGGTCCTAACCAAAAGCTAAAAAGAAATAGGGTAAATTACACTATACTCTCTTAGGTTTGAGGTCTATTACAATCACATACAACATCTTTAAAATATTTCACTTTCATACCTCATGTAATATTTTATTTCAAAATAATACATCCGTTACATTTTCCATCCATTAATCCGTTAAGTGCTGACGTGGCAGCCATATGGCTGCCAAATGTGTGCCACGTGGCCCCAAAAAAATAAAATTTTAATTTTTTTAAAAAAAACCTTAATCTTCTATATATATTTAAAAAAATTATTAAAAAAAACTGAAATAACCATCCCGTGTCCCCCCAAACCAAAACCCAGAAATGATATTATCCCTCCCAACTCCCTCCCGCCTGAGACCCAACCCAAAAAGAATAAACACCTACCCCAGGGACCCTCCCTGCGCACCCCACCCCAACCCTCCCTTCCTCCCTCCCTCCCGCCCGCGACCCAACCTAGAAAGAATAAACACCACCCTTCAGGGACTCTCCCTGCACACCCCACCCCAACCTGCGACCCTCATTCCCTCCACACCCACCCTCTTCCCTTCTCTACACACCCCCCCACGAACCCCCGCGATGGCCAGATCCTCAGATTTGAAACCTTCAACCCCCGGATCTGGGTTTTTTTTTTTTTTTTTGGGTTGCAGGTAGGTGGGTCAGGGAAGAAGTTGAAAATGGGGGAGAAAATAAGGGAAGAGGGGGGCGCGGGGAAAGACGAACTGAAGGGATTTTTTTTTTAATTTTATAATTACCTTCTTCTTCTTGGGTTGCAGGGAAGAAGATGAGAGAGATAGGTTTGAGGGGTTGCAGCCACGTCAGTGCTTAACGGATCAATGGATGAAAAATGTAACGAATGTATTATTTTGAAATAAAATAGTACATGAGGTATGAAAATGAAATGTTTTAAAGATGTTGTATGGGATTGTAATAGATCTCAAACCCGATGAGGTATGGTGTAATTTACCCAAAGAAATGTGAACTAATGAGAAAAGAAAAGGAAAAAAAAAAAGATGATGGAGAGGCTGCCCAACAAGAACAAATTGACGGTACGCTTATGTCATGTCACAAATTTACGCACCAAGTTCAAAGTTGGGTCAACAGTCGTAATTCTGGCGCACAACGGCGACAAATGGATACCTTCCCTTTCCCGCTCACTAAATCCACCACGAAGCCCATAACTTCTCTTTCTCCGTAAACCATTAAAATCCAGACCACAAAATTGGAAAAGTTTCCGTTCCAACGAAAGCAAGCAGTTTTTCCCAAAATTCACTTGTCGCGGGATTTTCAAACACTATCAGCAGTGAATTCAACTTCTTCACTGGTAAGTAGCTTTGTTTGTGGTTCCATTTTTAGGAATTTTGAATTATTTTTTCGGTGTTCTGGAGCTGGTTTATTGGAAGCTCTGTTTGGTTGGCGAGAAAATTGAAGAAAGTGGAAATATAAAATAATTTGAATTGGGTATTGCATTTTTTTTCTTGCTTAACTTTTGTACTAGTAGAAATGAAAAAAAATTCAGAGACTATAGTACACACACACACACACACATATATATATAGGCTCTTTCTCAAGGGAATCTTCATTTAAAAAAAAATAATGATACCCTCTTGACTGCTAGATTTGACTTTAATGAAATTTTGTGATTGAGATTAAATCACAGCTCACAGAATATCAACTATAGAATTTCATTAAAGCCAAATCTAATGGTTAAGAGAGAATCTCTATTTTTTAAAAAAAAAAAGGGGATCCCTCTTGGGAAGGAATTCCTCTATATATATTGGAAGTTTTTAGTGCAGTTCCAGCGTGAGAGCCCTCCCCCCAGACTATTCACTATTTAATCCACTCAGTGAACAATAATTACCCTTAATGAACAGTAAAATTATCTTTTGTATCTCCACCCCTACACTTGGATAGATCTGGCAACAGATAAATAAAATAATAATATTTTTTGCAATTGCTTGGAAATTTCCGTGCACCTCTCCACTCCCTCACGTCATTCCCTCTTTTTCCACTCATCCTTCTTACTTCTCTCCATTTTTCTTTGAAGTTCCTATCTCTCTCTCTCTCTAGAGCTCCGAGAGCTCTCACCCACTTTCCTCTTTGAAAATTAACAAATCAAACTCCAAAACCATGAAACTTTAATCTCTGAGACTAAAGGATCCTTGCTATACTGTTGCATGCGTCATCGGACCACACGGTGTAAACCACCATTGAAGCCGAGAGCTTCAAGATCTGAAACTCGAACCTAGGTGAGGTTTTCTATGCAAACCTTGTTTCATTATGTCTTAATGTTGCTTAGGACAAGATTTGTGGTGTTTTTTGTGCCAACCCGTCTGGATATATTTATAAATTACGTAGCGAATTGACAGAATTACCCCTTTAGGGTTATGTACGCATGCATGTGTGTTGTGTGAGGACCAATGGATGGTGGCCCTCAATAATTGGAACTATGGTTTGTTGAGATATTATTGTGTAGGAGACTTTAGGACCACACACACACCCTTACCTCTCCTGTCACTCTCTCTCTGTCCATCACTCACACTCAGACTCACTCTCTCTCTCTCTTCACTCCCGAGCTCTCATTCTCTCTCCCTCGCCATTATTGTACGGACACACCCAAGGAGACACAAAACTTAACAGATCGAACGAACCAACACCACCATTCGACTCCTGGAAGCCATACGAGCACGATGGTACCATTTTCAGGTGAGTTCTACGTCATTTTCACATCGGAATCACAAGGTCTGATCTTGGCACTATTCATGAACTTTTTGTTGGTTGATTTTTAGGACAATCTAAGCTTATAGGAAGCTTCGTGAGGTCCCAAGGAGGCTTGGAGTGGTTCGTTTGAAAGAATTGGACGTCGGGATCACGAGGTTGAAGTTTGGCAGGATTTTCTCCTTTTTCTTCGGTGAGATTCCGTGAATTTTAGAGCTTTAAATTAGTATGAATGTGTTCTACATGTTGAGGGCTTCATTTTGGTATAAAGAACATGAAAAATGGTTGAAAAACGAGTGAGATACATCGATTTGAAAAAAACCCAGATTTCCGGCGAACAGTCACCGGCGACTCGTCGGAGAAGACGACGGAATATTCCGTCAGTTTTGACGGAATATTCTAACGGCGTTAACTGACGCCGTCAGTGTGCAGGTCACGTGGCTGCGCGTGGCCGGCTCGTGGGTCCGTGCCGTCGCCGGCGCGTGGGGTCGAGAAAAATTAATTAAAAAATATGGGGATGTTTGTGACGACGAGTAGGTCACGTTGGTATATCCAAATGCCAAAATTGAGCTATGTATGAGAAGTTATTTCCGTAGTTACGTATATGTGCTTAAATAACGTATTTTTAGTAATTTCTCATATAGGTGAGACGTATTCCGAGGACGAGCGTAGCCAGGCTAGACATGAAGGCTACGACCCAGCGACTTATCAATGAGTGGGCAGCTATTTTTCCGTATAACCTATATATATAATGATTTTCCCAGAATCATATTTTAAATGAAAAGTACATTTTATCGACATGCATATGACTTGATTTTGATGCATGAGTATTCATATATACGTTTCATGCATATGTTGGTGCCGAGGACGCCAGGTAAGTACCAGGTAGGTACATGCATAGTTGAGAAGGAACAGTCGATATACGATAAGATATGATGAGATATGATGTGATATGTTAGCTCATAAACCTACACATATTGTTAGTGCTCACGCCCAAAGATAGGGGCACAGTCTTTCACGTGTCGTTCACCTCCCGCACCGCATGCTCGCCTTGGATCCAAGTTAGGTGCACAGTCTTGTCGTATAGATCACCTTTGAGTGGGTACGACATGTAGGTGACCCGCGTTCATTCGCACAGTCTTCACGTGATTGTAGCACTAGAACATTTATTATTGATACAGTGATGATGATGATGATGATATGGTGAGGATATTGATGTATGTGCAGTAGATATATATGATGAGATAGAGATGTTATGAGCTATATGTACAGCCGAGGGCTGAGTTGATATCTAGTAGCGATATGATTATTGAAATGCATAGCATGGCATTACTTATGAGATTCAGACTGGCATTGAAACGCATTGCACGACATATATTGAGATACATTGAAAATGTTTTATACTGAGAAAGGTTGTGATATCTATGTACGTATTATTTTCTGGGAAACTATACAGGTTTTACGGAGAAGGGCTATACTTTTGAGAAAATAATGATTTATTTTGCTGACCCACTCAATTTTTTTTTTCGCCCCTCCAGGTTTTAGATAGCTTGAGTACCCGAGTTGGCTAGCAAGGACCTTCCGGCAGTTCTGACAAACTTACTATTATGTAGGACACCTGTTGGTGTATTTGAACTTATTTTTTTCATGCTTGACTGCACTTGACTTAGTACGCTCTGGATATGTATAAGTACTGTATAATCACTCTAGCACTATATCATATCTAGGTTGCTAGTAGTTCGATTTTAATTGATTCGTACTTCGTTAACGATTCCGCTTCCGCACTGTGCACTTGGCTACGTCACACTCACGTGACGCCCAGCACGCCCTACTTTCGGGTACGGGTGTGTCATTTTTCCAGTTCGAAACCAGAGGTTTAACCCCCTACAATTTCTCTGAAACCTTGCCCAGTTTTTGGTCACGTCATCGGAGCAAACTCCGGCAAGTTTGTGGGTTGAGATTCAACAGACGCCGAGGCAAAACAGAAGAAAAACGTGGCTAACGTCAGGGCGACGTCAGCCTTGCATCAAACCCACTCCGGGCTCTCGGGCTGACAACTCTCCACCGGCCTCTCGCTTGGGCCTGCTCGGGCTCCCTTGCCAGCACACGCTGGACTTGATTGCTTGGGCTCTCTGGCCCTGTTCACTCGCCTGTCCCTCGGGTTCCAGCACACGCTGGAGCTGTTCTTAAGGGGAGGGATCCCTATTTTTTTTTTAAATGGGAACAAACTCTCCACCATTGGATTTAACTTTAATGAAATTGTGTGGCCTGTGTTTGAATCTCAACCACACAATTTCATTAAAGCCAATCTAACGGTGGGGAGCGTGTCCCCATTTTTTTGAAAAAATGGGAATCCCTCCCCTTAAAGGCCCTAATATATATGTATGTATTATTAACACACAATCCAGCTCAGCAGAATATTTTTCTGTTTGCTTTTTGTAACAAATTGTTGTCTTAGTGTAATTAGTTACGCCTGATTAGTTGCTAATCATTATTCACAGTTGTATAGATACTCGATTGTAAAGATTCTTTCGTTCAATGAAAACTGACCAATTCATAATCTCATATGGTATCAACCGCCTTTGCTTAACCGCTTCTTCACTCTGATCTCTGATCTTTGTTCTTCTTGATCTTTGATCTCTGCTTCTCTCTGATCTTTGTGTATGTTTGTTTTCTGCATTTTTTTTAAATGACTTGATACTGCTACATCTTTTGTTTTCTTCCATTTTTATTAGCACTTGAGCAGGTTCCTTTGTAATTTGATTCACGTTTCCATGAAATTTAGTTGAGTCGACAAGATTATAGTTCCTGGGCCTCTTTAATTGTGATTTTTCCTAATTTTTTTGAACTTTTGCAGTTCAACGGGTCTGCATAGTGTATTGGTATTTGTTGCGGACGAAGTGAAAGTTTCTGGGCATTATATACTGTTAGTGGTTATTCTCTGCAATGTCTTGGTGGTGATGTTGGTTTTATACTTGCGAAGAACCTAAGAAGTAAGAAGTTATGGAGAGATTACTCATTTCAGAAAACCGCCACCTCAGAGATTTGCTTGCAAATAAGGAAAGGGAAGTTCAGTGTCTTTCACTTCAAGCTTCCGAAGCTGCTGAGAAAATGTCAGAACACACCATGGCTGAGGGAAAGTTGTTAAAAATGATGGGTTCTATTCAAAAGTAATAGAACATGCAACTAAAGGTGGAAACTTTTGGTGTAATGGAATACTATGTTTTGAGGAATACGATGACGAGAACTTTAACGAAAAATTATATTTTTACATTAAAAAGTCAATTTTGGTACTAATCACTTTATTTTTTATTTTGTCCTTATTGTTAAAACTTAAAGTTTTCAAGTCATTTTTATTAGTTTTCCATATGATTTATGAGTCCTCTAGAATTGGAATTGTGGAAAGAGGGGTGGTGACTGAAGAGAAGATGTCCACAACAGCTTTAAACTTTAGTGACAAAAATTCGAAAGTAATAGGACCCATCAAGCCTATGTTCAACTTTTTTAGTTAAAATGATCTCTGATAAAGATATAAGTTCTCATTTTGATCATTGAGTGAAAAGAGAGGCGGTGACTGAAGAGAAAATGCCCACAACAGCTTAAAGCTTTAGTAACAAAAACTCAAAAGTAATAGGACCCATCAAGGCTATGTTCAACTTTTTTTTGCTAAAACAATCTTTGATAAAGGCATAAGTTATCATTTTGATCATTGATATTGAAAATCGATAGAAATAGTCTGTGTGTTTGTCCACTGTCAATCATTTTGGTACTTTTGTAAAAAAAAAAAGGGTATGATAACCACACAACCCTTTTTACTTCTCTCACACCTTTTTGAATTTCGGCCGTCGGATCGGATGAATTGAAGAAGATCTAACGGATAAAAATTAACAGGGGTGTGTGAGAAGTAAAAATGGGGGGTATGATATCCACACAACCCTTTTTACTTCTCTCACACCTTTTTGAATTTCGGCCGTCGGATCGGATGAATTGAAGAAGATCTAACGGATAAAAATTAACAGGGGTGTGTGAGAAGTAAAAATGGGTGTGTGGATAGCACACCCCAAAAAAAATCGTTAAATTAATGATATTTTTGTCCAATCAAACCCTCTACTTGCTTTTTCATTTAATAGAGTTTTTTTTTTCTTCACAAAATGACTAAAATGATTAGCGGTGGAAGGAACTATCTCTATCGATTTTCAATGTCAAGGACCACAAAAGGACTTGTGCCAATCTCAATAACCATTTTGGGTTAAAAAAAAACATATTAGGTGCAGAAAATTAGAAGAAGTTCATTTGAATATGTAAACCAATCAATTAGGCAATTTTTTTTTATGAGATTAACGATACTTTATTTGTGTGGTGTGCTAGATTTTGTACCGGATTTAAAGCCTAGATGTTGTTTTACTTATATGCCTCTATTCTATTAATTCATGTTATCAGCATTAATTGATCGTGTTGTTGAGATATGAGTTTTAGAGTGCTTTCAGGTCATCACAACAAGCACTTTTGATCATATTTAACAGAAAAATGTTTAAAGCCATAATGAGTTCAAAACAAAACTTAAAAAAAATGCTTTCTAGAAGCACATATTTTGTGCTTCTTAAGGACTTCAAGTATTTTTTTTAGAGTTCACCTGCATTTTTATTAAAAGCCAAAGGATCCAACAATGTCTCGTTTAGAAGTGATTTTAAAATAACTGAAAGTGCTTTTAGGGTCCGTTTGGTACGCAGACGGGATGGGACGGAACGTGACGGGACGGGACGGAACAGGACGGGACGGATGTTGTAAATTTTGAAAAAGACAAGGGGCATTGTTGTCCTAAAATGTTAAAAATTTATGTCCCACAGATGTGGAACAACCCCGTTCCATGAGGGGAGGTGGAACCAAAAATCATCCAAAACTTGTCCCGTGGAACGCCTCGTCCCACTCGTTTTAGGCGTACCAAACGCGGGACGGAACGCCTCGTCCCGTCCCGTCCCGCGTACCAAATGCACCCTTAATGAAACTAATAATAGTTTAAACAATATTTTTACCAAAAATATTTTTAATTATTTTAAAAGCAACTTCTAAAGAGCAAAATTCAAACCATTGGTCATGCTAGACAAAGTATTAAATATCGATGATATCAGAAATATCGGTAGTCTAAAAACACGGAAATTTCGATGGAAATATCGGGATATTATCGATATCGATAAAAATTGAATAAAAACCACGGAAATTGTAATAAAAACGTGGAATTTTTATTGAAACTTTGCATGATGTTTATTTAGTCAATTATCTATTAGTTTATCACAAAAAATTGGAAGGAAATGCATTGCATGCTGAATTTAACTGATTTAAGTTGATTATATAGCGAGCTGACAAAGATTGTGAGTGTAGAAAATATGTAAATATTTTAGCATATGTTCACAAAAACATAAGTGATATGGTGGTCAAGGTTTTGAATGAGTAAAATAGGAGGGGTTCGATTCCCCTTGGTGAAATTTCGATGGAAATATCGATGACATCAGAAATATCGGTAGTCCAAAAACACGAAAATTTCAATAAAAATATCGGGATATTATGGATATTTTAAACCTTGATGCTAGATCATTCCTTAGTCAATAAGTAGTGGTCATATACAATTCCTTAATCAACCAAAAGTTGAAAAGAAAAAAGACTAAAGAGAAAAGAAGAGGTTAAAAAAAAAAAGAAAAAGAAGTTGGAGGCAGCCCAAAAAGAACAAAGTGACTAGACGCTTTACGTCACATCTCAATTTACACACCAACTTCAAAACGAGGGCAAATGATACACTCCCTCCCCAGCTCACCAAAACCACCCCAAAGCCCAGAACTTTTCTTTCTCCATAAATCCTAGAAAACCAGAATCCTCAAAATTAGAAAAGTTTCCGTTCCGGTGAAAACAAGCAGCCTTTCCCAAAATTCGGTCATCCCGAGATTTTTCAAACACTTCCGCGGCCGTTGATTTTTTCGAACCGAGGTATCAGCAGTGGGTTCAGCTTTTTCACTGGTAAGAGCATCTCCAAAGAAGATGTCAAATTTTAAATATTAAAATAATAGTTGATGGTTTATGCGATAATTTGACATTTTGTACAATATTTTTCTCCAACCGATATGTTAAAAAATAATGTCATTTAATAATTTTTAAAAATCTTTTTATGGAATCTAATGATTAAGGCAACAATCAAATATTTGAAAAAACATAAGAACATATATTATATATTACATAAATATTTTTATAAATTTGACATCTGTCGTCAAATTTGACAGCAAAAGGTTTTGTCTTGAAATGACTCAGCGTCACGTAAGAAATTGAAGACTCGTTTGGAGAGAGTTTCCTGCCATTTTTTTACCATTGTATGTCTAAGTAGCTTTTTTTGAGGTTCCATTTTTAGGAATTTTGGATTTTAAATTTTGAATTAATTTTTTGGTATTCTGGAGTTGGTTTCGTGGAAGCTCTGTTTGGTTAGTGAGAAGATGCAAGAAAGTGGAAATATAAGATATATTGAATTGGGGTATTGCATTTTTTGCTTGCTTAACTTATGTACCAGTAGAAATAAAAAAAGTTCAAGACTATATACTTATATATATATAGTGATAGGATTAAGGGACAAGTATTTTTACACTTTTTATAAGCTCTTGGATCTATTTACATCTAACACTCCTAATTAAAAGCTAAGATGACTACTAAATGATGACACAGAAATAAAAATAAATTTCATATAAATATTTTGATGAAGAAATATTGTGAAGTTGAAATAGATCCTGACACGCCCGCACCCGAGAATGGGGCGTGCTGGCCGTCACGTGAGTGTGACGTAGCCATGTGCGCTGTGCGGAAGCTAGGATCGAAAACTAAGAACGAACTAATTAAAATCAAAACCACTAGTAACCTAGATACAATAGTGTACTAGATGCATGAAACGATACTTGTACATAATCAGAGCGTTCTAAGTTTAACTGCAGTCAAGCATAAATAAAAAGGGTTTAATTACACCCTCGGTGCCATATATATGAATAAAGCTGTCAGAAAGCCGGGAGTCCTCAAAGTGCCAAACTGGTAACTCTCGCTACCTAGAACCTGGAGGGGCGAAAAACAAAACTGAGTGGGTCAGCAAAACAAATCTCTTTTAAAACCAATCTTTGCTCAAAATATATATATAGCCCCTCACCGTAAAACCTGTATAATTTCCCAGAATCAAAATATATACTCAATGTCCTTAGGTTCTCAAAATCATGCTGAAAGAGTATGTATGCCATGCCAAATATTCAAAACAGAAACTCAATCATAAACTAATGATGTGATTAAATGTCAGGTAATCATCTCAGCCCTCGGCTGCATATAAATCTCATAATCATCTCGGCTCTTGGCCGCATATATGTCTCATAATCATCTCAGCCCTCGGCTGCCTATATGTCTCATAATCATCTCAGCCCTCGGCTGCATATATATCTCATAATCATCTCAGCCCTCGGCTGCATATATATCTTATCCCTTCTCATCAATCTCATCACTGCTAGTTTATCGATTCTCATTAATGCATGCCCTCACCTGGCACTTACCTGTGCGTCCGCCGCACCAACATGCGAATATGCAATCATTAATGCATAAAAATAATATATGAATACTTTGCATGGCATTAAATTCTCATAAACGTTCATTTATTTCTTTCTGGGAAAAATAATAATAAAATATAGGAAATACGGTAAAAACTGCCCACTCACTGATAGGTCGCCGGGTCGTAGCCCCCGCGTCTAGCCTGGCTACGCTCGTCCTCGGTGTATGTCTCACCTATATGAGAAATTACTATAAATACGTCATTTAAGCACATACACGTGACTACGAAATTAACTTCTCATACATAGCTCAATTTTGGCATACGAATATACCAACGCGACCTACTCGACGTCACGAGCGTCGCTATATTTTTAAAATAATTTTTGGAGGTCTCACGCGCCCCCACGCGCCAGCACAGGCACGGGGCTACGCGCCCCCCACGCGCAGGCGCGTACGCGCCACGCGCCTTCTTCCTCGAGCTCGCCGGCGCCGGCCACCGTCGCCGGAAAACCTGCAACTCGACTTTTCTTCGCCATTTTTGCACCATTTTACTCCATTTTTCTTCCTACGTACTCTAAATTAAGTGTAGAACAAGTCTATACCTTCAAAAACTTCGAAAACCAACGAGAATCTCGTCGGGAAATTCTCCAAAACCGGCCACCTCCGTTCTCGACGATCCCGACGTCAACGCCTAGCAAACGAACGTCCCCGAGCTTCCTTGGGACCTTCTAAGACTCGTGGTGAGCTTAGTTTTGCCTAAAACACAACGTATGAAAAGTTCATGAACAGTGCCAAAATCGTACATCGAGAGAACGGCGTGAAAACGAACGAAACCTTACCTGAAATGGGTGTCAACGTACTCGTAGGAGCCTCAGGAGTCGAATGGTGGTGATGGATGATTCGATCTGTGAAGTTTTGAGGGGTTTAGGGCTTGGCCGTACGGTTTTGGCGAGGGAGAGAGAGAGACAGTCGAGGGAGGAGAGAGAGAGTGTCTGAGGGGAGAGAGAAACAGTGTAGGGTGTCGGTGGGGGTGTGAAAAATAATGTGTGTGGTCCAATACACACACACACAAACACACGTGCTAAATTCCCCGAAGGGGTAATTCCGTCATTTCACCATTAATATTTAATATACGTCGGGACGGGTCGTCACAGATCCAGCTTCCTTTCTAATCCATTTTTTCACAACAACAAAAAGGTCTGCAATATGACGTTGACGAATTCATCATTGTCTTTTGACTCAGTGAATAAGTTCATGGCTATATAATACTATTTTTTTTGCCATGAAAATAAAAACAGGGCTAATAGGAAATCGAAACAAGAATGATCCCATTCCAAAAAATTCTTTTTTTTTCTGCATGAAAATATGATTTCTTCCTCATTCAATTACAATTTTCCTCGTGTAATTTTTTTATCCAACCATCCTTATTCACTTTTGCAGAGTTTACCACTTTTGTTTTCTTCCCAATTTTAATTCTTTTGCAACCACTAAATAGCAAACAATAAACTACTCAATATTGTACAGTTAACCACATCGTTAGAATTCAGGGGAATCTCCATCCCCCAATCTCCATAGATGTAGTAGACTTTGGATGCGAGTTCACAAGAGTCAAATATGCTTCTAGGGTTTTTACTGTTTGAGCGAAATTCCCAGTTTTTATTCATTTTAAGTTTTAATCTTTATTTGTTTATTTATTATATTAGTTAATAATCCACTTCATCAACTATATTGTTAAATGACTAAAAGTCTCTGTATCACTCTTAATTAGGACTATTGGATGTTATAAAATATAAAGGCTCAAAAGAAATGCAAAAATACTTGTCAAAATGTTTGTCCCTTACCCTATTTTATATATATATATATATATATATATATATATATAGAGGAATTGCTTAAGGGAAGGGATCCCCATTTAAAAAAAAAATGGGACACGCTCTCCACCATTGGATTTAACTTTAATGAAATTGTGTGGTTGAGATTGTATGGCCTGTTTTAATCTCAACTACAGAATTTCATTAAAGTCAATCTGACAGTAGGGACCGTATTCCCATTTAAAAAAAAATGGAGATCACTCCCTTAAGCTGTATATATATATATGTATATATTTGTTTTTGGATTTTTTGAAAATGACTTTAATACTGTTTTTCCATTTCTACTAGCACTTGAGCAGGTTCCTTTGTAATTTGACTCACGTTTTCATTAAATTTAGTTGAGTAGACAAGATTATAGTTACTGGGACTTTTTAAATTGTGAGTTTTCCTAATTTTTTTTTTTTTTTTGAACTTTTGCATTTCAATGGGTCTGCATAATGTGTTGGTATTTGTTGCGGCGAAGTGATTAACTTGCTGGGGATTATATATTGTTTGTGGTTATTCTCTGCAATGTCTTGGTGGTGATGTTCGTTTCATACGCGTGCAGAACCTAAGAAGTTATGAAGAGTTTAGAAGTCATGAGTAACGGTGTTGAATTATGCAATGGAGATTCGGTGCAGCTTAGCAATGATGTGAAAGAAAATGGTAATCGGGATCTTGACCTTCTCCAGGATATGGATTCTTATTGGGAAGAAATCCGTGACCGGTTGACCATATCGAGGATGGTGAGTGACTCGGTCGTCAAGGGGATCGTGAATGCGGTAACACAAGAAGCAGCAGAGAAAATTGCTCAGAAAGAACCAGAGGTGCCTAAGCTGAAGGAAGTGATACACGTTTACCACGTGAGTGGTAATACAAACGAATTCTTACCCTTGCAGTCTAAGCTGAAGGAAATATTATTTCTGTCAGACGAAAAGAAGCAGTTGGCACAGGATGCAACAGCTGCATTGGAAAAAGAAAAGGAGCGATATGATTTAGCTGCTCAGGAGCTACATAATTTAAGGGACCAGAAATGTCTGCAACAGAAATGTATTTTTGACTGCACTGAAGAGTTAAATGCAACAAAGCAGAACTTAACCGATGCATTGGAGCAAAATGAAAGATACAAGGCTGATGTGTGCAAGCTAGATCAGAAGCTTGAACTAGCAATGAAAGAGTTGCGCGAAGTTAGTGAAGAGTCAAATGCAACAAAGCAGCACTTAATTGATGCATTGGAGCAAAATGAAAGATATAAGGCTGACGTGTGCAAGCTAGATCAAAAGCTTGAACTAACAATGAAAGAGTTGTGCGAAGAGAGGAGAAAGCTTCTTGATGCTAACAAAGAGAATCAAAATGTTTTTTGTTTGTTTGAAGAAAAAGAAAGGGAGCACAAGCAACAATTGGAATCAATGGCAGCGCATATCCGTGAGCTATGGAAAGATGTTACTGAATTTAAATCTAGAGTAACACAAGATATTTCAGGGAAATGTTTAAGGTACTTCCTCAGTTATTTTTATCTTTGATTGCTTACTGTATAGGCTTTTTGTGCGCTAGTTCTGTCTATAGATTTGTTTCCGCATTCTTATAGTTATATGATTCTTGGGACGGGTCGATGTTTTGTTAATCTAATGGGATGTGTTTCTACTTTTGAAACCCTCATATGTATGCATGTAGGTAAGTTAAAATGATATTTGTTGTATTTTTAAGTGCCTGGAATGAGGTTAGTGCGAGGGCAGAAATGTAATGTGCTAGACCAACCTTTTTTTTTTTTAAGGAAAATTAACGAAAAGTAAAAAAAAAAACTTTAGTTTTAATGAAAAATGACAAATAAATATGTAGCGAACAGTACCAAAAAATGATAAAAATGTGGTTTTTTGTTAAAAATAAATAGTACCGAGAGTATTTTGTTGAAACTCCCTTTTTTATCTAGATAATAATATTAGTTAACGTATAAATTTAGCCTCATCGGTTCTAGTTTCTGGAGTACAATGATCTTAAAGAAAACACCTTTAATAATGTTAATGTTATTTCTTCTCGATGGTTGTTTAAATATCATTACCTAGGTAAAGAGATCAAGGACCTCCACTCCATATACAACTGCAAATCTTAAATCAACTGTAGAATACGCGGACATTCAAGCTTTATTTGTTGAAGATTCATATGCTTGTATTCTCAGGGGAATGATGGTTCAAATTAAATGCATTGCTGAAGAGTCGCACGTGGAAAATATTTATATACCAGAAATTTACAAAAGTATGCTTAAAGAAGCTTCCCACAGTGCTCAACCTGCTAGCCAATCTGAAATTGAAGATTTGAGTATGGAGTACACTATCATGCAAGAACTTTGTGCACTTGTGTTCAAAGAAGCCATGAAAGATGCTGAGCAAGATCTCAACAACCTGGACATGAAATATAGAGAAGAAAATGAACTCCGGGTCTTGCTTGAGATGGAAAAACTGGAAAAAGAGAAACAATGTGAAGTTGAGGTTGCGAACGCAGAGAGATTAAGGGCAGAAATAATATTTCTGTTAGAAGAGAAGGCGCAGTTGGCACATGACGCAACAGCTGCATTGAAAAACGAAAGGGAGCGATATGAATTAGCTGCTCAGGAGCTACATAATTTAAAGGGCCAGACATTTCGGGTTCTGAAATTGATTTCTGACAGCATTGAAGAGTCAAATGCAACCAAGCAGCACTTGAGTGATGCATTGGAGCAAAATGAAAGGTATAAGGCTGACGTGTGCAGGCTAGATCAGAAGCTTGAACTAGCAATGACAGAGTTGTGCGAAGAGAGGAGAATGCTTCTTGATGCTAACAAAGAGAATCAAAATGTTTTGTGTTTGTTTGAAGCAAAAGAAAGGGAGCACAAGCAACAATTGGAATCAATGGCTATGCATATTCGTGAACTATTGAAAGCGGTTGCTGAATTTCAATGTAGAGTAACACAAGATATTACGCTTTATAGTTAAAATCAATGATACTTTATCGGTCTGGTGTGCTAGATTTTGTACCGGATTTAATATGCCTCTATTCTATTATTTCATGTTATTAGGGTTAATTGATCATGTTGTTGAGATGTGAGTTTTAGAGCGCCTTCAAATTATCACAAGTGTTTTTTATGATATTTGACAAAAAAAGTTAAAAGTGATTATGGGTTCAAAATAGAACTTGAAAAATGTTTTTTAGAAGCACTTTAAGTGTTTTTTCAGAGTGTACCTGCATTTGTATTAAAATCCAAGGATTCAACACCAGGGCTCATTTTCAAGAGATTTAAAAATGATTAAAAGAGCTTTTGGTAAAATTGATTTTGGATTCCAAAAGCACTTTAATTTTTTTTTCCAAGAGCCATTTAGATTTTTACTAAAGATTAGTTTCATAAACATTTTCTTCAAATCGTTTTTAAACATTTTAAAAGCAATTTTAGACAAGCAAAATCTAAACTATTGGTCATACTATATAATTTCTTAATCATGAAGTATGGGTTCTTATTCAAAAGCAAGGTTCTAAAAAACGGTAGGTGCTAGTCGAGCACTAGGCTAGCACCTAGCGCCTAGGCGGCTAGGCGGGTTCTAGGCGGGCGCCTAGGCGGCCTAGGCGGATTTAGGTAAATTTCTTATATATTTTATGAATTAATTAAATTTATTATATCAAATGTAAATAATTATTGACTAATATGCTATTTCTTATAGAAGAATATACACATGTGAATGTTTTATGTACATATGTGATATGCTTGCCTAGGAAAAAACACAAAATATTATCTAAATAATTTATATAAAATTTATATATATATACACACACACACACACAATATATATATCCCAAACTTTTAAAAATATAAAAAACTCACATAGTGGGTGGTTTTCATGGTTAAAACCGTCAAACCGTCCACCTTTCACATCACCCGTCTACCTTCTTTCACATACTAGGTGGTTTTCATTATTAAAACCATCACAGTCCATGGTTTTCATTTTTAAAACTGTCAAAATGTCCACCTCACTCTACTCTTTCACATTACCCAAGCTTTTGAAAAAAGTAACCGAATGCAAAACCTCTCTATTTTATTATTAACTTATTAGAAACCTCGGTACCATAATCAAATGCAAAACCTCTCTCTCTCTTTGGTTATTTGAAACCTCATTTCCATCGCCTCCACAAGCTTACTCCAAATCGTGCAGATAACTCTGCCAATCAAATTGATTTCATCAAGAAAAAGATACTGCTTGTTCTTCTATTCTCCCTCTCAGCATCTAGCCTATCTCCCATCGCCTCCACGAGTACTCCAAACCCCCAATTTTCATCCTAAAAACCCAAAAAATTATGAAAATCTCGACGATCAAATAGCATCGGCGTGAAACATTGAACCGCCAAGGCTCTGACGAGGCCGCCTAGACAGCCGCCTTCCACCGCCTAGACCACCTAGATAACGCCTAGGCGGCCGACTAACTCTTACCCGATTTGATGAACGATTTGGCAAAAATCTCTGTGGCACTCTAGCGCCTAGCACCTAGGCTGATTTTTAGAACATATATCAAAAGTTGAAAATAAATATGGACTAATGAGAAAATAAGAGAGAAAAGTAAAGTTGGACAGATTCAAAAGTAATAGGCCCCAATTACTTTTGAATTTGCTGCATACAACTAGCAAGCAGTCCTCTAACAAAAGATATTACGCTTTTTAGTTAAAATGATTTTTGAAATTAGTATAAGTTCTCATTTTGGTCATTGAGATTGAAAATCGATAAAAATGATCACCGAATTTGTTTACCGTTAATCATTACGATGATTCCGTGAAAAAGTTTCGGTTAAATTATGTCACATCCCGGCCTGGGCAAGACCACTTCCCAGGCCCGCTCCACTACCGTAGCACGATATTGTCCGCTTTGGGCCCCGACCATGCCCTCACGGTTTTGTTTTTGGGAACTCACGAGCAACTTCCCAGGAGGTCACCCATCCTGGGATTGCTCTAGCCCCCTTCTCGCTTAACTTCGGAGTTCCTACGGAACCCGAAGCCAATGAGCTCCCAAAAGGCCTCGTGCTAGGTAGGGATGAGAATATACATTTAAGGATCACTCCCTGGGCGATGTGGAATGTCACAAATTAAGTGTTTTTTTGTCCAGTCAACCTCTCAACTTACTTTTTCATTTAACGGAAATTTTTCACGAAATGACCAGAATGATTGACGTGGACAAACTAGAGACCACTTCTATTAATTTTCAATATCAAGAAAAAAAATGAGGAGTTATATCAATTTCAAAGATAATTTGAACTAGAATGCCAACATATTAAATGCAGAAAATTAGATGAAGTTCATCTCAATAAGTAAACCAATCAATTAGACAATTGTTTTATCAGATCAATGATACTTTATCGGTCTGGTGTGCTAGATTTTGTACCGAATTTAAGCCTAGATGTTGTTTTATTTTTATGCCTCTATTCTATTACTTCATGTTATTAGTGTTAATTGATCATGTTGTTGAGATGTGAGTTTTAGAGTGCTTTCAAATTATCACAGGTGCTTTTGATAATATTTGACAAAAAAATGTTAAAAGTGATTATGGGTTCAAAATAGAACTTGAAAAATGCTTTTTAGAAGTACTTTAAATGTTTTTTCAGAGTTTACCTGCATTTTTATCAAAATTCAAGGATCTAGCAGCTATGGCTCATTTGAAAGAGATTTTAAAATGATTAAAAGCGTTTTTTGTAAAATTGATTTTTGAAACAATCCGTCCCAAATTTTACAAAAAAAAGAGAGAATATTTTTGTATTTTCACTAATTTTGAGAATATTGTTCCTTTTAAATTAGTTTTAGTTCTTAATTGGTGAGCCCAATGACCCACCCTCTGATTTGTTCCCATGGTTTCCTTCCCCGTAAACTCATCTCCCTCTCTCCTTCACTTTTCTCTCTTCCTTTTCTCCCCCAAAAACTCTTTGCAACTCTCTATCCTCTCTTCTCTGAGAAGCGAACACACACACACACACACACACACACACACACACACACACACACACACACACACACACACACACACACACACACACACACACACACACCCGTGCCCACACCCCACGTTAGCTCTCTCTCTCTCTCTCTCTCTCTCTCTCTCTCTCTTCGTCTTTGTGGAGCACAGAGAAACTCCAGCGAGTTCCTCGTCCTTTCATTTTGGGTAAGCCTCAAAACACTCCAAAGGCTTCTCTTTTCATCCCTATAGTTCTTTTCTGACCCTGTGGTTGTGTTTTGGACGTCAAACCACGAAGAAACACATCGAGGAGAGAATTCCAGCGAGATGCTGACGGCTTTTGAGCTGATTTTCGGCCAAACCACGACGAGTTGGCCGGCATGCAAGGTATCAATCTCTTTGTCTCGTTGAGTACTACAACTTTTCTTTTTTGTTTCACCTAATTTCGTTGAGTATTGAAGAAGTTATACTTATTTGAATCTTACTCAGTTTTCGGCAAGGCCGACGGCTTTCGAGGCGATTTCCGGCCAAAACATGGCAAGTTAGACATCGTGTGAGGTACCATTCTCTTCATCTCTTTGAGAACTACAACTTTTGTTTTTGAATCACTCGATTTCGTCGAGTATTGACAAAGTTATGGACGTTTGAAGTTAGGGAACTTTTCGGCCGAATTCCGGCCTTCCCTTCTGTTTAACTCCGGCTAGTAGCAACCACACCAGGTCTTTGGGCCTTTAGCAATGGCCCTCCTTGCTAACCCAAGCTCTTTAGAACTCGGGCCTTAGGCCCGTTATCCTTTTTAAACCCAACCCAAAACCCTTTTCAGTTTTTATTTTATTTTATTTATTGGTTTTAATGGAAAGGCCCTTGGGCCGTTATAGATCAAGGCCTTCAACCAGTTTGTTGCAACCCAAAAACCCTTAGGCTTTAAGCCTTTGGGTCTTTCAAACTAGGGCCTAAAACCCATTTCCTCTCAAAACCCTAACCCTATAACCTTTTTAGTTTAAAAAACTAAACCCAACCCACCTAAAAGTCTAAGCCTAAACCCTTTAACCTTTCAAACCCTAAACCCTAGCCGGCCCAAAGCTTTTACGTGGAATATTCCATTCAATCAGAGAATATTTTAAGAATATTTTATTAACGTTTATGAAATTTATCCGGGACCCTTGTTAGGGTAATTCGACGTTCTGAATCTGTTTCCTACGTCCGTTTTCCCAATTTAAATTGTTATAGTATAGTTTTATTAATTGTACTCTTTATGTGCTTAGGGGTAATTATTGGCTACGATTTCTGGTTCACTAGTTTTGCATGGCTCTTTGGCTGGGAAGTACTATGAGTGGACCCTTTATAAAAATGCATGTTTTAATAGTAGAAATGCATACATGAGAAGCATGATTTAATGATTACGTTTTGTGAAATGTTTTATGAGATGACATGCTTACTAAGGCTATTTTGAATTATTATTATTTTTCTTAGAACTTGTATTCTTTATATAATATCTGCTAGATGATATGATATTTAGAATACGTTTCGAACACTTCTTTATAGTATAGATGACGGATGACTTTATACTATGAAGTTGCTTTTCAATATGTATATGTTCAATGGTTTTGTACTTACCTAGTGGTCCCAATTTCCGCTACGGGACGTAGGGATAGATTCCAATTCGTCCCGAGCGATGGGGAGCTGGCACGGGACGTAAAACTATATTTTCCTCTGACTGTATGCTCAGGGATGGAGAGATGGCATATGGCCTGGAGGGATATGTGGACATTTTTCACTAGTGATTATGTATGTATGAGTTATGATTTGAGATATTGCACGGCATGCTAGGTTTCGGAAAATCTATTTTATTATCATGTTTATATGAGTTTTCATCAAACCTGAGGGTTACTATGTTGATAATTGTTTTATTATATGTATATCAAATTGGTTCACTCATGTTTGTTTTGCGCCCCCTTCAAGACTTAAAAATGAGGCATACAATCCCGGTATCAATGCACTTCCGCATCGGCATCTTCGAGTCATCTCGGTGTTGAACCCCATCCTTTGTTTATTCAATTTTTATATCATTTCTTTTCTAGTATTTTAATTAGTTGTATGCTCTGAACACTTTCCTCAAATGCATATTATTACCATTAAATTCATAATTCTTATTTATTTCTCGTTCTCATTCATTCTAAATGGCTTTCGTCACCCCTCGGGTGTCGGCCAACATGTGACCATCCCGATGTTTGGGGCGTGTTAATTTTGGATTCCAAAAACACTTATTTTTTTTTTTGAAAAGCCACTTAGATTTTTACCAAAGATTAGTTTCAAAAACATTTTCTTCAAAAGTGTTTTTGAACATTTTAAAAGTAGTTTTAGACGAGCAATGTTAGTCATACTATATAATTCCCTAATAAGAAGTATGGGGTCTCATCCAAAAGTCGAAAAGAAATATGAACTAATGAGAAAAGAAGAGAGAAAAGTAAAGTTGGAGAGGTTCAAAAGTAATAGTTCCTTACTTTTGAATTTGCTGCATACAACTAACAAGCAGTCTGACCAAACATATTACGCTTATTAGTTAAAATGATTTTTGAAATTAGTATAAATTCTCATTTTGGTCATTGAGATTAAAAATTGATAAAAATAATCATTGAATTTGTCTACCGTCAATCATTATGTGAAAAAGTTTTAGTTAAATTGAGCGTATTTTTGTCCAATCAACCCCTCAACTTACTTTTCCATTTAACTGAGATTTTTCACGGAATAACCAAAATAATTTATGATAGACAAACTAGAGACTACTTCTATTGATTTTCAATATCAAGGAAAAAAATGAAGAGTTATTCCAATTTCCGAGATAATTTGAACTAGTACGCCAACATATTAAATGCAAAAAAATAGATGAAGTTCATCTGAATATGTAAACCAATCAATTAGACAATTTTTTATAAGATCAATGATACTTTATCGGTCAGGTGTGCTAAATTTTGTACCAGATTTAAGCCTAGATGATGTTTTACTTATGTGCCTCTATTCTATTATTTCATATTATTAGCGTTAATTGATCATGTTGTTGAGATGTGAGTTTTAGAGTACTTTCAAATTATCACAAGTGCTTTTGATGATATTTGACAAAAAAAGTTAAAAGTGATTATGGGTTCAAAATAGAACTTGAAAAATGCTTTTTAGAAGCACTTTAAGTGTTTTTTTAGAGTTTACCTACATTTTTATTAGAATCCAAGGATCCAACAGTTGGGGCTCATTTGCAAGAGATTTTAAAAAAATTAAAAGCGCTTTTGATAAAATTGATTTTGGATTCCAACAATACTTTTTTTAAAAGCCACTTAAATATTTACTAAAAATTGGGTTTAAAAATATTTTCTTCAACAACGTTTTTAAATATTTTAAAAGCAATTTTAGACGTGCAAAATCTAAACAATTGGTCATACTATATAATTCTTTGATCAAGAAGTAAGAGATCTCATCCAAAAGTCGAAAATAAATATGGACTAATGAGAAAAGAAGAGAGAAAAGTAAAGTTGGATAAGTTCAAAAATAATAGGCCCCAATTACTTTTGAATTTGCTGCATACAACGAACAAGCAGTCCTTTGACCAAACATATTATGCTTTTTAGTTAAAATGATATTTGAAATTAGTATAAGTTCTCATTTTGGTAATTGAAATTGAAAATTGATAAAAAATAATCATCGAGTTTGTCTACTGTCAATTATTATGGTGATTTCGTGAAAACGTTTTAGTTAAATTGAGCGTATTTTTGTCCAATCAATCCCTCAACTTACTTTTTCATTTAACGGAGATTTTTCACGGATTGACCATAATGATTGACAGTAGACAAACTAGAGACCACTTTTATTGATATTCAATATTTTAAAAGTAATTTTAGGCTAGCAAAATCTAAACTATTGATCATACTATATAATTCCTTAATAAAGAAGTATAGGGTCTCAACCAAAAGTTAAAAAGAAATATGGACTAATGATAAAAAGAAGAGAGAAAAAAAAATGTTGAAGAGGCTACCCAACGAGGGAGTAGGATTCTCTTTTTTAATTTTTCCTCTTTTTTTCTCTCATTTTATTTGAACGGTCACAGCTAAATCACGTTAACATCTTATATTAATATTTTATAATAAAAAACAAAATAAGATAATGTGAGAGAATGAGATAAAAAGAAGAGGGGATAGAATTTTAATCTTTGACTAGACGCTTACGTCACGTCACAAATTTACGCACCAACTTCAGAGCTGGGTCAATAGTCGTTATTCTGGCGCACAACGGCGGCAAATAGATACCCTTCCTCTCCCGCTCATCAAATCCACCCCAAAGCCCAGAACTTCTCTTTCTCCATAAACCCTAAAAATCCAGACCGCAAAATTGGAAAAGTTTCCGTTCCGACGAAAGCAAGCAGCTTTTCCCAAAATTCACACTCGTCGCGGGATTTTCAAACAGTATCAGCAGTGGATTCAGCTTCTTCACTGGTAAGTAGCCTTTTTTGTGGTTCCACTTTTAGGAATTTTGGATTTTTAATTTTTAATTATTTTTTTGGTGTTCTGGAGCTGGTTTCGTGGAAGCTCTGTTTGGTTGGCGAGAAAATGCAAGAAAGTGGAAATATAAAATAATTTGAATTGGGTATTGCATTTTTTGCTTGCTTAACTTATGTACTAGTAGAAATGAAAAAAATTTCAAAGACTATAAACATATATATATATATATATGTATGTACGTGTGTGTATATTTGTTTTCTGCATTTTTTTAAAATGACTTGATACTGTTACATCTTTTGTTTTCGTCCATTTTTATTAGCACTTAAGCAGGTTCCTTTGTAATTTGATTCACATTTTCGTGAAACTTAGTTGAGTCGACAAGATTATAGTTACTGAGCCTTTTTAATTGTGATTTTTCCTAATTTTTTTTTGAACTTTTGCAGTTCAACGGGTCTGCATATTGTATTGCTATTTGTTGCGGACAAAGTGATTAACTTTCTGGGGATTATATATTGTTAGTGGTTATTCTCTGCAATTTTTTGGTGGTGATGTTCGTTTTATACGTGCGAAGAACCTAAGAAGTTATGGAGAGTTTAGAAGTCATGAGTAACGGTGTTGAATCATGCAATGGAGATATGGTGCAGCTTAGCAATGACGTGAAAGAAAATGGTAATCCGGATCTTGACCTTCTGCAGGATTTGGATTCTTATTGGGAAGAAATCAATGACCGGTTGACCATATCGAGGGTGGTGAGTGACTCGGTCATCAAAGGGATCGTTAATGCGGTAACACAAGAAGCAGCAGAGAAAATTGCTCAGAAAGAACTAGAGGTGACTAAGTTGAAGGAAATGTTACATGTTTACCACGTGGGTGGTGATGAAAACGAATTCTTACCCATGCAGCGAGAGTCAAAAGGTACTGAAGACAGATTTGTTAAAAAGGGTGTCAGAGGTGGCATGTGTCCTAACTTTCTTGAAGTTGTTGTAGAGCATGATGGCATAGAAAAAGCTTTGGGAATCTTAAGAGGAACAACTAAAGAGCAGTTCAACAAGCTCAAGAATGAAGTTGATAGAATTAGAGGGTGTAGTTCAATCAAGAGGATTGGTTCTGGTTCTCAGTTGTTGGGCTTGGGTGACATACTGCAAGATAATGTATCTGACAGATGGATTGATGTGGATAGATCGTTCAATAGCCTGAAAGGCACAGTAGAAATTGTCTTTCAACAGGTGGAAGAAATGGTTAGCTCGGCAAAGGCATCAGTCTATGAATGGCAGCAGGAGCAGGATTTGAAAGCAGAAGTAGAAGCACTGGTGATGAGGAATTGTATTTGGAGTATTGAAGAAAAAAATCGGGACCGGTTTTATGGAAATAAGAATTTGAACTGGCATGGAAGGATGGAAGAGATATCAAGTTTACGTGAGGAATTAGATACCATTTCTAAATCACTATCTGTTTTTGACATTGGGCACCTATCTTCTCACGGGTCCTTGGAAGTGGACGAAGGGAGTAATAATCATAAGAAGGGCGACCGTTCACACCACAAATTTTTGAACAATCTTAAATCATCGCCGTCATTATCATTGATATCCTCATCAAACTCAACATCTACATCATCATCTCTTTGGGAAGAAAATGGCAAACATGATGATGAGTCAGAAATAAGCATGCAAGAACGTTTGGATGCCAATCGGCTTACGCATATGTCAACAGATGAATTGACAAGCTATTACAATAATGAGATTACTAAATTGAAGAGAAGTCATGAGTCTAAAGTGCTAGATTTGACTGAGCAAATTTTCAGCCTGAGGAGAGACTTTTTTAGAGAAAGGGGATCCTCTTTGCCATCAAAGAAAAGCAAGGAGTTTGACATGTTGCATAGGAGGATCTCCGAGGTTATTACCAAATTAGATGAAGTTCTTGTTGAAAAGGAGGAAGTTGCTACATGTGGTAATAATGAAGAAAGTCTTCGCAGTTTGAAAGAGAGACTGGAATTACTCATTTCAGATAACCACCACCTCAGAGATTTGCTTGCAAAAAAGAAAAGGGAAGTTAAGTGTCTTTCACTTCAAGTTTCTGAAGCTGCTGAGAAAATGTCAGAACATTCCACGGCTGAGGCAAAGTTGTTAAAAACAACTGCAAATCTTAAATCAGCTGTAGACGATGCGGACATTGAAGCTTTAATTGTTGAAGATACATATGCTTGTATTCTCAGGGGAATGATGGATCAAATTAAATGCATTGCTGAAGAGTCGCACATGGAAAATATTTATATACAAGAAATTTACAAAAGTATACTTAAAGAAGCTTCCCACAGTGCTCAACCTGCTAGCCAATCTGAAATTGAAGATTTGAGTATGGAGTACACTATCATGCAAGAACTATGTGTACTTGTATTCAAAGAAGCCATGAAAGATGCTGAGCAAAATCTCAACAACCTGAACATGAAATATAGAGAAGAAAATGAACTCCGGGTTTTGCTTGAGATGGAAAAACTAGAAAAAGAGAAACAATGTGAAATTGAGGTTGTGAACACAGAGAGATTAAAGACAGAAATAATATTACTGTCAAAAGAGAAGGAGCAGTTGGCACATGATGCAACAGCTGCATTGGAAAACGAAAGGGAGCGATATGAATTAGCTGCTCAGGAGCTACATAATTTAAAGGACGAGACATGTCGACTACAGAAATTGATTTCTGACAGCATTGAAGAGTCAAGTTCAACAAAGCAGCACTTAATTGATGCATTGGAGCAAAATGAAAGATATAAGGCTGACGTGCGCAAGCTAGATCAGAAGCTTGAACTAACAATGAAAGAGTTGTGCGAAGAGAGGAGAATGCTTCTTGATGCTAACCAAGAGAAGCAAAATGTTTTTTCTTTGTTTGAAGCAAAAGAAAGGGAGCACAAGCAACAATTGGAATCAGTGGCTGTGCATATTCGTGAACTATTGAAAGCGGTTGCTGAATTTGAATGTAGAGTAACACAAGATATTTCAGGGAAATGTTCAAGGTACTTGCTCAATTATTTTTATCTTTTATTGCTTCCTGGAAATGCTTTTTGTGCGCTAGTTCTGTGTATAGATTTGCTTCCACATTCTTATATGATTCTTGGGACGGTGATGTTTTGTTAGTCTAATGGGATGTGTTTCTACATTCAAAACCCTCATATGTACACTTGTAAGTTAAAATGATTTTTTTTTGTATTTTTAAGTGCCTGGAAATAGGTTAGTGCGAGGCAGAAATGTTATGTGTCAGACTAACCTTGTTTACCTAGATAATATCATTAGTTAGTGTTAATTTAGCCTCATCAGTTCTAGTTTCTGGAGTACAATGATCTTAAAGAAAACACTTTTAATAATGTTAATGTCATTTCTTCTCGATAATTGTTTAAATCATTACTTAGATAAAGAGATCAAGGACCTCCATATACTACTCTTTGCTTAAGCAAAAAGCTAATGTGCCTCTGGCTTTGTTTCCAGGTTGAAGAATTTGAGTTATCAATTGTGCTTTCTTAAACAAAAAGCTAATGTCATTGTAAGAAGAGGGTTGCTGTACCAGCAGAGACTCGAAAAGAAATGTTCTGACGTGGAAAAGGCCGAAGCTGAGGTATGTGAATTCAAATCAGATAAGTATTGTGCATTGATAGATTCCAACTTGATGTTTTGGCCTCATATTATATTTCGTGCTATAAAACCCATGGAATTGAATTGAGGCTTGCACAGTACATATACATGTGGGAGAAGCTGTTTGAGATGCCCTGCTGGATGACAGAACAGTGGAAATATGATTGGAAGTTATCTTTCATTACTGACCCTGATTTGACTTCTGTTTCACAGTAGAAAATGAATCATATCTTTTTAGTATGTTGTTTATGAAATTATGATTATGAATCAAAGATACCTTTTGTAGTTTGTGTGCCCTAGATCATTAAAATATACTAAAAACGAGCATTACAATTTATTTTTGTCAATACCTTCTATAATGGAGTTTTTATCATTGATTTTCAGGTTGATCTTTTGGGGGATGAGGTGGAGACTTTATTGAGCCTTGTTGAAAAAATATACATTGCCCTTGATCATTATTCACCAGTATTGAAGCATTATCCTGGAGTAAGATGCTTTCTTCTATTCATTCATTGGTCATGTTAGCTCTATATGCCTAGATTTCAGAGGAACCAGTGTAAAAGATGAATGCGTTGATGTCTGTGGAAATATCGGAGGCCTGTGTTTGAAAAAAGATTGATGTCGGTGTAAATATCTATTAAATTTGGCGGAAGTGACTGAAATATACTCCAAGCATGAAAGTTAACAAAAACATATAATTGATTCTGAATTATAATAAAAATGTTGTGCTTCTAACAAAAGCACTTCTGCAAATAGGCCCTTTTATATTTTGTAGGAATTAGTTGAATACGTTCTTATCTGCTAATAGGTTTTTGGTTTAGAAGATCTAGTGTGGTGAATGCTTTGATGCACGGAAAGAACATTTGTATATTGACCAAGTCTTTTTCTCTTGCGTTTGCAGATAACTGAAATCTTGAAGCTGTTAAGAAGAGAATTAACTGGAGAAATTAAAGCAGCTTGATGCAACCTTTTGCCGTGGTAAGGTTTCCGCTTTAATGGTTTCGTCTTTCTACAACAGCTCACCATGTCACGCAACTCCTATAAATATGTTTAAATTTTACTTATTTGAGACTGTTGGGTCATATTCTTAATGGTCTCGCAATGCATCTTTCGTGTGACGCAGTGTCAGCAGAGTAGTTGTCAGGCAGTTCATCACCTTTGTCAAAACAGCCATCCAAGAAAAAGTTGATGAGCCTGAAGAGATATAATCCCATACGAAAGACATGTTGCAGAAGCAGAATTTGATGAGGAACGAGATGTGAAATGGTTTGCAACCAATAGGGGCAGTGCGAAAATAGTGAGCTTGGTTTTTGTGAAGTATAGTTTTTACTCAATTCTTTTTGTCTAGGAGCCGAGGTAAAACCTCGTTTGGAGTTGACCGCTAGTACCTCCTCCTTCCATGGTTGGAAGAAGCTGTTTTAGAGTTCACTTAGGTTTAGAGCCTGTTTTGTATATGTGCCATAGCAATACTACACGTTTGTTTCAGCTGTGCTTTCTGTTGTAAAACTAAAACGACGTCGGAACTGAAAAATCGAACTTTTTTTCTTCGTTGTTGAAAAATAGAATCATAGATTGCTATCCAAATGTTGCAGATGACATACAGCTTCTCTCAGGACTTGGTCTCTTCTGATTTTTCCGGTCGTGGTTGCTGGAAATGGCTTCTTCCATAAAATGAAAATTTTTGGTATCATAAACCTGCAAAGATGACAAGGAAAATGTTAACCACTTTATGGTAATTGCACACGTGTACAAGATTTTCCGCACGAAGCAAGAGCGAGAAGTTTGAGAACACTGCGTGGCTCCTTATCCCGTCAAATTCTTTTGTTTACAATATTGGCAAAGAATCTCACTGGAGATGCGAGGCATTTGATTTGAGACCGAATGCTTGATGCTTGGATTCAGCCACTGCCAATCTTCTCTTATTTGAACACAAGCAACAACCATCTCGGAAAAACGAGCATCCGGAATTCCGACGACGACAACGCCGGTGACCCCTGGATGTTGTAGTAGGGTTCTCTCAACCTACAGAAAGGAGATAATTAATGAAATATGTAAACATACTTTTCTAAATTGGCAAATCTGCGACAAAAAAAAATTTAGATTATATGCGTCTGTTATATGTTTACCTTTTCAGGGTAAATGTTCTGCCCTCCACTCTTGATCCGACCATTTGCTTGTCCAATTAGCCACACATTACCTAAGTCATCAATGGATCCAATGTCACCGGTGTCAAACCATACTTCGTCACCGGAAACTGACGCATTTGGTGGACTTCCATGCCAATATCTGACCATCACATGCTGGCCTCTAGTTAAGATCCTCCCCACACGAGAAGAGCCGTCGACTGAGATCTTCAGTTCTACGTGGGGAGCAGCCTTGCCAACACAAACACCTCTTCCTTGTTGAACCATTCTTAGCGGCTGGCCAGCGGTGTCAGCAGTTGGGTCGTACAGAGTCATGAAGGTTAACGACGAGCATGTCTCCGTCATTCCTGAGTTATCCAATCAAATTCAATCCTAGGCGCCAAACGAGCGCTAAATATATGAACGAGGGAACCTGCTGGGATAGAGAGAGACTTATTACCATAAGCTGAGAGAAGCTTAGCTTGTGGGAACAATTTAATGGCAGCTTTGGTCAGCTCAATTGACAAGCCTCCACCTCCATTTAATACCTTCTTCAACTATCTATCCCTTTCCATGTTTCCTTCTCCCTGATAGATTTCAGAAACATGAACTCCGAAAAACAACGGTACAAGGCACAGTACAAATTGAAGCTATGTACAAGGTTTTCGAAGCGGATTTTCTTCAGACCAATGCTTGCACTGATTATGAAAGACCGAATATGAGTGATACGAAAAAAGGGTCATCATTTACCTGAATTTAGAAGCCAAATCGGCCATCATTGCAGGAACGGTCATCAGAGAAGTCACGCTGTGTCGCTCTATGGATTCGAGGGCGGATTTAGCCTCAAACTTGGGCATCAAGACATGGCACGCTCCCACCATCAGCATTGCCAGGGCTGATGACATACCACCAATGTGGCACAGTGGAGCAGTACGCAAATAAACCTACAAATATCCACACAAGCAAATGTTATGAACTCGTTCAATTTTGCGAGCTGAATCCTGTTCAACCCTGAAAATCTGATCTGAGCATTCTTGGCTAATTGCAAACTACAAGAAGAAGCCATGCATGCATCATCCTCACCGTAGCCAACAACGGCGATTTTCGCTAGGGACTGGATGATAAAAGCCGAGTGGCTTAGGGTAACTCCCTTTGGCCTTCCAGAGGTTCCTATGTAACAAGAACAATTTTAGAATCTTTTGAGGAAAAATAAAGAGAGAGTAGAGATCATACCAGAAGTAAAGCATATGAACACAGCCCCCTCACATGACTGTCACAGTGGCACTGAAAACTTCTCTTTGTTATGTGCTCATAAAAAAGGCTGTGGATTTTGTACTGCTCCGTACTTAGGGAGAGTACCCTAACATTGAGAGGGTACTTGGAAATCTGTGAGTTTTGGTCAGGAAAAGAAAACAAAGAAGTCAAGAAAATTAATTTTGTTTGCCAGTTATTCAACTGAACAATGTTTTTATGTTTTGCTGTGTCTCTGGCTTTTTCTTTCTGGTTTCATGAACCTTTCCATGTTACGTTTGTAAAGTAAATCTGCACAAACCTTGTCATTGTCTAAGATTTCAATTTTTGAAAGGGGACAGGATTACTAGTTTTCAGAAATGTATATGAATCTAGTAGTTATAAAGGGAGTCGAGATTCTCTTTGGATCTCTGTGTTCAGAGTCTAAAGATTTAAAGATTCGTGCATTTGAAGAGAGGGAAAGAGAGATTCAAACTCTTAGTTTGTGTTAAGTGAGCCAGTAAAATGGACTAATGAGGACCACATGATTTAAAATGAGTGATTCGCATCTCTGGACCTTTCGAGTTCGAACACAGAAATCCGGATAGGACCTCAATTATAAAAACCAATGCTCTCTCTTTATTATTATTATTTGTGGGGGTTTTTAATTCGTAAATGTTGAAATAGCCTGTTTGTGTTTGTATTTTTTCACCCATTAGTTTGACGAGTCATGTTCATGTTAACTCATTCAGAAAACAAGCCATGTCCAACACGGCTCGTTTGGTAGTTCTATTTTTAAGATGAGTTTTTAAGTAAGTTGTGTGCATTTTTTAGGTATACGTTTTTCTAATTTCTAAACTAAATTTGTTCCCATCAATATTTTCATAGGTAGGAAGTTCTGAAACAATTTGGCCAAGTTCAATCGTGACTCAATAAAAAAATATTTTGAAACAATTTAATTAACAGCTAATCAGTTGATGTCGCTCAATACTACGCCCTGGTGGTATTTCTCTTCGCTTAGAAGTGATATGTCTTAGGTTTGAATCTTGTGAATGGTGAATTCGATATCAAATTAGGCTGCTCATTGTGTGGTTTAGCTGAACTCCCCCTCCCCTTAATATAAAAATATCAATGTACTCAAAAATAGCTAAAGTTGATAAATAAAGCTACCAAAACGTAGTAGACAGAGTTTATGAGGTTTGGAAGGACATAGACTTATAGGTGTAAGTTGCCATCCAACTTTAATATTCTTTGAAATTTTTATCCTAGATGGGTAAGTTCTTATTAGGCAAGATTTTACTTGTTTTGCTTTTAAACTCCCCTTGGTAAGGGGAAGAACTAGATCAAAACAAAAAACGAAAATTGAATTTATTAAACTTAATTCATAAAAACGAGCACATTGACTTAACCAACTAATATAACAAACATCTATAGTTATGGTGGTGGTGGTAATGGCGGTTGTGGTTGTGGTAGCAATGGTGGCGGTTGCTGTTATAGTGGTGGTAGTGGCGGTGGTGACATTGGTGGTAGTGGTTGTGGCCGCAATAGTGGCAGTGACGATTATGGTTGTGGTGGTGGCAACAATGGTGATGGTAGTGAAGTTGATGGTGTAAGGTTAGTGTTTGTAGTGGTAGGTTGTAACGGTCACTTTATTCTCTGAGGGATAAAATTTGTGTGGAAGGCAAATAATGTCATTTTTTTAAAATTAATGAAGGTATTACAACAATTGAAAATATTTATTAAAAACTCAACTTTGCTTTTTATTAAAGTAGCTTTTAAAAGCAACCTACATGTTGCTTTTAAAAGATGTTGTTCGGAGGTCATTGTTTTCAAAATAAGCAGGATATTTTACTTTTATCAAACATTTTTTTACTACTTAACTTTAAAGTAAAGCAGTTTTTGGTGAAAAAAAAAGCAATGCCAAACGGGGCCTTAGTTTCACAAAATAATTGATTGAATTTCTTTTTTTCAAGTATCCGACCAATTGTTTTGTGATACTTAGTATACTGAAAAATCTTTTGTTGATTCTGGTCCAAATTCATAATTTTTTGCTAATTCGAATTTTTTTTGGTAGATGATAATTATTGAATTAACCCAAAAAATTGGTATAAAAGGGCAAACCCATAAAGAAATAAGGTTAATTACACTAACACCCCCTCACATTTGAAACTTAACACTAACACCCCTTGAGGTTTTAATTTACTATCACGTAACCCCTTTAGGGCTAACATCACTTTAAAATATTTTCTTAAAGACAAATTTGCCCTTATTTTTAATTACTTAAAAAAACGTTTTTAAAAATCAATATAGAGTTTAGGGCCTCCCCTCCGCTTTCACCACAACATAACGGAAATTCTTAACATGTTTCACCTCTACCCTAGCCATCCTCACAAGAAGCTACTCATTCGTCTTAGTTTTTCGATCAATCAGCCTCTCCATAAGTTTAGCCTCACTCTCAGCCATAAAAAATTTGAAAATCGCCGAATTCCCAAGAATCTTCCTCATGAAAATGCAAGTTGTCGTTGGGAACCTGGAACTTTTTTTATGCCTAATTATTCCGAAGAAGATCCGAGTTCATGATAGAGGAAGAAAGATAACAAATATTTCTTTTATTTTTTTTAATTTTTTTTATTGTTTAATGTAAGATTTTAATTTGGATTTTTTTTCTATGTATTCAAAGGATTTTCATTTTTTTTTTCATTTTTTTAAGTATAATTAAGAATGAGGGCTAATTTGTCCTCAAGGGGTTATGTGAAAGTGAACTAAAACTTCAAGGAGTGTTAGTGTTATGTTTTAAATGTGAAAGAATTTTGTGAAAACATAATAAACCTGAAGAGGTGTCAGTGTAATTAACCTATGTATTTTTTTGGGGGGGAGATTATGCCTCGTCTCGTGAGGAAAAGAAAAAAAAAATTGCAGAAAGAAACAGCACACAATCTATATTATCATTCGATTTTCTTCCTAAAAAATTGCATTATTGCCAAACCTAGATCAGCAGAACCAACCAAACCATGAGCAATAATAAAAGGGCAACCACGCGACCTGAAACATTTATAAATTGTTGGCCAAATTGGTGATTTGAAAATGATTTCGTGCACTATTTTTCTTCTTTAAGCACTTCTGCTTATCTCTATTCATTGATTTCGTCTTAATTTATTGAATTTAAAGATAGAGGCATGCATGTGGAGAAAATTGATGTATAGAAAGCGAAGTTCCTATAGTTTCAATTTCACAATTTTAGATATGATGTGTTGGAGGTTTTGAGACTCATAGTCCCACACTTGGTCAAAATGGTTCACAATGACCTTTATGTAGGTTTAGTCCTTTATACTAGCACTTAGGATTTGGACCATTTGAAAAATGATTGAAGGCTTGGGTCTTATAGTTATGTGGATTAGGCTTGTGCAATATAGCATAATATAATTAATATTAATTAATCAAGAGTTCATTAATTTTAATTTCGAATTGAATTTTTAATTAACATATTAATTAAAAATTGTTTTGATTAAGAGACGCAACTTTTAGAAAGAGTTGTGCACTTTCAAATACATTCAACAGGTATTTGAAAGGGTATGAAACAACCTATGTATTTACAGTTTTAGTTTTCAAATAGAATCATCTTTTTTTCATTCTTCTTTCTCTTCCGTACAAAATCCCAGAGAGTAAGCACACAAAGTAATTCGCCAGAATTCTATAATCCAATATGGGTTGTAAAATTAGATAGTTATATCCTAATCAAGCAGTCGTCGTAGAACCACAAGCACAAGAGTTGGATGAAAATACTATTCGAAGGACATAACTTTTGCGCTAGCCTCTATCTGTGATTCAATCAAGTTATTATCATTTTAATTCCTGTAATTATTTTATTTATTTCATTCTATATTGTAAGTATTTTTCATTAATAAAGAATTAGTATTTCTGTTATTTTTATTTATTTTCTGAATTGTTCTCCAACATGATATTCACTAATTGTTGCAATTCAGAAATAATAACTTAATTTTATCAGTTTAAGGCAAAATTAACATATGAAGGACACATGTGATGGTAAACCAAACTTCTTATAATGACCAAATCATAATTTTCATAAACTTTGCAATGCATATGTGAAGGGAAAGTGCACGTTCCAGAAAGGACAGGCCCATAGCATGGACTAAACCCATAACCATTAAATCCCTAATCAAGTATCAAATCATAATAAATTTAAATTCATGTTAAGGAGAGATGTTTCAATATGCTAAAAACACAGTTATGTACCCCAACAGTTATAATACTTAGTGAACTGGACCGTGTTTTCGATATATTAAATAAATTTATTCATGTTATGAGTCAGTCTATATTAAATATAACTCTTGAGAAGAGCCTAAAAGAGCTAACTTGACACTCAGATGCTCCTAAGTCCTACTCATATTGTAAAACTCATGCTCCACCAACAAAGCCCAATCACCCCAAAACTCAAGGTTCCATGTGCAAATACCAAGTCCACCAAGGCTCATGTTTCTCAAAGCTGCTTCCAAGTGCCAAATTCCAACCATCGAAAGCAAAGAAAATACTTATCATGGGAGTCAGGAGTCAGGAGCGTTGCACCTGAGATCTCGTGTTCAATTACTCATTTTTCCGCTTAATACTGAATTGGCAGTCAAAGTGATGATGCAACTTTTGGTGCTAATGGAATACTTTGTTTTGGGGAATATGATTTATGGGTCCTCTGAAATTGGAATTGTGGAAAGAGGGGGTGGGGTGACGAAAGAGAAGATGCCTACAACAGCTTAAAACTTTAGTGACAAAAATTCGAAAGTAATAGGACCATCAAGCTTATGTTCAACTTTTTTTAGCTAAAATGATGTCTGATACAGACATAAGTTCTCATTTTGATCATTGAGTGAAAAGATGGGCAGTGACTAAAGAAAAGATACTCGTAACAGCTTAAAACTTTAGTGACAAAAATTCAAAAGTAATAGGACCCATCAAGCCTATGTTCAACTTTTTAAGCTAAAATGATCTCATATAGAGACATAAGTTCTCATTTTGATCATTGAGATTGAAAATCGATAGAAATAGTCTGTATTTGTCCACTGTCAATCATTTTGGTATTTCTGTAAAAAAAAATTGTTAAATTGATGATATTTATGTCCAATTAACCCCTCCATTTGTTTTTTCATTTAACAGAGTTTTTTTCTTCGCGAAATGACTAAAATGATTATATCAAAGCAAATTGAACTTCTTTAGCATAAAGTACCCAAACTAGCTAATCCTGTAGAGCTCATATCAAAGCAAATTGCCCATATATGTGAGCAAAGATCAGTTTGAAAACGATGAAATTCCCAATAACACCGCGAATATGCACTAATCGTTGACGGATTTTTGACATCATTCGAAGTTGAAGGCAGTCCGATAATCCAAACATCCACATCAAATTCAGAGAAAAACTAATGAACAAAAATATTATTTGACTTGGCTACAAAAACCCCATAAATGGATAAAATATGTGAATTAATTTTATTTTTTATGTTGATTTTTTCGTGTCCCAAATGACGAGAGCTCCAATCAAACGCAACAAAATGAAATCAATGATTACAATAAACAAAACCAAATCAACAATTAAGGGATAATTAATTAATAATTATAAATGATGGGATCTATTCAAAAGTAATAGAACATGCAATGCAACTAAAGGTGGAAACTTTTGGTGCTAATGGAATACTATGTTTTGAGGAATATGATGATGAGAACTTTAACGAAAAATTTTCGGTATTGTTTACTTTAACGAAAAATTATATTTTTACATTAAAAAGTCAATCTTGGTACTATTCACTTTACTTTTTATTTTGTCCTTATTGTTAAAACTTAAAGTTTTCAAGCCATTTTCATTAGTTTTCCATATGATTTATGGGTCCTCTAGAATTGGAATTGTGGAAAGAGGGGCGGTGACTGAAAAGAAGATGTCCACAACATCTTTAAACTTTAGTGACAAAAATTCGAAAGTAATAGGACCCATCAAGCCTATGTTCAACTTTTTTAGTTAAAATGATCTCTGATAAAGATATAAGTTCTCATCTTGATCATTGAGTGGAAAGAGAGGCGGTGACTGAAGAGAAGATGCCCACAACAACTTAAAGATTTAGTGACAAAAACTCAAAAGTAATAGGACCCATCAAGGCTATGTTCAACTGTTTTTGCTAAAATAATCTCTGATAAAGACATAAGTTATCATTTTGATCATTGATATTGAAAATCGATAGAAATAGTCTGTGTGTTTGTCCACTGTCAATCATTTTGGTACTTCTGTAAAAAAAATCGTTAAATTGATGATATTTTTGTCCAATCAACCCCTCCACTTGCTTTTTCATTTAACAGAGTTTTTTTTTTCACGAAATGACCAAAATGATTAGCGGTGGAAGGGACTATCTCGATCGATTTTCAATGTCAATGACCACAGAAGGACTTGTGCCAATCTCAATAACCATTTTGGGTTAAAAAAACATATTAGGTGCAGAAAATTAGAAGAAGTTCATTTGAATATGTAAACCAATCAATTAGGCAATTTTTTTTTATGAGATTAACGATACTTTATCTGTGTGGTGTGCTAGATTTTGTACCGGATTTAAAGCCTAGATGTTTTACTTATATGCCTCTATTCTATTAATTCATGTTATCAGCATTAATTGATCGTGTCGTTGAGATATGAGTTTTGGACTTGGATCCTCTCCTGAGCTAAAGGAGAGGATCCTCCTGACCAAGGATCGAAAGCCGTTGGATGAAAATCCAACGACTATAATTATTATAACTTTAAATTGACCCCCTGTTTGTAGCCGTTGGATTTTCATCCAACGACCTTGGATCCTTGGTCAGGAGGATTCCTCCTTGAGCTCGGGAGAGGATCCAAGTCCATGCGTTTTAGAGTGCTTTCAGGTCATCACAAGCACTTTTGATCATATTTAACAGAAAAAAAATTTAAAGCGATAATGAGTTCAAAACAAAACTTTAAAAAAATGCTTTCTAGAAGCACATATTTTGTGCTTCTTAAGCACTTCAAGTAATTTTTTTTTTTCAGAGTTCACCTACATTTTTATTAAAAGCCAAAGGATCCAACAATGTCTCGTTTAGAAGTGATTTTAAAATGACTGAAAGCGCTTTTGGTGAAATTAATTTTGAATTCCAAAAACACTTCAAGTGATTTTTCAATAGCCACTTAGATTTTTACTAATAATTGGTTTAAACAATATTTTTACCAAAAGTATTTTTAATTATTTTAAAAGTAACTTCGAAAGAGGAAAATTCAAACTATTGGTCATGCCAGATCATTCCTTAATCAAGAAGTAGTGGTCATATACAATTCCTTAATCAACCAAAAGTTGAAAAGAAATAAAGACTAAAGAGAAAAGAAGAGGTTAAAAAAAAAAAAAAAAAGTTGGAGGCAGCCCAAAAAGAACAGAGTGACTAGACGCTTTACGTCACATCTCAATTTACACACCAACTTCAAAACGAGGGCAAATGATACACTTACACTCCCTCCCCAGCTCACCAAAACCACCCCAAAGGCCAGAACTTTTCTTTCTCCATAAATCCTAGGAAACCAGAATCCTCAAAATTAGAAAAGTTTCCGTTCCGGCTAAAACAAGCAGCCTTTCCCAAAATTCGGTCATCCCGAGATTTTTCAAACACTTCCGCGGCCGTCGATTTTTTCGAATCGAAGTATCAGCAGTGGGTTCAACTTCTTTACTGGTAAGAGCATCTCCAAAGAAGATGTCAAATTTTAAACATTAAAATAATAGTTGATGGCTTATGTGACAATTTGACATTTTGTACAATATTTTGCTTCAACCGATCTGATATGTTAAAAAATAAAGTCATTTAATAATTTTTTAAAATCTTTTTATGGAATCTAATGATTAAGGCAACAATCAAATATTTGAAAACCATAAGAACATAAATTATATATTACATAAATATTTTTATAAATTTGACATCTGCCGTCAAATTTGACAGCAAAAAGTTTTGTCTTCAAATGACTCAGTGTCACGTAAAATTGAAGACTCGGTTGGAGAGAGTTTCCTGCCATTTTTTTACCGTTGTATGTCTAAGTAGCTTTTTTTGATGTTCCATTTTTAGGAATTTTGGATTTTTAATTTTGAATTATTTTTTTTGGTATTCTGGAATTGGTTTCGTGGAAGCTCTGTTTGGTTAGTGAGAAGATGCAAGAAAGTGGAAATATAAGATATTTTGAATTGGGGTATTGCATTTTTTGCTTGCTTATCTTATGTACCAGTAGAAATAAAAAAAGTTCAAGACTATATACTTATATATATATATGGATAGGGTTAAGGGACAAATATTTTTACACTTTTTATAAGCTCTTGGATCTATTTACATCTAACACTCCTAATTAAAAGCTAAGATGACTATTAAATGATGACATAGAAATAAAAATAAATTTCATTTAAATATTTTGATGAAGAAATATTGTGAAGTTGAAATAGATCCAGCTTCCTTTCTGATCCCTTTTTTCACAACAACAAAAAGGTCTGCAATATGACGTTGACGAATTCATCATTGTCCTTTGAACTTTTTTTTGCCATGAAAATAAAAACAGGGCTAATAGGAAATTGAAACAAGAATGATCCCATTCCAAAAAATTCTTTTTTTTTTCTGCATGAAAATATGATTTCTTCCTCATTCAATTACAATTTTCCTCATGTAATTTTTGTATCCAACCATCCTTATTCACGTGTGCAGAGTTTACCACTTTTGTTTTCTTCCCAATTTTAATTTTTTTGGAACCACTAAATAGCAAACAATAAACTACTCAATATTGTACAGTTAACCACATCGTTAGAATTCAGGGGAATCTCCATCCCCCAATCTCCATAGATGTAGTAGACTTTGGATGCGAATTCACAAGAGTCAAATATGCTTCTACGGTTTTTACTGTTTGAGCGAAATTGCCAGTTTTTATTCATTTTAAGTTTTAATCTTTATTTGTTTATTTATTATATTAGTTAATAATCCACTTCATCAACTATATTGTTAAATGACTAAAAGTCTCTGCATCACTCTTAATTAGGACCAAGGTATAAAATATCCATAATAGCCCGATATTTCCATCGAAATATCCGTGTTTTTGGACTACCGATATTTCTGATGTCATCGATATTTCCATCGAAATTTCCGTGTTTTTTAAATTTCTATATTTTAAAAAACACCAAGGGGATTCGAACCCCTCCTATTTTACTCATTCAACACCTTGACCACCATATCACTTATGTTTTAATCTCAACCACAGAATTTCATTAAAGTCAATCTGACAGTGGGGAGCGTGTTCCTATTTTTTCAAAAAAAATGAGGATCCCTCCCCTTAAGCTGCTTGTATATATATATATATATATATATATATATATATATATATATTTATGTATATATTTGTTTTTGGATTTTTTGAAAATGACTTTAATACTGTTTTTCCATTTCTACTAGCACTTGAGCAGGTTCCTTTGTAATTTGACTCACGTTTTCATTAAATTTAGTTGAGTGGACAAGATTATAGTTACTGGGACTTTTTAAATTGTGAGTTTTCCTAATTTTTTTTAATTTTTAACTTTTGCATTTCAACGGGTCTGCATAATGTGTTGGTATTTGTTGCGGCGAAGTGATTAACTTGCTGGGGATTATATATTGTTTGTGGTTATTCTCTGCAATGTCTTGGTGGTGATGTTCGTTTCATACGTGTGCAGAACCTAAGAAGTTTTGAAGAGTTTAGAAGTCATGAGTAACGGTGTTGAATTATGCAATCGAGATTCGGTGCAGCTTAGCAATGATGCGAAAGAAAATGGTAATCGGGATCTTGACCTTCTCCAGGATATGGATTCTTATTGGGAAGAAATCCGTGACCCGTTGACCATATCGAGGATGGTGAGTGACTCGGTCGTCAAGGGGATCGTGAATGCGGTAACACAAGAAGCAGCAGAGAAAATTGCTCAGAAAGAACCAGAGGTGACTAAGCTGAGGGAAGTGATACGCGTTTACCACGTGGGTGGTGATACAAACGAATTCTTACCCATGCAGCCAGAGTCAAAGGGTACTGAAGACAGACTCATTAAAAAAGGTGCCGGAGGTAGCGCGCGTCCTAGCTTTCTTGAAGCTGTCGTAGAGCATGATGGCATAGAAAAATCTTTGGGCATCTTAAGAGGAACGACCAAAGAGCAGTTCAGCAAGCTCAAGAGTGAAATTGATAGAATGAGAGGGTGTAGTTCAATCAAGAGGATTGGTTCTGGTTCTCAGTTGTTGGGCTCGGGTGACATACTGCAAGATAATGTATCTGACAGATGGATTGATGCGGATAGATCGTTCGATTGCCTGAAAGGTACAGTAGAGACTGTCTTTCGACGAGTGGAAGAAATGGTTGGCTCCGCAAAGGTATCAGTCTGTGAATGGCAGCAGGAGCAGGATTTTAAAGCAGAAATTGAAGCACTGGTGATGAGGAATTGTACTTGGAGTATTGAAGAAAAAAATCGGGACCGGTTTTATGGCAATAAGAATTTGAACTGGCATGGAAGGATGGAAGAGATATCAAGTTTACGTGAGGAATTAGATACCTTTTCGAAATCACTATCTGTTTCTGACACTGGGCACCTATCTTCTCACGGGTCCTTGGAAGTAGATGAAGAGAGTAACAATCATGAGAAGGGCGACCTTTCACAGCACAAGTTTTTTAACAATCTTAAATCATCGCCGTCATTATCATTAATATCCTCATCAACCTCAGCATCTACATCAACATCAACATCATCATCTCCTTGGGAAGAAAATGGCAAACATGATGAGTCAGAAATAAGCATGCTAGAACATTTGGATGACAACCGGCTTATGCATATGTCAATCCAGGAATTGAAAGACCATTACAATAAAGAGATGACTAAATTGAAGCGAAGTCATGAGTCTAAAGTGCATGATTTGACTGAGCAAATTTTCAGCCTGAGGAGAGACGTTTTTAGAAAAAGGGGATCCTCTTTGCCATCAAAGAAAAGCAAGGAGTTTGACATGTTGCGTAGGAGAATCTCCGAGGTTATTACCAAATTAGATGAAGTTCTTGTTGAAAAGGAGGAAGTTGCTACATGTGGTAATAATGAAGAAAGTCTTAGCAGTTTGAAAGAGAGACTGGAATCACTCATTTCAGATAATCACCACCTCAGAGATTTGCTTGCAAATAAGGAAAGGGCAGCTGCTGAGAAAATGTCAGAACACTCCGTGGCTGAGGCAAAGTTGTTAAAAACAACTGCAAATCTTAAATCAGCTGTCGAAGACGCGGACATTGAAGCTTTAATTGTTGAAGATACATATGCTTGTATTCTCAGGGAAGCTGCTGAGAAAATGTCAGAACACTCCATGGCTGAGGCAAAGTTGTTAAAAACAACTGCAAATCTTAAATCAGCTGTAGAAGATGCGGACATTGAAGCTTTAATTGTTGAAGATGCATATGCTTGTATTCTCAGGGGAATGATGGATCAAATTAAATGCATTGCTGTAGAAAAAGAGAAACAATGTGAAGTTGAGGTTGCAAACACGGAAAGATTAAAGAAAGAAATATTATTTCTGTCAGACGAAAAGAAGCAGTTGGCACAGGATGCAACAGCTGCATTGGAAAAAGAAAAGGAGCGATATGATTTAGCAGCTCAGGAGCTACATAATTTAAGGGACCAGAAATGTCTGCAACAGAAATGTATTTTTGACTGCACTGAAGAGTTAAATGCAACAAAGCAGAACTTAACCGATGCATTGGAGCAAAATGAAAGATACAAGGCTGATGTGTGCAAGCTAGATCAGAAGCTTGAACTAGCAATGAAAGAGTTGCGCGAAGTTAGTGAAGAGTCAAATGCAACAAAGCAGCACTTAATTGATGCATTGGAGCAAAATGAAAGATATAAGGCTGACGTGTGCAAGCTAGATCAGAAGCTTGAACTAACAATGAAAGAATTGGAATCAATGGCAGCGCATATCCGTGAGCTTTGGAAAGCTGTTACTGAATTTAAATCTAGAGTAACACAAGATATTTCAGGGCAATGTTTAAGGTACTTCCTCAGTTATTTTTATCTTTTATTGCTTACTGTATAGGCTTTTTGTGCGCTAGTTCTGTCTATAAATTTGTTTCCACATTCTTATAGTTATATGATTCTTGGGACGGGTCGATGTTTTGTTAATCTAATGGGATGTGTTTCTACTTTTTAAACCCTCATATGTATGCATGTAGGCAAGTTAAAATGATATTTGTTGTATTTTTAAGTGCCTGGAATGAGGTTAGTGCGAGGGCAGAAATGTAATGTGCTAGACCAACCTTTTTTTTTTTTTTTAAGAAAAATTAACGAAAAGTCCAAAAAAACTTTAGTTTTAATGAAAAATGACAAATAAATGTGTAGCGAATAGTACCAAAGAATGATAAAAATGTGGTTTTTCGTTAAAAATGAATAGTACCGAAATTATTTTGTTGAAACTCCCTTTTTTATCTAGATAATAATATTAGTTAACGTATAATATTAGTTAACGTATAAATTTAGCCTCATAAGTTCTAGTTTCTGGAGTACAATGATCTTAAAGAAAACACCTTTAATAATGTTAATGTTATTTCTTCTCGATGGTTGTTTAAATATCATTACGTAGGTAAAGAGATCAAGGACCTCCACTCCATATACTACTCTTTGCTTAAACAAAAAGCTAATGTACCTGCGGCTTTGTTTCCAGGTTGGAGAGTTCGAGTTGTGATTTGCATTTTCTTAAACAAAAAGCTAATGTCATTGTAAGAAGAGGGTTGCTGTACCAGCAGACACTCGAAAAGAAATGTTCTGATATGGAAAAGGCCGAAGCTGAGGTATGTGAATTCAAAACAGATAAGTATTATGCATTGATATATTCCAACTTGATGTTGTGGACTCATATTATATTTCGTGCTATAAAATAAAACCCATGGAATTGAATTCATGCTTGCATATGCATGTGGGAGGAGCTGTTTGAGATGCCCTGCGGGACGACGGAACAGTGTAAATATGATTGGAAGTTATCTTCCATCACTGACCCTAATATGACTTCTGTTTCACAGTGTTGTGCTGTAGTTTTGTAATGCAAGAAAAGGATTTATATCTTTTTAGTATATTTTCTTTATGAAATTATGATCATGAATCAAAGATAGCTTTTGTAGTTTGTGTGGCCTAGATCATTAAAATATACTAAAAACGAGCATTACCATTTATAATGGAGTTTTTGTCCTTGAATTTCAGGTTGATCTTTTGGGGGATAAGGTGGAGACTCTATCGAGCCTTGTTGAGAAAATATACCTTGCCCTTGATCATTATTCACCAGTACTGAAGCATTATCCTGGAGTAAGATGCTTTCTTCTATTCATTGGTTGGTCATGTTAGCTCTATATACCTTCTAGATTTCAGGGGAACCAGTGTACAAGATGAATGCTTTGATGTGTTTGAAAAAAGATTGATTCTGAATTATAATAAAAATGTTGTGCTTCTAACAAAAGCGCTTTTAGCTGGATTACGTTCTGATCTGCTGATAGGTTTTTGGTTCAGAAGATCTAGTGTGGTGAATGCTTTGATGCACGGAAAGAACATTTGTATGCTGACCAAGTCTTTTTCTCTTGCGTTCGCAGATAACTGAAACCTTGAAGCTGTTAAGAAGAGAATTAACTAGAGAAAATAAGGCAGCTTGATACACCCCTTTGCCTTGGTAAGGTTTCCACTTGAATGGTTTCGCCTTTCTTTAACAGCTCACCATGTCACACAACTCCTATAACTATGTTTAAATTTTACTTATTTAAGACTGTTGGATCATACTACCACTGCATCTTTCGTGTGACGCAGTGTCAGCAGAGGAGTTGTCAGGCAATTCATCACCTTTGTCAAAACAACCATCCAAGCAAAAGTTGAGGAGCCTGAAGAGATATAATCCCATATGAGAGATGTCGCAGAAGCAAAATTTGACGAAGGAACGAGATTTGAAATGGATCGCAACTAATAGGGGCAGTGCGAAAATAGTGGGCTTGGTTTCTATGAAGCATAGTTTTTCACTCAGTTCTTTTTGTCTAGGAGCCTATGTAAAGCCTCGTGTGGAGTTGACCACTAGTTCCTCCTCCTTCCATGGTTGGAAGAAGTTTAAAAGTTCATTTAGGTTTAGAGCCTGTTTTATTTCTGTTGTAAAACTAAAACTCTCCTTCATAAAATTAACTGAAAATATGACTTTAGCCCATGAAATTTAATTTTCTTCACATAAAACCCAACATAAGTTTTTTACTCAAATAAAACCCGTTGAGTAGATTCCACATCAGCAAATTCATTAATTATATTTAACTTTACACATTTAAAAAATTTTGATGCCCAAAACACCCCTATTTGAATGCTTGATTTACACAATTAATTACATACAAATTGAAAGGGAGAATTAATGATTTTACAAAAAAAAATAAATAAATATTTCATTGCCTAATATATAATAACAATGAACCATGCCTAATAAATGTAGGAATACATGCGTGGTGTTTTTTTAGTACAGTAATACATGCTTAGTTAAGTCAATAAAATTATATTTTACATATAAATGTAGGTAAATTATTTTACACACACACACACACACATATATAACAAAAAAAATGCCTGATATACATAAAAATTCATGAAAAATAATTTACCTACATAATAAAGCAAACCCAATATGTGCAAAATACATGCAAAATAATGTACCTACATAAAAAAATGTTATTATTTTATTCAATATTAATTTACCTACATAATAAAGCAAACCCAATATATGCAAAATATATGCAAAATAATGTACCTACATAAAAAAATGTTATTATTTTATTCAATATTAATTTACCTACATAATAAAGCAAACCCAATATATGCAAAATAATGTACCTACATAAAAAAAAATGTTATTATTTTATTCAATATTAGTTTACCGACACAAAGCAAACCCAATAATGGTTTTTGATGATATATGTAGTACTGTGCATGTGTGTGTGTGTGTGTGTGTGTATATATATATTTATATGAACGTATAGTAGTATTATATATATATAGGTAAACTATATATGTGTGTTATATATATATTGAGCTTATGGTGATAATATATTTATAAAATTATATTTGAACGTATATATGTGTGTGTTAGGGGTAATAATATGTCAATAATTATATTTTCATTGTAATTAAGGTGAGTAATAACATTTATTGATTTATTTAGAATATTATGGCACAAATTGTAAATATTTTGTAATAATAGGTCAATTACTTCTATACTTGGCAGCCATTTTTAAATTTGGGTTTTATTTGGATGTTTATAACTAGGTGGGTTTTTATCTAGGAAATAAGAGTTGTAAGGGTTAATATCTAAAGAACCCTAAAATTAATTAATTAATTAAAATGAAAACGGAACCGAAAAATCAGACTTTTTTTGTTCTTTGTTGGAAAATAGAATCATAAATTGTTATTCAAATGTTGCAGATGAAATATAGCTTCTCCCCGGACTTGGTCTCTTCTGATTTTCCCGGTCGTAGTTGCCGGAAATGGCTTCTTCCGTAGAATGAATATTTTTGGTATCTTAAACCTGCAAAGATCATAGCAAAAATGTTACGCATTTTATGATAACTGCACACGTGTACAAAAAATTTCAGCTGCAAATAAACCTACAAAAAATGTTACGCATTTTATGATCATAGCAGTATGCAAATAAACCTACAAATATCCACACCATTAAATGTTTTGAACTCGTTCAACCCCTGCTTTCGTGCGAAAATCTAATTTGAGCGTTCTCTACGCAAACTACAGGAAGAAGACATGCATACATCATCCTCACCGTAGCCAACAATGGCGATTTTCGATAGGGACTGTATGATAAAAGCCGAGTGGCTTAGGGTGACTCCCTTTGGCCTCCTAGAGGTTCCTACGTAACAAGAACAAACATATTCAGAATCTTTTGAGGACAAATAAACAGAGAGCAGCGATCATACCAGAAGTGAAGCATATGATCACAGCTCCCTCAGGTGCCCAGGAGTAATTCAACATCGGCGCAGCTCTAACGGAATTCTTTTTAATCGATTCAGTAGTTAAAACTGGCCAAATGAAGAACGCAGATTAACACATTAAGCCAATTGGTTTTTCATTTTTGTTACAATTTTCTGAATTTAAAATTCATGTCTTAGAAACTACATACGATTATTTGAAGCCCTTAAGACATCCGAGGAAGGCGAATCCAACGAAACATGCCACCTCAGAGAAGGTACATCGCGAAGTTGAGCTTTGGGTACCAAGGGATACAGCTTTCATCAGTCACCAGCATTGTTGGCCTCACTACTTCCATTGCCAAAAGTGCTTCTTCATAGCTCTGCCGGGGGTGAAAGCACAGTTTAAACAAACGTTGGGTTAGATTTGGTTTGCTTTGTATGAGCAGTAATTTTCAGAAGTATGATTTCCAAGCCTACGAGACGTACCCATCGGTAATTAAGAGGAGCAGCTATGGCACCAACATATGCAATGGCTAGTAACCACTCCAAGTACAGCTCACCCGAATATTAGTACTTAGCCATGGTTTAGAATGGCTAAAAGTGCTTTCAGGTAATCAAGGCGCTACAGCATTATAGGTAGAAATAATAAAAAAGAGTTTATGGGTTTTAAAAATACTTTTTTTGCTTTTTCTAGTAGCATCAGCCAAGTGCTTCTTCGGGATGTATTTGGTAATTAAGAGAAGTTTTGTTGCATTTTAATAAACTTATGAGTAGAAGTGTTTTTTTAAGAAAACATTTTGATGTCAAGAAAAAATTTGTTACACTTCTGGTTAAAGTTATGCGTGGAAGTACTTTTTAGAAAACATTGCATGTTAGTAAAAAAAAGTTGTTATGCTTTTAGTAGTGTTTTTTTAGGAAACATTTGGATATTGTAAAAAAATATATAATAAATAAAAAAATAAAAAAAAAAGTTGCGCTTCTAGTAAAGTTATGAGCAAAAGTGCTTTTTAAGGAAACTTAGGAATTCTAGTAAAAAAAAATTGTTACGCTTCTAGTAAAGTTATGAGTAGAAGTGCTTTTTCAAAAAACCTATGAATTCGGGTATTATTGAGGAATGCCTCTTATCCATACAAGAGTCTCAAGGGCTACGTACTCGGGTATTATTGATAAAGTGCAAAAGAGACTAGCTACATGGAAGAGTAAGGTTTTATCTATGGCTGGTAGATGCACTTTGATCCAATATGTTACTTCCTCCATCCCGGTGTATGCTATGCAAACTGCCAAGCTTCCTGTCAGTGTGTGTAATGATTTAGACAAGTTGAACATGGATTTTCTGTGGGCGGATTCTACCCAAAAGAGGAAAGTTCATTTATGCGAGTGGAGTTTGGTGTGTAGACCTAAAAGTAAAGGTGGGTTGGGTATTAAAAGGAGTTGTGATATGAATCAGGCTCTTTTGGCTAAGATTGGGTGGAGAATTCATGCTAAAGACCCCGGGTTGTGGGCACAAATTTATCAAGCTAAGTATTTGAAAGGCTCTTCCATCCTTGACCCCAAAATACATGAACGATCTGGGAGCTCTTACTCGTGGAAAGGAATTCTGTATGGTTCCAATTTGCTTAGGAAATGTATGATTTGGATGATAGGCAGTGGTGATAATGTAAAGTTTTGGAAGGACTCTTGGTTATCGAATGTTCCCCTGGTTGACTCCGTTGAAAATGTGGTTATTTCTGATGATGATTGTGCTGTTTCTGATTTCTTCAACAATGGGTGGTGGGATATTGATAAGCTCATAGCAGTATTACCAGATGACCTGGTTCAAAAGATTACTAGTCGGCCTGCTGGTACTTTCGGTGCAGGATTGGATAAACTTATATGGAGGTGTACTGCTAATGGCGTTTTCTCGGTTAAGTCAGCCTATAACCTGTTAGTTGATCGAGAGGATGTGCCTGATTCGCGTTGGGATTTTATCTGGCGAATTAATGTTCCGCCTAAGCTAAAAGTCTTTCTTTGGTTGCTAAGTATTAGATGTTTGCTTTCCAATGAACAACGTGTGAAAAGGCAAATTGCTTCCGATTATTCGTGTGTTAATTGTAGTGGTCCAGTCGAATCCATTGCTCATATTTTTAAAGATTGTCCTAGGGCGAAGGGTATTTGGGATAGTTTGAGAATTCCTTGGCAGTTGAGGAATTCTCAGCTTCTTGATCTCAATGGCTGGTTGTTGGCTAATCTGAAAACAAGGGTGAGAGGGAACACTGAGGGTGAGTGGTGTATTTTATTCCTCTTCACATGCTGGCATATTTGGAAATAGAGGAATAAGCAGATCTTTGATATTAATTTTGTCATGCCTTTTGATCCAAAGGCAATTATCTTGAGTGAGATGGATGCGTGGCTGAAGGCTTGTAGAAAGATTTCTGTAGAAGCTATTAAGAGGCAAATCTCGCTTTCATGGGAGCCTCCGAGTGAGGGTTGGTGTAAGCTCAATACTGATGGGTCTAGAAGGGCCAGCACCAGTCAAATTGGCGCGGGTGGACTGTTAAGAGATCATGAGGGTAATTGGCAGGGTGGATTTGCGGTGAACCTGGGACAAGGGCAGGTGTATGAGGCTGAGCTTTGGAGTCTATATTTTGGGCTTCAACTTGCTTCTGCTAAGGGCATTACCGATCTTCATAGTGAGATGGATTCTATGTCTGTTGTGATGTTGTTGAAACAAACCCAGGTTGATAATTTCCATCCTCTGGAGACATTTGTGCACAACTGCCGAGTTATGATGGGTCAACTACGGAGGTGTGTGCTGGTCCATATTTTTAGAGAGAAGAATCAAGTGGCGGATTTACTGGCTAACTGGAGTTATAACATGGATATTGGAGTGCTCTTTTTTTATGAGCCCCTTTATGGCTTAGTTCTGCTCTTTTGGATGATGCAGATGGAGTCCCACGGACTCGTTTAGTTGCTGACTTGTAGTTTTCTTTTGGGTTATAAGCCCCGATTGTTTCACCAAAAAAAAAAAAAAACCTATGAATTCTAGTAAAAAAAAAATGTTATGTTTCTAGTAAAATTATGAGCAGAAGTGCTTTTTCAGAAAACTTATAAGCTTCTAGTAAAATTATGAGCATAAGTTATCCATTTGGAATAAATCCTCAACGAGTCCTTAGTATATTAGCAGTCTTTGAAAAGCATTGTACAAGTGAAGCAGCACATGTTGAAGGCAGCAATGGAAACGACGTCGCCGGAACGTAGGCCGAGTTGGAACAGGCCTTGGGCCAGATCCATGACAAAACCCACGAATTCCTTGCCGGTCTTTTGCCGGTTGCCGATGATCGTGACCATGGAATTGCTCCGAATAGTAGATAGGAGGGTCAGGGATTGGCAAATGTGGGCTCTGAGTAATTACCCATTTCTATGGGGAGTAAACTAGGAATTTACTAAAAGTCTTGTTCTTTTTGTGAAGCTCTCTGCAGCTGCAGGTGCTCTGCCGAGCTTGGAGTGTTCCATTTGAAAGAAAGAAGCGCGGGGAGAGGAAGGGATGGGGCGCCGGGGGGGGGGGGGGGTGTTGGGGGCGGGAGAGATAGAGAGAGCTCGGAACAGAATGCCATTGGACGACTGGATTTTCAAGTTATCTTATCTTGTCCGAACACGTGGATGTATACATGTCACGACCAACGACCTTATATTTTCAAGTTATCTTATCTTGTCCGAACACGTGGATGTATACATGTCACGATCAACGACTTTATGTTTATAAACACACTGGAATAGAGTTTGCTCCAAACACAAGACTGCTGATTGGTGTGTAAATCAAATTAGAATCGTTAGTTGTGTGTGGTGGGCCAGAAAAATGAATTAATAGAAACCATTACATTTAATTTGTTCGATCTAGATTGTTTGATGAGGAGGCTCTGGACACTAAGGTCCGAAGCGAATCCTCTTTCATACACCCTAACACACATAAGACATCTCACTTACTACATGCATAAGCATAAATCATTACTAAGTGACTCGGTGGTTAAAAACGAATATCAAGTCCGTATTTCATACGGCCAGTGGCGAAGCTACAGAGGCGCAAAGAGGGGCGGCTGCCCTTTTGGTCGTCGGAAATCTCCACTAAGAGTGAGGATTCCACCATTCCGATCTTCTAAACCTGCTGGTATTTGGATTGGTGCGCCACAATGCTCTGCTGGGTTTTAATGTTTTCAAGGAAGAAGACGACCTAGTGTCGTTTAAAACTAAACGGCTTCGTCATATGCTATTGTTTTTAAAGCATTGTTCCCTTTAATGAAACGGTGTGGATTGATTGGTTCCTTTTAGTTTCTTTTTTATTTTTTAATTTATTGATGTGGGCTTCCTTTCCAACTGCACTACCGTTGGTTTAGTTGATTAAACATTATTGTCCAAAGAAACCAGCCCACGATTTCAATTTTCTTCCCTCTATCTCATTTGTTTAGACTAAAGAGCAACAATAGGTTGATGTTTGTTATTGTTCTTTTTTAATTCTTGTTATTATTTTTAGAATTTAAAATTATTTCATCTTATTTTCTTTTAATCATGCCTTTGTGAATCTTCTCAACCCCTAAAAAGGTTGAATAGCACACCTTTTTTTCTTTTTTAAAAGGGACCAGCTGATGCCATTTGAAAAGAAAAAAAATGTGTGTTATTCATACACCTCTTTTTACTTCTTACATACCATTTGTTAATTTCTGTCAGTTGATCTTTTTCAACTTATCCGATCCGACAGCCTAAAATTAGAAGAATGTGTGACCAAAAAAAAGATATGTAGATATCACACCCCTAAAAAAAATGCACTCATAAGCATTACTTTTCGATGCATTCTGAACGAACTTTGGTCTTTGACTAAAGATCTAATGATTAAAGATCGACACCAAGACTATCAATAGTAAATGTGAAAAACAAATTCATAGATGTATGCTATTTCTTAAAGTATATAATAGCTAAGTCACGAAAAACTCCCACCAGCTAAGATATTATGTTGATAATATTTTAAATCAATCACTTATTGTCATGTTTGATGGTAAAATATTTTATTTTTCTCAAGTGACAGTACATGATTAGAGCGTTGAGAAATTTTCATGTGCATGACAGTTCTTCTCAGCTTAAAAATCTCAAGTGCTCTTTGCGCAAAGGTTACTTATCGCCATCAATGTCTACAGTTAAATTTTGATTTTCCTTCTTTTCTTCTTTGTCATCGAAGTTAAAGAAGAAAAGAGAAAGAATGAAGCAGAAGCAACTTAGACCCAAAGTTAAGCCCATGTTAAAAATAAATCAAAAAAGTTAAAGCTCCTAAATGATGCTCCCAATTTAAGTCATTTCCAATTGAGTAGTATTACACTTACAATCTATTTGTATTATTATTTGTACTATCTTCCTAATAAATGCAGGGTCCATTAACATATATGGATCATATCTCTATTAGAGAGATTGTATAAATAGATGATAAAAGTATCATTTTTTGTTTCTAATCACGTATAATACAATAAAGTAAAATGTGACAAGCTAAACTACTTTTGGCATCACGGATGAACCATGACTATTCTTTATCGAGCTTTACAAAAATACAAAGCAAAAGCTTAACCCAGCCATCTTTTTTTTTATGTCATACATGTTACACGATCGATATGGATGATTTCTTGGATTGGATTTGATAACTCAAAAGATTCAAAATACGTTAAAGCAACGGAAGGTTTAAATTATTCATGTTTATTATGAGGTGTTGATATCCTAGCATTTGTGGGAATCGGAAGTGATAATTTCATTCGTGACTAGTCCTTCCTCGAGTTCAACTTGGACAAAACTTGGTAGTTCGCTTCTATTTCTTCCTCCAACATAATGTGTGTCTAGGTGAACATATCGATAGAGCTAACTAATTAAGGTATCTCCTACCACAAACGTCGTTGTTGTGTGGGATTAGGTGAGATGTAAAGCAACCCATGCTTTTGTGAGACTATGAATGACGCGGTCAACAATCTGATCAAGCGGAACAAGATTTCCCATCAAACGCAAGAGTGCATGTTTTGAGTGGTTAACACTCTCCAATAGATTTTTAGGTCGTCGGAACCGCCTCACTCTAACGATATCGATAATGTTCTCAACTTTAGCACATGTTTAATTCATCACTTGTTCAACTCATCTGCTATCTAAAATACTAAAAAAATGTGGTATAAAATTATAATAAGAATAGCATTACTCGTAAAATTTTGCCACAAAAAATCTCAGTATTAATTAGAGTAGATAATTCTATTTAAATCCCTTTGGTTTTACATTTTAACAAGCAAGCATTGCTCACTCCTCACTGGTCTCCGACAAGCGACAACTAGAACACGGTTTTCTGAATCCAGACAAAAAACAAATCATATAAAACGACGCTGTTGGTGGACCTGAGCCCTCTGGAGACAGAGGAAGAGGCAGAGGCAGAGAGGGAGAGAAATGGCGTTTTTCATCGAAGCTGGTGTAGCAGCGATTGCGGTGTTTCTGATGGCGGTGGCGATGGAATCTGACGGGCGGGAGCTGCGTCCGTCTGATCACGGCCTCGTGTACCAGGACTCGGCGCCGGCCAGCGTGAAGTCGCCGGCGGATGAGAAGTCGTTCTTCGTCGGGGGAGGAGGAGGAGAGAATTCTTCGGCGGCAGGGGACGCGGCACTGCCGAAGCCAAAGGCGATGAACTCGAGCGACGCCGACGCGTCGTGGTGGAAGAGCGTGGTGGCACGTGAGGGCGGTAGGCGTAGAGATCACGTGAGGGACGTGTTGCTGGTGGCGAGCTTGCTGTGTGGGATTGCGGGTGTCGCTCTGTTTGTGGCCTCCGCTTTTGTTTACGTTTTAAGGTACCGAAAGCATAGATCTTTACCGTCAGAATCACCGTCATCTTGAGGTAATTAGGTTAAGTAATAACTAAAGGGCATGTAAGTTTGGACTACTTTTTAAAATGACTGAAAGCGTTTTTACAAAAAAAAATATTTTTAGGTTGCGAAAATACTAAGTTGAAATGTTTTCTTCAAGTGCTTTTTTACCTGCATTTTGACTAAAAATTAATTCTAAAAACATTTTTATCAAAAACACTTTCAGCTATTTTAAAAGTAGTTTCAAACGACTCCATCTTTGGATATCTACTCTTTAATTTTATCTTTTTTCGTGTAAATAAAATTAAGAATTAGATCATATGCGATAGAGGATGCAGAGGTCCAATTTATTTTTTCTTTGATCCTTGTTAATTTGGGTTTTGATTTAACTAGGAAGCATTATCTGTTCTTGTAATTGGTTTCTAGTGGAATTACAATTGTTGTGATAATCAACATTTTAACTTTTGTTTTTCTATAACGTTGTTAACTTATGAGTTCGAAATCTATAATGTTTGCCCCCGAATTAGGAATACAAAAGCAATTTTTGTTTACGCTAAATTCATCTAAATTCTGAAAAAGTGAGCGGAATTTATATTTAGTTGCAAAGAAAACACGCTGCTCTGACCACTTGGCCGAGATCAACCCAGGTTTGTTTTAATTGGTGAAATTTATATCACTAGCTTGCAAGGGATTTGAAATTTAAATGATGGACAAAAAATATACACAACTCAACGGAAAATTACAGGTTTTTATTAAATACGATGGACAAAAAATAATTGAATTATTTACCTATTGCTCAAGGGGCATCCACTCTAGTTCTAAATCTAGTTCTCCACACTCGACATTCTGCAGCTTGAGAGACAACTCCTGTTTGACTTTCCCGTCGACAATATTAACTGTGCTGTCGTCTATGAGGGCATTGTCATTGGACTTCAGCCATTTTCCGATTTGCATGTTGCCAAACATTCCCGCATCCCCGAACGCCATTGCAGATGTTATCAAAGGCTGAAGATCAATCTCTGCTTCTCCCATTATGTCATCGGCCGAGAACGTGTCATAATCAAACACCTGCTGCATTGTGACGAGCAGAGAAACATTCGGTAAAATGCTTCCCAAGCATTACATAAAGGCTTCTGATTAGACCAGAGGCAGAGGCTAATCTGCTATCCATGTATATCATAATTTACAAGCGAAAAAGGATAAAAAGAAAAACCTTTTGGAAGCAGTCAGATTGCATCAAAGTTTTCCTTGTCATCAAAACAAATTTTGTTATGACATTTAACACAGGAATAGCGGGAGGCTGACGTGACTGCTTCCAGTGAGGATGGCCCACTTCGTATATAGGGTTAGGATCGGGGGGACACCCGATTTTTGACAAACTTTGACACCCATTTTGTAGGGCCCACTTCGTAATGTATTTCAACGATCCGAATTGTATAAATACATTACGAAGTGGGCCCTACAAAATGGGTGTTTTCTTATCTATCGAGTATAATAATCTCTTGTGGAATAACAAATGAATTATTTGCAAAGATGAAGGGGAAAAGAGGCATAGATATACGTACCAACTGCAAAGGTCCAAATTGCTCAGGTACAGACAGCATGAGTTCCTCATTCCAGACAGGATTCAAGTTGCTCTTTATTACAGTCGTCCGAAGAGTCTACATTATCACCAACATTGTCATGATCGAATAAAGAAAGGTCAGTCTCAAGTGAATTGAAATTATCTTATTAACATATCGGTTCGCAATCTATAAATGGTCTAAAACGTTTAATCAAATCTAGCCATTTGCATGTGTCAACAACCTTGTTCTTTGAAAGGTTTACCCCCATGTTCCTTGTTATATGCAAAAACCAAGTGAAGATGAACTCTCTCCCTCTCCCCCATCCCCTCTTTTCGTCCCTTCAAACCCTGTTTTTCTCTCTCTAATCTCTCTCCTGGGGATATTTTGGATGTTTGACTTTGACATGGAGCTCAAATAAACAGAAAGCAACCAGGAGATAGGAAATAAAGGGATCTCATAAATTCTACATGCTTCTGCATGTCAAGCAGATTCTGAAGTTTCAGTACCAAGGAAAAAAGAAAAGTGAAAGAATTATTAACCTGCTGCCCAAGAGTCAGGATGACATAAGGATCGCTTGTCATCATATCTCGAATAGCTAAATTTGTGCCTCTAATCACCTTTACCTTCAATAAACCAATAAATTCTACCATGCCTTCCTGCTGCACATGTCAAGTATGGAACAAAGTTATATTCCACCCTCCCAAAAGTATATCAACTTTTACTTTAATACTCAAACTACATAATTGAAAGGCAGACATAAGGTGTGACAATATTTACCGATTTTTGTGAAGAATTTGAACGGAAACTATCGATAATCTTTCTAGAAAAACTTTTTGATTGGAGAGTACTCTGGAGAGAGTTCTTTCTAGAAGGACCTGAGTTAATTCGCAAGCTAGGTTTCAGAAATTCTTGAAGCTCATACTTTGACCTGCATAAATATGTGACTACTTTAAAAATCTGAAAAATAACCCAACAATTGAATCTGCTCCATGGTAGATTCTAGAAGTCTATATCATAACTAACCGGATGAATTTTGAACGTTCCTCATGACCAGCATCTGGTCCAGGCTTTGAAACTCCCACAGGAATAAAAGCCTCGTAAATTGAATTTGCAGAAGAGTTTCCTCCAACTTCTATCATTGCATCAATTTCATCATCAGACCATTCATCCAGGGTCACTGACAAAACCTGAACATTTCAAATTCATGTTGTTAAAGACAAATATACAATTATAATAATGCATACGACTGGGGACATCACATAAGAATATAGAGAAAACAAAATAATAATGAATATCAATCAATTAAGCAACATTTGACAGATAGCCGAGCAAGCCTGGAATAGTTCTACTGTGCCTGACATCCTAAAAACAAAAGAAGAAGACAACCCAAAAGAGAGATTTTTTTTATAAAAGAACTGAAATAAACTTCCCCAGTTTCCTTGCGGTGCAACTCAAACAACCAAGGATGAAAGTTCATGTAAAAAATCAAATGAACTTCCTTGACGAAAGCAGATTGGGATCAATCAGTTATTTTGTTCTTCGAGTTACCAGTTTCCTTTTGGTCAGTAGATTTTGTATCGTTAAAAACAATCATGCTTCTGTTTTTCTTTTTTTTTTCTTTATAAATTTAGTTATATTACAATCCTGCAAACAAAACTCCGAAGCATGAGTGTCTCTGACTAGTCATCTGTCATGTTTTCAACTGGCAAATTGTTTCCATTAAAAAAAAATTAAATTAGAGGCATCCAACAATCAGGAGCGGTTACCTTTGATATATGAGTACCAAGACTCCGGTGCACACCACAACATTTTAAGCATATAAAAACTCCGATGTTTGCTGACCTGCAAATGCAGTTACGAACAAAATATCTTACAAGTCAGAAGGATATAGGTTGGAAAGTAAACTGTCCTAATGTACATTTATTTTCAATTGTCCTGAAACATGTGTATCCAAATTTGGGATGTCAACTAATAGCTTTTCACGACACACTCATCGTTGAGCTCTGAACCTTACTTACGAATCAAGCATGTCTCAAACAGTGCAATAATTGACTTGGTGCTTATACAAACACTGACACAATGTCGGTATCAACGGGGAAAATACTTACGCCCATTTAGGATCTGTTGCACCACAATCAGCACAATTGCGATTATCTTTTTGGATCAATAAATCTTTTAATCTTCTTTTACCTGCATTGAAACGTGCAAGTCATTCAGTTTCAAGATTAAAGCAATAAACATAAAGGACACTTTCTTTTTATGCCAAACATGTACAGATTTAGTTCAAGAAACCACAGTAAGAAAAGTTGTACGGTCCAGTGAATAGTACACACGCAATAGAAAGTATGTAGAACAAAACTTTCCTTCCTTTTTCCTTTTCTTACCAGAATATTACATGTAAATACGGTGCATAATTCATAATGTCTAAAAAAATTCAAGTTACAAGACCCTATTCATATTGTATTTTTCTTTTTTGATTTGAGTTTTACAAGCATACCTGAGGCAGGCCTCCCGAGCTCCATAGGACGGTGATTCATTGCTCCGCTAATAACTTACAATCATGCAATGAGTGATGCCTGTTATTTTCAAGTAATCAGGACAGTGACCTGAAAAAGGAAAAGTAAAACAACCAACCTGAGCAAAAACATTCCAGAAGCAAAACAACTACACCCATTTGAAAGCCTCAAAATTTGAACTTGTTTAGCATAAAGTACCCAAACAATCTAATCCTGAAGAGCTCATATCAAGCAAATTGCCCCCCATATGTGAGCAAAAATCAGTTTGAAAACGATGAAATTCGCAATACCACTGCGAGTATGCAATAATCGTTGACGGGTTTTTTACATCATTGGAAGTTGAAGGCAGTCCGATAATCCAAACATCCACATCAAATTCAGAGAAAAACTAATGAACAAAAAATACTATTTGACTTGGCTACCAAAACCCCATAAATGGATATAATACGTGAATTTATTTTTACTTTTTATGTTGATATGAAATCAATGATTACAAGAAACAAAACCCAAATCAACAATTAAGGGATAATTAATTAATAATCATAAATGATGGGTTGTATTCAAAAGTAATAGAACATGCAACTAAAGGTGGAAACTTGGTCCAAATCAGGGGCTCCAAATCCATCCAACGACTGCTATATCATTCACATATAACCAGAAAAGGAGAAAATGATAGAAACCAATCATCCAAAAAATGAAAAACTAACCTGACAAATATAAAATTATGGAGAAAGATATCAAATTTACCAGTGGATTGAAGAAATGGGAAATGCCCCTTATAGAATGATTGATTCTTCAGAGAAATAACCAGCAACAAAGAGAGACGGAGAGAGAGAGGAGGAGGAGGAGGAGGAGGATTGTTGAAACAACTGTGTTTTTGTTTTGGTTTTGTTTTTTTTAGTTTCGTTTTTGTTTTTCTATTTGTTGAAAAATATTTTTTTTATAATTATTTTATATTGTAACGTCAGAGTCAGAGGATGAGGAATTACAATGGTAGGACACGAAGGATTGATTGAGATTAAAATTATTACTTTCATCTAAAATAACAACCACACTCCTTTTGCTGCTCCCAACTTCCAAATTCGCAGTTTGCTGGCAGTTGGGCATGCATTCATTTCTTTCTTTTTAGAGTTGTAGTACATCGATTTGGTTAAAAGTTCGTCGTTAGGGGAGAGAGGAATCGGTGGAAATCTGCACTAGGATGCGTAGGTATATATTCATTCTTAATTAACAAAAAAAAAAATTATAAGAGTTGAGCTGCATGTAGATTGAATGTACTTATAAGCGATCGGTATCACGTTTAATCCTCGTAAATAACGAATTTGATAAGTAATAAATGAGCATGCCTTTCTATAAATTGTCAAATAATGTTTCACCTGGTGGGTCATCCCAATTTTGAGTCATGCCTTTCTAGAAATTGTTGTAAATGTTTGACATTCTAAATTAAATTTCAACCTTCATAACCAGTCATTTTCGTATTTATTTCTTTCTTCCCTTGGACAATATACAGGATGGGTAGAAGAAGTTGTGATACTTGGCTATTAATGGACATTGAAAAGTAGCGGTGTGTACACAATGCCACTTTTGCAAATGTACATGAATTCCAACCTGACAGTTGCCCCTCTTGACAAAGTTTATGTTTAGATGACACCGTGACAATTGACACAATCGCAATGCCACGTCACACAAAATGTTGAGAAATGATAAAGGAATGTTCTCCCTGCGTCAATTTATGTAATAATATTATAAAACATTGTACAAAAAATATGAGATAACAGAGAGTTTATAAAGAGTCTCATTTTTAATAGAGTTTCCTTAGCATTTTTCCAACATGTTTTTAGACTCTTTTTAGCGAGTGAATTTTTGCTCACCACCCTAAAATAGTAGTAATGTTCGTCATTCTATTAATCATTGTTATTTTAGTTTAAATTTTGAGATTTGCGTAGTAGATAAATTAGATCAAACTCATTTAACAATAAACAATAAGATGGTAAGCAAAAAATGCAATGCTTTCAACGATGAATAAAAATAAGAAATTCAAATTAAAATCCTTTCAAAATTATAAAACATATGATCTAAATAAAGAATTAAAAAATGTAGGGTCTGTTTGGTAGTGTACTTAAATCCAATTTTTTAAACTCAAAAACAGTTTTCAAGTTTTAGGTCTTAAAAACTTGTTTGGTATGACTATTTTTAAAAACTGAACTCAAGACTAACTAAAAAATATAGTATATTCCTTAAAAACATAAAAAGTGAGTTTTTAGAGTTTTTAAACTTAAACTCACTCATTTCTTTTATCTCCCTCCTCCCCTCTCACTCCAAATATATCTCTCTCTTTTCTTCTTTCTTTCTCCTTTTTTTCGTCTCTACTCCAATCCAATCAACTTGAAGTCGTAAAATTTAAAACTTTTAAATCGCAAACCAATCAAGTTTTTGAGTCTTAAAGAAAATTGTTTTCAATAAATGTTCTTAAGAAATGTTTTGATAAATGATAAAAAATTTCAAATAAGATACCCAACAGGCCCTTAACCATTTCACATAATGTTCTTTTGATGAAAATTAATTGCGTAATCAGCTCGCGAAGGATAAATAGAATGTTAGAATTACGCTCTACAAGTCAAGTCTTAAAATTGAAACCTTACTAGTAATGCAGGATGATAACATGAATTGCATTAGCCCTTTGAACACAGAATGTGGCAAACAAACATGGCCAGCAGAAGCAAAAGATAAGGTATCAACTGAGTGGGTTTACACTTTGACACCACCAATCTCACCATCATCACTAAGGCTAGAGTGACTTAGGATTCGATAAGATTATGAGCTTCACAACACAAAGTTTTTTTTTTTTTTTTGGTCGAACACAAGTTACACAACACAAAGTTTGGTAATTGAAATATGCAACCATGGTCCCCATTTTTTTAACCATTTAGATTTTTGTTAAAGATTAAAATATTCATAAAATTGAATAGGATAGTGTTATTCACATACCCATTTTTACTTTTTACATATTTTTATTAATTTATTATCATTAATTTTTTTAAATTCATTGAATTTGACGATAAAAATTTGAGACTCGCGTGTATAAAAAAAAAAAAAGTTTGAATAACACTATCCAACCGAATACACCGAAGCAAGAATTTTTTTTTATGACCACCACCTCCTAGATGGGAGAAACAAACATTCATAAGAGAATGACTTTTTTAGGAAGTGAATATTACAAGATTTATACCCTACTCTTCAGATTGTTCAGGACCGGAAATGTTTGGCATTTTCAAAGGAAAGCGTCAAATCCAAAATTTGGTCACTTTCTAGTTTCAAATCCGAACCACCTCATGAATCATGCCAAGGCGACACGCGGTCTCCTATATAATATATATATATATATATATATATATATATATATATATATATATATATATATTTCAAATATACAAAACAGCTCCGTTTTATTTTTAAATTAAAAAAAAAAATTATCAAGACCAAAACGACGTCGTTTTGGCCTAGATTAAAAAAAATAGCAATTTGCTGCTGCACGTAGCAAAACTAATCACCGGACAAACAAAGGAGATGAACCAGTGGGTTTTCCGGCGAGAGGAAGGGCTAAACCCAGCTCTCAAGTGGTGTTTCCCAGCACCCTTCTCGCCCTCACCTGGCTTCGTCACTGTAAGTTACTATTGCTATCACGAGACAATTGGCATTTTGACAAGACAAAAGGACAACCACCAAATATGTGACAGAAGGATCCTTCTGATTATGGAAATGGATCCTCTCTAGATCCATTATGTGGAGATTCTAGAGATCCTTACATCTTAGTCGTTCATCATGTATCATACGGTTAAAAATCATTTGACTTTTATTATTTAAAATTAAACTCAAATAGTACCTGACGAAAACTGACAACACGATATACGATGAACGGCTAAGATGTGTAGATCCTGAAGATCCCGAAAGGATCCATTTCCTCTGATTATTACATAATATTGTTTAAACAAAGCATGAGAGATTCTTGTGTTCCAGCTTTACGACGTTACACAGGGCACCAGCCGCAAGGGGTCAGACCGGGCGGGCGAGCGGTGAGACCAAATACAGGGAGTGCAATGTTTTGTGTGCAGTCCGACAGCCACATGGCCCTTTTCTACAGTAGCGAAAAGGAGTAGAGCCTTGCCTGACAACGTGGGATTGAACCTCGTTAGTAGCTAATCTAAAATATAATCTTTGAGATACTTTATCCAAACGTGATTCACGGATTATTCATCCAGAGATAGTTTATAGGACAATTGGACAGTTAGAGATCATATATAAACGCTTAAAGTAGTAAACAGCATCATGAGATGAAACATCAATCAACAATAAAAAGGGTTTCACAAATTGGCGCGGCCAAGATGACGGCCTGGCTCTTTGTCTAATGATACAGATGAATGCTATTGTTACTCAAGTTCCTTAACTAAAGCTGACAAATGGGCAACTTACAACAAAGAAAGAAGAAACCAAAAACTTTACCTAGCATAACAGACTTCAAGCATTTCTCGAGAAAGAGACGCGAATCAGTTCTGAAACAGTGCCTTTATCAGTAGACCTCCACATGCCATTGCTTGCTCTTTTTCAGTTGTGAGAGCTTCTCCTCCCAGCTTTCCCCTCTTTCAACTGCAACCCTCTTCAAGGTCTCTTGAATCCCGGGCATCATACCCTTGAGCCCGCAGAAGTATATGTGGGCCCCATCATCCAGTAGCTTAAAGATCTCGTCACTATACTCCTCAATTTTATCCTGAACATACATCTTCCCTCCTCTCTGGTTCTTCTGTTCTCTGCTAAGTGCTATGTCATACCGGAAATTATCAGGGTAGTCTTTGAGATACTTGGTGAATTCTTCATCATAGAGGAGACTATCAGCGTTGGCCACACCAAGGAATAGCCATGCAAGGCCGCCAAACTTGAATTTGGGAACAGATTCCATGAACATGCGACGAAGGTAACCTCTGTAAGGGGCAACACCAGTGCCAGTGGCGATCATAATGTGGGTGGCATTTGGGTCGTCTTCGGGCAAGAGCATGATCTTGCCAGCAGGCCCTGCCATATTAATATTTAAACTACAATTAACTACTGATAAAGAGTGCATCTTAACTACGCAACAGTGTCAAATCCATAAAATGACTCGGCCAAGGCAAGAACTAAAACGAACATCGAACTCATATATGTTGGAAATCCGAAGAAGGCAGGCATTTGGTAAATAACAAAAGTGAAGAACAGGCTGGGGCAACTAAATGAGCTAGGGGCACAGTCCCCGAGCTGTATGAGTTCGTTGCCATGAGCTATGCACTATTGCGCAGGCTAAATTTCATTTTTTGAAAAGTCCAAATGTTCTTTGAAAAAATAGGCTCTTACCTGTGATCTTAATTTTATCACCAGCTTTGGAGTTGCATAAAAAGTTGCTGCATACACCATTCTTGGAAGGATCCTCCTTTCCTGTCTCAGGGTCATAGTAGACAGCACGGCGGACACACAAACTGGTTGTCTTGCCATCAAAATAGTCTCCATACCTTGAGGATGCAATTGAGTAAAGACGAACATTGTGTGGAGCCCCAGGTTTCTTCGGGTTTTCACCCTGTTATACAAGTGAATCACAATAAGGTACTACAAAGGAGGAATTTAGTGTGACGATGGAACCAATAACATTGTCTAAAACTATGCGGCTTTAATGAAGAGGATAGAAAACAAATGGGGCTGAAAACAATTTACACTTAATTTTAAAATCATAACTGCACCAGATATCCATAGGCAGGGCATGAAACAGATGAACATGAGTATACCATTTAGTTAAAAAAGACAACCCAAGCGAACTTCAAAGGCCAAAAATCATGCAAATATTCATGAAAACATAAATATAAGTTACTTACAGGAGGAATTACACCATAACTTTGCCCTTCCCAGTAGGGCACATTACCACCATGATCAATAACAATATGGCAAGTCTCACCAGGAGCCTTTGGGCCGACAATCCTCTCAACAGAAAGAATGGTTGCAGTATAAGGTTCCTTAGGCTTGTATATATTTAATGGGGGCTCATTAGCATCCTCAAGTTGTAGAGGAGCTACGTTAACTTTAGGTGCACTAGCTTGTTGCACCGACATGCATACAATGCGCTGATTTCTCAGCTGCCCAATCTTCGTCTTCAAGTCCAAGGGTAAAATATGTGCCCATGATTTATCATTAAATTTAACACTTTGTGCCTGCAGCAAAATTACAAGTGGTTTCAGTGAAAGTTATCAACTGAACAAACACGTAGCAGGTTAAATATGTACTCTATTATCAGGTAAACTTGAACCATCATATTAAGACCCTAAAACATTAGCCTAAGACGCAGTTTAAACTTAATCAGATCAGCATAAAGAGATTTGTTTCAACCGCAAAGATATTCATACGCTTGTAAATCTCTTTAATACAATTTAACACTCAACTCAATTACAAATCATTAAACTAAATTTAACCCATAACTTCAAATTCACAACTGTTGACAATCACTGCCCACGGCAACTTCTAACAACACAAGAGACCATTACCACCACATTCAAATTTACTAGCAACGATTTGTTTGGTTGTACTTTGAAACAAAACTATTTATGTTACAATGCCCACTAAGATTATAACGTCCTAAAAAGAAGAATAAAGGAAATTATAAAACCGAAAAGGCAACTTCTTTTTCTTCTAGAAGCTCCATCCTTGAAGACACAAAAAGTCTGCCATACACAAAGTAATGCTAAAAAAAGTGCTTCTAAGCTCGAGCGGAGAATCCGAGAAATGCTAAGCTATAATAAATAAATAAAAACAAACAGAACTTTCCGAAATTAACACCACCAAAAATACAAAGATCACACCTTGAACACAGATCTTCTGAGGGAGAAATCACTTGCAACAGGAACAGTCAGCGAACCCTGCAAGCAAGCAAAACAACGAAAACCCAATTACAAAAACAGCATATCTAATCAAATATCTGCTATCTAGCAATTGGGTAATCACGAAACGACCAAAGACTCAATTTTTCTTTCAGTTTCTCGGGAAACAAACACGAATCTGAAAAGGGGGCCGGGGACTACCTGAGAGAGAGCCAAATGAGACATGATTGGATGATCGAGGGTGGTCTTAACTCTGAATTGAGAGGTCTTGCGGGTGGCGTGAGGAGTTAATATGGGTGATGGGGGAGTTGGATCGTGCACAAGAATCTGCAAGCAGAAGAGTCGTTGGGGGAAAACGGGGAGGAAGGTGATCCCTCCGAGAGTCCCAAGGGTCGGGTTTTTGCTATGCCTCCTCGGGCTCTCTCTCTCTCTCACTCTCTCTCGCCGCGATGCTTCACTCGACCTGACAACTTGAAATAATTTATTCTGTATCATATGATCCGTTGCATGGTCGCATTCGGCCTTGATATGGTCCTTTTTTGTTTTTCAAAGTATCCGTTGGTATGACGCCGTTGATTTACTCACATATGGGCCAAGGCTCTAATTGGCCCATATGCCACATACGAAAAGGCAAAAGAGAGAAGCAGGAAGCCCAGAAATTAAGCGACCTCAACTCAAAATTGCATTAGTATGGCCGACAAATTTGACTAGTCAAAACTTTTTCTTTTTTATAACGAAAAGTTTATTGAGAGATTGGCTGATCTTACAGTTACCGGAATATCATCAACTTGGCGCACCAATGAGAAGTGATGGCATTGGCAAGGATGATCGAACTTGAATTAGAAGTTAACTACAGGCATGCCATTACCAACTGAATCAATTCTCGTTAGCGATCAGTCAAAAGAAACTCAAGGGAGCAAATTTCAATACAATTTTATTTTTGTTGTTGAAATTATGAGAAATTTTAATATAATTAAGTTTGAAATATAATTTCTATACGCTTTTATTTACCTTTTCTCCACGTCTCGTGCTTCTAGACTTGAGTAAAAAAAATCTAAAAATAACAATAGCAAATGGCTCAGTAGTAAGACCGCGGATTGCGGCTCCTAATAAACAAAAAAATATGAGAGATCCCGAGTTCAATGTTTCAAGCTGGTGAGTCTGCTTGACCTTGGTCACAGACAGGGTGAAATTTCTCATATCCTCTCCGGCTTGAAAAAGATTGCAAAAAATTATTTTGTCAACATTTTTTCTTATGAACGATATATTATTCAAATTTTATTAGCCACAAGTAAAATATAATTCAGTTACTTTCCTAGTGTTCAGTTATGTTCATACACCACAATGTAGTGCTACTATATTTTTTTCTCATTTATATGTATAAAGTTTCATAATTTATAAATGACGGGTTCGAAATTTAATTACGATTGAGCTATATATGATTTATTGAAATCTTCCTCCCTCTAATATACAAATGAAACACTCTACAAAAAAGTAGATCGAACACGTATCAGAGCATCTATATTTTACGGTCAACTTACGTAACCCACGTATACAGTAAATTAATAAAATATTATCTTAACTGTTAAAATAATCTCACCAAACACTTGTTCGATCACAAGATAATAAATTGTTTATCAATAAATCCCTCGCCCTTCCTATACGGACTAGTGTTGTTTAGTACTATTTTGTTTTTATTCCTATTTTGTCTTCTTATATTTTCTTTTTCCCTCCGTGACTCACATGGGAGAAAAGTAAACACATAGACCCCACGATCAATACGAGAGAGAAGTTGAAGATAAATGCACAAAGAGAGAAATTTTTTGTTGTGACGGGAATACGGATTATATATTTTTATGTAAGTAGTGAGAAATTTTGTTTTTTAAGTTATTAATTTTTTAACACACATATCATACTATTTGTATAGTAACACGTGATATATCACTCTGCTTGACGATCACACTGAAAAATCTCTCGTGAAGGAGGAAACGTGAGAGTAAATTTTAATTAAAAATGATACGATGGCGGAAAAAGAAAATTTAAAAGACTTAATGTGTGCAAAATTATTATTATTTATAATTTTATTTAATAAGATAATATTAAATTGTATTTTGAAAAAATTATAACAATGGTCTTTCAATTTTAACTTAATTCGAACGATGGTCTCTTAACTAAAAATTCATTACTAGTGGTCTCTTAACTTATCAAAATGTGTAACTATGGTCTTTTTTGTTAATTCTGTTAGAATTTCATCAGAATAAGTTATGTTCAAATTACCATTGCTACAATTTGGTGAAAATTGAGGGACCATTGCTCCAATTAAGTTAAAGTTGATGAACTATTTCTGCAATTCGGTTAAAGTTGAGGGACCATTGTTATAATTTTTCTCATTCAGTTTTCTATATTTACCACTCAATTCAGCCTCATGTTTAAGGAATGTAACTCATTTTTACAAAAATTCCAATACAGTTAAAGAAAATGACCATAACTGTATGTTTTGAAAACTCTTGGTACTATTCACTTTAACAAAAAACTATATTTTTACACTAAAAAGTCAATTCTGATACTATTCATTTTACCATTTATTTTGTCCTTATCGTTAAAACTTATTTTCAAACCATTTTCATTAGTTTTTCTTAATTAAAGGTAAATGATCGTTACTACAATTTCCTCCTACTATATTTAAGGAAAACTAATGAAAATGGCTTAAAAACTTTGAGTTTAACGAAAAGCCACTTTTAAATTTATAGTGAATAGTGACAGTTAAAGGTAAAAAAATAATTTTTCGTTAAAAATAAACAGTACCTTAGTGTTTTATTAAACCTCTCTGCATTTAAGCATCTTTGTCAAGAAAACATTGAAATAAGTAGTTTACAGAGGACGTGGACCCTAACCGAAATGAAGCTCAGCGGTCACTCTCAATCCCGCCCGTTCAGCCGGGCAGTAGGCCCCGCCGAATTCCTGGTCCAGATTATCTCCCGGGCAGCACATTTCACCCTGCGAGCCTGCCCGAAACACTCCCCTCCATCCGACGGCCCACGTGTCCACCTATTCCGATCCTGCTCGACACTCAACCGATAAAAATAAAATAAATAAATACATAAAATAAAAAATGTTGTATGGCTATAAATGGGCATGCAGTTGAAAATAGTACCAAATATGGATATATATGGATAGATAGATATAGAGAGAGAGAGAGAGAGAGAGAGAGAGAGGAATTCTGATACCGTCAGACGCCATTTTTCGTACCTGCAGAAGAAGCAGAATTTGTACTAAATTAAGTGGCAGCAACCAGCGAATAAAAGGTAAATTTCCCAAATTTCAAAACCCTAGCTTTTTTGCTCTCTAATTTGTTTTGCCTTGCCAATTATGGGGAATTCTCTAGTTGGTGCAATTGGGGGGAAAATGCATGGAACTGGGGACTTGTTTGTTCTGGCTGTTTTGGTGGAATTTCTGATTTTTTTAGCTGTTTATTGGGTGTTTTCAGAGTTAATTGAGCTGAATTTTCTGGGTTTAATTCTGTGTTTCTTACTTGATTATGGAATTGGGCATGCAGATGAACTTAATTGGTTGGATTGGAAATTATTGAGATGGGTAGGGTTTACTCTTTGCTTTTAACCGTGATTATGTTTCATGAGCTAAATTAGTTGTTTCAAGGCATTCATTGAAGAATTATGAAGTATAAATCTGCAGCTTTGGCTACAACTTAGAGTAGAGGGAATTCTTGTTTAATTATGATGTATTTATCTATGTATTTCGAGCCTCGACGCAATGGTAAGATTGCTCCATTGTGTTCTGGTAGTCACCCATTCGAAATGGGAGTCAACCTTTCAGAATGGGGGTAAGGATTTTGTACATCCAGTCCTCCTCGGACTCTCGATGGAGGGAGACAAATCCTCCTGCACTGAAGCCCCGTTTTATCTGTTTCTATTTCAGTATCTTTGTTATGCTGGAAAATGGAAGCTACACTTTGGAAATTAGTAGTTCATACTTGAAGGCTATCAGTGTCGTTGCGTATCTTTGATTGTATTTTGTTCTTTCATTTTGCTGATATGGTTCTGCGATATTAGTTCCCAATTCCCTTCCTAATTGCCGCTTCTGATTTTTGTGGTTCTCAAATATATCTGGTTATACTATGGTCGGTCGTATTAGTGAGCTTTTGGGCTTCTTTATGGGCATTGATTAGCAACTGAATTTTAGGGATATTCTTTTCTTCGCACTAAATTCCGATTGTGTTGTTGCAGTTTGGTTGAATTTTGTGCCTTGGTGTTGGTAGATTGGGTCTGCTTGTAATGTTCTGTTTTTGAGATATTTTTTTGAGTGATAGTGGTGACACTCGTTCTCACAGACGGACTCTATTTTTGACACTAATAGATTTTCAATTCAGCAAAGTCATACTTTCTTATTATTGTAGTAACATGTTATTTTGGTATGACATTGACCTGGGTGATTATTACTGTGCAGCTACATTTTTTTTTGAGCTCTCCACATACAACATCCTCATGACTTCTTCTGTGCGCCATCATTCTGGTAATTTTTTTTCCCCCAAAATCCATATTCATAAATTTCATATCATTATGTGATACCTTGAAGTGACTAAGTCCATTCGACTTGCTGTAAATGGATAAGGATGCATGTTTCTGGCATTTAATTGAGCTGGAGTAGTTAATGTGCCAAGAAATTGGTCGTTTTGGTTCTTCTGCTTCTTTGGTAAAAATAATGGTGTAAATTTTGCATTAAACTTGTTCAAGAAAGGGTTCGTTCGTTTTCTTTTTGTGGATTATTCTAGAACCCAATAACTTTTTGTGAGATTAACATCTGCTTACCTTTTTCATGCCAAAGACCCATCCCATTTCTGAAGTTAAGAGGTTGAAATCATGATTTGATTTTAGCTAGATCTGTTTCTGTTCCAGTCCTCAACTTCCTTGGGTATTCCTGACTTCGAATTATGGTTTACATAATTTACCATCTCACTGATAATCCATTTACCCCTTTAATTTGAGGTGTGCCCTAAGGAAGGTTCTACCTTGTGTTGTTTTAGTCGGCCTTAATGCTGTTTTATCACATCCCGACTACGTGTTTCATATATTGCTTCCATGCTACATAATGACCGAGGTGGCGATGTAGGATTTACTACACTTTTTTCTCATATTTCTGGCTGTAGAACATTGAAGTTCAAGCTTCAAAGCTTTCAATTCTTTGTTATTGATTTTGGTTTTATTTCTTTTCTTGATGCTTGGCATCATGGTTTTTGTTTCGTCCTTTCTTCACTTGTGTGGTTGTGTACCATTTCTCGAACCGCAATGTTATATACTTTACAATAATGGTTTTGCAGATAATAGTGATTCTGATGACCAGCAAAGTCATTCAGAGTCACAAGTTCATTCATCCTTACCTGCAATTGGAATGTCTCATCCCGGAGTACCAACCACAAATATGCAGTATGCAGTACCTCCACAATTTGGAACAGGACATGCAGTGGTAATCCATCTAAAACTTCTTTTTTATTGTTGACGTGTTTTCATCCAAGAGGAACTCCACTACTTGTTCTACTTTATTGTTGTGTCATCCATTTTGTGGTTTGTTTGGTGCCATATATTTGTATATGTGTGTGTTTTTCGTGACTCCAGGTAGCGAAAATAAGATGAACGTTTATGTAGATGTTGCCCTGCATACATTGGTGATCCTATACACCATGTTTGACCGTCAAGTCTTAGAATGTGCTGAAGCATATATGTGGTAACAGGTTACTTAGTTCATCAAGTAATTTACAGTTTTTTTTCTTTTTAATGATTTTGAAGTTGCAATTTTATTAAATATGAGATGTTTGCTTCTTAAACTTGGGTAACAGTGCAGTGAAGCAATGTGCAAGCACATGACCCCCAAGAGAATTTGTATATGGTTGGAAAGAAAGTAGATTTAGCCTTCAAGACATGCATCCAAGATTGAGAAAGAAAAAAGTAAAAAAATAAAATAAGATGAATTCAATGGATTAGAGGCTATCACTTGTAAAGAAACTGGTGGATTTTTATTTTTTTATTTTTTATTTTTGAAAAGGAAACTAGTGGATTAATAGGACTAAATTACAGATATCACACTGTTATGATCCTTTGTCAGCGTAGCGGGTCATAATTAGGGACATTCATTGCAAAATTTAAACTTAAAAAATTATGGAAAAACCTATTCGTGAAATAAAAGATCAATGCATTTTATTTTGAAGACACTGTTGTATTTTCCAAGGTATTTAGGCAGTTTATATGGTTGAGTCTCAAAAATTTTGATCTTCTGTACATAGAGAGATTAAACTATGGTTTGTAAGGGAAAAAAAAAGGATGGAGGTGGAAGGAAGTGTTTCAAATTGACCCGTGAAATTCTTAATTTGATTTTGTGGGGGTTTAATTTCCAGTAGAGATCTTGTTTCGGGTTGCATTGTTGTCCCAAAGCAATTAAATTTGAGTAAGGGTATAATTGTGAAAGTCGTGTTTACACTTCTTTTCCTCCTTTTCATCATTTTTACTAAACAAAAGGAAGGAAAAATCTCCTTCTCTTCCTTTATCCTTCCTTTATGATTTACCGTCTACTTGCTCTTGCAACCTTCCTTCCAAACTAATGTTGGCGAAATTGTTGTTATCGTTTAAAACATTCTTATTCTAGATCTAGAATGTTAAGGATCATTGGTAAGTTTTGCTTCTCAAGCTAAGTTTCATGTAGATGTTTGTTTGTAATATTAATGTAAATGCTTTAGGTTAAGCTTAAGTTAACCGGCTCATTTGCAATAATAATCTGAGGAAATCATCTTCAAATTCTTATAGATAGTTGGCACTTGGCATAGATTTTGAAATAAACAATATCCTGTGAGGCAGCTTGTGTATGTCTCCTCTTGGCCTAAGGTTTCATCTGGTTCATTTTGGTACCTACTTTGTTGTAAGCGTTCTTAGCCCTAGACATTAATGCGTAGTTTTTCCTCTTTAGGTGAGCCTTTCCTAGAATGCCCTTGTGTACTTTGCCCTCTTATTTTAGTGTATAGATAATTGATTGTGACTACTTTCACTATTTGTTTGAAACTATTGACCTTGTTTGGACTAATTGGTTGCTGTAAGTGCTTCTTTAACTGAATAAACAGCACATCAATGTTCTGGTTCTGCCTAGTTAGATATACAACTTAGAGAGCAAAAGAGAGAAAAATTGTCATCTGTACCTAATTGTATTTCAAATATTTTGATACATTATGCTTCGCTTGTCTAATTGAAGGCACCAGGAGCTTACCCCTATCCAGACCCTTACTACAGAAGCATCTTTGCTCCCTATGAAACACAGCCATATCCTCCACAGCCCTATGGGGCCGCGCAACCAACGGTATATCTTCCCCGTCTTTTAGATACCATTTCTTGATAATGGTACTTGAATATGGCGAGATGAGACCGCATTTTGCTTATGAGCCTGAAATTTATGGTTATTACTGCGTGTGTTTCATTTCAGGTTCATCTTCAGTTGATGGGAATCCAGCAAGCAGGTGTTCCACTGCCGTCAGATGCAGTTGAGGAACCTGTGTTTGTAAATGCAAAACAGTATCATGGTATCTTGCGACGTCGGCAGTCTCGTGCTAAAGCAGAATCTGAAAATAAAGCTCTTAAGAATCGTAAGGTAGTATCGTGGATCGCAAATCGTTGCATCTTGTGTTCAATGAAACGTTTAGTTAGGCTTCATTTATTCATTGGCACTTCAAACTACTCTTGCAGCCATACTTGCATGAATCTCGACACCAGCATGCATTGAGAAGAGCTAGAGGATGCGGGGGTCGCTTTCTTAATGCAAAGAAAAATGAGAATGGACAGGATGAAATGACATCGGGAAACAAATCCCAGTCAAATATCAATTTGAACTCTGATAAAAGTGAGCTTGCTTCCTCAGACGGAACGTCCTAAATACTTCAGAAGCAACTGCAACACCCAAGGGGCCACATGAAGCATTTATTCTTCAACAACTGCCAGGGACGGAGGTCCCAATACCGGCTTCGTTAGTCTCGGTAGTGCTTCACTTTGGCTGGACACCTGAAGCTTCATTAGCAATAGCATGTGTATAGGTTCTTAAGTTATTAGGCTTGTAGGGAGGTTGCGAAAGACGGAAGTAGGCAGAGTCTTATTGAAGCAGAGTGATATAACCTTCTTGACAACGGATTTCTTTTTAACCCGATGCACTTTGTTTCCCGAGAGAGGGAGTGCCGGTTAAGAATGCTGTTTGGTTTACACTTGCACTTGTACCTGTTTGTGAGGTTGGAAACTTGTAGGACAAAATATGGAGTTGTGTTGTTTGGTTTGGTAATGCTTCATTAGATCGGCAGAGATTAGGTTGGGTGCTGAGTGTGTATTAGTAGTAGTATTAGTAGTAGTTATATAACTTGTATTCGTTCGTTATCGATTCGGACAATAAGTTTAATGGTTAATGAAATTGGGTGCAACTTCTTTCTTTGTGAAGATGAAGGGTTTACTAAACGGGAATTGAATTCTGCACTCGTTTTCACCTTCTGGACTCCCTCCCCTCCGTTGTTTAGCGATTTTAACTGACAATCGAGCGACAGAATTAAGGGGAGGAGTGCAGAAGGTGAAAAAGTTAGTGCGTAAGTTGCTCCCCTTGCTAAGAATGATCGAGCTATGAGCACGAGCAGGTTGGCACTCGGGGGGGTTTTTGGGCGGGGAAGAACGGTGCAATATGAGATGGTTATCGATCTCTATCATACAATTAAAGGGAAGGGGCTGGGCTGGGCTGCCTGTTCAATCATACTCGACCGCCCGGTGCCATTGGTGCAGGCTGTGTGGTCATCTTCAATGGAGAGAGTTAAATATCTAAAAGCTAAAAAATGGTCTGCTTTGTTCAAAAATTCATATTCAATTGATGGTTGGGTTATATTCTATTGAGCCCATCATGCATCGTTATTTGGCCAATGGACATCAGGCTGGTCAAATGTAGCCCCCTCTTAGCCCCTTTTTGGGGCCCCAAGTCCTCACTTGAAATAATTAATTCAAATTGAACGTCAAAAGTTGAAAACATCCAACGATAGTTTAGTTAAATTAACAAATAAATTTAAGTATAAATTTAAAACTAATAAAGTATTGAGGGGGTTATGTTCAAGCCATTTCGATTAGAATGGTATATAAGTATGGCCTGATACTATTTATTTAAAAATAATATTTTGCAAGGCTATAATTCTCGACAGGGCTATGTTTAGCTCTTTCAGTTAGAGATGGCCTTTTCAGGACCAAAGAGCCATATTTAGCCCTAAAGCCCTGCAATAAATTATTTTTTTAATGAACAATGCTAGCCATATTTCATACCATCTTCAACTGAAAGGGCCAAAGGGTCATAGGCCAAAACATAGTCATTTGACAAAAAACTCATCTCCAATCGAAAGGGGCTACTTTTTAGCCCCCTCAATAATTTATTATTTTAACTAAATTAATATACTTTTGGTTGGAGGCAGTTTTCATGTCAAAACAAGTTATATTTTGGCCTATATCCCTTTGGCATGATCGGTTGGAGATGGCCTAAGGAGTCAATCAATCTCCGACCTCTTAGTGTCCCTCTTAGGCCATCTCCAACCAAGCCGACCATAGGGCCATATGCTAAAGGATAGCTCTTTTGACACAAAATTCATCTTCAATTAAGGTCTGGGTCAAAAAAAATTTGAGACCCACAAGGCCAAAATCTAGCCATATGGCCAACGGGCTGGCCATCTTTAGTTAATCAGGCAACCCTTTCAGTTGGGCCCAGTTGGATTTTTTTTTTTTTTACTTTTTTAAGACGAAATTTAAAAAAAAAATCTAATTCTTTTTCCTATAAATACCTAATACATTTCTACACCATTTCTCACATCTTTTTCATCATTCCATACTATCTTACCTCATTTTATTTTAATTCTTCACATTCTATTCACATCAGACACTCATTTCATACATACACCTCTCTTACCTCTTCCAATAATATTTCCTTTAATTTTTTTCAATAATTTTCAAATGGTCACATCTACAAGTGGCACTTCAATGATGTACGAATGCTTATTCATTTAGTGACAAGTGGTACTCAAAATATATCCGGAAACCTTATTTTAATATGGTAGTTTAATTCAATCAACCAATAAAATTAAATAACAAACTTAAAATAATAAATTGTTGAGGGGACTAAAAAATAGCCCCCTTGGGAGATGATGTATAAATATGGTCTAACACTGTTTATTAAAAAATAATTTATTGCAAGGCTATAATCTGGACGGGTGCTAAACATAGCCCCTTAGGTTGGAGATGACCTTAAATCATCTCTAATGGAGAGGGCTAAAGGTTCAAAAGTCAAAAATTGGTTTGATTTGTTCATAAGCTCATTTTAAAATGACGATTGAGCTACTATTCTATGGAGTCTATCAGACCATTATTTGGCCAAATGAAGCCCCTCTCTTAGCTCATTTTTAGGGGTTAAGCTCATCAGTTGCAATAATTGATTCAAATTCAACACTAGATTTGAAAACATCCAACGGTCGTTTAATTAAACTAACCAATAAATTTAATAAATTATTAACATAGCCCCTTCGGTGGGAGATGGTATATGAGTATAGTCTAACGTTGTTCGTTTAAAAAATAATTTTTTGGAGAGCTATAATTCTAGACGGGACTATGTTTAGCTATTTCAGTTGGAGATGACCTTAGAGTGAGTTGTAAGGAGTCATTGTCTCAAGTCAAGTTCGTTGGTCTTTGTTTTTTTTTTATCAATGGGGAACAATGTATTAAAAGGCAGAAGCGTAGGCGAGGCATTCCATGGATAGTCCTACCTAGGCGTGAGGCGAAGCCTCACATGACCTAAATAATTTAATATATATTGTATGTATAATTATAAATTGAGATTAGAATACTAAAAAACTTTAATTTTGAAACATATTATGGTGGTTTGGAGAATTTTGAAACAAATTAAGGTATGAGATTGGAGTAAAATTGAAATATAGGATTGGGATTGAGGGCCCGTTTGTTTGACCGGATTAGGGAGGACTGGACTGGACTAGACTACAGTCCCTTGTTTGGTCTGCTCCAAGATTAGGTTTAATGAGCTTAGCTCGGACTCGCTGGGATTAACCACCTCGCTACGAGTTCTTAACGAGGATCCCCAATTTCGGCCAGATTCGTAAGCCCTCTTCTGATAGAGAGAAAATCGCGAGAGTCAGTCGTCCAAGACCCAACGTCGCTGGTCCTGCTCGTCGCACATCGCTCCCTCCTTGCCCTGCTCCATCTTCTTCCTTGCTTCCACAACCATTTTCAAACCCACATCCCGCAAAATTCAAAACAAAAAAAATGCAGTCGTTCCATTTTTCAAATTCAGATCCAACCTACAAAATAGAACCCAGAAAACCGAACCCAGAAACCATAAAACACCAAAAAAAAAATCTGCAGTGGGTATAAGCTTAAATCAACGATGGGATTGACTGAAGGCAAACCGAACCCAGAAAACATGAAACTCCTTGATTGCAGACCTGCTCCATCTCCCACTTTCGAGCTAATCGCACATGCAACCTGCTCTCAACTCCTAAATTTTCAATCTCTTTCTTGCTTCGTTCCTCTCTTTCTTGCTTTGTCGTTTGAACGGAGAACAAAAGAAGAAGATGGAGATGAAGAGGAAGAGGGACGAAGTAAAATTAGGAAGAAAACATAGGGAGAGGGCCGGAGAAAAGGCAGAAAGAGAGGATAAACGGAATTGGGAATAAAAGGACTTCTAGAATGAGAAATAAGGCAGATTTAATAATAAAATATTACTAAATATTTATTAAATAATGTAAAATATTAATAAATATGAATTAAATACTATAATATTAGAATTTGTTATTAGTCTGTTCCTTAGTCCTGACACTGCACCAAACACTTCATTAAGCTAGTCCAGCTTAATCTAGTCTAAGCCAATCCAGTTTAGTTCCTGCAGTTAGTCCAGTCCGAGACAGTCTGGTGCAACAAACGCACGGCGTTTGTTTGCCCTCACTAAAGGGTACTGGACTGGACTGGACTAAGGGTTAGTCCAGTCCCATGTTTGTTCCTGACAGGGACTAGGTTTAATGAGACTAAGTCTCACTAGCCTAGACTAAATCAGGGACTAGCTGGTCTTAGTGAAACCCCTCAAAAACCATGGGACTAGCTAAGGCTGTCCCCTTTCTCCTCCTTTCTCCTTCTCGCCTTGCTCCTTGACCACTCACATTCGAAAGTCATTGGACTAAATGCTTTTCACAACCAATTTTCATATAAAATACCAAATTGAAGAAAAGATTGGAACGGACAAGGGAGAAAAAGATGGAGAAAAAGAGGGAGAGAATGGGGCGGTAAGGAAGGATTAGAGGGATAAAAAAATAGGATAAAAATAAAATATTAATAATTATGGATTAAATAATATAATATTAGAGTTTGTTAATTATTCTGCTTGTTAGTCCGACACTGCACCAAACGCTTCACTAAGCTAGTCCAGCTTAGTCTAGTCTAAACCAGTACAGTTTAGTCCCTGAAGTTAGTCCAGTCCGAAACAGGTATGTTTGTTTCTCTTCACTAGAGTTCACTGGATTAGACTAAACAAAAAATTAGTGCAATCCGGTGTTTGTTTCTCACGTGGACTAATTTTAATGAGATTAAGGGGGGTGTATTCAATTGAGAATTTGAGAGATTTTGATGGATTTATAAATCCATGAATTTTTATGGAGTCTAATTGATTTGTAGAGATTCCATGTAAAATTTTGATTCAATTCCCTCAAAATCTCTTGGGGAGAGAAGAGATTTGTGGATGTTTAAAATACACTACAAAATCTCTCAAATTCCCTCAAATTCCTCAACTTTTTCAAATTCTTTAAAATCAAATTCTAATTGAATACACCTGGAATGTTATAAACTTCTTTAAAATCCTAATTGAATACACCTGGATTTCTGAGGATTTTAATAAACTCTCTCAAAATCTTGATTGAATACACATTGAATTTCAGAGAATCACTTAAATTCCTGATTGAATACCCCTAGATTAAAATCCCTCAAAATCCCAATTGAATACACCCCCTTAAGTGTCGCTCCGACCACAGACTGCTAAGACCGTCGTCCTCTCTCGCGTCTGCTCAACTGCTCGACTCCTCGTCCTGCTCGACCAATCCAGCGTCACCCACCACTCCTCACCGCGTCCTTGTCCTCGTCATGTTAGATGACCTCGCCTGACCATCCCACCGACTACCGCATCATCCTTGTAAGTCTCTCACCATTTCCTCTTCCACTTATTCATATTCTTTCATTTTATTTTGCAGATTCGTGAAATTAGTACTAGGTTTTGATCGATTACTAGGGTTTGAACGATTTATGTGTATTGATCGATTTCTGGGGTTTGAATGATTTATGGGTTTTTATTAGATTAATTCGTTGTTTTTTTTCTTCTGCTGGTTATTGTAACTGGGTTCTCATTAGATTGGATAATTTGTTATCTATTTCTTCTAGTTGGGTTGTCATCTAATTTATTATCCAATTTCTATATAATTTTCTTGTTGCTTCGTTTTAAAAGTAAATATGCAGTCTAATTATTCTAGCAAGGTTTTCACTAGATTGCATATTTACTTATCTATTTTGATTTTTCTGTTTGATTTGTTTGAATTCCTCTTTTGTCATCTGGCAAACAATATTTGAGGTTCATACGTGGTGATGCAAGATCGATGCTTTTACTACAGTAACTTGGAAAGTTAGAGCCATGATTCTAGAAATAGTTGTCACATGGGTTAATCTAATGAATTTTCCAAAATAAGCTTAGAAGAAGAGTGGTAAATTGTAATGAAACTTTGATGAGAGAACAAGGGATTTATTAACTTTCCATCTATTAACCAATTTATCTGAATTTTACTTTTTAATCATCTGGAGGCTAGATGATTGCCTTGGTTTACAGTGTTTTCTAATGGTTGTACAAGATTAGAGATTAGTATTCCTTCTATATTTTATGACTTAATCCGTCAGCGTCGCCCTCCGTTACCTTTAATGGGCAGCGTTGTACGATTGAATATTGAAGTTATGTGAGAGAGTGCTTCTTCACATGAAATCATCATTCTATTCTTGCTATGTGCAACTGTGTGGGGCTAATGAAAGATGAATTCTTGAGGAGATGATGATTGTAAGATTTAGTAGAATATGTCATTTTCGCTTTAGCATTTATAGATGAACTCAGGATCTCATTGTTCTGGAACTTCTTGTTTCATTGACTTGCATATTGATTTGTGAGTCTTATGGCTTGAGTTTTGCCCTGTGAGCAGGTTCTGCCTCATCAAACTCCATTCTGTAATTGTTTCAAACAGGGTTATGATACCCTTTTAATGGTGGAGGCCGAATGGATGGCTAGCAAGGAGCATAGATCGAAAAAGATTGCTGATATTTCAGGAGTAGGAACTCGTCATTGCTATAAGAAATTAGGTTACAGACTTAAAGGGCCTTACATGGTGAAACATCTTGTATGACGAGATAAATAAAAAACTAAAAAACAAGTTTTCATACAATTTTGTACCATTATCCTAATCAAGTTGTAACTTCCATTGCAATCTGTTTTGAAATTCTAACACAGTGCTTTTGTTATATTTATGATTTCTTTTGTTATATTCATGAGTTCTTTTCTAAATTTGGTATATATATATATTTTGTCTCACTCATCCAAAAATTTTAATTTTGATTAATTATCTTAATAGAAAACAGATTAAAAAGAGAACTATTTTCATTATCCTGCTTTTTAGTCCTGTACTGCACCAAGCACTTTATTAAGTTAGTTTAGTTTAGTCTAGTCTAAGCCAGTCCAGCTTAGTTCCTGAAGCTAGTCAAGTCCGAGATAGTCCGGTGCAATGCATCTTTAGGGTTTGTGGATTTGGGGATGGGGAGAAATATAGCAGAGAAAATTGGGTATTAGTTAGTTACAGAGAAAATGGGATATTGGGTGGTGAAAATAACAGAGAATTTGCAAAGAAGAAGGACTGTAGTGACTATAAAAAAAATAAAAAATTAGACTTGACAAAAATGACGTCGTTTTGGGCTAAGTCTTTAAAAAAAATAAAAAAAACCTTTCTTCTTCCTCGCGCTATCATCTTCTTGAAAACACTGCGGCAACACAGTCACAGAGCACATAGTTTTCCAGAAAATTTTAGATTTCAAGCAAGATTTTAGATCACGGGAACACCAGTGACACACAAGTGAAATCTTTTCAAATATCAGAAAAATAGATATTATTTGACTTAATAGCTAGCAGAAGAGTGAGATGGGGTAGAAAACGCATCAACGATGTTGGCTTCTCTTCTCTTCTCTACATTCAACGCATCAGTATTATCTTCTTTTTAATTTTCTACCTTTTTGTTTGGGAAACCTCGGCGGCACGATTTGTCTTTTGTGGACCGCGTGAATATTTTTTTTTCAACTCATACATCAAGTTTAGGGTTGTTGGGAATGGACAACCAGCAAATGTGGAAATGGACCTCTAGTCATATGTATTGTTATAGAAGAGTGGCCCAAGCAGTCGTGCATAGGCGCCAAAGCTTATTTTGGCTCTTTTTCCTTTGTGAACTTTATTCCAACTTGGGTTAAAACTTGCAATTTTTAACCTAGAAATATGTTTTCTACTTTAAATTTTGTGGATTCAATTTTTTAATTCGAGATTATTAAAAAATAAATTTAGGATTCTTAAAGTAACTTTTAAAAAAGAAATTGTGTAGACTATCTTAATTTAATTTTATGAACATTTTAACTTACAAATATTTATATTCCGATAAATATTGAAAAAGCACTAAACCGACACCATGAAACTTGTGGTGGTACGTTATGAAAGAATATGAAACACATGAATTTTTTTTAATTAGTCGTTAGATTTAAATTTTGAGTATTAGATTTCATCATATTAGATATTAACAATTAGATTCAATGAATTTATAAATATAAAACTAAAAAAAACACACATATATGTGGGCCAACCCACTAACCCGAGAGGAATTATGGGCTAAATTTGTCCCAAAAATGAGCTTTGGGTTAAAACTCATATTTGGCCCAATGGTTGGAGAAAATTGGGGTAAGTTTAAAACCTAAAATTTAAATTTTACTTCAAGGGTTAGAGTAAGTCTTAAAAGTATGAATGACCATAATTAATATGCACTCGCGTGTACGACTTATCTTAACATTTTTTTGTTCACATAATATATGGATAATCGAAGATGTTACTTCTGTTCAAACAGCTTATAACTTTGTTATGATATATAAACCACACCAGAACAATCCATGAATCATTTCCTTGGGAAACGCATGACAAGTTCCATTGTTTGGTGGAAAGTAAAATCAAGGTGTTTTCATGCTTCCAAAAAAAAAAAAAAAATAATCAAAGGTGCCAAAAATAAAGGGCAGCAGGCAGCTTGTCTATCGAAACGGTAATTGAAGTTTCATAATATATTACTAATTATGTACCACTATGAGATGACTCAGTAGGTAGAAAAGAATTTCAAACAATATTTTGAGTATGATTTTTTGTGTTAGTGAATTACACGATAATAATAAGAGAAAGACTAAAATATTTTTGTGACTCGTGAATCTTCTCGGTCTTCAAAAGTATGGACTTCTATGACAGAAGTCATCAACTGGTCTCTTTTTTTAAAAGAAAAAAAAATACTAATTATGAGTTAATTGGTTAGCATACATCACTTCGATGTAGTTAACACGTCCAATCTTGCTATTTTTTGCATTTGGCAATATGTGTAGTTGGAGGGGTTATCCACCTGTGCTTTCTCAGCCACGCACCTATTTCTCTAATTCTACGAATAATATAATAAGATGATAAGAAAAGAAAAAAACTTTGTCCATATATGTGTATTGCAACTGCAGTGTAAATTTCTCGAAGGATTAATTAAGCTTGTAAGTAGCTTGTACTTTAATTGGTTAAGAATACTTACGTCCCTTATGTGCACTTGAGGTCCTGGATACGGTTATATTATACTTTCATCTTAATTTCACATGCATATAAACAAAATAAGGAACAATTAAACTTGAGAAAAAGGTTCACACACACATATATATATATATATATATATATGGATTAGGGTATGGATATACACACGGTTTTACACATATTTTGCACTTATTTTGTAGGGTTATTTCGTAATGTACTTCAACAATCCAAACAGTTTATATTTTAGTACATCATTCATAGATCATTCTTATAAAAAATTTAGACAAATCCAAAACCATTAAGACATTCATTTCTGGTAAAGAAAATGGATATAATTCTACAAAGAAACACTAAAATCTAATCGATATGAATGGCATATGGTTTGGATTTGGGTGGTTTTTGGTAGACATGCATAGTCTGTAAGGTAAAACCTAAAAGATAGACAGTTGAATAGTTGAAAAATATTACAGAGTAGACCTCATAAAAACATGTGTCAAAAGCGTGCGTCTCCGACTCCTAACATACGTATATACTGCTCCAAGCTAATCAACCCAAAGAAGTTTCCGAAAATCTCAAAAATCCACATATATAGTGACATAATTTAAAGATTGCATGGTGATCATTTTTGTCATGTTGGTACGCAGCAAATGATCATAAATGCCACTAGTATAGAGTCTCTCATTCTCACTCTCATCTCATGACTGAAACCCTTTTGGTTGTCTCTCCTTTTCTAAGGTTTTGACAAAAATATAAAATTCACATACTTTAATCCCACTCCTAATCATATCAAGTATATATTTATGTATAAAATTATATGATATTGTGCCATAATTATTAGCAAATTAATCATAATAAACTTTCCCCTCATCACATGAGAGCATATCCTATCAAGTTGGGTTCCTTCTCTCTATCGATCCACGTCAACCTTTACACCTCTTTAACTTCATGCATATGGACCCTCAACCTACACCTTCACACAAGAGAGAGAGAGAGAGAGAGAGAGAGAGAGAGAGAGAGAGAGAGAGATGTAAAATGGAAGCAAAGGGGTCGATCTTGTTTGTGAGTCTATAACACTCTTTTGGTGCATGACAAAAATGGGGTCATCCTCTCCACTCCTCCACCAAAGGAGAAAAAGGAGAAGGAAAAAGAAACTTTTGGGTCCCTTCAGATAGAGATGGGGCTGCTGGAAAGGGACCTCCAGTACCTTTAATATGTTGATTTTTCAATATCACGCAATGTGATACATGAACATGGCTCACTGGGGGTTTCTGTGTGTCCCAAACCCTAAAACCTTATTTGTTATATATATTGTATGCTCCTCTTCCCAAAAGGAAAAAAAGGAAAGCTAATTAAAAGAGAAAAAGGGAGAAGCAAAGGGCTTCATCATGATCATAATATAGAGCGCGCTAACTAAGGGAGACAGGAAGACACCAACTGAGTCTGTGTTGCTAGCCATTGACTCCTCTTTCAACCTCATCATAAACCTATTAAAGCTTTACATCGAGACATGTATGTATAGATTTATATGAGAGAGAGAGAGAGAGAGGGAACTTAATTTGAAGGAGTATGTAGGGTTTGCAAGCTTTGGATGCTTTCAAAATATGACCCCTTATGTAAAATGTCAACCTGCGTGAAATCTAAAAGTCAATTACTTTTCTCATCCATCATCCCTTTCTTTTTTCTCTCTCACTCTATTGGATTCTTGCGAGTGAAGATATAGATGTGGGAGACACCTTCAATTGTCGCCAAAAGGGTATGTCATGGTTGGTGCTGATCGTCCTCTTAACCACAAAAGTGAAATTTAGGGTTTAGGTTCTTGCTTTGTAAATTAAATTGTTTCATATAGGTCATTGTGGTAAAATGTGAGCGTTCAACTCAAATTTAATGTTGGTCGATCGTAAACACAAAAATGTGTTTAAGGGTTTAGATTCTAGTTTTGAAAGTTTAAATTGCTTTAGATAGATAAGTACTAGAATGGGAGCATCTAACTCAAATTCAATTGTCAATGAATGGGGATGAGACTCAAAAGCAAAACCCTAGCTACTATATATTATTAGGAAAACTAATAAAAAGGGCTTGAAAACTTTGAGTTTTAATGATAAGGACAAAATAAAGGGTAAAGTGAATAGTGCCAGGATTGACTTTTTAGTGTAAAAATGTGGTTTTTCGTTAAAGTTCCCATTATTATTCTCATGCCCGATTGGCAATTATAGTCTATAGTCTGGAGACGACTGTGGAGTTGGGTTAAGGTGCTGACACTTCTTATGAAACTATGACGTAGCTTGGTTACATCAGACAAAAATATGACCTCTATATATGCACTTAGCCAGTACTAGGGTTCTTATAGATAACCAAAGTACATAACTAGCGAGCTCTTTTTCTTGCATGCATGTGATGTGAGGATCGAGAGTTTGATCTCTGTGTCTAGAGATGTCAGAATTAGAAATTTAGACCACTCAATTTATATCATGCGATCCTTAATAATTCATTATATTGATTCATCTCATTCAAAATAAGACCCTTAAATGGCTTAAATTTCCAATTTTCGGAAACAGAGATTCAGACAGAATCTCAATTTGTGATGTGAACCCCTGCCACTTGTTAATTAATTTAATAAGAGGCCTCTTCATGCATGCTATCAAGCTCGGCCCTAGCCTAGGATAGCCAAGGCGACTGCACGGGGCCTCAAAAACTTGAGGGCACCAAAAAATTTAATTTCTATTATTATGTCCAGTAAGTGTATAAAAGTATAAAACTAGATATATGTCATAAGTTTCATTTGCAGCCGTGTTTCGCTGCTTTCTTGCAATGAAGAGGAACATGGGTTCGAAACTCAAAACTGCCTATTTTTTATGCATTATTTCATCTTTGGTTTAAATAAGTAGCTATATTTCTATATCTGCATTTGACGAAAGTGGTTTTTACAAATTCATTTTCAATTAATTACCACCCTTTGGCAAATAATAATAATAGTAGTAGCCACCCAAGTTCAGATCAAAGGAGGCCTTTTTAAAAAAAAATTAACGAAAAGCTCTCGGTACTGTTTACTTTAACGAAAAACCACATTTTTACACTAAAAAGTCAATCTTGGTACTATTTACTTTACCCTTTATTTTGTCCTTATCGTTAAAGCTCAAAGTTTTTAAGCTCTTTTCATTAATTTTCTTTTTTCTTTAGCAATGATGTTCTGTGTCAATATAATGTTAGGGTTTAGGGTTACATTTCTTTCTTATCCAAGAAAAATGAGTTATATTTTTAATAACATATGTGGTATTTGGTTTTTCAATAATTTTTTTTGGTTCATTCATTGTTTATAACATTATATATAAAAATTAGAGAGAGAAAAATATGACAATTCTTATGAGGCCCCAAGGGATAGTAAATTAGAAAATTATCCTGATAACTATAAGTTTTATACAAAAATACCTTTCATACTTTAATTGATTTTTGCTTGTGAAATATTTGTGTACCCTTATTTAATTACAAACTAAAGTGTAATGTTATGGCTTATATGTGAAATCTATTTTTTCTTCATTTCTAAGTGAGAGGTCTTAGGTTTGAGTCCTTTAAATGACAAGTCAGATACCAAATTATGACCAATCCATCTTGTTGCTCAGCATAATCTCTCACATCCTGCTATCCATTTTTCAAAGAAAAGTTACATTGGCATGCACAAATATGAACATTAAAACAATTGATTTTTTTTTTTCTGACGTGGAGTTATACTATGGCACTTTTTTTGGTCTTGCCCTGGGCCTCAAAAATTTCAAGACCAGCCCTACATGCTATAAAGTATATGTACTCTGGTTTAAATTTTTGTATACACTAGCATCCATCATTGAAGCTTGATAATCAAGTGTGTTTAAAGTTTGGGTAAATATCAGTTTACTACCTTCATGTTTCGTGGTTTTCAATATTTAGTACATCAAGTTTTTTTTTTCGTCTCAGAGTTATACCTAAAGTGTAAATTTTGGGACAGTCTCATACATTCGTTAGTCAAACTGTTAAGTCTTCCGTTAACTGATGACGTGGCACCCATGTGGACAATGACTGGGCGCCACAAGTCAATAAACATCCCATGTGGATATTTAAAAAAAAATTAAATTACAAAAAAAAAGCTGTTCCTCGACCGTCCTTCCATTCTTGGCCTCTACTACAAATCCAACCTTCTCCCTCCCTCAACCCTCGACCCACTCAATTAAAAAAAAAAAGGTTGTTCCCTAACCGTCCCTCCCTTCTCCATCCTTTCTCGGCCTCCACTGCAAAAATCTAGATGTTCTACCTCTTCACCTCCCCATCGCCAAGGGCGAAGCCACCATAGGCCTAGGGGCAGATGCCCCCACTGAGATTTTTCTGATGCTGGCATGATGACCTTCAGATGCTTGAGATTCGGCAATGGTGGAGAGCGGGTCTTTTTAAATTTCTTTGGAAAAAAGAGATCCTAAACCATGCGCACAACAAAAATTTGAGAACAACAAGTACAAAAATTCGATAGTGATCAAACCCATCAAGCATGCATATATAGATGCATGTTATATTTATATACCGTAGCATCATGAACTTTCAATGTAATTTTTGTGGATATGCGGTCTAACATTGAGTTTTCAGGTTTAAAAGAGATTGGAGATCTTGCACACAAAAAAAGAAGATTCAATGCAAGAAACACTAGGTGTATTCGCTGGTTTACTTGCTTGTGACATTAGCGTTAACTCTTCCAATTGCTACTGCAACAGTTGAAAAAGCATTTTCGGTCATGAAAATTCTGAAGAATCGATTGAGAAATCGGATGGGAGATCAATGGATGAATGATAGCATGGTTATTTTTATAGAGAAAGATATTTGATGGTATTGGTAATGATGTTGTCATGCAACGCTTTCAGAACATGAAAACGCGTCGAAGGATATTGTAAGGGACTGTTATATGAAAAACTTTATAGATTAATATATAAGTATTGTGTTTAGTAAATTCTTGAGCTTTTTAATTATGACTTTGTTGTTTGAGAATGCTCCCATTCACACAAATCTCTGGCTTCGTCCCTGACCATCTCCCAAACCCTAAACCTCCAAATCATCAAACAACACAACTCTGTATCCCCCTCCTTACACCCTCTTTCAATTCCATCCCTCGCACACTCACCCATCTCTCTCTAGCACATTTTTTTGGTTTTTCAGTGCAATGTAAGTGATCCCCACTCGAGAAGAAGCGGAGAAGAATCGAAGAATAATGGTTAAGTGTCACTGAAATGATGTCGGATCCATCATCCTAAACTGCCCCACCACCACCTTATCCGGCCATTTCCAGCTTTAGACCTGCAGGTGGAAGACAACACGGCGAAGAGGAAGGGGGCCAGAGTCATGCTCGTGATGCTCGGCGTCATTCATCCGCTCGTCGCCTTGCTCGACTCTGACGATGTCGTTTCTCACATCGCGTGAGTTGAAACAAACTAATGAGTTACTACCATGAAGGATGGTGCAGGGAAGCCGACAAGTGAGTTGAAACAAACTGGAATCTTAGGGTTTTCAATCTATGATTTCCAATTTCAGTTACTGCCATGGAAGTCGACGAGGAAGATGCTTCCAAGTTGAACGAGCCTTCGATTTCACCCCAAGATGACACTTTACTGCAGAGAGAAACGGTGGGGATAGAATTGAAGGAGGGTGTAAGGATGGGGATACATAAATGAAGAAAGAGGGAGGGGGAATGGGTAGAATGCCCAAAATATTTTTTTTAATTTTTTTAATTTTTTTTTATTATTTATTTGGGCCCCATATTGACACGTGGTGCCTAATCATTGTCTACGTGGGTGTCACGTCATCAGTTAACAGAAAACTTAACAGTTTGACTAACGAATGTATGTGACTGTCCCAAAATTAACACTTTAGGTATGACTCTGGGACGAAAAAAAACTTGATGTACTAAATGTTGAAAACCACAAAATATGAGAGTTGTAAACTGAAATTTACCCTTAAAGTTTTCTTATTTCCTTTTTCAGGTGGAGAAACTAAAACCATATCAATTAACCTTATTACATATATAGATATATATATATATATATATATATATATATATATATATATTTCTAAACTATTATTGACTACTCTTCAATTTAATTAAACAATGCATAGATTTAATAGGTAAAATGCGTGGTATATGGTAACTGTATAAAACTCTATCGAAAATGATTCTGTAAGATCCCATATTGCCTAGGGGTGAGGATCTTGTAAGTTTTATATGTACATTCTCACCTCTAATTAGCACAAGGCTTTTTGGGAGCTCACTAGTTTCGGAGTTCGTCAGAACTCTGAAGTTAAGCGAGTTTGCGCGAGAGCAATCCCAAGATGGGTGACCCATTAAGAAGTTCTCTTGTGTGTTCCCAGAAACAAAACCGTGAGGGTGTGATTGAGGCCCAAAGCGGACAATATCGTGCTATGGCGGAGTCGAGTCTGGGAAGTGGTCAAGCCGGGCTGGGATGTGACAAATTTAGTATCAGAACCACTCTCTGGCCGGAAGTGTGTCGACGAGGACGTCAGGCTCCTAAGGGGGGTGGATTGTAAGATCCCACATCCCCCAGCGGTGAGGATCATGTAAGCCTTATATGTACATTCCCACCTCCAATTAGCACGAAATCTTTTGGGAGCTCACTAGCAGAACTCCGAAGTTAAGCGAGTTCGCACGAGAGCAATCCCAAGATGGGTGACCCACTGGGAAGTTCTTATGTGAATTTCTAGAAACAAAACCGTGAGAGTGTGGTAGGTGCCCAAATCAAACAATATCGTGCTATGACATAATCGAGCCCGGATCGAAATGTGATAAATTCAGACTTAAAACCTCTTTTGACATTAAAAAGAAAATTTCATTAGATACCGAGAGCTAGTTGGTCTCTTTTTGCACATTTAACTTACGATGCATGCACATGCACAATACGTGCAACATTTCTAGTGAGTTAATAAGTTAACTAGGGTATTATTGGCATGAAGAAATATGTATAAGTTGAATTTGAGGACAGCAAACCCCACTTGTAAATACAAACAAATATAATGATGATTTGAAATTGGCTAAGTTGAATTATCTTCTCAAATTTACCCCATTACGTCCATCCCGTGAGTTTTTTTCCCCTTTCCTTTGACATAACACTTGCATATCTGGCTTTCTCTACAAGTAAGTACCACCAACTACATATGTCCAAAACTAGTTTACTTTGAAATTTATCCAGAGTTTTGGTTTGCATCACAATTTACCCTTGTTAAGAACTAAGGGGGCGTTTGTTTGCCCTCACTAAAGGGTACTGGACTGGACTAAGGGTTAGTCCAGTCCCATGTTTGTTCCTGACAGGGACTAGGTTTAATGAGATTAAGTCTCACTAGCCTAGACTAAATCAGGGACTAGCTGGTCTTAGTGAGACCCCTCAAAAACCATGGGACTAGCTAAGACTGTCCCTTTCTCCTCCTCGCCTTGCTCCTCGACCACTCACATTCAAAAGCCATTGGACTAGAAGCTTTTCACAACCAATTTTCATATAAAATACCAAATTGAAGAATAGATTGGAACAGACAAGGGAGAAAAAGATGGAGAAAAGAGGGAGAGAATGGGGGGTAAGGAAGGATTAAAGGGATAAAAAAAATATATTAATAATTATAGATTAAATAATATAATATGAGAGTTTGTTAATTATCTTGCTTGTTAGTCCGACACTGCACCAAACGCTTCACTAAGCTAATCCAGCTTAGTCTAGTCTAAGCCAGTACAGCTTAGTTCCTGAAGCTAGTCCAGTCCGAGACAGTCCGGTGCAACAAATGCACCCTAAGGTTGTTTAGTTAATCAATTGTAACAAATAAATAGAAGTTTTGACAGGTTTTTATCGATTCTGACTCTCTATTTTTATATAATTTAAGGGCTAAATCATTTCCTATTTTCATTTTTTTTTGCAAAAATGCTCTTTAAATAATGAATAATAATATAAACTTTTCAATCATAAATATAAAGTTATGTGAATAGACAACAAACTGCTTTTGTGTAAGAATCCTCCACCATTTTTGTGTAACCAAGCATCTCTTTTTTGTCAAAATATGTAGTAAGTCCATGATAATGGAGACTAAACTGATTTGATCCTCCATGACACTTTCCAATATTTCTTCATAAATGACTTATTTTTTATTTGTTATTACGTATTTCTTGATTTTATTTGGTAGATACTAGATGTTACGTGTGACTATTAAATGAACATACGCACACCTTTAGGGCTTTACTATATCTGATTATATAATGATGGATGGAGTGGTATATCATCCAAACAAGTCATTTTCTTTACGTCTTTAACGTGTTACATGTAAGTTATTCTGTCATATATGTACTAGTGTTTACGTATCTATTACGTGTCTTTCCTTACATGACACGCATATATATTGCATACGACAATTTTAGTTAAGTTTTTTTTAGATGTAGAGTATTATTGACACAATGTTCGTTAGGCCTCAATAACACAAAATAAACACTTGCATTTGCTTATGAGTTGAGTCAAGCTGTTTAAATTTTAAGGAACACAACTCGATGCATCAAGTGTAATAATATGAGTAGTTAGATCCTTAAAAAAAATTTCAACCTTATTACATGTATACAAGACTATATTCTCAACGCACTGAAATATCTCTCGCCTAAATGATGCCCACAATTCCCTGCAGTGGCCAATTTTTCCTTCATTCTTTACGATTAAAAAAAAAAAAAAAAAAAAAACCTTTCAAAACCTTAGAATTTGGCCCTATTGTTGAATTTACCTCTCAAGTTCCGGGTTAAACCGCCCAAGTAGCAAGGAACCCATACAACCAAGTAATGCAAGCGTTACTCTACTTTTGTCCATTTTCTCTCTCCCTTCACGCTTCCCATGCAACTCCCACTCCCCACAGTTTCCTTCTCACTCATGCATACATGCATCCATATGTTACATACATAATAACAACATCCATGCATGCACACATACATAATGTAGCTCTTATCATGGCCATGCAAAAACATGCCATATTCAATTTACCATTTATTCCAATATTATTAAAGCTATTAAGTATTAAGTATTTTTCATCAGAACTGCTATATCCTTATGACCATAATGTACTTCGGAAGCACTTACTTCATGCTTCTCCAAAATGTAAAATCACTTTTATTTTTTCTGTCTCAAGATGTTACTAGTGTTAAGACTCTTCTAAATGCAAATTTCAATCTGTTAAACATTGTTAGAAGCACTTTTTGTGGTTGAGCGATGCTTTCAATACTTCTAAATTAAATTAGGATAGTGTATAAATGTATATTTTTTAATTTACTTAAAAGAAAAAATTAGCTTAAATTTATTCTTTAATAATTTCAGTTTAAAAAATTTAATTTATTAGAGTTGGAGTAGAAAAACTATTTATGAATTAAAATTAAAATTTTATGAACTAAATTTTTTAAATTTTAGACTAAGGATCGGAGATAGTCTAAGAACACCCCAACTAAACCCTTGTTGCCTTGTTCCGTTGATTAAGTAGATTCTGAGATGAACAAGTTTTAAGATTAGATACTTGAAATCAAATCAAAACATTAAACATTAACTAGATCTGTAAAATGTCTAATCTCTCTCTCTCTCCGTCTCTCTCTCTCATCAGTGGTTGCGTTGGGTTTCCCTCCTCACTCTCACGGCATGCAGGCTCATATCATATCATATCAGCAGTCAGCTCAGCAGCAGCAGCGCTGCCTTCCTTATTTATTTATTCTTTTCCCTTTTTTTCTTTCCTTTTCGAAATTGTTCACATCACACACAGTTACAGAGAATAAGAGAGAGAAAGGAAAGATTGTATTTTTTTAATCAAGAAATACAAAATTAAAACAATTGGAAAAATAAATTTAGAGAGAGAGAGGGAGAGAGAGACAGTTCACAGCTGCCGTTTGATTTGGCATTGAAGTGTTTGTTTTCTTGTGGCTTGCTTGCTTTGCTTTCTCTGTTGCAACATACAAACCCACAAACAAAGAAACACACACATTCTCTCTCTTCCCCTTATCTATCGCTTTCTGCTATTTCTATTTCTGTGGGTTTTTCTTTTTTCCCTTTTTATTTTTTGAAAACAAAAAAACATAAATTCTCTCTCTCTCTCTCTCCCTCTCCCTCTCTTAAGAGAAAACTCTCGAGATTGGAGCCCCAAACCACAAGCAGGGCCACCCTTTAACCACTGTTGAGCAGGCTCGGAGCTTTTTCTAACTTGGGTTTTTCAGTTTTTGAGTTCTTGAGAGAGAAAAACCAATAGAGTTTTAGAGAGAGAGTGTGTGTGAGGACGGAGAGAGTGAGGGAGGAGAGAGAGAGAGAGAGAGAAAGGCATCTGATGAAGGAGAGAGGAGGCTCTCTTGGCGGAGAGAGCCTGCCCAGCTGCACTAACACCACCACCACCAAAGAAGAAGAAGACGAAGAACGACACCTAACCCAAAACCAATCATCTTTCTAAACCCACCAAACCAAACATTAATTTCCCACCATTTTTTCTTCCCCCTCTGCCAAAACACTGAGCTCAAAGCCCACATCTTTTCTGGGTTTCCTCAGTTTTCACTTTTTCCTGGAGATTTCCCACTTTTCGATTTGTGGTCTTTTCTGTTCTTCACAAATCTCCCTGTTTTTAGCCTCTGGATTTGTTGTTGTGTGTCCGTACATGGCGCTGCTAATGCATCGAGACTCGCCGGGAAGCAGCAGCGGCGGGAGGCAGCAGATGGATTCGAGCAAGTACGTTCGGTATACGCCGGAGCAGGTCGAGGCGTTGGAGAGAGTCTATTCAGAGTGCCCAAAGCCCAGCTCCCTGAAAAGGCAGCAGCTCATCAGAGAGTGCCCCATTCTCTCCAACATTGAGCCCAAACAGATCAAAGTCTGGTTTCAGAACCGCAGGTAATATTAACGATTTAATTTTTAAATTTTTTAAGAGCTGGGAAAATGGTAATTTGATTCTCTGTCCTCCTCTGTCATCTATTTTCTGCCATTTTTTCTCTCCTGTTCTTGTCATTTTTTTTGGCGGAGAGATGGATCTCAAATTTAGTTCACATCTTACCTGGAAAGTGATGGACTTTTATTAATTTGAATTGTTTGTGTAAAGGTATAGTTTTGGAGAGAAAATGTGGGTTCCTTTTATCATTTCAAAAATGCTCTAACCGTTTTCTGTCATTGGAAAAAGCCGAGTTCTTTATTTACAAGTACGACAACCAAACTTTATTTTACTCAGGTAGTCGGCTGTATAAATTCTAAAACGCCTTCGTTTTTGCGCTGAAGAATCCAAAATAATCCATGTATATATATATATGTATATACACGCATACATATTGTTTCTCTGGTCTGCAAATCTCAAGCTTCTGTCTTTTATTTTTTTTGTAAAAAAAATATTTGTATAATGCAGTTTATTTCACATGGAATTTGTTATCTCTCTCTCTCTCTCTCTCTCTCGTTTATTTTTAGATAAATGAGAATTATCTGAACGACGATCTTCTGAAAAAAGGAGTTATATGCTTCCTTTAATTTGCGATTTAACGGAAGAAAACGACAACAGTTGTTAAAAAGTTAAACTTTCACCTGGATTTTTGCATATTTAATCTTTTGCAGAAAAGTGAATGTAAAATTTAAAACCTGCTTTTGCGTCGTTTGGACTTTTAATGAAGGATGATGACATCTCAATCCACTTTCTTTTATTTTTTGTTTTATTTTAAAGTTTTCCTAGAAAGTATTAACGAAATATTATTTATTTTTAACGTAAAATTAGATTTTAAATTTTTTATACTATTTACTACACTTTTATTTATTTATTTCTTCATTAGAATTAAAGTTTTTTTTTTTACTTTTATTTAGTTTTCATTTTTTATTTATTATGTTCCTTCTTTTCCCATGATTCTTTTGAGCCAAGTGACACCTTTTTTGCTTAATTAATGCCATTTCTCGCGTTTGGAATTTTCTTCCTTTTCCCATGATTTTTATTCGATGTTTTATTGCGTAAATTATTTCCCAAGAATTAAGTTCCGCTTAGCAAATGTAGCCTTTTACTTATCACGCAAGTGACGATAATAAATCGGTTAGTTTCAGCATTCAGAATTGCCGATCTTTTTTCACGTACATTAGTACTATTTGAGTTGTTTCCTAATAAGATTTTATGACCGTCAACTGATATATTACTCTCTAAAACTTGCATTTTGCGTGTTGTTCTTACTTGTATAGATGCCGGGAGAAGCAGCGGAAGGAATCTTCTCGACTCCAGACGGTGAACAGAAAGTTGTCTGCAATGAACAAGCTGTTAATGGAAGAAAATGACCGCTTACAGAAGCAAGTTTCCCATTTGGTTTATGAGAATGGATTTATGAAGCAGCAACTGCATACCGTAATTCCCTCCGCCTTCACTAACTGCCTCTTCTGTTCTACGAAATGTTGCATGTTTTCAAACGAAATTTACTTTAAAAACTTACAAGGTTTTTGAGATCATACATATTCTAAACTGTTTTGATAATTCTATGTAGGCATCGGGAACGACCACAGACAATAGCTGCGAGTCTGTGGTCATGAGTGGTCAGCACCAACAACAGCAAAACCCAACTCCCCAGCACCCCAAAAGGGATGCTAACAACCCAGCTGGGTGAGTCGTTAGTGTCCGTGGAACAATTAATTGAAGCTAATTTAGTTTATGATTAAGTAAGCGAGCTTACGGTATTATTATTTTTGTTGCAGTCTTCTTGCAATAGCAGAAGAGACCCTGGCAGAGTTCCTTTCTAAGGCTACTGGAACTGCTGTCGACTGGGTCCAGATGATTGGGATGAAGGTAGCTTCCTTTCTTTTAAAGCAATGAGCAAGCATGAGTCTATATTTTACAGTCTACTACTTTATATCTGCCGGACCACTTCGAAATGTAACTTTCCCTGCAATATTTTGTAGCCTGGTCCGGATTCTATTGGCATCGTCGCTGTCTCCCGCAACTGCAGTGGAGTAGCAGCACGAGCTTGCGGTCTTGTGAGCCTAGAGCCCACAAAGGTATATATTTTCAGATGGCGCTTGAGAAATTTGTGTTTATGCATTTTTCTCTCTCCGGTGTAAAATGTTCACTTCCATTTTAGGTCGCCGAAATTCTCAAAGATCGTAAGTCTTGGTTTCGCGATTGCCGATGCCTTGAGGTATTAAGTCTAATCCCTGCGGGGAATGGTGGAACAATTGAGCTCGTATACATGCAGGTATGCTGTTTTAATCAATTGGTGCTCTATCACCATGCGTCCAGGCATCAAATACTGTGGCGATAATGTTGTTTTGTATTCTAAATCTTTAAATTTTCTTTTGAACCAGACTTATGCACCCACAACATTGGCTGCGGCACGTGACTTTTGGACACTAAGATATACTACAAGTTTGGAAGACGGCAGTCTTGTGGTAATTCAATTAGTGATTCCTTTTCGTATCCTGAGATTTGACTTACTTATCTCTGGTTGTTCTTGGTGGAAAAATTATTGTAGTTGTTTCACCATCTCAAAATTACATTTACAGGTATGCGAGAGATCGTTGACTTCTTCTACTGGTGGCCCAACAGGGCCATCATCTGCAAGTTTTGTCAGAGCTGAGATGCTTCCGAGCGGCTATCTTATCCGACCTTGTGAGGGTGGTGGCTCCATTATCAACATTGTTGATCATGTTGATTTAGATGTGAGTACATCATTCCTATTTCTATCTCAAATCTTAAGTTATTTGATTTCCTTATTAAGTGCCTTTTATGTCTTAGGCCTGGAGCGTTCCTGAAGTTCTCAGGTCACTTTATGAATCGTCCAAAATCCTTGCTCAGAAGACGACCATTTCTGTAAGAACTTTTGTGCAAATGTCACTATTCGTTTTAGTTTATTCTTCCTATCCATTCACAACTTATCTTTGTTATTTTATTTTTTAGGCCTTGCGACACATACGACAGATAGCTCAAGAGTCTAGTGGAGAAATTCAGCATGGTGGAGGTCGCCAACCTGCTGTGCTGAGGACATTTTGTCAGAGGCTGTGCAGGTATGCCCTCTGAAATCTTGAGTACCAAAAGGGTGGTTGCAATTTGAAGTGCATATATAACCTTGGCTGCTGGAATAACATATTTATTGATTTACTAAGAATATTTGGCCTTGGATTTCAGTGGGTTTAACGATGCTGTTAATGGGTTTGCTGATGACGGTTGGACACTTATGGGTAGTGATGGTGTGGAAGATGTTACCATTGCGATTAACTCATCTCCAAACAAAGTGCTTGGTTCCCAGTATAACACATCTATTTTCTCACCTTTTGGAGGAGGGGTGTTGTGTGCCAAGGCATCAATGCTGCTGCAGGTAATTCCCTAGCAATTTAACCCAATTGTGGCTCAGTTCTTCCTTAGTTTTGTGTACTTGTCCTCTCCCTTTTCAGTAATCTGGTTTGTATCGTTAACTGATGATAACTTTCATTTGGTTAATCAGAGTGTTCCTCCTGCTTTGCTTGTTCGTTTTCTGAGGGAGCACCGCTCAGAGTGGGCTGACTATGGGGTTGATGCATACTCTGCTGCATGTCTCAAAGCTAGTCCATATGCAGTTCCTCTTGCAAGAGGTGGTGGCTTTCCTACCACCCAGAATATTTTACCGCTTGCACAAACTGTGGAGCATGAGGAGGTATTAACTTTATCATCCTCTCTAAATTCATTTCAGTGACTGCATTTTCCTTGTGTTAAACTTGATGATGTTACTGCGTATTCACCGTGTTTAAAGTCAATTTTGTAGTAACTCGTGCCATTCACTCTTATGTAGTTTTTAGAGGTAGTTCGGCTAGAAGGTCCTGCTTTCTCTCCTGAAGATGTTGCTCTGGCACAGGATATGTACTTACTACAGGTTAGTGAACTGATTCTGCATATCGAATCGATTCATCTAGTGTTTGCTGTTGCTGTCAATTAACACAATTCTCCTATAATATACTGTTACAGTTGTGCAGTGGAGTTGATGAGAATGCAGTTGGTGCCTGTGCTCAGCTTGTCTTTGCACCTATCGATGAATCATTTGCTGATGATGCTCCTTTGTTGCCCTCCGGTTTTCATGTCATACCTTTGGATCCCAAGGCAGTTAAGTGACGTCACTAATCTTACTTACATCATGGTATTTCCTTTATCCGTCTGTTTTGATTATTTCTGATATCTTTTACTTGTTTCTTTACTGCAGGATGGACCTACTGCATCTCGCACATTAGATTTGGCCTCTACCCTTGAAATAGGAACCAGTGGTGCTCGTGCCGTTAATGACCCTGATGGGAATAGTTACAACCTTAGGTCAGTGCTAACCATAGCTTTCCAATTTACCTTTGAGAACCACTTGCGAGACAATGTGGCTGCTATGGCTCGCCAGTACGTGCGTAGTGTTGTAAGCTCTGTTCAGAGGGTAGCTATGGCTATTGCCCCTTCCAGGCTCAGCTCCCAAATAGGACCAAAGCCCCTTCCTGGTTCTCCCGAAGCTCATACTTTGGCACGATGGATTTTCAGAAGTTACAGGTGTTACTTATATTTCATCTCTTTAGTCTTTACTTTAGATATCTATTTGCATATCTGTGTTAGCAATGTGCGGTCCTGTTTAGTCGCTGCATAAAGCTGAACACATACGGTATTTCAGGATCCACACTGGGGGAGAGCTATTTCGTGCCGATATCTCATCTGGTGATGCTGTTTTGAAACAACTTTGGCGCCATTCGGATGCCATCATGTGCTGCTCTGTGAAAACAAATGTAATTCCTTCTGTTTTAATTTCCTTTCTCTTAAATTGTAGCCTAGTAACTACATGCTGAGTCCCCTATTCAACATGTTTGTTGGAAATTCAATTGCAGGCATCTCCAGTGTTCACCTTTGCAAACCAGGCTGGCCTTGACATGCTCGAAACTACCCTTGTTGCCCTCCAGGATATCACGCTTGACAAGATTCTGGACGAAGCTGGACGAAAATTTCTCTGCTCGGAGTTTTCCAAAATCATGCAACAGGTAATAGTTCCCCAACCGGGCTCTTTTTGAATTGTTTTTTCATAGAACTTTCTAACGCGCTCTTCTTTTTTTTTCCGAATTTTTAGGGCTTTGCATATCTACCTGCCGGAATATGTGCATCCAGCATGGGTAGGCCGGTCTCCTACGAGCAAGCTGTTGCATGGAAAGTTGTCAACGACGACGATTCCAATCACTGCCTGGCATTGATGTTCATGAACTGGTCCTTCGTGTGATTGTGACGATAGATATCAACAAACACTTTAAGTTATCTGTTACGCAGTTCCTTCTTATAAGTGTACTTTTAGACCTTGGAAGTCAGTATGTATGTTTATATTTTGGATCAATATGGATGTGGTTATGCAGTCTACTTCAACGTATCACAATGGTCTGTGAATGCTGAATTTCTCACAAAAGCATGCGATCCCTGTATCATTTTGGTCACGCTCGTTGTGTAATAGTTGCTCTAGTCAGTCGACACGAGTTTCTCCCAACGTCATTGCCCTAGTTTTGTAACTTGGCACTTGTGTTCCTGGATTGTTTCGACATTTATGATTCTTTTTTTAATGTTAACGCAACGGAATGGATTATTCTAAGTAATAAGAATAATATAACGATTTTGAAAATCACATCGACCATTTTAGCATTTCAAACTTAGAAAAGCGCACACTAATTCTACCATGTACATTGCCAAAAATGTCTGAAACCTTGAAGATGATGGTCCTGCTGCTTTTTTTTTATCATGCACTGCAGTAAATTTCCAGTGAGATTTATGCACTCCCAGTCTCTTTTAAAATTGCAACAAAATACAACAGTTCCCCAAAAGTGGAGGGTGAGATTGAGTTATGGAATTTACCCAAGGGATGATGTAAAAAAATTCCACAGTAGTCAATAACAGTGTGCTTTACAAATTGGTCCACTGTTTTTGTTTTAATTTTAACCCCAGAGAGGCTCTGCATGTTGCAGTGGTCTGTAAATACACGTGGAGAAAATAATTGAATTCAGGCAATTGAATGCAAAAGACAAGAGGGAGAAGAAGATGAAGATCCTACCCTATTTGCCAAAACTGCAGGAGACCTGGTCAATCCGTGATATCTTCAGAATAATAAAGATATGGTGAAGCAAATCATCTCTCTCTCTCTCTCTCTCTCTCTCTCTCTCTCTCTCTCTCTCTCTCTGTGAAAGTAAGCTCAAACAAGACAAACATCTAACTATGGTGTACAAAAGTTGGATCATAACTTAGCTACTATCAGCATAAACAGAATAAAACCCTACACGATGAAGATCGTTTTTTTTTCTTTTAATAAAAAATAAGAATGTTTTGAAACTTCGTTGTGACGGATGACGTTATAATACTTCAGAGTATTGTAAATTTTTTTCATTTGATCACAATTCGTTTATAACATCTATTTAGGCATTTAACCTACAAAGACAACAAAACTAATTGAACCGTGTCATTCACTATCTAGAGAAATTTCAATATTCAATTAGACAGCCTAACCAACCAATTATGAATCAGCTAATCTTACAAAGGCCTGATCATCTGTATTGAGAGTTTTACCTAAACCGGACGAAACAATACCTAAATACAATGAAGCATATTCTTTTGTGAGATTGCTTGAATATCTACATGGTCACACTTCTCTACCTAAGTTTTTGTATTTTAGCTTTCTTTGTTTGATTTTTTGTGTCTGATTTTTAAGAGTTCAAGTTTACACCATCCGATCCGACATGTGTCCACCTCTGACTAACAATTAGTAAATACACATAAACGTGAAAATATGCTTTTAATTTGGATTTGGGTCTCCTCATATGTGAGATTAAACGTTTCATGGTATGGATTTGAAATGGTTGCAAGAAAACCAAGTACACATCACCTGATGATGCTGTGTAATTAGTGTGATCCTGTGGAGTATCGGAGTGTGTCATGCTGCCGTACCACGTTGCATGGCGGTGAAGTCATTGGTCCCAGTCCTCTTTCACTTTTTTAGCTGAACTTGTAACAGTCTAACATTAATTTTGTGCCAACATTAGACACTGAGTAAGAAATATAAGATAGTCGAGAATTTAAAAAGAGTTTTCCTTTTAAAAAAGTCTCTTAATATTTCGCATTTTGTATCACACTAACCAATAAACCAGCCAGACCTTAACGATTTGAATACATCGTTTGTTTTATATTTCCACGCACATTGACATTGTGGTGAGAGGGGCACCTAGCAAAGTTTGTAATGAAATATTGAAACATGTAACTGAATTAAGGAGACTTGTTTGTAATCTTTCCATTGAATTGTTGTCCGATTGTAGATTTAAACTATTGATCTGACGATTTTGTTAACTTTTTGGGTGAAACTGAAAGAAAAGAAACTAAAATGGAGAAAAAAAAACGAGAATAGCTTATTGTATATATGTTCAATGTTATCTTAGTGCGAAACCAAAATACTGGTCATATGATTTTTTATTTTTTATTTTGCAGAGAAAAGGTGAAATAATAATGTAAACTCGCGAGGATAATCTAATCACTAGCAAGGGCAGATCCATTAAGGTATCATGGGTGGTTTTGATGCCCCATAGGATGGGAATGTGATGGGAATAATAAATACGAGGGTCTATTGAGAATCATTTAACTTGTTTGTGCCCGTAAAGTGTTTAATGAAATGTCAGGTTAATATATATTGACAATACTTGGCGCAACGTGTTTGACAGCCAGAAATGACTTTTTGGTTCTTTTGTTGTGATCCAAGTTGAATTTTTGAATCACAACACAAGGTAAAGAATGAATCTAAACTCTCTCATGGTGTTGAAAATACGCATAATTAAAAGCAAAAAAAGGTTTTCTCCTTCTTACAAACATGACTTAGATTCTAACATCACAAACATTCTTTTTCACTAAACTAAAACCCTAAAGTTATGTTTTATTTCAAGTCCCCTAGAAACCAAGTTACACAACCCCCATAAATGGAAATTGCAAGAATCGTTATTTCTGTTGGGGGTTTTGAATCTTTGAGATAAGTGGGCCAAAAAGAATCTCACTTTGCTCAATGGCCACATCACACAAGTTTACAAATAGTCAAAGGAAAGGGAGTAGAATCATATTTGGATTTTTTTTTGTGAGAAACTCGAAAATTATTTTATTTAATCTATTTATTTGTTATTATGTAAATAAAATTTATTTTAATTATTTTATTTAAAATTAAACATAAACTGCATAATAAAAATTAAACGCACGATAAACTAACATGATGAAGAAGTGACCTTTGGAATTCTCGCAGACGATTCTCATCCGAGGGAGGGAGAGGGATGACCTCACACTCGCCATTCAACACCAGCCACGTCCCAATCGCAATCAGTATACTTCTGAAACGAAGCCAGACCCATTTCTCCCCATCAATTAAAAGACGTGCCCAAAAGTCTAAACCCCATGCCCTCCTGCCTCCCCTCAGTTTTTCTGCTCTTCCTTGTCTGCTATGCGGTACATGCTCGTGCTAATATGTTATGGTGCTGATGGACCACCTACTCTTAACTGTGTGGCCTAATGATGAACCCTAAAATTAATCTGGTAATTATTATCAATTACGTGCTTTTTTGGTTTAGGTTTGGTGGCTCATTACTTAGCACACTTTGATTTGATTTGACAATTGACATAAAAACTTACACTAGTCCTGATTTTGTCTCTTTTTGATTGGAAATTTGGATTCAAGTCATGTCCATCAACATCTCATCGGTCTGTGTTTTATATTACAAGACTGCCCAACAGCTTCCCAACAAAACGGACTTTAAAGGTTAAATTAAATATTAATGTTTTTTTTTTATGATTATAAAAATTAACGTGTTTATTTTTTATGAGCAAATAAAATTTATAAATTTGTCTAAAGAAAGTAATTTAACTAGCATTATTGGACTTTAAATTGACCATACACTCATAAATAACCAACAAATATCTCATCAAAAATATAACAATCGAAGCTAATATAATATACATAAGACATCAATGTTATATGAGTTTTATTTCGAGAACTTGCATGTAGTGAACATATAATTTATTATGTATTTTTTCTTTACGTGACAAGAAAGAGGGGTGTTATAATGTGTTATTCTACTAATTATTTCCCACGTTACCTAAACATGCTTCTAATTTCTAATAATATAACATGAATTATCACTTTTTTCTTTTAGATATATAAGATTTTTTTTCTACTAATACAAGTTGATTACTACGTACGTTTTTGATAATACACTATATACGTTCTTTTCATCCTAATTTTACTTGGCAATTCATCCGAAGTACATATAATAACATGATGCATGCATGGTCCTAATAACTGCATCGTTTCCAGCATGCAGATACATACATCATCATGTTCAAACATGGACATCACATGCCTGTTAATGAGCATAAAACAGTTACATGGTTTGAGGAGGGGCCTCTTCTGCTCTTCTACCCTGAGGCTGAGATGTCCTCTTTGGCCTTTTCAGCATTTGAAATTCGAGGTGTTTTAAAGCTGAGCATGAAAGGCGGTAGGCACTGTGAAAGTTTCGAGTCTCGTGCTCTATATTTTTTGCGTATTTGTTAACAAATTAAGCGATGACAGGTAAATTAAACTAGTGGGGTTTATTTATGGGAAAATGATATGAATCTCTATATCTTTTGGTGCAGAGTAAATTAAAGCAGTTGTTCCCGCATGGAGACACCCACCCTACCTCTTCACTTTTGTCAATACTGCTTTAATCTCATGCTTCTATTTTTTTATGATTTTCATTTATCATTATTTCAAATCTAATAAGAAAATGATCCCTTTTCAGGTGGGTAGAGTCAGAGCTTTCAACTTGGGCGTGCCCCTTGAATCCTTTTTATGGCACTGTTGGTTTCTCCAACAACAGAAAAAAGACCAGTGCAAAAGAAATGCAGAGAAATATTAAAGTGCAAAGATCTCTAGCTTTTCGAAAACACTAACCCTAGCTAGGGTTTGAGTTAGTCTATTGGGTTTTGCTTTGCTTGTCTGACTGTGGAAAAAATTTGATGAGATCTTTAACCAAATCTAATGATCTGCAGGCTTCTTAAATTTACTTAGTAGCCAGCTAGGGTTTGAGTCCGATAGACAATCATGGCCCGAGAGAGGCATTATTCAGAGAGTCTCAATTAGTGGTTATCAGGGTGAATGCTGAATAGTTTGAGTGGTTGACTGCTGTTTGTGTTGTGGGGGGAAGCTTTCATGTTTCTGTGAATTGGGTGTTTTCTTTGGAGGATTAGGGGACTGTGACAGCCTGTATGAGGGGCTTTTGCTGTTTGGTGGGAAGATGCAGGGCAGGATGGTTATGATGTTTGGTGGGTTTTGGGTTTTGGCAATATATGTAGGTTTAATTTGTTTGTTTAAAGAGGAAGGGGATATTGTGGGTGGTTGGAGTTTTGCAGGGTGGGTTTTAAGAAATATAAGTCATGAATTGTTTCTGCTTCACAAATCTTTACTAGGGTTTTGTGTTGGACCAAACAAACAAACAAGTGTGAAAATTTTGGATTCATACTTCACAACTTTGAAATTTATTATGCCAGCAAAAGCATGTAAATATGTTGACCTGACCTAGTAAATTTTCTTTTATTTATTTTGGTTTTTTTAGAACTTATTTATTTAGTTTGTAGTGGGAAATAATGAACATATTTATATAATATTTTTTTCAATTCTTCTTCCATAATTTCAAGTAGATAAAGGATTGGGGTCAAAAGTAACTTTCTAGCATGAACGCAAAAGGGTTAGTGATAAGAAGTAATGCCCTAAACAAAACAGAAAGGTTATTTTTTTCGTATCATTCATGTAGTCATAGACATGCCCTAAGGTGAGCTAAATGATGGAAAAATGTTATTATAATTTATATTCATACAACGAAGTTTGTTATTAATCTTAATAAAGCTCACATGCAAGAGCAAAAATATCCAAAAAGTGACACTCAAGACTATGAAATTACATTTTTTCATACGGAAGCCCAAACTATGAACTCTAAACTCTAAACCCTAAACCGAAATCGATCGGTGACACAACAGGACTATGAAATATTTTTCAGGAGTTGAGTAGGTTTGTTTTGATCACCCAACAATCCTTGGACTTTCTCACAAAGGGACTCAAGGCAAACCTTTTTTTTTTAGGAAAACTAACGAAAAGTCCCTGAATAGTGACAGTTTTAATGAAAAGTCCTTTTTGAAGGTATAATGAATAGTGACAGTTAAAGGTAAAAAAATGGTTTTTCGTTAAAAGTAAACAGTGTCAGGGGTGTTTTATTAAAGCTCCCTTTTTTTTTTGTGGATAAACCACCAAGGTTGAGCCTTCAAGTTTTCAACCTAATGTAATGCCAATTTATCGTGGGCCTGTATAAGTTGTCACTTTGGACCGGCCCATGTAAATTAACTCCTGGAATTCCTTGCTTATTTGGGCTATTTGACTCGTCTTATTTGGGCTGTGGCCCAACCCAAAGGAGAGTAGCTCTTGTGACTCTCTCCCGAACCACCTCCAACTCCGATGAGTACTGAGAGAGAGTGATAGGTAGGTGGAAGAGAAGATGGAACAGACGGAGAAAGAAACGATCAGGGAAGCATCAGAGGAGATATCGAATGAATTCAAAACACTAATCGATGCTCAGGACTTGGATTCCCTCAAACAAGTGCAGCACATCATGTAAGAAAAACTCTCTCTCTCTCTCTCTCTCTCTCTCTCTCTGACTGAGCAATTTTTAATTAAATTCTTGTATACCACTGTTTATTTAATTTTAAATTCAATTGTTTGTTGCATATTTTCATATTTGTAATTGGGTTTCTGTGAAATGCTGTTTGAAGAGTTAGATGGAGAGAAAGGTAGAAACTTTATTCATATTGTGAGGTTTGGATGAGCTGTTTCTAAGAATTTGTTTTACTAACAAGGACATTACATCATGGGTTTGTGTGAAAATTAAAACCCTACTTGGTCATCTGTTGAATTGAATGGAGAAACTTGAGAGGGAGGAAAGGGGAAGTGGGAATTAACCAAAGCTTTATCCCATTAAGAGAGTCGACTGACTGAATTCTAGAATCCCTCTATGCTTGGTTTTGCGGCGAATCTTTCTTTAGCTCTGAGTACTTCATGTTTTTTCGTAAAGTCTCTATCCAAGTCTTTTCAGATCTTTCTCTACCTTTTTGCCCTGACATCTGTAGGTCTTCGTTTCACATGTCTAAACTACGTTAACCAATTTTCTCTCATCCTATCTTCAATTGCGGCCACTCTTACTTTACCTCGGATATCCTCATTCTTAATCCTTGCCTGTATGGTAAGCCCAAATTGTAGAAAACTTGGAATTGGATTTTCTATTTCGAACAATTTCATTTGCATGTATATTATGCAGAAATGTTATCGTTTCCTATATTTCCCCTCCGCTGCGGAAACAGCAATAACACTGTGTGATGCTTATACTGAAAGGATATTTAGTAGGTATACCTTTTGTATTTCATGATCCGTGATTCAGCTCTTATTTTTGTCGTTGCCTTTGGGTGCTTACTTGCCTGGCATTTGAATATACTGGTGCAGATTGGGGAGGTTGCAAGATGGAAATGCAGTCCTGTCACATTTTAATGAGTTTTCAGAGAACTGCTTTGCTGAGGCTTCTGCAGATTTCTCCAGAAACACACGCCGTTTAAAGTCTATGAAGACGGATCTTGAATACATATTTCAGAAGTTAAGGTATGATCAATTTTTTCTTTTGGTTTGGGATCTGATTATCTAAAGTGCTCATTGAATCTTTGCAAAGTAAGAATAAGACAGCGCACCCGATTCTCGCAAGGCTCCTTAAACAAAATCTTTTGACATTACTAAAAGCAAAGTCACACGCAAGGAGGCGAAAATAGAAAAACGGGATGAGCGTTGCGAGTTTAACTGAATAATTATTTTGAAGTGTCTAGAGTGGTGTTTACTTCCGGTCAGTGCAATTTTCCAGTTGATGCAGTTATGTGTTAGCTTCCTGATGCTAAGGAAGTTGCGTATTTTGTTCTAATTTGTCGATGGCAAATGTAGTTTAGTTTGTGTTATATTTGATTACTTATTTGAACCTAAATGTTGATTCATTGCGGTGATTTATCACAGGAGCATGAAGTCAAGAATTTTGGCTACCTATCCAGATGCATTTCCAGACGACTCGAAACAAATACTCGATCAAAGACCGGACCTTGAAAGGCCTCTGTGAAACTAGACAACATGTTATTCGTGCCGTCTTAGAAGAACACGTTAATGGTTTGTTAGGGAAGAGTTCGGGGATTAAGCCTGTCAGCGAGTGCGTTGGAGATCTCCATGGCCTGTTTTTCTATGTATTTATAGCTTGCAGAGCTTTTCCTTGGAGGCGTTTGGCGCACATAGCACATTCGTCTAATTCCGTCCCTGTATGCTTTTCCTGTTTTCCATGTATTAATCTGAAGTTAAAACGTAGGATACAACATACTTGAAAATCCTTTGATTGTATACCTTTCGTCTCTACGTAGATCGTGTATGAGAGTCAGGGTTGCTCAGCTCGATGAGCAGCAATGTAATCGGGCTGTCGTCAAGCCGAGTACATCAGGACCACTTATATGAATTTTCGTTATGAAAAACTAAAGTGAGAATTTATATCAATCTCAACGTCGTTTTACTCAAAGCCCAGTGAATTTCAAAAATCAGTAGTTGTTGCAATTAAGCAGAGTGTCGCAAGAGGGAGTGGGTATTGTACGACGCCCCCCAAAATTTGTCATGTCTCTGAGCATGGTCAAATCACACTTTCCGAACCGCCTCCTCCCACTGTCAGTCCTACATTTCGTTCTTCTACTCCTTTTATGTCTTTCTATATTTTCTTTAGGGTTTTTTCGTATTCTCGTAAATTTTTTCTTTAAAAATAAATTAAAAATTCAACGATTAAAGCACTTGTTATATTCCTTTTCGAAGAAGTTTTTCTCGGTTGCTTGAAGAGCATTATTTTGGCCAAACAAAACGAAAAATCCCCATCGCCATAAAGGGAAACACAATCTCCTCGTTAAAAAAGAAACTTGTTCATTTGTTGTTCTACTTGTTTGAGCATCAGCAGCTGGAAAGATGTCGTCGACATTTGATTTTGATTTCTTCAATATCCAGGTGTCGTCCTCCTCCCACATATCTTCCCTTTTCATTTTTTTTCTTCAATGCATATAAATTGAAGTACTTTTTTCTTCTTGTTTGTGTTTTCTTTGCAGACGCATGTTCTGAAAGTGCACGTTAACTGTGAAGGATGTGAGAAGAAAGTGAAAAAACTGCTCCGGAAGATCCAAGGTTCTATATATCTTCAACATGCACCATATTTTTGTTGTTTTTCTTATACCGGAAGGGGGATTTACAACCCGGATTTTTTTTTCTTTTTTTTTTTTAAAAAGAGAGACAACTGGTGGTAAATCATGGCTATCCACCTCTTTCGGGGGTCGGAAAGACTCACAAAGTCATTTCAACCTTCTCCTGGCCACAAGTTTGGCTTCCACAAGAACTTCATAGTAGATCTCAGTTTTTTGGACTGCAGAAAAAATATGTTTAATACATATTTACTATATTGTGAGACCGGAGAAAAATCGAACACTGAACTTCGGGTGGATAGTTTAATATGTTAGTCAACGGGTCTAATTCACATCTATTATTTCACCGTATTTTTCTTGAGTTATAAACATTAACTATTTACTTGTCATAATACCCTTCTTACTATTTAAATTATAATTAAATTCAGGTGTTTATTGTGTAAACGTGGAGGCAGAAGAAGAGAAGATCACAGTGATAGGAAACGTAGAATTTGCTACTTTAATTAGAAAGTTGGCGAGAGCTGGCAAACATGCAGAGCCTTGGTCTCCAAGTTCCGACCAACAAATGATCAACACCAGCAGAGATCCCAGAAGAAACAAGCACCACCACCAACCACCACCAAATATGATTGGCAGTGAAGGACTAAATTGTGAATTCGACCCCATTTTTGTGGGTGGAAATGGAAATGCAATTGGAGCTGATGGCAACGTGTTTTCTGTGATGGGCACTAATGCAAGTTTTCGTGGCAACGGAGGACTTGGATTTGCAGAATTTCCCTACTCACACTCACAGCACCACCACACTAGTTATGCATCTCCTCCTCCTTTCATGGTTCCTACCAACACTGAAGCTTTCTATGGTGTTCAATTTGCACCAACATGGAACCCCCAAAGCGAGCACTACGGTGGTAACAGAGACACCAACGCCGAGGCGTAGCGTGGTGAGTGTTCAACCACAGATTCTCCAAGTCGCTTCCCTGCCTTCACCAACACCACCACCACCACCAACCCCAGCAGCAGTATGAGCATCTACTCGTCATTGTACATGCACGAAGGTGGCCATCACCAACTGCAGGAAGCCCGGGCCTCTAACAATACCACGCCGGTTGCTTCGCCTCCGCATCACCGCCCTTAGAACATACCGTAATAGTTGGTGGCTATGTAGAGTATATGCTGTGCTGTGATGAATTTCTGCAATCTGATTTTCTTCTATTATATGAATTTACAGTATCAATTACTTGTTTCCTTGTTCGTTTTGGTTGGCAAGTGGAGAAAAAAAGAAAAAAAAAATCTTACAACCCTAAAACAGTTAAAAAATGGAGCCGAAACAGCCCGGAAAAAAAGAAAAAAAGAAAAGAAAAAAAAAAGCCGTGTGGCACAAGGAATTGGTCAAGCATTCTAAGAGCAATAACCACCTTTTATGTGATTGTACAGTTAGTGTTAAATAAGCTTGATCCAATCACAAAAATAAAGCTACTACCAGAGTTTGAATTCCACTAACACTGCTAGCAACACACGACGTCAGTGGCAATGTCGAAATCAAAGCCTAGCTTATCTTTCACAGTAACTCTACACATGCGGGAAAATAAGCTTGCATTTGAAACTCTGTAATTCAAGTAAAACCTGGGATTTCTCCTGGCATTGGAGCCAACTCGTTGTTACCGAACCTCTCCTCATCATAGAACGTTGCACGAACCACTCTGCCTCCAAAGTACCGACCATCAAGGTCAACCAATGCTTTAGTCGTTTCCTCAGACCTCTCAAACTGGATAAAGATCCTCACAGCCTCGTTCTCTGGAAAATTTGGCTCTGTTATCTCAAATATAAGCACCCGCGTCACTGTCCCATACTTTGCACACTCAGATGCTACTTCATCCTCCAATTCATCATCCACCTCTCCAGGGCCCACCTTCAACAACGAAGCACATCAGCTTGAATTGCAATTAACTATCCATAAGAACAAGAAATCAATATAGTAAATGGGTTGTCAAATAAGTTCAAAAAACACCGATTTCTTCTCCATATCAAATAGTCACTGTGTTAGTCTGTTTTCACAAATCAATAACTTTCACAGAATAAAGCCCAGGTTAAGTTCGTTCATCAAATTCATTAGCTTCCCAAAGAATCCTGCGGCTTTTATAGAAAGAACAAGATTGGTGTTTACTATTAAACGCAACTTAAGCAATTGTACACCAATTTGACTAATACAGGTGCTTAGTTCAATCAATTTTTGTTCTTGCCCCCATACTCAACTACCCCTAAAACACTTGAAAGAACTTGGGCCCAATATCTTCTGCAATTTTGTTCAAGTCTTGAAAAGTTTACAGGTAAATTCGTTCAGGGGTAAAATAATAATTAAAATTTTCAGTAAAACGGGGCCATAGTCAGCAACAAAATGAGTGCTAATAGAAGAAAAATATTCTTGATGGTACCTAACGAACCTAACAAAAGAAACTTAAGCTCAGTTTATTTTTCAGTTGTTTCGGTCCAATGGCCAGTCCTAATAAAAGGTCAATAGGTTGGCAATTTTAATCCTAGAAAGAAAATGTTCATTAAAAAGAAACTAAAGTTAAGGAGAAGTCATGGAACTACAATATTGTTCTGTTCAACGATCTAAAGATGTATAGACTAGAAAGATTTCAGAGTGGAGGTTAAACTTAATGTCCAGCTCAGGGAAAAGGACATAAAAGATAGAATAGTTCAGATTTTGTATAGGAAGACCTAAAAGGATTCATGACTTTCTTTGAAGTAAAAAGATTGATAGGGTTTTACAGCTAAAAACATTGTGCTATAATTGTATATATGGTTCGGTTCCACAAACCATAAACCCCTAGAACAATGAAACACAGGATATACGGGCAAGATATACAGGAAAGGATATTGCAACCCTCTGGAGAGTTTACAGACTCAACATCAGTACTCTACTAAGTTAACCTAACAATACGCTCTAAAACCTACTCAAGCCCTGCAAAGCTTCAAGGTAACAGGTAATGCCGTTCTTCGTTAAACTAGCTAATATTGTATTAGCTAAGGAATCCTAAGCATAGAATTGTACATGAAAATGAAGAAAACATTATGCACCATTTATGTTTTATATACAAGTACAATTTCATACGTCATGTTTCCAGTGAAGCCCATTCATCAATCTTCCAAACAAACCACAACTATCCAAGTCAATGTCTTACACAAGCAAAAACCTTCCAATCATACATGTGGTTTTACGTTGCCTCTTATTCACACATCGTCTTCCACCCAGTTATAATTTTTCTAAAAGTGATGCCTCAAGCCCATAAATATTTGGCCATGCCAGCAGTAAATATATCCCAACAGCTGATTTGATTGTATAGTTTCTCAGTCTAGCAATTAGCTATACATCCGAGTCATAATTTAAAATGATTTGTAAATATAAGTATGCCACAAAAAAGAGACGGAAGAAAACGAGACCCACCTTGAATTTGAAATGATTGTAAATCAAATTTTGTACCATCATCATTCAAAAGAACAAATTAGGATGAGTGAAATTCCAAAAAGTATACGCATACCATGTTTCTAAGCAGCAAAACCCTGGTGGGTGGCCCGTTAAGGCTGACACTCTTCGCCTTCTTCTCCGGCTTTGTTTCACTAGCATTCACAATCACCCCAGCTCGCCTATCCGTTTTCTTGGCCATCAAGGGAGTGGTAATCCCCTGCTCCTGCCTACCAAGCCCTTGACCCTGCTTCCACCCCATCTTCGCCATCATTCTTTGTGCCGCGGTCATTTGGCCGCCAGCCCCAAGCCCCAACCCTCCACTGTCCGACTTCCCAATGGTAAAACCATCTGGATTACTCGGCGGAGACGGGGACCTAGGAACTGACGGCGTTGCTGCCCCACTCATCGCCGCACGCCTCCTCCAGGCTTCCTCACCCGAAATGTTTCTTGATTCTCCAAAATCCCTCTCCCTCTCCCTCTCCCTTTCTCTCTCCTCCCTCTCTCTCCTCTCCTTCTCCTCCTCCTCCTGCCGCCTCCTATCGAGTTCCCGTCTCATCTCGGCCTCCATAGTCTTCTTCTTCCTCTCCCTCTTGTACTCCTCGTAGTCATTGGGCCTCGCCGGATCATACTCCTCCAGCACCGTCGACGTCACCCCAACCAGCTCAGGTCGCGCCACGTCATCGTGTATCACCGCCGGCGACAATGCAACCACCGGTGAGGCTGTAATTTTCGGCTGCACGGAATTCGATGATTTAGGCTTGCTCTGTGCCTTTAGAATCGTCTGCGGCGGGGCGAAAATCGACGGTGGCTTCCGGAGTGTCTGCGGCGCCATTTTCGTGCTGCTCGACCACACCGTGCTGTTGCTGGGCTTCTCTTCCTCCGCCGAAGAGGGCGGAGGGAGGTCTCCGTACAGCCCACCTAGCATTTAGACGACTACCCACTTTCTCTCTTCAAATACAGAGCTCTGAAAACCCCAGAGAGAATTGAAAGCTTGATGTGAATTTTGGGGGTTCTGATGGGGATTTGGTGGAAAATAAGAAAAGGGTTTTGGGGGAAATCGGTGAAATTTGCGTTTTGGGGTTTGGATTTGGTGTGAGATTTATAGATTGATTGGGATTATGAACAGAGAGAAGGGAAGGAAGCGTTCCAACAAATGAATGGCGGATGCAGGATGTGCAGCTACTCGACTCTGCGTCTGCTTCCCGGCTTCAGAAACTGAACTGAGAAGGTATCGGTTACGAAGTTTATTGGCAAAATTGCACTAAGCAGTCCCTGTAGTTCACTCGAACTATCATTTCCCCCCCCCCCCCGGTAGTTTTATTTTTGTTGCATTTCTCTTTTATAGTTTCGTTAATACAATTCTTTTTCTTTTGGTAAATTTAGCCCAATAGATGGTTGATTTACTCAAAATCAGTCCTAAATCACACACCGTTTTCCATATAAAATAGATCCGAGCCTAAAACTTACATGCCAAGGTCCATTAGAGATGGTCCAATATCTGAATTTTACATTGACGATGAGTAATCTTTCAACGATTAAAAATATTAGTATGTTTAAAAGTACTTTTAAAATGACTAAAAATATTTTTACAAAAATAATAATTTTTAATTCTAAAATCACTTGAAGTGCTTCATCACTAATTATGTGGTGAAGCGATACATTCAACGTGGATAGCTAAATCATAAAGAGGGTGAAGTGACCTTCGCAAGGGAGCTTTGATTAAAGGTAGACGGACACCCGCGTCATAAGGGTCTTCGATGCTTAAGTTAGCAAAGTATGTTTAAGGCATCACGTGGGAGAGTTTAGTAGTAATATAAGTGTTGAACAATAATTAAGTTAGAGTAAAGCCATTTATAGAGACAAAGTTGGAGGAACTTTTATGATTTGGTTAATGTGGGATTGAATGTAGTTAATGTGGTGCCCTCACTCGTCACGGATAGCAAATGAGCGACTACCACATCTTATGGCCTCAACTCGTGGGATTAGTTCAGTGTGCTTCTAGCATGGGTGTCTCAACAAAGACCTTTTAGCAAGTTCACGATGCTCTACAGTTGACCAGTGTTCAATAATTTTAAAGTTGATGTTATATGATATAAAACAAAACTATCAAATTCAAAATTCAAGCTTTAGCCATCGCATCTTAATCTTTATTGTTTTACTCACATTCACAACTAAAATTCGACTCTGATGACATGCCTCCGATGATGGATAAAAACAAAGAAAAAGAGAAGAGTAATGAAAAAGAAAACTAACAAAACAAGAGATGGAAGGCATTACACATGCACAAATTAGTCAATAAATGCTCCCCCTAAGCAAGTGGACAACAACACTCCAACCTTCCAACTTTAAAGGAGAGCAACAAAACCTAGCCCCAAAAATTATAACAACGACATATTATTGAAAGATTTTTTCACGTGTTGAAACAAGCTGGCACACCAAATTTTATAATACAAGTACTTAGAGACTTAAAATATTTTTAATTACTTATATTATAACATTTGATATAGCGAGTCGTGTTTCCAATGTCATCGCAAAGTTGGAATAGCTATCCAAATATATATTTGTTTCCAATGTTTTTTATTTTTATTTGTAAATAAATATCCATCCAAATGATTGAAAAGAAAAAAAGCATAGATTATAAAACACGGAAAAGGAAAATAATATTTGAGAGCCGTATAATAATTCAACCATCCATCCCGAAGTTTTATTTTCATTGCCAACGACACACACACACACTCTCTCTCTCTCTCTCACCCCCGACCGCGATTACAGGCTTCGTCGGGTTCTTGCATCTCTGTGCGGCCCTCGATTTAGATCCAAATCGAATCCGCGGATTCCAATTTCTAGGGTTTTCGCATCCCATGCTCGGATCACTTTCGGCGTTTTGGGCGGTTCGGCGATTGGTGAATCCTCGCTTTGGGGATTTTGTGAGGGCGCGCTAGGGTTCGTTTCCTGGGGGTTCGCAGATCCAAGTTCAGTTCGCCGCGCGGAGGCCATTTTCGCTCCTCAATTCAACCATGTTCTGGCGTATGGCGGGGTTGTCCACGGCGTCTCCGGTTAGTTGGCCGACGTCGTTTTTGTTTTCTGTTCTTTTATTTTGACATTTGGTGCGCGGTATTGGATTATTTGTGATATGTTCGGATTGAATCTTGGTGAAGTTTTGGGTATTTTTTGTGTTGCTCTGTTTGCTTAGTGAAGAAAATGTGGGATTGGAAATTGAAATTTGGAATATTTGGATCTTAAGGAGAGTTGTTCTGTTGTGTGCAAACTTCTGGGGGGTTGGCAATTGAGACTATGTTTGAAATTGGTCATGTTGTCTTTGGTTTCGGATCCGGAATTGGGATCACTGGTGTAGTGGGAGCTACGAACTTTCTAATATATCACTTTGTGGCGGTTGGAAAACGCCATTGAAAATATTATTTATTTTAATCTTACTGTTGGAAAGTAGTGGCAGTGTCTTTAGAACATAGTTGTTTTTAGAGTAGTAGACATGGATTTTTGTTAAGTCAGACCGTGGCAATACATTACATGCCAGTTAGTAATTCGATAAGGGGTGTTTGAGGGTTGTGCAAGGTTTGGAGACTTTTCGAAATCCTACGATGCACCAAGCTTTAACCATTTTTGGGTGATTGCTCTGGAATTGTGGTTTTCAAAATTGGATATGATTATATGCAGGCTTAAAAATAGGTTGTATTAATATTTTTGCATGATGTGCATCCCTTGAATCATTCAATTATATCTGCGCTGATTTACACTGTGTCTTATGCCTTACCCTACAAGGCTGGGATGGTCTCCAGCTGTCACCTGCGCTTGTTGGTTTACTATGAACTTGCTTTATGTGGTCCATACTACGGGTTTTCACTAATATGAAAGCTAGCTCTTTGTTTGTTTCCTAGCCTAATTTATGTGTTTGTGTCTCTTATTTTATTCTATGGTTCAGGTGGAGACAATTTTGGACAAGGATAATTTCACGTTGGAAGAGCTACTTGATGAAGATGAAATTATTCAAGAATGCAAAGCTCTCAATGGCCGCCTAATCAATTTGTAATGCTCCTTTCATTTTCGTACTGCCACTATATTTTTGACCTTTATTTTCTTTTCCTTGCTCCTTATTTATTTGTTGTACCTCAATGAGTGAGTTAATAGAGGGCTTCTATCTTTCTGCTAAGTGTCTTTGAATCAGAAATTTGGGCTTGAACTACTTGATTTCCATGCCTCAATGGTTTGACGTGTCTACCTTGGAAATTTCGTTTTGATTTTTTTTTCTATGTAGATGGAATGTTTTTATTTTCCAAGCTTTGATTTGCATCCAATTTGAGCAAATCTTTTATTTCTCAGGCCAAAAAACATAAGATTGTCTAAAGACTCTAATTTGTCTTAAATATTTTACGTATAATATTGTTTGCACTTTTTAGTTGTGTTGTTTTCCTTTTATGCATAAGCTTCTGTAAAATCCCTGTAAAATTCCTTTTCATTTTTCAAGATATGTTAATATATTAAATTATTTGTGGTGCCCTACATTGCAGTTTGCGAGAAAGAGCCCAGGTTGAGCAACTCATACGATACATAGTTGAAGAAGCTTCTGAGGATGCTGAAAAGAGACGAACTTTCAAGTGCGTTGCATTGAATGCACATGTAAACATGAACATTACTGGTTTACTCTACCCATGTGATTGATCAAGTCAATTTGTTGTGTGATGCAGATTTCCTTTTATTGCATGTGAGATTTTTACTTGTGAAGTTGATATCATACTCAAAACATTGGTAGAGGATGAGGAGGTAAGAAACTGTAACTCTACAATCTGAATGACTCTGGTTGATAGTTTTGAAGACTGTGTAACATATATTTGATTAACTTGGTTATGTCATGTTGCCAGTTGATGAACTTGTTGTTCTCCTTTTTGGAACCAAATAATTCTCACAGCACACTCTTGGCTGGGTACTTTAGCAAGGTATTTCCTTGTTGAACTAAATGCTATCTTCATTTTTTGACATGAGAGTAGTTTTACCAAGGTAGTTTCAGCAAGGTATTTCCTTGCTGTTTAATTCCTTTTTCCTAGGTTTTACATTTTTAATTTCTTTATCATAGGTTGTTGTTTGTTTGCTGTTGCGCAAGACCGTTCCTTTCCTGCAGTATATTCAGGTAAGTCCATTATTGTTATTTTCAAAATCCTTTTTGCTTGGGCGTTAACTTTCTGAAATTTTGTGGTGATATGGGCCAATGGGTGTCTGAAATGCATATTCTGGTGGATTAAAAGGGGAAAATTTGGGCTTATATAATTTTCTTTGTAATTTCATAAAGTGGTGTCTGGTTGTGTGAAGAACTTTTAAATGCGACAGTCTGTTTGGCCTTTCGAGCCTTTTCTGCTTGATAATTCTGTTGGTGTGTGATTCATGTTCTCCTCAAATAGATTGTACCTAATATCCTCATTCCTCACTAACCATGATACATGTATATTTCATTCTCTATTGAATACTTGCTATCACATCATATATCATGTTTAAGATAGTAAGAGCTTTAAGGTTTTCATGAGTTAATTTATTTGCTTTAGTTTCGAGCTGATCCACTGTTTTTATATGCACATTCAGGGTCATCAAGATATTGTTAAGAAGCTGGTTGACCTGATTGGAATTACATCTATCATGGAGGTTGGTTGTAGACTGTTGTTTGTTTCTTTTCATATTTGAGCTTCTTTAATGCACTGCTATTTAAACTTAGATGCAAAAGAAGCACATTAAGATTGTTAACCTTACAGTTGGAGAATGGTTGAAAACCCAATTTATATGTTTACTAGGTTTTGATACGTCTGGTTGGTGCTGACGAACACATGTATTCTAATCATACGGAGGCAATGCACTGGATACAAGATACAGATGTGCTAGAGATGATTGTGGACAAGTTCAGCTCTTCAGTATGTGATTAATTTTACATTTAAGCTATATTCATGTGGTTGAATGACTAGACAACGTGGGTTTCTTAATCATTCTTCATTATTATTTTTCATCTACATGTTTGAACAGAGAGTTTGTGTAAAGTCTGAATTTTTTAATTGCCTGTTGTAAAAAAAAAAAAAAAATTAAAAAAAAAATTTACTCAATGTATTTGTTTTTGTTAATCACATTTTACTATATTAGTATAGATGTTCTGTTTGATGTGCTTAAAGAATGTTGAGTGTTAATGAGCAAACTCTAATGATCCTGATTTCTACAGGATTCTCCTGAAGTGCATGCTAATGCAGCGGAGACACTTTGTGCTATAACACGGTTTGCTCCGCCTAGGCTTTCTTCTAAAATCTCCAGCCCAAGGTAAGATTTGTTTCGCATAATTATTGATTAGTGTTATACATGCATTTTCTTTGTAGCTTCTTCATTAAAGTTCATTTGTGTATTTTGTGCAGTTTTATAGGAAGATTGTTTCGGCATGCTTTGGAGGACTCACGGCCAAAATCTGTTCTTGTTAACTCGTTGTCAGTATGCATCTCTTTGCTAGACCCTAGGAGGCAAACTTTGGGAACATATCATATGTATGGCCGTCAGATGACTCATGGATCCACAGTTACTGCTAATCCTGAGACTGTTGTGGGCATGCTGGAGAGCCTAGGTAAAGTTTTCTCTTTTTTACTAAGGTATTTTCTTTTAGTTAAGTGTGAGCTGATATATGGCTGCTTTGCCTACACGTTCATATGACCGTGCGGAGTTTCTATGCTCCATTTTAATGGCAATGGGAATTTGAAGAGACTTTTTTGTTTCTTTTCTTAAGGATTAATTATTATCTCTTTTAATTGTTTAGGTGATTTGCTGAAGCTGTTGGATGTTTCATCGGTGGATAACATGCTGTTAACTACATATGGCAAGTTGCAGCCGCCTCTTGGAAAACATCGGTTAAAGGTGAATATTTTAATGGTCTTTTCAAGTTGTCCTTGCTCACTTTTAAAAATTGAATTCTTTCTCCACAAAAGTCTTCCTGTATGATTGGACTGTTTGTTATGGAACATTATTAGTTAAATATAATAATCAATTAATATGTTTACAAGCCCCTTGAAACTTTCATAGTTTGTTTAAGGGTGATGTTTGTAGTTTAATTCTGTTTACTCTGAACATGGTACTCTTCAGGTTGTAGAGTTCATTTCAGTATTACTTACGGTTGGTAGTGAAGCTGCTGAGAAGGAATTGATTCGTCTTGGTGCTGTACAGAGAATTTTAGACTTGTTTTTTAAGTAAGTACAAAAGTTTTCATGTTTATAAAAAGACTGATTTGATACAAGTGCCTTATGCCGTGATTCTGTTGCCACTCCAGGTACCCATATAACAACTTTGTACATCACCACATAGAGAACATAATTGTGTCGTGTTTGGAAAGCAAGAATATTCCTCTTGTTGAACATCTTCTTCAGGAGTGTGACCTTGTTGGAAAAATACTTCAAGCAGAAAAGAATTTTACATTGACAGCTGACGCGGACAAGGTGGTTCTGCATTGTTTTGTATATTACTAATATCTTGCATCCAGATAGTATGTACTTATTATTTTATTTCGGTTAGTAGTTTATTGAAACCTATTTAAACATTGTCTTGTTTGATTTTTCTTTCAGCCAACTGTTCCTGCTGAGGGTAGATCCCCACCCAGAATAGGGAACCTTGGACATTTAACACGTATATCCAACAAACTCATTCAGCTTGGAAATAACAATAGCGAGATTCAGACGCTGCTTCAGGTTTTTTATCTTTATTTTTTGTATTTTTTAGCCATTTTAGTTTATGAAAATAAGTATTCTGTTATCTATGCTGAATGGAAGAAACATATCGCTACCAATATTATGGTGCCTACTGTTTTCACTGTCAAAGTCATTTTTAGAGTTGTAATTATCTTGCAGGAAAACATTGAGTGGGCGGAGTGGCAGGCAAGTGTCCTGTCAAAGCGTAATACAGTCGAGAACGTCTATCAATGGGCCTGTGGGTATGTGCTTTTCCTCACAAAAGCAGTTGGTTTCTTCACGTCACATTTACCATTGATTTGCGGAGCAAGTTCTAAAGCTGTAGTAAATCACATATAGTAACTAGTGGACTGCAAACATGATAGATGTGGTTTTATTCTAGTAAAATATTGCTTTTGTTGTTTGCTCCTTGATACAATAGTGATTTATCAATGTGACCCTTTTCATTTCTTTATTACCTCTCCACTGTCCTATGGGCCTCATGTTTTTGGCTATTTAATTATGGTTAATCAACTGTAACAGGCGGCCAACTGCATTACATGATCGTAATAGGGATAGTGATGATGACGACTATCAAGATAGAGATTACGATGTTGCAGCCCTTGCAAATAACCTAAGCCAGGCTTTCCGATATGGAATATACAACAACGATGAGTTAGATGAGGTACCCCCTGATACCTGTGCTTATTTTATCATCCTATATCTACACACTTTACAGTGTAAGAGACAACTCAAAGGGGCAAAACCAATGTCCAGGAGAAAATAACCTAGCATTGTAGAAGATAGGCCTGTGTTTTTTCTTTTCAAAATTTTTGATTAGAAAGTACCCTTTGAGTGGGTGAAAAGTATAAATGAAGAAGGTAGCAAATAGACCTGTTTAAATCTTCAGGAGTAATTTACACTAACCATCGTCATATGCACATAGCTAGGAAGTACCACATAGAACAAATTTCCCATTTTAAGACTAGACAATTTGGTGCCATTATATTTAGTTTTTTAACATCTCTGTTACTGCATTTAATGTTTAGGAAAGCTATTACTCTATCCACATTTCCCCTGGAGCGTTTAGATGATAAAGTTGTCAGTTAATATTTTCTGCACCTGGAATTTTCGTTTCTTATCGCAACAGCTATGAAATTGAGTGGTGTCTCATTACATGGTCCTAGAGGAAATGGAAAGATGACAATGTCCAAAAATGTTCCAAACACTTCTGTCATTATTACTTTAATGTTGCTGTGATGATGATTATTGATATCAAGAATCTATGCTTTCCAGGGCCATGGCTCACTTGAACGGGATGATGAGGTATCAAATATGCTGCAATTTTACTCCATTCATTGAGCATGAATTTTTTTTTTCTTGTTATGTTTTGATGATATTGCAATGATTCCTTACTATATAATTTTGGCGCAGGATGTCTACTTTGATGATGAATCTGCTGAAGTTGTTATATCTTCACTGCGTTTGGGAGATGACCAGGAAAGGTAGGTGGAAAGTCCTTTAATCTTTACTCTTTAGATTCTATTTGGATATTTGGCAAGACAATCCTACAGCATGAAGCTGTATGCGGATTTTGATTGCCACAACTAAATCAATGCATGTAGGCTATTCCTGGCCATAATGGGAATATTTTTGCTCACCACTCTCAAGTGATGGTGATGCTCACCACCCTATTCATCACCGTTAGATGATTTGAATTTCGAGATGTGTAGTGGATAGACACAAGTCTCAAAAACGGTGATAAATAGGATGGTGAACATTACCATCACTTGAGGGCGGTGAGCAAAAATGCACCCACCATAATATCATGAAATATTGAGATTTTATGGCTTATAATGCCGACTTTTGAAGCAAATAATTTTCTTTTCATGTCGTTTTCTTGGTTTATAGTTCTTCGCATGGGTTATGTGATAGAAGGCCTAAGCTTCTGAATGGATTTTTGGACTCTTACTAGTAGTGTTATTGTGCATATCTAGCTTTCCTGATTATGTATATAATACAAGTGCTTTGAACTGCTTGACATGGTTGCCTTTCTGATTGCAGTGGTTCTCTGTTTACAAATTCCAACTGGTTTGCGTTTGAGGATGACAGGGCTGCCACTGATCGCTCAACTGGTTCTCTTGCTTCTCCATCACCAAATACGGTGGAGTCTAATGCCGTCAGTGGTGGCGGTGACGATGATGTCATTGTTGGTGAAGATGATGACCTGGTTGACACCGCAACATCTTCTCCAGAACCAGGAACAAAGCCAGAAGATTCAGAAGTTGCTGTCCCCAACAATTCGCCAGAAGAGGGACCCATTGAAACTGAAAAACCACCAGAGTGGGTTGAATGGAGGGAGAGTTCGGACTCTGGGGAACCATCTGATGTCCTACCAAATGGTGAGCTTCAAACGGAATCTGCAGATGCAGCTAAATGTTCTCCGTCCTCTTCTGAGCCACTGATAAAAGATGAGAAAGTTGTTACTGAGCCTCAAGCTGAATCAACAGTTGAGGGAACTTCAAAGCCGCCTGAGCTGTCAGAATCAGGCAACGAGAAGCCAAGTTCTGAGTCAACCACTTCTGATGCTGGAGCTGCCGACGTGGGAACAAAAGGCAGTGAAGAAGCAGCTGCAGGTGATAAAGAGAAAGACAAGGAAGGGAACTAATGTATATTCATGATGATCAGTTAACTGGGCTAACTCATTACACCACGACGGTGATTGGGTGGGAAGTTGAATGTAGACACTTGGTTGGGCAAGGCGACTGTATCTATAGGGCCTTGCGCACATCGTCGGAGTCAGTGTTGTTGAATAGGGCTGATGATATTTTTTTCCCCACCTGTAAGAACTGATCTTGTCCTCGTTCTCTACTCTAGCCCCCCTCACGCTCCTTCTCCAGTTAAACATTGAGGAAAAGGGAAGGCGGTAGGTTCTCGTTTGCAGACCCTCGTAGCAAAGTAACTTTCACGTTTCATTAATTTGTCTACAGTTTAGGTGTTACAGAGTTTGGATTTGTCACACGCTCTCGCCGCTGTATCTTTAGCAAGAACTTGTCAATATATATAGTTGCCCTCTCCCTCTCCCACTCCCTCTCTTCCCCCCCCTTCTCTGAATATGAAAATTCATTTTGGAAATAAGTTGATTGATTGATGCTGTTTCTCGTTTTTGATCTGATGGCCTGCATTTCCGGCGTTACATTTGTCCGCCGATGTACTGTTAGCGTTCGGACGCGGCATTTCCCGTCAGAATATTTTGTTATTTCAGGCTATAACTGGAAGAGCGTGAAATTACTGTCTTGTTTTTGTTTACTGTGACTAGCAACGTTCCTTTTGGCTGCTGCATTCTGGCTGCACCTGTTCTCGACAATCCATCACGGCCGCTGGTTTTTATTTGAAAAAGGGGACGGCCGAGATTCAATCAAGCCAAATTATGCGCATGGAAACCATGCGATGGAGAGACGAGCGAGTCCTTTTGATTCTTTCATTGCTTGCTGCGCAATAGTCACCCATCGTGATAATTTGATTTAGAATTCCACTGACCAAAAGAGAAAAGTTTGATTTACAGTTTCAAAAAATATTCTTCAAAACAAACAAATAAATTATTGGAATTTGCAAATCAGAAAACGTCCACAAAATAAATGATATGCCAATTGGATAGAACTTTTGATATAACGATTCAGTGTGAGTTTATGTCAAGTTAAAAGCATTTCTACGACAGATGTAAAATATCTTGAAATGAGCATTTAATTGCAGATGACGCTTTAATGCAGTGGAAGAAAGTAATCATGCCTATGCACTCTCGTGCGAGTTGGATTTTCACGGATTCTCTTTTCTTTTAACAATAAACTATTTAACCTACTAATGTTATCGCTCTACTAAAATATGAAACGGACATTTAATATTTCTTATTGACCGAAAAATTCTTTAATAGACGAGATGTAAATGTGACTTTTACGTTTTGAATTTGCATAACTAAACTTAAATGAAAAACAAAATGAAAGTGGCATTTTCTCGTTTGATTGGGCCAGACTGCTACCTTCCTTCCAACCCGAATTGGACGCAATGAGAACCCAAAACCCGAATACCCGCCGAAATGTTTGACCCCGACCGCCCTAAACCCTTCCTCCTCTGCAGGTCCCGGTGTTCGCGCCCTTAGTTTGACCCCGACCGCCCTAAACCCTTCCTCCTTCCTCCTTCCTCCTTCATCATCCTAGATCCCCAAAACGCACGTTTCGCATCTCTCTCCCCTCTCTCATCACAATTCTAAAACCCTAATTATCTGATCAAACCCCCAAATCCCAAATCTCCCAAAGATCCACCCACCCTCACACCCAGGCGAATACTAAGCTCGCCCAATGGAGGACTCGGACGGAGTCCTCAACTTCGACTTCGAGGGCGGCCTCGATGCCGCCGCCACCGTCTCCGCCTCTGCGGGCCCCGCCAACACGGGCCCAACTTCTAATTATTCCGTGATGCAATCCGACTCGGCCGTCACCGGGGCCGGCGGGGCGGGCTCCAACCAGGCCGCTGTGGCGCCGCAGCCCAATCAGAATGCGAACCGGATGGGTGGGCGGAGCTATCGCCAGACGGTGTGTCGTCACTGGCTTCGCAGTCTTTGTATGAAGGGCGAGGCCTGTGGGTTCCTTCACCAATACGACAAGTCGCGTATGCCCGTGTGCCGCTTCTTCCGGTTGTACGGTGAGTGCCGCGAGCAGGACTGCGTGTACAAGCACACTAACGAGGACATCAAAGAGTGTAATATGTATGTGCTTGCTTTTCTCTGCCAATTTCCTGATTCATCTTTGTTAGTTTTTGGTTGAATTTTGTTGTTTCAACTTGGTGGTGACTCTGATCTTGAACTTAATGGATAGGTGAAAGTTGTACTGAATTGAGTTCAATTGTTGTATTGTGATATTGATGTTGTGGATTCCGTAGGAATTTTTTATATTGGTATTCTGCGATCTTATGATTTCGACGATTCGAGGTTCATAAGTGGAGGGTAGAAGAAACAAAATTTATTAAAGTTGCTGCTTCTCCTCATTATTTGAACTTCTTTATCCCAAATATTGGAGTCTAGTTTCGACATGAATAAAACCATGAATTTATCGAAGTTTTATTTGTTCTTATGGAAGGGTTTTGTCATTGTAGGTACAAATTGGGTTTTTGTCCAAATGGTCCTGATTGCCGGTATAGACACGCAAAGCTGCCGGGACCTCCACCTCCAGTGGAAGAAGTCCTTCAGAAGATCCAGCATTTGAATTCTTACAATTACAACAACTCAAATAAGTTCTATCAACAAAGGAATGCTGGTTTTCCCCAACAAGGAGAGAAGTACCAACCTGCACAAGGACCCAACAATTTTGTGGGAAAACCTACTACAGCAGAGTCTGGGAATGTTCAGCAGCAGCAACAGCTTCAACAAACCCAACAACAGGTTGGCCCCGCACAGACACAAAATCTTCCTTCTGGCCTAGCTAATCAGGCAAATAGAAGTGCATTGCCTTTGCCTCAAGGAACATCTAGGTTTGTTCAGAGTCCCAAGGTTTTTTATTAGGTTTTGTAAGTCAGTTTCTGTATTCTTTTATGGACATTTTAATAAGAGAGAAATTTTTTTGGTAAATAATTTCCCAAAAAAGTTCTGTCCACTTCTATCAGCTGTAACTAGCTTCCTTTAAACCTATACTAGCTAACTTTATAAATAATTACTCTGTATAATTTATATTCGACCATGTTATGTATGGGTTTTGCTTTTTCATATGTACTTTACTTTCTTTTTATGATCTGTACATGGGGTTGCTTTCTCCCAATAAGTTCTTGACCTATTTATACTTTGTTATTGGAAGATGTATGATATCATCTTCTATTCTTTCATTCTACAGCAGTAAGGAAATACGTGGCAAGACTTACTTTTGTGTGTGATAGTGTAATAAGAAACAGCTGAAATTGTTTTTGGCTTTACATAACTCAGTAAATTTCACTCTTATTTGGTGCTAGGAAAAAAGTTTATATCTTATCTCTGGGATGTGGTATTTGTTGCATATGGATGTAGCGTGTTAATTTTAACTTGCTTGAAACACTCTGGGAGACTCCCAAAGGAAAGAAAGTCTAAGACAGTTCTGAACTCTTAAGTAGGGTTTAAGCTTGACATGTTTGGCTTATTACTAGTTTACAACTGAAAAAATTAGTTGTCTTGTCAGCAGGTAGGGAGGGAAGAGGGTAATAAAGAACTGGGTACTCAAAGCAAATGTATTTTGATTTTTGAGTTGCAATAAGAAGCAAAAAACTCTCCGTAAGACACTTGGAGTGTGCAATGGTGCCTAGATAGATTCTAGATGTATGTCTCAGGGCATATTAGGACCATATTTCTTGAGTTGCACCTTGGCTGAATAAGATGTTGTATCTTGATCTTCCAGAACTAGAAGTCCAACCTACCAGTGATTTTGTTGATGAGGAAGTTCCATAGAAAAATAATTGGATGAGTTTCGTGCAGAGTTTGGGGGCTGGTCCTCTGTTGTGGGTAAACTGGAATTCCGACTCTACGAACCCGAGGAAGGGCTGCACAACAATAGTTGGGGTGTTAAGTCCAAAGCTTTTTGTTGTGCTAGCAGGAATGAAAGTGCATGAATCCCATCCTATAATGAATGGTTTGGTGGTGTGTTGAGTTGTAGGATCCAACTACATGTTCTGTCAAAGAGCATTCAGATTCGGGAAAATACTCTGACCTGGCTATGCAGAAAAGTTCCTGGGAACATGAGTCAGATATGTACCGGCTGTCAAACTGCATTTGGTATTGTTGGGGGCTAAGGTGCAACAAATATGGGTTGTGAATCTTAAAAAGCTTGTTTGATAGTAATCTTGATTGTTTGTTCCACAATATAGATTTGGACCATCTAGATAAAGTTAGAAAAGTTCAAATATCTGGGTGTCATATCAGTTTAAGCTGCTTGATATTTGCTACCAAAGTGTTTGCATCAGTGCTTACTACTCACCGTTAGTTTTGGATGATGGCTGTATAGGTTCAAATATAAAAGTGCCCAGCCAACATGCTTTCTGCATTTTTTCAAATGTCAAATTGTGATAATCATCTTCCCATCAAATTTTGTAATGTAGTAGTCAATTGTCATATCATGCTTCCTACCTAATGAAATCTCTTGACTGTTTCTCTATCCATATTTTACTCTTCTTCCCACTTAGTGCACCCGTTTTATTGAATTGGATATACTTATTTACTTCAAACATCAAACCTTAGGTATTTTATTGTTAAAAGTTGCAACCGTGAAAATTTGGAATTATCTGTACAACAAGGAGTATGGGCAACCCAAAGGAGCAATGAGTCCAAACTTAATGAAGCTTTTGACTCTGCTGAAAATGTGATTTTAGTTTTCTCAGTCAACCGGACTCGACATTTCCAGGTAGGATTGCAAATTGCATTCCATTGTGTTTCACATTATTTACTATTTTTAGTTATGTCAAGTTATCTACCGGGGGTGCTAGAATTAAATTCACCTATTCTTTGCTAGGGTTGTGCAAAGATGATGTCCAGAATTGGTGGGTCAGTTGGTGGAGGGAACTGGAAATATGCACACGGAACTGCACATTACGGGCGAAATTTCTCTGTCAAATGGTTAAAAGTATATTTTTGTTATACAAACAAACAGACAGGATCCTACAAAGTTTCTTGTTAGAATTATCAAGTCTGTTTTATTATTACTGTTGTTCGCAATCTTACTGATTGGCATGCTAATGAGTATGCCTTGGTTTTTCGGCTCCTTATTGGCTATAGTGACAGTATTTTTTTATTTGCTTGAGGCTTGTATCTTAATAGTTAATTCATTATTTCGTTTATATGTTCTCACATTGTTGGTTTGAATCAAGATTGTAGTTGTTTGTACTTGTATCGGCTTTTAAGTTATTTGGACTTCATTCTTTCATTTCATAACATTTAAACCTAAACTCCCATCTATGTGCCCACTTTGAGTCAAGTTGCAGTTGGGATAAGATGTGATGTCTAATTGCAGTTTCTTTGATGCAGCTGTGTGAACTGTCCTTTCACAAAACTCGTCATTTGAGGAATCCCTACAATGAGAACCTACCAGTGAAGGTACAATCAGGAGCCCTAAAACTATAGAAACTGCAGTTGATAATTCGTAATATAAACAGTATTTGATTTTTGTCTGTTCTGTTGTGATTGATTTGAAATCACCCAATTTATATTTCTGTCAGGATTTTCAATACTTATCAATAGGCTGCAGGTTTGTCATGCTAATCCATGATTCAACCAGCCAAAACGTGTTCATACATTTATAAAAGACATACTTAGTAATTAGAATGAAAGTTACAATCCAGGGGACTCGGAGTCTACTGAACGGTCTTGAGTACCAAGCTTAAATTGATAACCGAAAACCTCAAAAATAGTATAATATAACCCGTATGACTAAATGTACAATCCATGAATATATATGTATGCATGCATCCATGTATTTTGTAGGTCCTTTTGTGGTTTGTGTGCGTGTGTGTGGTATTAACAAATAAGTCGGCACTGTTTAGAATCATACTGGAGTCATTGTCTAATGCCATGATGTATCTTGGCTGGGTGCTTCTTAAAAATGTAAGTTTTGATGCATCACTTGAAGCTTAAATAGAACTAATCTGATAGAATATTATGTTAAAAACTTCTTTACATGTGCCTATTTTTTATTAGCTGTTTAACCATGCCTTTTCACTTGCAGTCATTACTGTTGTCAACATGTATGCTTGTCGATGTGCTACTACTTTCTGTAGACATACCTTAAGAGTCAAGACGGAAAAAAACTTTTGAGCTTATTGTCATACTTGTACTTTTGCAGATAAGTAGAGATTGCCAGGAGCTAGAGCAATCCGTCGGTGAGCAGTTGGCTTCCTTGCTTTATCTTGAGCCAGATAGTGAACTTATGGTATGTTCAAAGTTTACCAAAACTAGTTAAATTTTGGGAAATAAAATAGAAATTAAAGAAAAAGGGTTAAAAAGGAAAGATATAAAAAAGAGTTGGATAAAGCAATAGAATTCCAAAAATATTTACAATATGTCTATCAATTATTTTAACATAGGAATTTATCTCTATATTTCTCCTTAGTTTTCATTTGCGTTGTCCTTAAAATTAGTCAATTTTACTGGGGCAGCACAAGATCTGTTTTGCACTAGAACGTGTCCTTTGCTTTTTCATTTAATGTTATAGAATGGCCAGAACTCGACGGAATCTGAATGTTGTTTATCGTTGCCTGTGTACAGGCAATTTCGATTGCGGCAGAATCAAAACGCGAAGAAGAAAAAGCAAAGGGAGTCAATCCGGAAAATGGTGGTGAGAATCCAGACATCGTCCCATTTGAGGACAATGAAGAGGAGGAAGAGGAAGAAAGTGAAGATGAGGAAGATAGCTTCGGTCAAGTTCCCGGAGCAGGAAATGATGGCAGAGGAAGGGGCAGAGGAGGAGTTATGTGGCCACCTCACCTGCCTCTACCAAGAGGTGGCAGACCTATGCCCGGGATGCAGGGTTTTCCCCCGGGAATGATGGGTCCTGATGCAATGCCTTATGGACCTGACGGATTTGTTATGCCAAATCCTTTTGGTATGGGCCCTCGGGGTTTCAATCCGTATGGTCCCAGGTTTTCAGGTGATTTTACAGGGCCCAACCCTGGCATGATGTTCCGTGGACGGCCACAACAACCCGGGTTTCCACCTGGTGGGTTTGGGATTATGGGTCCTGGACGAGCACCATTTATGGGAGGCCCCCATCCAGGCCGAGGTGTTCGGCCAACTGGTATGTCTCCAATGTTTCCGCCACCCCCGCCACTATTACCTCAAAACCCTAACCGGATGCAGAAGAGAGATCCAAGGGGAGCTTCCAGTGATCGGAGAGGACAAGATATGACAGGTTCGGCTGGGGGACCAGATGATGAGGCACATTATGGTGCTGGAAACAACTCTAGAAATGATGACAGTGAAAGTGAGGATGAGGCCCCGAGGCGGTCGAGGCATGGAGAGGGAAAGAAGAAACGGCGAGACTCGGAAGGAGATGCGACCTCCGAGCACTAGCAGCTCCAGCCACTAACGACGAAACCCGTTTTCTCCCTTAGGCTTACCGGTTTCTGAGAAACGATCGGACGGTCCATTCTTGATATATGGATTCTTTTTGGTGCTGAAGGAAACTTAGATGTTTAAACAAGTTTTCCTGATTACATTCTCATACTCTGATGTTTCTGTAATTGTATACTGCTAAGGGTGATTAATCGGTTTGTGAAAACTCAGAACTTGATTTTCAGGGAGAAAGCTAGAAGTGTTTTTGGGTTTCAAAACGCACTTGAATCGCTTTTTGAAAGAGGCAAGTGTTTTAATTAGAAGTATTTTTTAGCAGAAGTATTTTTTAAAGAAACAGTTTCAAACAAGCCACGTCTCAAATTATTGGTGCTGTGGTGGATAACCTTCACTAGAGGAATTGTAAAGACAGTCACGCACACATGCATAGGTGGTCCATACACCTGGATGATCGGCACACGTGAATGACCATTTATACATAGTTTAATTTTTTCATTTGTGACAGCACGGGATTTTCAACTTGCACACTCCCTTAACCAACTGACATGTTCGAAGTCTACTACTCAACCTTTAAAATAAAAAATGGGCAAGTTAATTGATATCGTGGTGATACGAATGATTTGATTAGTGCATTCAAGGGTAAATTTGGAAAATTAAAAGAAAATTGTAAAATCCATATCCTTGCCTCCCGGGTCCTAACCCGACGAAACAAAACATTGGGCCGAGATATTAGAATCTGGATCATGATAATTGGATATGTTGGGTAACCCCACGACCCGAATTTCTAACACCATAACAAAGGTGTCCCTCATCGTCTTCTTCGCCGCTTAAACCTTAAACCCTAAACCAGAACGCAAAACCCTAGCAATCCAGCGCAAGCAGCACCATTTCCGATTTCCCCTCGCATTCTGTGCATTGATTCCGACCATGAAGAACAACAAGAGAGGCGGCGGCTCAGCTCCCAAGGGACCTAAAAAGGGCAAGGCTTTCTCTCTCGACGATGACCCCTTCTTCGGCACCGAATCCAAGAAACGCCGGAAAGTCGAGCTCGATGAGATTGAGAGCGAATCCGACGTTGGGTCGGACGGCGAGGGCGGCGGAGAGGAAGCCGAGGAGGAGGAGGAGGCTGTAGTGGAAACGGCAGACGAGAAGAGGAATAGGCTTGCGCATGAGTTTTTGGAGAACACTCGGGAACTGCTGAGGAGGGCGAAGGAAGATGAGGATGATGCTAGTGGTGAAGATGATGTGAAGGAAGGCGAGATGGACTCGCTTGTTGGCAAGATGTTGCAGCAGCAGCAGCTCGAGGACAGCGGCCGAACTCGCCGTGCCATTGCTTCTAGGTAATCACTGCTCTTTTACCTTCTTTTCTTTTGCTTTTGAATTGAAATTGCTTCTATTAGAAGTTTTTAATCTGCTTTTGGTGTTTTTGGTTCCTTGTTATTCAGCACTTCTAGTTTCTGTAACAATTTTCCTTCGGTTTGTGCCAAAATTTGGTTTGTCCGTGTTTGTTATTTTGATAGTTTTCGTAGTGACTAGATTGTAGATGTTGTTATTGTTTCAAAACTTGACCAAATTGAAGTGGCATTTGATCGGTATTCAGATTCAAAGTTGTGAGCTTTATGCATTTCGTTCTTGGTTTAATGGTACTTTGATCATATTCTATCATGTTACCATCAGCTTTCTTGCTTAAGCATTTTCTTGTTTGACATTTTAAGCTTGATGGGAATCTCGGAAGTAGTTTTTTTGTTACATATAGTGGAGAAAAGTATGCTTTCTTATCGATTATTTAATATGCTACTTTGTGGTACCTTGTTTGTAATTCTCATGTTCAATTCTCTCATTTTAGGGTTAAAAAGCCAGAACCAACTGATGAATTTCGGATATTAGTGAAGCATCGACAACCTGTTACTGCTGTGGCTTTGTCTGAGGTTGACCTCAGGGGCTTTTCAGCTTCTAAGGATGGCACCATTCTACATTGGGATGTAGATAGTGGGAAAAGTGAAAAGTATCTATGGCCTAGTGATGCAGTATTAAAGTCCCATGGGGTCAAGGATCCACAAGGTCGAGCTAAAAAGCATAGTAAACATGTTTTAGCACTAGCAGTTAGTTCTGATGGTCGGTATTTGGCAAGTGGGGGATTAGATCGTCATGTTCATTTGTGGGATACTCGTACGCGAGAGCATATTCTGGTAAATACGATTGATTTCTTACTTTTAGAATAATTTATTAATATTTGGAAAAATGTTAAGAGTTTAAACTTAGTTCAATTGGTCAGGATATAGGAATGCGGTTGAGTCGTTGAAAACTCATACTATAAGGACAGTTCAGTAAAAGTAAAATCTCTAGTGCATAATGGCTTATATGCAAATCATGTGTGAATGACCTAATTTATTTTGGCAAAAGCAGCATTATCTGTAAGCTGACTCATCTGTCGTCCATATATTGGGATGCATTGCCATGTTAAAGACACTGATGAGGATTTATATATAATTTATGATATACAGGCCTGTGGAAGTATTGTTTGTTTGACAGTAAAATATGTGATCTTATTATGTACATACACTCTGCACTTCTCTCTCCAAATTTTGTTAGAAGCTGCATTTGTAAATCTGAAAAGGTTTTATGTTCTATTCTTAATTGAAATTTGTTTTTTGTTAACAGGCTTTTCCAGGTCACAGGGGACCTGTTTCATGTTTAACTTTCAGGCAAGGGTCTTCAGAACTGTTTTCTGGTTCATATGATCGAACAGTTAAGATATGGAACGTAGAAGATAGAGCTTACATAAACACATTATTTGGTCATCAAGGTGAAGTTTTAAGTATTGATTGCCTACGGAAAGAAAGGGTATTGACTGTTGGACATGATCGAAGTATGCAGTTATTTAAGGTAAGAAGTAAATACTTTATTTTGTTTTGGGGAATGCTTGTAAATAAAGCTTAAGTCAAATCATGTTGGCGGAAGCTACCTGCACTTATTATTCTTTTCCCTCTCATTTCTAGAAGCCCCATACTTAATAGGAACCTCTAGCTTCCTGTAATTACTTCGGATCCCATTGCCATTGAATTGCAGTAACCCATTTGCCCAAATTTTAGGATAGACTTCCTTTTTCTTTCAATAATATGTTCTGAGTTACTTTGGTGTAGTTTTTGTTATTTTGACATGATCGTTTATTACCTGAAACACAGGTCCCAGAGGAGTCTCGTTTAGTATTCCGTGCCCCTGCATCTTCTTTGGAATGTTGTTGTTTTATTAGCAATGATGAATTCTTATCCGGCTCTGATGATGGAAGTGTTGAGCTTTGGGACATGCTGCGGAAGAAGCCTGTTTGCATAGCTAAGAATGCTCATCCTCTGTTGGCTGCACAGAAAAATGCTGAACCAAAGGATGGCGATAGAATCCCAAATGGTCACATAGGTAAATTTATACAAAACATTTTTAAGTTTTTCTGGCTTCAAGTTGTACGCTGTTAACACTTTTCTTCCCAGTCAGTTGTGTTCTAACGGGATGGTATTGAATTCTGTTGTACAGAAAATGGTAACCACACTTCTGAAAGCTACGATTGTTCATCAACAAATTCTTGGGTTAGTTCAGTCGCTGTTTGTAGTGGCAGTGACCTCGCTGCATCAGGAGCTGGTAATGGCTCTGTTCGATTATGGGCTATTAAAAGTGAAAGCAAAGTGATTCAGCCGTTACACAACATCCCATTGGTATGCCAAATCAATTATTAAAATACCTTGTTTGCTTCTTTAAATCAAAATTGTTAAATTTTTTTTCTTTCCTCAATATTCTTGTTCCCTGCAGGTTGGATTTGTCAATTCGCTAGCTTTTGCAAAATCTGGACAGTTTCTAGTTGCAGGAGTTGGGAAGGTGGCCTTTCTTTTCTTTTCGATTTTCCCTTCCTTCTCTTCTTATAATTGCTTTTCTCTTAATTCCTTTCAATTTCATCAACCGAAAGGAATATTCAACCATAAGATTGGATACAAAAGTTGAACCATTATAACAGTGAAATCAAGCATAATGCTGCTAGAGCTTAAGGTTTTTTGGGGCAAGGAGAACGAGACAACTTAAAATTTCTTGTTCTTTTACTATTTCATAGGGATATTTCTAATCCAGCGTCCATTTTCTTCCGTTGCGTTTCCACATTGTTCACCTTACGGAAACAATCTCAGCTTCTAACATCGCCGATTGCCTTTGTGACAGGAACCTCGTCTAGGAAGGTGGGGACATAACCCAGCTGCTCGGAATGGCATCGCAATTTATTCCCTTAAGCTTTTGTCAGAAGATACAAATACTCCCTAGGCTCCCAATTTTGACAATCACGTATTATTGCATCTCCCAATTTTGACTACATTGAGTTGATGAGTTATATGTAATGATGTTCCTTTGTATTCATACGACGAGGAGGCCAGCATTTCTCTTTGCGCATTATTATCAGAAATCGAATTGTTGAATACGCTTGTGGCGATGTTTAATCCACCGTCCTTCTTCGAACAGGTCATAACAGCGTCGCTGATATAATCTCGTTCGAAGATAAATACACATTCCGATCTCCGGACATAAATACGGCCATTGTAAAAGCATGTCCAATGCAGTTGTAAACAGAAACGTTTATGAGCAGTTTCCTGCGATTGTTTGTTGTGACGATATACAACAACGTTTTCGAATAAATTAAACACATCTCTTTTTTGGTTAGAAATGACATAGTTTAGAGTGTCAAGAACAAATCTCCATAAGTACAATGCAAGTTCTGCTCTACCAATCCACGCCCAAGTTCCTCGAATGGAAGAGTTTGTCGATGTACAGAATTAGAGGTGCCGAAGCAGCGATGTAACTCTGCATTTGAACTCTTGCTGAGTTCTCTGAAAGCAACAAAGTGGAAGGCAATGCGGTGTTAACACGAGAGTAGTCAAGTTATAACAAAACAAGTAAAAGTTCCTTCGAAACAAGGAAGATAAATCGAAACCACTCCAAGGTTTTTCCTCCCCCGTCTCACAGTCCATTGGCAAAGTGACATATTTGGTAGGCACTAAGTGTGTAACATGTCGATGCTAGACCTCAAATCATCTAAAAGAGTATAAAGATACACAATGTGAACGATGGAAAGCTTCGTATTCAGAAGTTAACCAAATGCTACTCTTACTGCAGCCAAATCAAATGCCGTGTTGAGATAAAGGATTTAAGAAACGAATGTAGTATCTCGTAATACACTCACCATCTTCATTGAGTTTATTCAGTAGTTGTTTCTTAGTAGGAAGCGCATACATCCCTGCAGCAACAGCTTTCCTGATGACCCATCCATGGTGGGGAGCAAACACTTGTGCATAAGCCTTGGAAGCTGGATCCTTCAGAGAATTTCCCCTTTCATTCGAAAGTAAGGAAATGTTAGTACAATTTAAACACACAATGTTACTTCAGCATCCAAACGTATCAATAACCACACGGTCGCCATTAAAAGTTTAGGCCAATTTAACAGAAGCAAATCAACGAAAATACATTCTTGCCTTATGCATAACGCCCGGTGGCTGCAGCAGCTACAAACAACAAATGAGATGCAGCAAATGCAACACATCCATGAACGATTGTACAACTACTGCAGCTGCTTCGCGATATGTTTCAAGCAGGAATATATACATCATCGTATTCTTTCTACGCTTAAATTGGTTTAGATAGTGTTCACTTGATGCAAAAATTGAAGGAATGTCTAACAGTTGCAGTCCATATGTGCAAAAGTTCGTAAATTTATGGTGCAAAATGTAATCTTTTACGGACTTTTTGTTCGCAAACAGTCCCTATTAAGTTTGATATAATCCCAATTAACTTTGTACTGAAAAGCTTATTAATTTAAGTGATAATAGTTATACGTACTTGGTGACTATAATTTGCTCGAAGAGCACTCTAACCATGTCGATCCCACGCTTCACTCTCAACAAATTCCTCGAATGACTGCCGGCTTTTCTCACGCAACCCGCTTCGATATCGCGATCGAGCAGAACCTGCAATGTCGATATTGAATTCGACGCCTCCGACAGATCATGGACCTGTTACAAGAGAGAAACTGATCAAATTGAAGCGGAAATGTTTCAGATTTTAATTTGAGCTTGTTTCTGTGATTTTCTCCGCAACCAAACAGAAGAAAAGGAAAATGGAATCGCGTACCTTGGCGACGTAGTCCATCTCGGCGAACTTGAAGGCGATGCCCAAGCAGCCGAACAGAGGCGAAACGAGCGAGCACGCGCGAGAGAAGGGAGCGACCTCGACTTCCGCCGCTTGGGAGTTTACGGCTGCCTCCAGCTCTTTGAATGCCTCCGCTATCTTCCTCAGCGGCTTCTCGTCCGCCATTGCAGCTCTCTCTCTCTCTCCTCTCTTTCTCTCTACAAGTGCATTCTCAGTGTTAATCTTTTGCTTTTGTGCCGGGAAATATGGAGGCAGATGCTCTCCTAGTTTCTTTACACTTCCATTTTTAGCTATTTGTGCGGTAACAATTAAATTACATTAATATTCTATATTATTATTATTATTATTTATCTTATTATCCTTTATAAAATATTAATATTCCTTAATTATAATTTATAACCGCACAAAAAAAGCAAAAAAAACATAAGTGTATGAAAAGTTGCTCCGGAAAATATTCGTTTGCTTTGCTGCATGCCAACGCAGTGAAGACGAAGAAATGAATAAAATAATTTGGAGATGTTTGGACACCTGTAAGACTATGATCCTGTTCGGGATTAGAATATCCTTACGTCGGATTAGGATGAAAGTTTATCTGTGTTTTGTGATTTTACAATTTTATCCATCAGTGACCCGTGCAATAACACCGTAAAGAATGGTGAATTTAGTCAATTAACGTAGCTGTATAGTGACAACGACACCATACTGGCAATAATTGCTTCTCATCTCGGTTGGGAATAAAAGAAGATATATTTATGGAACTAAAAGAACATATTTACATAAAAAATACATATACATGTATATATTAGTGCTCAAGGAATAACCCTACATGAGCAATATCAAGTGAGGACTTGTTGTGTGAGTCTTCAATTGATATACATTCTACGTAGGACAAGAAAAGAGAGATCTTAAGTTTGATATTTTGTAAGTTGTAAATCTCCTTAATTGTGGCCACGGATAGAACACAATTCTCAACTAGCTTCATTTGGACCCGAAATAGTCGGATAACTGAGTTTTGCCACTGGTTGGTCCCCTTAAAAAAATATTTAATTGTTTAAATTGCAAAGCTAAATAAAGTTTGTCTACTAAAATGACAATGATATTAATTAATGACTAAATAATTTTCATTTGGGATAATTATTTTGCATTAGTGATCTTTAAAACAAAGATTTAAAAGTTAACAACGATGAACATCATACACAAAAAGGTAAAGTGAAATTGTGATACAAGTTTCACATCTATGTTATGTGCCATATGGTAAATTTGAATCACATATCAAAAAAAAAAAAAAAATGTCTGAATTCACCGAATGACAGTGTAAATATTCATGCGGCTATACTATCTTAGAACCATTCCAATTGTAAAATCAGTCCAAATTCACCGAATGACAATACAACTATCTATGTAGCCATATTGTCTTCGAACAATTCCAGTTAAATAAAATCAGTCCAAATTCACCGAATAACAATACAAATATTTATGTGACTCTTAGAACCATTCCAATTAAATAGACAAAGATTAAAAGAGAATATAAACAATGTTGGACCGAAAAAAGAAAAAAATAATAGAGATGAGATTGTTTGTGCTTGTGGGTTAGAAACTTTTGTCACTTTTTATGGTTTTGGTAAACCCTAAAACAAAAGCACATGACTTTTATTTATTTATCCAAGTTTGGTAAATAAATTAAAATAGCAAACTATACTTTAGATTTCACTGAACCTCTTTCTTTTTTGAGTGTTATGAACACACTTTTTTTTAATTTTTCACATGCTCTCTTATTATTTTTTTCTGCCAAACCAAATGAATGCAAGATGCTTTTTTAATTTTTTCCGTCAAATTCAATGAATGAAAAATATTCAAATATAAAAAATTAACACTGAATTTATAAAAAAAAAAAAAAAATGTTGTTCGTTTTTCCACTTTTCTTATTTTCTCACGGTCAAACGTGGGACATGGGGAACATGGGGAGTGGGATTCAATTTCCATGGCACGCTGCACAGTGTTTCAAATCCTAATTTTTTTCCGCCATTTCTTTTAACATTTGCAAATTTGATATGGAACCCAACTTTTTTCAAACATATTTTAATCCCCACATGGCTGTGCCCATAGCTTTTCCAATTTCTTAGCTCACCAAACAGCACAGTCACTCACTCACTCACTCACTCACTCCATGACTTTTGTGCTTTTCTTTTTGGTGCCTTCCAAGCCTGCTTTGAGCATCTTCTGCCAAATAATCAAACCCTAGAAATGCTTTACAGTTTCCGTTTCAGTTCTGTGACCCCCCAGATCTGACACATTGTCCAGGTATTTGTTTATTTAATTATCCTTCTCTCTGTATCTCCTTATCTCTCTCTTTGTTTATTTTGTCATTTTTGTGTGTGTGTGTGTGTTTGAATTTGTCCTTTTGAGTCCACATTTGTTGTTTTTAAGCTTTTTTCTCAAAAGGGTTTGGCTTAAATCGAACTGGGTTTCGCTAAAGAGTCTGCATTTTGTGGTAGATCCAAGTATGGTCCTTTGTTTACAAGGACACAGGTTTTGGTCCTGAAAAAGCTTCAATCTTTATCAAGTTCTGGACTTGTACTTACCTCCCGCTTTTATTTTATGAATTGGGTTTTCAATTCTTTTTCACATGGAGTTTAGTTGAATTGAGGTGAGGAATGAAGTTGAAGTTTTTAGCTTTGTTGAGTAAAGGGTGTGAATTTATACAAAACTGCACTTTTTCCTTTCAGTTTCCCCCTGCATTTTCTTGGAAACCAAACATAAACTTACTCGGTTTTTTTCACTGTTGGTGGAATGTAGCTTTTGGTTTTGGACGCATTTGTGGTGAATCAAAATGGAGGACAATTTAGTGCCGGCGGGTGAGGAGACAGTTGAAAAGGCCCCAGTTTCGGAGAAACTGGTGTCTGTTCGTTCATCAGAAACTGCAAAAGGAGTTACCAAAACTGTGAAAACCGGCAGTGCAGTGACATCAAAGGTCTCGGTTCCAACTGTTAGAAAGAAAGTAGACCCGAAAAGTGGTGTGGATCCTAGTTCAAGGGCTACCAAGTCTAGTGCAAATGGGTCTACCAGAAGTTTGAATTCAGTCCCGATAAGGCGAAACAGCACTGGAGGTTTGCCGCAGAAGCCATCAGTCTCCACCGCAAGACAGCAAAACAATGCCACTACGACTGCAGTAAAAAAGACTCTGGACCCTGTCAGGCGGTCTCTCCCAGAGCTTAGAAGGAGTTCATTGCCTTCAGCTGCTACTACTACTAAATCTTCGACTAGAATCAGTGTTTCAGAAGTTAGAAAGTCGGTTTCAGGATCGCCATTGGACCGGAGTCTGAATAAATCATCCGGGTCAAATGTGAGTGTAACTAAACAAGAGACTGTCAGGAAGCCTGCTGTCAAACCTGCATTGTCCACCTCATCTTCCTCTTCAAGAAGGGCGACTTCCTCATTGGATAGTAGTGCTAGCAGTGGAGTCAGGAAGTCGGTCTCAAAGCTTTCTTCCCCATCAGCTCGAACACCTACAGTTACTAGTGGGCTGAAAACCCGTTCTTTGTCCTCTTCTCTTGATAGAAGTTCTAGTTTATCTGGGCGTAGGAAAGCTGCAACTCCTGAAAGCCGGGATTCTCGGTTCATTGCCCTTCCACAAGTGGAAATCAAAGCTAATGATGATCTGGTAAGCATCATTCCTCTTCAATCTCTCAAACGCTTACTTTATTTGATTTGCATCTGTCTATGTCATGGTATTGGAGATGACTACTGATGAAATATTATCATCATTGGTAACAGTCCTTCCCTTCTGTATGTATTAATTTTCTGCCTTACATTACTTTTTTGTGCCAGAGGTTAGATCTTAGGGGTCACAGAGTTCGCAGCCTCAAGGCTAGTGGGTTGAACTTGTCGCCAAATTTAGAGGTAAACTGATTTTCTTATTATATGAATAGCTGTCTATTTAAGTGAGTTTTGTCATCTACCTAACTAGATACATTGTCAATTATTTTGTTAGTTTCCATAAACGTTTTTATTTGTAAGTGATTATAGTTGTTCCTTTAAATAACACTCCTTTTGGCAGTTCGTTTATCTCAGAGACAATCTCTTGTCTACATTGGAGGGAGTGGAAATACTGGCACGAGTAAAGGTTGGTTAATCGGAAAATTTTAAGCAATCTACTGCATTGCCAAGTCAACTATTTATTATTATGCACACGATAAGCATGAAAACCATCTATGCAGATTTGAAACTAAATAGCTTAGTAATTATTGATAGTACTTCCTTATTTCCAGGTTCTTGATTTGAGTTTCAATGATTTCAAAGGGCCTGGATTTGAACCTCTTGAAACTTGCAAAGTCTTACAGGTTTGTGTTTCATATATGCATATCTTCGTCTTTAGGTCGTTTGTAGATATCCATGTAATACGGTTCTTAAATTTTGATCTGTGCAGCAACTTTATCTTGCTGGAAACCAACTCACGTCACTTGCAAGCCTTCCTCAGCTCCCTAATTTGGAGGTCAGGATTCATGAATAGTTTTCTGTTCCTGATGTGCTATGGCAGTTTGCAATTTGTTATAACCTCCTGAATTGGTCCCTAGTGGTAAAAATTTGTATTTATCTAACTTTTGTTTCTTTTTCCTTGTATAGTTTCTCTCTGTCGCTCAAAATAAATTGAAGTCTCTTACAATGGCAAGCCAACCTAGACTACAGGTTTGTTGTTATTTAGGAGCTTGGAACTTGTTGCTTCTTCCCCCCACTCCCAGTGTTTGAACCAAATACTTACTTTTTCAATAATTTCAAACAGGTATTAGCTGCCAGCAAGAACAAAATTTCAACTCTAAAAGGTTTCCCCTATTTACCGGTCCTTGAGGTTAGTGTCAAAATATGTAGGCATTTGCCCCCATGTTGTCTTATGTTGGTCTTTATCTTTATAACTGTAGCTGAACATCTGGCACATTTAACTTCATAAACTCATGGAGACTGGTGGTTGGGATTGAATTTACATCTCGCATGTCCATGGAAAGGATTTATGCATCTCTTAATAACTTAATTCATCTGACCTGGGTTGTAACTCACACAATTGTACTTTCTTGATTTGTGCCACAGCATTTACGAGTGGAGGAAAATCCCATACTTAAAATGCCTCACCTAGAAGCAGCTTCCATTTTGCTTGTTGGTCCTACATTAAAAAAGTTCAATGACAGAGGTATCTTGTAGAGTGATTGTGATTTGGTTTCTACATCAGTTACCACGTTCACCTGTTTCCTGCTCTTATATTTCTTCTCCCCTCTCCCCTCTCTCTCTATCTCTATCCGTCTCACTAGTTTTTACAATAGCGTATTCTTACAAGTTTATTTGAAAACTTTGCCAGATCTTTCCCGAGAAGAGCTTACAATTGCAAAGCGCTATCCGGCACACACCTCTTTGTGCATTAGAGATGGTTGGGAGTTTTGCCGTCCAGACCGTGCAGCAGGTGTGTAGTTTGATATCTTTCATTCTTTTAGGTTGCAAATTCCGTTAGGTTGCAAATTCTTCTTGTGAAATCTTTGGTGCAGAGCTTATGTTTGGTTTTGAAAGTACAAGTCACTGTTGGAACTTGGAAGTAAAGGGATTGAATGGATAACTTACTGTCTTTCATGATTCCTTTTGGATATACAAGTTGCTTTTGGTAAAGGGACTGCAAATCTGTTGGTTTATCATGCATTATGTATTATCTAATAGTAGAGTATTCAAATGCATGAACAAAGTTTGCGATGAGCTATTATTATATGCCCTTGAATGAAATAAAATTTATATGTATATGTCTATGGATCTATGTGTTTAGGGAAAGGCTTGCTGCTGTCAGAATATTTTAGGATGGTTAACCCTGTTTTGCAGTTGTAGTTGATAGCCTAGTTAAACTTATGAAATTATGTTTCTTGAACAGACTCTACTTTTCGTTTTCTTGTTGAGCAATGGAAGGATCATTTGCCTCCCGGCTTCCTGGTCAAGGAGGCCTCTGTTGAGAAACCATTTGAAGAAGATACTTGTCGCTGCCAGTTCACTTTTGTACAAGAGAACACTTTGGCAGCTGATCCACAATTAATCTTGAAATACCAATGGTTTGTAGGAGAAAGAACTCCTTCGAATTTCACCATTATTCCTGATGCCACTGGAGAGGTAACTGATTCTTTCAGTAAGTCCAAAGTTTTGAACTTTTGGGCTGCAATTGATTCTTTGTGCAATCTAATTTTGAGCTGATGATGAACATAGGTCTACTGGCCTAAGCATGAAGATATTGGTAGAATTTTAAAAGTGGAGTGTACTCCTGTATTAGGAGAAACAGAGTACCCTTCTATTTTTGCTATATCTTCTCCAGTGAAACGAGGTAAATGCGAATGGAATAATTTGACAATATCTTTCTGTGTTAACATTTCATCTTGAAGCATACCTTTGCTTATTGGGATAGTTTTTATATGGTGCAAGAAATTTTTCATCATGTTACTGATTATCTTACTTTCTCACTTGCAAAGGAAGTGGAATCCCAAAGGTTGTGAATCTTGATGTTCGTGGAAATCTAGTGGAGGGAAATATTGTTAGAGGTCATGCAGAGGTTGCATGGTGTGGTGGCACTCCAGGGAAAGGTGTTTCTAGGTGAGACTACATATTTAAACGATTTACATACATGTTATACGTTGACAATTCTAGATGTTTTGTGCTTGCTATACATTGTTGTCCATTCCAAAATAACTTAAGATTGGGTATAATGATAGTCTAACACGGTAATAAAGCTCTAGTTTCAAGAGGTTTGTCCAAACCTCTGATCCTCCACCCACCAGTGATTTTATTAGCTTTTAATAGTGCAGGAGTGGGTTGCACACATATGTTTCTCTTTTTATCTCCCATGCACTGGTTGAGGTTTCAAATCAAGGATGTTGAAGCTTTGATTTGCATAGTTGGCCTATTCCTTAGCTTAAGCTTTTGGTGTACAATGGTAGCCTAGCATATATCTACACATATTATTTATGTGCATATGTTTCTTACGAGCTAAGGTACCGGATATATGCTTATCTGCACATTTGTATGTAATGTACCAGATATATGTACATGTATATGCTTTATGCTCTTTCCTCTTGGTACAGAAAAAATCATATAATGCACATACATGTTTCATATTTTTCAGTTGGTTGAGGAGAAAATGGAATAGCAGTCCTGTGGTTATTGCGGGAGCTGAAGATGAGGAGTACAAATTGACCATAGATGATATTGACTCAAGTTTGGTTTTCATGTATACACCAGTGACAGAAGAAGGTGCCAAAGGAGAACCTCATTATGAATACACCGATTTTGTAAAATCAGGTATGTAAGCCTTCCAACTTTTGTGAAGATCTTGTCTATAACTTTTGTGGTATGACTATATTAACTGTTAAGTATACGATTTTTTGAGGTGGTTTTTCTCTCTTTTACTCACTGCATTTCTTTTTTGGCCCAGAAGATTATGATTAGGGTATTAATTGTTCATGTTTCATGGTGGCAGCCCCTCCATCAGTCAATAATGTACACATTGTTGGAGATGTTGTTGAAGGCAGTACTATCAGAGGAGTTGGTGATTACTTTGGAGGAAGAGAGGGTCCCAGCAAGTTTGAATGGTTATGTGAGGATAAAGACACTGGGTTAGTATGCTCATATCTTGCGATGCTCCAATGGAAAGTCTTTAGTTATTGTATTTCTTCATGTGGAAGTTCCTCATAGTTTTGTTCCCTTGGTCTTTTTTGAATTTTGGCTTTTTTTTGGTTGAAATTTTGCATACTTGAGCCTCCCTCCAATTATTTTCTCTAATGGCTTTTCTTGTCAGAGACCTTGTTTTGGTATCAACGGGTACATCTGAGTATACTCTGACCAAGGAAGATGTTGGCCATCGCTTGGCTTTTGTGTATATACCCATCAATTTTGAAGGTTAATATGTTGAACATTCCTTGGGAACATTTTATTGATAGTAACAGTGTTGCTCACTAATGGATTGTCATTTAACATTGTGTCGGTGGTTTTTTTTTTTTTCTTTTTCCAGGTCAAGAAGGGGAATCTGTTTCAATAAGGTCCCATGTTGTGAAGCCAGGTATCTTGAATAATGTCAAGAGTCTTGAAGCTTGATTCAGTTTACTTTTCTAAGGAAAAAAAAAAAGCATTCTTTAAATTGATGTCATTTTCCTTGTGGAAGTCTTCTGGTTGTTTTTTTTTTTTTTTGCACTTATCTGTTGTGATGATTACGGTTGGAATTTTAACCTGTTCTATGCTTCTGTTTGGTTTTATGATGTTGGCATGTTGTCACTGACTTCCTCTTGTTTTCCTATTTTTTTTCTCTGTCAAATTCCAGCGCCCCCAAAGGTAATAGATTTGAAGATAGTTGGTGATCTAAGGGAGAACAGTAAGGTTACTGCAACTGGTACTGTCACTGGAGGAACTGAAGGGTCTAGCAGAGTACAGTGGTTTAAAACAAGTTCGTCTACTTTGGATGGTGAGAAAGGTCTTGAATCTTTGAGCACATCTAAGATTGCAAAGGTATGCGATCTCATATTATTTGAATGTATGAATTCAGAAATCCTAATTGAAAGCTTTCATTTATGTGATGCAAATTGTATTGGTGGTACCTTTGTCTAGGCGTTTCGCGTACCCTTAGGAGCTGTTGGCTATTACATTGTTGTAAAATTTACTCCTATGACTCCAGATGGTGAATCTGGTGAACCAGCATGTGCTATATCAGATAGAGCAGTTGAGAGTAAGTAAATCTACATTATATGTGTTTTTGTGTGTTTAAAGTATTTGAAATGCAGGCCACTATACAGTAATATCAGCCTAATACAAGTATTTTGCCACCACTGATATAGGAGTGGTGGAAGGTGTATCCTTCCCTCTTATGGTGTTTCACCATCGTGATGGAAACTGAGACAATTATTTTAATATATTCCCAAAAATTTTGGTGGACAAATATGCATTTTTTGAAATACTTTACAAACTCTGCCATTGATTTCCAAAGGCTAGATTTGAAGTTTCCATCTTTTGAATGTCCCATTCTTGATGCGTTAGTTGAGGTTGTGTATAGCTAACTGTTGTCCTTCTTCTTGCAGCTCTGCCTCCAAGCCTAAATTTCTTATCAATTACTGGTGATTACACCGAAGGTGGAATGTTGACGGCATCATATGGTTACATTGGTGGTCATGAAGGAAAAAGTATCTATAGTTGGTATCTTCACGAGGTATATGCACCTTTATCAATTTTTTGCAAATCATGAATTAATGCTTGATCTATTGGAGGTCTAATACCTATCTTACATATTTTAAACTGATTTATTTACGGAAAATAAGAAAATATTCAATGTTATACTGGATTGTATTAGGTTTCTTATGCCATGATAATTAGTCTCTAGGGTCCACCCGTGATCCCTTGATTTAGTGCTGTGCAGAATGCCAGGTAATGTAAAGAGGACCAATGCTTATAGTTATTTGTTTACCTCGTAATTGACAGGTTGAAACTGACTCCGGATCTCTAATACCTGAGGTCACAGGGCTTCTTCAGTATCGTATTGCAAAAGATGCAATTGGTAAATTCATTTCATTCAAATGCACCCCAGTGCGTGATGATGGGATTGTGGGTGAGCCAAGAACATGCATGGGCCAGGAACGTGTTCGCCCTGGTAACTTTGTTTGCTGGTTTCTTGATATTTATTGTGCTGATTATTTGCATCTTTGTTTTTGCAAAGTGGACAAAAAACATAGTACATTGATCTTCAGTTGGTCTCAATTGAATATCGATGCCAATGGCATATGCTATAATTTTCATTGTGGACTTGTGCAAACTATGATGGATAACTCTGCATGCTGATTTATATATTTTGTGCTTGAATCATTCTTATAAAGCATGCTGTTTCATAATCAGGGAACCCTAGATTGCTTTCTCTACAAATCGTTGGGAATGCCACTGAGGGAACTGCACTTAGTGTAGAAAAGAAATATTGGGGCGGTGAAGAGGGAAATTCAGTTTTCTACTGGTTCCGGGTAATTTCATTTAACTTTCTGCCGTTTGTAAGATATCATCTGTTCTCAACTTGCAAAATGCTGGTTGATTACACAGAGCGTTCCTAGTTTACTAGAAATTTACTTTTTATAATATCAGGAAGTCATAATTCCTTGAAAAACCACTTTAGTTATGACCTCGATTTCTTTGATTGCTTTTCTTTAGAAATAGAAAAATGTCAACTGGTACAACATTTGATTAAAGAAATGTGATGCATTGGCAGACTAATTCAGATGGAACACAAACCGAAATCAGGGGTGCAACAACTGCTTCATACGCACTCTCAATTGATGATATTGGCTTCTTTGTCTCAGTATCTTGTGAGCCTGTCAGAAGTGACTGGGCGCGTGGTCCTACTGTTCTATCCGAACAAATTGGACCTGTAATACCTGGTAATGAGTTAATTTCTTGTAATCTTTATTCATAATGGTAGGATTCTATTGGAGATTTCTAGTTTTTTTTTCCCCTGTGCACTTTGGCTTGTGTACTGGGTTATCACTAACCATTATGAATTTGTACTCGGAGTGCAGGGCCCCCAACTTGTCGGTCTTTGGAGTTTCTTGGTTCAATGATAGAAGGGCAACGTCTGAGCTTTACTGCTTCTTATAGTGGAGGGTCAGACTTCCTTTTATTCTTATTATATTATTATTTTCTTTTCCTTTTGGATAAACCTGGAACTTTAGTGTTGTGACTGTTCACACAATGGAAGTCCTTGTTTGTAATTCAGGGAGAAAGGGGATTGCTCCCACGAATGGTTTAGAGTTAAACGTAATGGTGTCAAGGAGAAGTTGAGTACTCAGGGTAAGTTCTATAGAGTAATTAGATGAGACAGATTTCACATTCATGTGAAATTACAAATTTAAATGGTATTTTTTTCTCTTGGCAGATTTTGTGGATTTGACTCTTGATGATGTGGGTACATGTGTTGAACTTGTTTACACTCCCATGCGCAAAGATGGGATGAGAGGAAATCCTAAGAGCATACAATCTGATGTGATTGCTCCTGGTTAGTTAATTTATTTTGAAGAGTTCTGCAAATTTTTCTTTGTAGTTTGGAAGGTCATATGCTAAAGTCGTTTAGGATTATGGTTGATGTATCTCATTCTGTCCATTTCTTCCGTTTTCATATCCATTTAATAAATTCTAATCTGAACTTGACCAATTCAATTTATTGCTTTTTGCAACAGCGGATCCAGTAGGACTGGAGCTTGTTATTCCCGATTGCTGTGAGAATGAGAATTTATTCCCCAAAAAAACATATTTTGGTGGAGAAGAAGGTGTTGGGGAATATACTTGGTACAGAACAAAGAATAAGCTGCATGGATCTGCATTGCAGGACATATATAATGCATGTGAAGATTTGGTTATTTGTGGTAAAACATTGTAAGTTCTGATACTAAGGTGGTTTCTAATGTTTTGAAGTCTGTATTTTCATTTTTGAAAAGATGTCCAATGGTTTGCAAATGTGGCAGAACATACACACCAGTACTTGAAGATGTGGGGGCATATTTGTCCTTACATTGGGTCCCCTCTCGTTCTGATGGCAAATGTGGACAGGCACTAGTTGCCATTTGCAACTTTCCAGTTGCACCAGGTACAAACTTCTTCATTTTTCATACTCATAAGTTCATTTTCTTTGCTTGTCATTCACATGAGGACATATCGTTTAGGCTCCCTCATTTTTTCTGATTGGGAACTGGTATACACAGTACACTTCCAAGTTTCATACATTTCATCTGGTGTTTGATCTTTGAGGAAGTTGTGTACTTGAGCAACTGTTTCAGTTCATTTTAGCCAAGACCAATTTTATAGCTAATTGATAGTTCCATGTCCTGTATCTACTATATGATCTTACTGATCTTTGGCCTGAGTCATACAAAGGCATTCATATATCCATTTCTTTTAGATCTTGTTCGTTGACTGTTTGGTGAATTAATGTTGCAGCTCTTCCTGTGGTTTCTAATGTTCGTGTGAAGGAGTTGTCACAAAGCGTTTATTCTGGAGAAGGAGAGTATTTTGGTGGATATGAAGGATCGAGCCTGTTTAGCTGGTATAGAGAAACTAATGAAGGAACTATTGTTCTTCTTAATGGAGCCAACACTAACACTTATGAAGTCACTGATGCAGACTACAACTGCCGTCTATTGTTTGGGTAAAAGTTTTGTCTGACTATTAACCTTTCCTACATCTAACAAACTTGCATGTAAATCTATTACTTGTAAACTCAGTAATTGCTTTCTCGTAAATTATATGTAGTCTTGTGGATGAATATGTAGAGAATCTAGAGATGTATATTCTAATAAACTTTTCCATATGCAACTCATAGATACACACCAGTTCGTTCAGATTCGGTGGTTGGAGAACTGAAGTTGTCTGAGCCAACTGATATTATTCTTCCAGGTAGAAAGTCATCATATCAACACTTCTGGCCTTTGATATATTTTATGGACTTACATATTCTTCGGTCTGGTAGAAAGCAGTAAAAACGATTTGTTATTATCTTACATGGTAAAGCTTAAATAAAATTTTAATTTCAATTTGGATCCCTCCAGAGCTTCCAAGACTAGAGATGCTTGCTCTCACGGGAAAGGCAATCGAAGGTGGTGTTCTTACAGTTGTTCAAGTGATCCCAGAGAGTGAGACTCAACAGATTGTTTGGAGCAAGTACAAGAAAGATGTCAGATACCAATGGTATGATGTTATATTTTAGTAATCTACGGCATGATTCCATTCAAATGGGAATTTAACTTTTTATTACAGTTGGGTCCTAGTTTCATGTAACATTTTGTTCTGATAAGCAGATGGCTATTTGGCATGCAGCGATTTCTAATGTCGTATAACTTTGAAGTCTGGAGATGCATTCAATTTGTTGGAATCTTCTTGGATTTTTTGTCTCGAGTTTATTAGCTTGTACTATTTCATTTTGTTCATTACATGACAGAGGGATGCTGCAGGTATTTTTCTTCAAGAGAGGGAGATGAGAAAACCTTCGAAATATTACCTCCACAGCAATCTTGCTCCTACAAGATGCGTCTAGAAGATGTTGGCCGCTGTCTAAAATGCGAATGCGTTGTGACTGATGTTTTTGGAAGATCAACTGAGCCCGTCTATGCTGAAACCGGACCCATAGTACCAGGTATTCCCTTTCGAACACTTCAATTAGGCCTCAGGTTTGGTGGTTTTCTCGGGTTCCTAAAGCTTGTAAACTGGACATCAATAAGAACTGATTTCAAGCCAATGTGTTGATGAGTTGAAATGCAAAACGGGTGGAAGTTGCCCCCGACTCCATATCTTCTCCTAATTTTTATTTGATCATATATTACTTATGTTTATCTGTAGGAATCCCTAGAATAGATAAGCTGGAGATTGAAGGGAGGGGCTTCCACACCAACTTATACGCCGTACGTGGAATTTATAGTGGAGGGAAGGAAGGAAAAAGTAGAATCCAGTGGCTCAGATCAATGGTTGGCAGTCCTGATCTTATCTCTATACCAGGTATTGGAATTTTCTTAATAACATTATCATAGATGTATCTTTCCACTGGGCAATATTAAATGAAAATTTACCTTGCAGGGGAGGTAGGGCGAATGTACGAGTCTAATGTTGACGATGTAGGGTACAGGCTTGTTGCCATTTACACTCCAGTAAGAGAGGATGGAGTGGAGGGGCAACCTGTTTCTGCATCAACGGAGCCGATTGCTGTTGGTAATTTAGAATCCCATCCCTCACCTTTTTTTTTTTCCGGTTTCCTTTTGGATCTATCTCTTATTAAGTTATAATACATTGTGATTTTAATACTGGCATTGATTTTCATGCAGAACCTGATGTTCTTAAAGAAGTGAAGCAGAAGCTTGATCTTGGAACTGTGAAATTTGAGGTTATGGAAATTCTAAAACTCTTATTATTGCCTTCTTCGTGTAGTAAATCGTATAGTATTTGTCGCGAAAACCATTTCTAACCACATTTCACTTGTTTGGTACAGACATTGTGTGACAAGGACCAATCTACAAAAAAGGTTGTCATTTGATACTGTCTGCATACAATCGTAACTAATCTGTTCCCCATTAGAAATGATTTAAAGTTTTGAGTATTTGTTTTCGTTGTTCTTATCGCAGGCTCCTGCAGTGGGAAGTCTTGAGAGAAGAATCCTCGAAGTCAACAGAAAAAGAGTCAAGGTGGTGAAGCCCGGTTCCAAGACTTCCTTCCCAACCACTGAAATTCGTGGAAGTTACGCGCCTCCCTTTCATGTAAGTCCATATGCGTGCTTGTAATCGAGCTTTCTTTTCCAGTTGTCCGATGTTTGCAATGTTCAACAGATCGAAGAAATTTCAAATTTAGCGTGGTTATGTTGGTGATCTAAAGCCCTGCATAATTCGGCCATATGGCTGGATTTCCTTTCGCTTTTCTTCCTGGTTTTGAGTTGCATTTCTATGTACTACAAACTTAAAAAGGTGGAGAATTTTGGCAGGTGGAGCTGTTCCGAAACGACCAACGCCGTCTGAAAATCGTGGTGGACGGCGAGAATGATGTCGATTTGACGGTGCAGTCGAGGCACCTTCGGGATGTAACCGTGCTGGTGATCAGAGGACTTGCTCAGAGATTCAACAGTACATCACTCAATACCCTCCTCAAGATAGAGGCTTAAATAATCTATGCAATTGGTAATTAAGGTGATTATTACTAATATTAATATTAAAATTAAAATTATTATTATTTTGCTGTGTATGGTAGTGAGAAAGGAAAGGTGTGCAGTGGTCAAGAATTGTATGTAAATTACAACATTGAGGATACTGTTGGAATTATTCAATTAGTTAATGATCATATTATTTGTTCTTCAAGAAGCATTGAAGATAGAGTTGACAATTGCATTTTCTAAAAGAGATTATTACTCACGGTTATTGGTCGGTTTTGCAAAAATTCTACATAAATTGTCATAAAACTTACTGTGGAACTTTAGCAGCCACATAAGATTTTTAAAATTTATAGTTGGTGCGTTACTGCATTGACGGAAAGTAATAATACCTATGTACTGTAGTGATATTCATTGATTTTCTTGTTCTTAATCTTTTTAACTCACTAACGCTATTGTTTGAATTTTAAAATTCATGTTAAGACTGTAAAAATCCCCTATTTTGGAAAAAAAAAAAAAGCTTTCTTTTATTGACTTTCCTTCTTTTTGAGCTTAAGAATTAGATTAATATATAGTTATGTCCTCTGTAAGATCCGTTCCAAATTGCATGAAATTTTCTTGTGCACACAAAAAATCTTGCGAAAATTGCATTTCTTACTTTGTAAATGATTGTTTTGGCCAATTTTGCTTACTTTTTTTAGACCTAGAAGTGCATATTTAGAGCGCATATAAAATTTGTTAAAACAAAAATGGAGATGAACATTGGAAACTAGCAATGCTCAACTTTGTATCCTGAATTAAATAGGTAAAAAAATAAAACTAGTGAATTGAATTTAAGACTTGTACAGAGATGCTGAAAGAAGAGACTCAGATTTTCATTTAAATTCAATGATTCTGCTAGTCCCAGCCTCCATGTTAGCATCAACTGCTCCTCTTTCAAGCTCCCTAGCTGCGTCGTACGAAGCGTGCAGCACCACGAACAAATAGTACACGAGCAAAATCAACGTCCAAACGCCGAATCTTATGTACGATGCACCATCGATGGATCCCAAGATGAAGATGTTGATGGCAATGCTGGCTGATGGCAACCAAGGGACTAATGGCACCCCCCACAGTTTAGGTTTCTTTGCTTGTTTGAGAGTCAATTGTAGGCCTAATGTGGCAACAAACCAAATTGTGACTGTCACAGTGTAGGCAATCCAACTGTTGTCGCTAACTGCCCAAAAAATAGAAGAACCAACTGATGATCCTATGATCAGTACCAAGAACACAACGAGTTTGTTTCTGTCGGGAGTTGAGGTTTCACCAGAAGCGTAGTATCGCCTTACAATAAGAGCTAGGGCAACAAGTGTAAAGATAAACAGGGTTGATATTGAGAGAAGGTTTGTCAGGACATCAAGGCTTGTGAAGAATGCAACAAGGGAGTTTAGAACCGTCATAAAAACCGTGGCATTCACAGGCGTACCAGTTTTCAGATGGATGGATGCCAGGAATGGAGGTGCCATGTGAGTGCGTCCAATGTGAGTGAAATAACGAGCTTGGGCAAGGAGGTTGGCAAGCAGGACGGTTGTCATGCCTTTAAGTGCTCCGAGTGCAACAATGTACTTGGCCCAGTTCATACCTGTGGCTTGGAATGCCACGGTGAATGATGCATCAGCGTCAATTTGGCTGTATGGCTGCATCAGGCACAATGTGGCTGCAAGAAGGCAATAAGTTGTTATGATAGTCAACATTGAGCCAATCAGCCCAATTGGGATATCTCTGCCAGGGTTTTTCGTCTCCTCTCCCAACGTTGCCACACCGTCAAATCCCACGTACGCAAAGAAGAGAACAGCTGAAGCTTTCAAGATTCCGTGGATACCAAATGGTGCAAAGTTTGTAGTGAAATTAGTAGGGTTAACCTTTGTCATGCCGGCGACAAAGATGAAAATCAAGACCACCAGATGGGTGATAGACATAACCGAATTGAATCTAGACGAAGCCTTCATGCTCAAGGCAGCACCAATACAAACCAAAATGGAGATAAAAACCGCTATTGGGTCTAAATGGTTGAAGTTATCGGCAAGGGATGATGCAGTGATGCGAAAATCGTTGGGGCTGTGGTTGCACAGTGTAGCAAAGTACGAGGTCCATGACCTTGCCACACTAGCTCCTGAAATAATATACTCAAAGAGGAGGTTTCCGGCGGCAACATAAGCCACAAAGTCACCAAGCTCCACCCTAAGATAAGAAAACGAGCCTCCCGCCACAGGGAGTTCCACTGCGAACTCAGTGTAGCACAAAACTGATAGCATTGCTGAAACGCCGGATATGAAGTAAGAGATTACTATAGCAGGGCCAGCATGATTTCTTGCTTCCTGACCTGTGAGAACAAAAATCCCTGACCCCATGACCGCTCCAATGCCGAACCAAATGAGATCCCACCAGTTTAGGGTTTTCTTCATCTGATTCTGACTACGTGCACGAATTTCTTCGACCTCCTGGCGCTCGAGGGACCTCGCAAGAAGCCGGTCTTTGAGCCTTGTTTTCGTGCTGGACAGCGCATGAACATAGTTTCCCCAGCTCTTGAATGACTCCTCCGGCAAGAAATCATCTTTGCTGCACATGCAACTTCTTCTCTTGATCGCATTGCCTTGTGCACCACCACCACCACCTCTAGTGACGGTCACCATTTTTCTTCCGGTTGCCCTAAAACCGAACGGATCTATAAGTTTCGACAAAAAAAATCTGTGACAATATAGAACAATGTTGCCTTTCAATCAAGAAGTGGAAAATCTTGGTGCACGGATTAAATTCTTTTTTTTTTTTTTGAAGAAAATAAAGAGTCTTAAGACATTGGTGCCTCATTATTTGGTGCTAGGGTTACTTCTCACCATATAAAGGGAGATTTTTGGGAGAAGATCGGATCCTCAGATAACAGATTAGATTTTTTTTACTGCTAAAATAGAACCGGTCAACTTAATTAACAACATTCAACCCTCATCAAACGTTTAGCCAAAACGAAAATAAAATATTTTATATTTGTTCACTCATCATCCGGTATAAAAGTGTTATTATTCTTAAGAAATGGCATCAGAGAAAACTCTACTATGCTTTCGACAAAAAAAAAAGTACTATGTTCCGGTGGATGACATGCACCGCATTAATGAATGGTTGCATGTGCGGTTAAGTACGTAACAGTCAAAGATCTTGATGTATACTAAAAAATTAATATATTCAAAATCCATAGCGTAATTCAAAACCAGATTTGTGAAAATAAGCATAACTGTTAGCTTCTGAAATGTGACTACATCAGCAAAGAACATTACAATTTACTAAAAATTAGCAAAAGTTAAAAACGTACCTTTTGGAAGCTTATATTTCTATACAAAGAAATATTACGAGAGGATTCAAACACACGACTTTGAGTGCAAAACTTCAAACGGAGGATAAATGCTCTTACCTACTTAAGTTACTAGCCATTGCAGATTTGAAGAGTATTTTAGATGAGAGAAGAAGGCAAATGCAGAAATTAATTAAATAATACTCTCCCATTAAACTTGGCATACTAGTTATTTACTTCGGGACAAAATCTTACTACTAATTAGTGTTGTAAAAGGACTAAAACACTTGGACATACTAAACTCATCCAAATTATGAAGAAGAGAATTCGAATAAGGACAACCCTCTACCTATTTTGTTGATGCGAATGCCTTTGCGAATAATATACTTTGGCCGGTTAGAGGTAGATTGTCTATGTATCCTCTTGAAAATAAATAAACCCCACTAAGTACTTGTATGAAAAAAAGTTAACTGAGGAAAGAAAGTTGTGGTGATAACAATAAAATTACTACATAACATATTTATAGACAACATTTAATTATAAATCACATCTCTAATAAGCAAGCTGATAACAAACTAAACAGCACTAATCACACACAAAAACAATTAAATCTTCACACAATCATACAGACACACAACAACCCCTTGCTTAACTAGCAGGAGGTTCAGAGGCATTGCTATCATTTCCGCCGTCTAAGCCGGCGTCCCTCGTGGCAACCCTTGCAGCTTCAACCTTCCTCAACTCATCGTTTCTGCCGCCCTCCAGCCTCTTCGCTTCTGAGTCCTTTACCGTGTCATAAGACGCGTGCAATCCGAAGATGAAGTAGTAAACCAAGATGATCAGAGTCCACACTCCAAACCGTATGAATGAGGCGTGATCGATTGACCCGAGCAGGAAAATGTTGATGGCAATTGAAAGAGATGGCAACCATGGCACCAGTGGCACTCCCCAGAGCTTCGGACTCCTTGCCTGGGGGACAAGTAACCAAATCCCTAAAGTACCCAAGAACCAAAGCGGCGCGGTTACCACATAGGCAGTCCAATCATCTGTTGTGCTCCAATAGACAGAGGTGGCAATTGAAGAGCTAATTATGATGAAAAGGCAAGCAATGAACTTGTTCCTGTTGGCCTGAGTTGTGACGCCGCTGACATAGTAGCGGCGAACAAGGAGAGCGATGGCAACAAGGCTGAAGATGAACAGAGTGGAGATGGAGACAAGGTTGGCCAGAACGTTGAGGCTCGTGAAGAAGGCAATGACTGCGGTGGCTGCGAGTAAGGTGATCGTGGCATTGACAGGAGTGCCGGTTTTGGAATCAACTTGTGCAAACCATGGTGGCACCATGTGGGTTCGGGCAATGTGAGTGAGGTACCTAGCCTGTCCAACTGCCCCACCAAGCAGCGCGCTCGTCATGCCTTCCAATGCGCCCGCTGCCACAATGTACTTGGCCCATCCCATCCCAACAGCTTCAAACGCAACCGGAAATGCAGCTTGTTCGTCGATTTGGTAATACGGCTGCATAAGGCCTAATGTCAGTGCAAGCAAACAATAGAGCACTGTAATAATCACCGTTGAGCCGACAAGACCAATTGGGATGTCCTTTGCGGGATTCTTGGTCTCCTCCGCCATGGTTGAAATAGCATCAAATCCAACGTACGCGAAGAACACAACAGCCGACGCTTGGAACACGCCGCGCGGGCCAAAGGGGGCGAAATCGATGTAGTTTTTGGTATCAGCTTTGGTGAGGCCGGCGATGATGACGAAGACAATGACAATTATATGGAAAATCGAGGTAATGTAGTTGAGACGAGAAGAACCCTTTATGCTGAGGACTGCGAGGCAGCAGATGCCGATAAGGACAGCGACAGCAATGCGATCGAGGTACTTGTAGTCCTCTGGAAAACCGTGGGCTATGATGCGGAAATCATTGGTGTCGCTGCGGTTGCAGAGGGTGGTGAAGTAGGATGTCCACGAACGAGCAACGGCTGCGCCACTTATGACGTACTCGAGGAGGATGTTGCCTGCTGCAATGAAGGCCACGAAGTCCCCAAGCTCCACCCTTAGGTAGGCAAATGAGCCACCTGAAAAATCAAATTCAATCTAATTATATTAGGAGGGAACCCAATTAAGTTCTAACTTTAAATGTTGTGAAATTGTGGCGACACAAACCAACAAATTACTACTTTTAAATACTTCGGAATATTATATTAGACATAGCTAAACATGATCAATAGCTAAGAATTCGAATTGATGACGTTGATACATTTTAGCCAACCGAGTTGCAACGAGTTTCTTTCTAAAAGTCTAAAATCTTGGATAGTTGCTGGGGACAGAGTTGAAGAGATATGCATGGAGGTCAACACTATTGACTTTGATTTTTTTTTAAAGTTCACATTTTTAAGTAAACACAATAGTTAATGTTAGATAGACCTAACTACTTAGATTAAATTTTGTTGAGAAATGCTAAGGAGACTTTTTCAAAGGTAAAACACTTTATGGATTCTGTGCCACCTCATATGGCACAATGTTTTATAATGTTGTTATGAGAATTGAGGTTAAATTGTGAGGTGACAGAGAGTTCACAAAGAGTTTCACTTTGAGAGTTGAATTTTTCTAAAAGTCAAATTTTTAAGTAAACATGATAATTAATATTAGATAGACCAACTACTTAGATTAAATTTTGTTGAGAAATGCTAAGGAGACTCTTTTAAAAATAGGACACTCTATGGACTCTATGCTACCTCATGTGGCACAATGTTTTATAATGTTGTCACAAGAATTGACGTTAAACTGTGAGGTGACAGAGTCTATAAAGAATTCCACTTCGAGAGAGTCCTCTTAGCATTTCTCAATTTTGTAAACCAAACGATGTAGTTGTTGATAATTAAATTATTACTGAAGTATTGATTAACGTGTTTAATTTTTTTAGTAACACATCACATAATTTACAAATTTAATTTTAAAAATTAGTCTAGTAGTGCTCCAACAGAAAATCCGGAAGAAAGGATGAAAAATCAATCTAGGAAGTAGCAAAAGCATGAGGCCAAGCAAGCAAACGTAAACAACTCCTCGACAGTCACCTTCTTTCCACCAGTCACCAGTTACTAGTCACTATCTAAATAACTCCTCCACGGTTCCACCTCCATGATTCCATATTGATTTAGACCATTGATTTAGACCATTTTTATACATATTACTAAAATATTTTTTTTAACAAATGATATTATTTATCGTAACGAAGTAGAAGAAGTTGACTAAATCTCATAATGAATTAATAATAATATGATTGAAATTCGTTTTAACTATAATCGAACCTAATTACTAAAATATCTTTAAATATTCAAAAGGATTCCTTACCGTAATTATTTGATAATTTAATATTTTGCATCTTCACTTCACCTAAAATCATTGTTGGTAATTTTTTTTTAGTACATCGATATTTTTATACTAGAGGAGGTACCGAATTCGCCATATACGAGATTCGAACATAAAATCTCTCACTTCTAAGCAAAGAGGAATATCATCAAACCGTAATACTGAGTGACTAAATCATTCCTAGTAATTAAAGTTGTATAAAACCTCAAGTCATACATCCTAGGAAATAAGTCAATTGTAAAATATTAATCAAAGGTATGTTTAAATCATATTAATACTGGATTATATAATTTTAAGATAATATACTTAAAACATGTGTATTATTAAATCATATATCGACCCTGTTTTCTATCCGTCACATCCTTGATCTTTAGAAATCATATTAAAAAAAATTATAATTATTTTTAAAAAAAAATTAACGAAAAATTCACAGAACTTTTCACTTTAACGAAAAATCATATTTTTTCATTAAAAAGTCAATTATAATACTATTTACTTTACTTTTTATTTTATTCTTATAGTAAAATTCAAAATTTTCAATTCCTTTATATTAGTTTCATTTATTTTAAACGGTTTATGCTTGAAACAAGACGATAATATTCAGGCAAAGGCTAATTTTTTATATATATAACAATAATATTTAAAAAATGCTCGAATGTTTAGTGTGTGTTGCATACCTGCAACAGGAATCTCGACGGCGAACTCGGTGTAACAGAAAACAGAGAGCATGGCGGAGACGCCCGAGACAACGTACGACAGCACGACGGCGGCGCCTGCGTGCCTTTTCGCCTCCAGTCCTGTGAGCACGAATATTCCGGCGCCGATGACAACGCCGATTCCGAACCAGATGAGGTCCCACCAGTTAAGCTTCTTCTTCATCTCGTGATGACTCCGCGCCTTCACCTCCACCAGCTCCGTGCTGTCCGCCGACCGGGACAGGACGCGATCCACGAACCGGCCCGGCGTATGCTTCAGCGCATTGACGTAATTGCCCCAGCTCTGGAACGACTCCTCGGGGAGAAAATCGTCCTTATAGTACGTGCAGCCTCTCCGCCGTATCCCCTCGTCGTCTCTTCCGCCGCCCGCTCCCATCTGTAAAAATTCAAACTCAAAAATTTCAGAAAAAAATAAATAAATAAAACCACAATATGATCCAGGGAGACTAATTTCAGTACCCTTAATTAGTTTCTGTTTGGTTGCCGAGAAAGATGAGGAAAATGATTAGATCCTTAACCGTACGTCTGAATTTGGCTTATATATTATTCTAGAGAGAGAGAGAGAGAGAGAGAGAGAGTGTGAACTTCCGTTTTTCTCCGATGACCGACGCAGAGAGAGAGAGAGACGCGGGAAAGCTCGTTCAGTAGAGCAAGCAGTTATATACGCCCACTTGGTTGACCGCTCATTACTGTGGGTTAAGAGCTGTGACACTGGTCAACGACGGAATCTGAACCGTTGATTTTTGTGTATCAGAGATTCACTCTATTAACTGTTTTTAGGTACCACATACTACAAACGATTTTGAACTGTTAGATTCATCTCAGGCTTCATCGACGGTCACTTGTTATTTGAGAGGATTGTGAGCTGTTGGCTTGGTCACTTTATTTATGTGCTTACGAGTAATTGGTTATGCTTTTAAAGCGATTGTGAGCTGTTTGTTTGGTATCGTTAATATTTTCGACTTCAAACACAATGAAATATATATAGTATAATTGGAAATAGTTTTTTTTTTCTTATAAATAAATGATATTATCTACACTAAAGAATTAGAGAAGTAAGTTAAATTTCACAATATGTTAGCAATATTGTGGTTCAAATTTGTTTTTGGCGGAAATCGAACATAAAACTTCTCACTTACAACTAAAGAAGAATACCACTAGATTGTAATATTAAATGACTACAACTTTGCTTGTTTGTCTAATAGATTTTTTTTTTTTGGAAGTTTGCTTTTATTTGGAACTATTTCACATGGAAATGGGAAGTTGGAATTTTTTTTAAGGGAGATTATATTCACACACCCCAAATTACTTCTCCCACACCTTTTTAATTTTTTTAATAATTTTTTTATCAAGTGTTAGTGGTGTGTAGAAAATATTAAAAAATTAAAAAAGTGTGAGAGAAGTAATTTGGAGTGTGTGAATATAATCTCTCTTTTTTAAATATTTAATATTTAATTTGATATTTTTCAGATAATTGCATAGAGAGCGATGCGGTCGGGTAGGGAATTAAATCTGGACAAGATTCGGTAGTTTATAAAACGATGTTCTAATCGGACGCCTGTGATGCTATTCCTAAAAAAAGGGACTTCTTACCGTTGTCGTCACCCAGATAGTGATTAGTGAGATCCTTACAATTTTCTTTTTTCAAATGATAGATTTTGTTAGATTAGTTACTAACGAAATTCAAACTCATACCGTCATGCAATTATTCAACACTTTTTCACCATTGTGGTAAAAGGTCACTTGCAGTGAGAACCCCATGATGAGTCGATTTCATATTATATATTTTACCCTATTCTTAGTATGTTTTGGTAATTATTTTGATAGAATTATGATGTTTTGCTTTATATTTTCAACATAGGACATTCAACTTCATTTGGAGCAAAATGTGATCAAATGGACATCTTTTGGAGTGATTCAAATTGGAGGATGTTCGTGAGTTTCTTAGCTTGTTCATGTTAAAATTTCGCTTTTTCTACCAAGAGGTTTTTTTTTTTTTTTTTTTTTTTTTTTTTTTTTTTTTTTGCGATGAAATAAAATAGCAGTGCGCGGTGCTAAAAAATGATGTTTTTGGAGCTTAATTGCAATTTTTAGAGGCCAAGATGACCTCTATCCAATTCGTGGACTAGGGAAGTGTTCAGAATATTCCACGCTTTAAATCCAACTATCTTGGGCCAGTTTTGGAGCAGATATAGGTCCAAAACATGGCTATGCAGATTTTGTGCGTTACTAGTCAATTTAAGATTATGTTTCCTAATTTATTTTAATTTATTTGGTTTCCCAGGGGGTTGAATTATAGCAGTATAAATAAGACAGTGTGTCCGGCCCTAGTTCTTCTTCTTCTCTATGCGAAATTTGAGAGAGGAATTTGGATAAAGCTTAGAGATTTTTAGACTTTTACATTCAAGGTGTTTTCAAACTTTTTCTATTTCAATAAAATGTCATTTGATTTTAACTATGAATATGTGTAACTAATCTCTTTTACTAGGGTGAGGCCAGGAGCTTTATTAAGAATATGTAATTTCTTTTCAATTTTTTTATTGTTATAAATAAAATGTGGATGACCCACATGAATAGTGATTCCTTTGCCTATAAAATGAATGAGAGGAGAAGGAGGAGAACACACAATAAAGAAACGGAAGAAAGAAAGAGGAAGGAAGAGAGAAAAGAAAGAAAGAAAGAAAAGATAGAGAGAAAGAAGAGGGAAAGAATTAGAATATAGAGAAAATAGTGAGAGTTATCTTTGTATTTTTATTATTTCAGATGATGAAAGAAAGTAATACTGATATCTCTATAACATACTCCAGTTACACTGACTGTTGAGGAACCTTGTAAATATTGTGTCTTATTTCATTTAGTCCACTTCACATATATTGCTGTTTTCACAACAATTATGATAACATGCATGCAGATTTTGAATTATTAATCACCAGTTTAAACTCTCTAAGAGTCTTGATGATTCACGACCATTAGGATGTTTTCACCCATCCTCAAATTGCTCTCGCGCGAACTCGCTTAATTTCAGAGTTCCTACGGAACCCATGGTTTTGTTTCTGTGAACTCACACGAGAACTTCCCATTGTGTCACCCATCATAGGATTGCTCTCGCGCGAACTCGGTTAACTTTAGAGTTCCTACGGAATCCTAAATCAGTGAGCTCCCAAAATGTTTTGTGCTGATTAGAGGTGGGAATATATATATATATATATATATATAAGGCTTACATGATCCTTTCCCTTGAGCGATGTGGGATGCTACATAATACGTGCAAGTTCACTTAGGATAAATGCCACGTTTTAAGGATTGCATTGTTTTTTCAGAAGGTTTTCACAAAACTTAATGTGTCATGCATGTTTAGATTTGATCTGCACCACATATGGATTGCATATTTGATATACGCTCTATATTATTAGGGGTCCAAGTAGGCATATATTAGGAAAATCTAACCTTCAAAATATACATGTATAGGTCATAAGTAATTGGGAGAACTACTTAGGATTGTTAAGGTGAAGACGGAATCCCAGTGCTTTCTGAATTTGATTTCTACTCTTTAAAATTAAATTCGTTTTTATTAAATTAGGTCATAAATCAATCTTCCCAAAACTTTACTTTCAAATAATTAATTGAGATTTGGTTTAATACGAATTATTTAATAACCCATGTGGAGAACGATATTGTTAGAGCCATCTATACTACAATATCCTTGTTACTTTTGCAAGTATTATAAATATTTTTAACCCAAGTCATCTATACTACAATATCCTTGTTACTTTTGCAAGTATTATAAATATTTTTAACCCTTTTGCGCGTGGTAAAAATTATATCCACAATTAGCGTCATCTTTTTTTAGGCAATTTAAGTAGCTCTTAATTGCCACTTAGTAATACGGGTTAGTGTATTTCTCAGCAATTCTCTACCTATTTTGTTGATGCAAATCCCTTTGCGCATACGAGTCATTCTCAACTGTGCTAGAATATTTGGGTGCATTGTATCGCTACAGTAGCCTCCCCGGTCCGATCATAAATTTTGGCCCGTTAGAGTTAGATTGTCTACGTATCATTTATAAATAAATAAATAAACCCCTATAGGTACATTGTAAGAAATAATGTTAATTGAGAAAGAACATTGTGGTGATATCAATAAAAGTAAAACACTACGTACTACAGATTTATAGACAACATTTAATCGTAAATCACATCTCTAATAAACAAGCTGATAAAACTAAACAGCACTAATCACACACATAAACAATTAAATCTTCACACACAAAACAAAACCTTTCTTAACTAGCAGGAGGTGCAGAGGCATTGCTACCATTTCCAGCGGCTGAGCCGGCCTCCCTCGTGGCCACCCTTGCAGCTTGAACCTTCTTCAACTCATTGTTTGTGCCGCCCTCCAGCCTCTTCGCTTCTGAGTCCTTTGCCGTGTCATAAGACGCGTGCAATCCGAAGATGAAGTAGTAAACCAAGATGATCAGAGTCCACACTCCAAACCTTATGAATGAGGCGTTATCGATTGACCCGAGCAGGAAAATGTTGATGGCAATTGAAAGAGATGGCAACCATGGCACCAGTGGCACTCCCCAGAGCTTCGGACTCCTTCCTTGGGGGACAAGTAACCAAATCCCTAAAGTACCCAAGAACCAAAGCGGCGCGGTTACCACGTAGGCAGTCCAATCATCTGTTGTTCTCCAATAGACAGAGGTGGCAATTGAAGAGCTAATTATGATGAAAAGGCAGGCAATGAACTTGTTCCTGTTGGCCTGAGTTGTGACGCCGCTGACATAGTAGCGGCGAACAAGGAGAGCGATGGCAACAAGGCTGAAGATGAACAGAGTGGAGATGGAGACAAGGTTGGCCAGAACGTCAAGGCTCGTGAAGAAGGCAATGATTGCGGTGGCTGCAAGCATGGTGACCGTGGCATTGACAGGAGTGCCGGTTTTGTAATCAACTTGCGCAAACCATGGCGGCACCATGTGGGTTCGGGCAATATGAGTGAGGTACCGCGCCTGTCCAACTGCCCCAACAAGCAGCACGCTTGTCATGCCTTTCAATGCACCCGCTGCCACAACGTACTTAGCCCATCCCATCCCAACATCTTCAAACGCAACCGAAAATGGAGCTTGTTTGTCGATTTGGCCATACGGCTGCATAAGGCATAATGTCACTGCAAGCAAGCAATAGAGCACTGTAGTAATCACCATTGAGCCGACAAGACCAATTGGGATGTCCTTTGCGGGATTCTTGGTCTCCTCCGCCATGGTTGAAACAGCATCAAATCCAACGTACGCGAAGAATAGAACAGCTGAAGCTTGAAACACACCGCGAGGGCCAAAGGGGGAGAAATCGCGGTAGTTATTGGTATCTGCTTTGGTGAGGCCAGCGATGATGATGAAGAGAATGACAATGATGTGGACAATCGAGGCAATGTAGTTGAGACGAGAAGAGCCCTTTGTGCTGAGGACTGCGAAGCAGCAGATGCCGATAATGACAGCGACAGCAATGGGATCGAGGTACTTGTAGTCCTCTGGGAAACCGTGGGCTATGATGCGGAAATCATTGGTGTCGCTGCGATTGCAGAGGGTGGTGAAGTAGGATGTCCACGAACGAGCAACGGCTGCGCCACCTATGACGTACTCGAGGAGGATGTTGCCTGCTGCAATGAAGGCCACGAAGTCCCCAAGCTCCACCCTTAGGTAGGCAAATGAACCACCTGAAAAATCAAATTCAATCTAAGTATAATAGGAGGAACCTAGTTAACTTTTAACTTTTAATCTTGTGAAAGTGTAGCGACACAAATCAACAAAGTACTATTTTAATTACTTCGGAATATTAGATTAGACATAGCAAGATGAGATTAACAACTATTTTTTTATTTATAGAATTGCAGAAAAAAATAAGAGATTCGAACTCGAGATCTTGATACTTTTAACCGAGTTGTGACGAGCTCGTTACTAATTGTTATTTACTATGAAGTAAATCATCAATTGATGAAAAAAAATGCAATAGCAATGCTTGAATTGAACGCATGTGTGAAAATTCATATATCCAAAATTTGAAATAAAACAATTTGTTATTACCTAATCAACCAGATAATACTATAACTAAGTATAAATCTTGAACGATTGACAAAACAAAAACAAAAAAGCCAAAATCGTGGACAGGTGGTGGGGACAGAGTTGAAGACACACGCATGCGTGCACTATTGACTTTGCATTTCAGAAAGCAAACAAGAAACGATGAAAAATCAATCTACCAAGTAGCAAAAGCATGTGGCCAAGCAAACGTGAGCTCCCTGCCAGATTTCCCCCGTCACCATCTATTCTCTTATCCACACATGTTCTCACACACAAGTCTTAAATTTATGTGTAAATCAAATGTACTGAAGAAGATTAATAGCAAGAACTTAATAAGGGTTTGTTTGAAGTAAAAATAAATGTGTAAATAACACTTCTCTCCTTCAAATTTCTCAATCCTCTCTTATTTGAACAGTCTCAATTAAGTTACGATAACATCTTATATTAACTTCTTTGTATATATAAAAAAAAGTGATAGAGACTGAAAATGAAAGAAATTTGGAGGAAGAAAATCATCAACATAATTAAAGGGAATTCCTTAGACGTAATCATTTGATTATTTAGACTTTTTTTGTACATGTAACTAAAGTATCTTTAGAATATTCAAAAGGAATTCCTAAACGTAATTATTTGATAATTTGACATGCTGCATCTTCACCTAAAAACATTCCTGGTAATTTATTTTTTTGTAGTGCATTGATATATTTTCATATTAAAAGAGAGAGAAAATTCGACTAAGTTACATAATTGATAACTTAATTTGGAATGAAATTTGTAATCAACGAAATTTGAACTGAAAATCTCTCACTTTCAAGTAAAGAGAATACTACCTGACTATAATATTGAGTGACATCATTCCTAGTAATTAAAGTTGTATAAAACCTCAAGTCATGCATCCTATGAAATAATTCAATTGTAAAATATTAATCAAAAGCATGTTTATAATTTAGTTAATCAAAGGCATGTTTATGAAATAATTCAATTGGAAAGTATTAATCAAAGGCATCTTTAGCTTTTTATTTATCAAAAATATATGTTTTCTAAATAAATAAAAGATTTAGTTATTTGGATGCAGTTGCACACTTTTAAAAGGAAGCACTTGTTGGCACTCACCGAGCTGAGGTAAATAAGAGAAAAAAAGAGCGTGTTGAATAAAATTTCGTTTTTTTTAGTCCTAATAACAATCCTCTTTCAGAGAATATTTGAACCAAAGCTAAAATTATGGTGTATTATTATTAAAGGGTGAAGTGTAGGTTTAGTCTGTGAATTATCACTTTAGTAAAAATTAGGTTCTTGAATTATTTTTTTGGTAAAATAAGTCCCTAAATTCATTAAAAATTGATAATATCATTCCTAATATTATATTCAAAACTATTTTATCTAATTTTTCGTCAATTTAAATTACTTAACACACTTTAAAGTGTAATATCGTCATTTTCTCGCCTATAAATCCTTAACATTTCATATAGGTTGCGAATCTAACATCTAATTTAATCTCCAAGTTAAGTTACACTATTTCTTATGAAAAAAACTATTAATTTGTCCTCCAAAATTAACTACGTACACTATTTTTTTATGAAAAAATATCAATCAACCATTCAATGTGTATTACATGCAAGTATCGTGACTTATATTGACGAAAAATTGAATATAGTAGCTTTGACTATAATATTAGAAATGTAATTTGAAGATTTTTATAATTCAATGAGTGATTTAAAAAATAATAATTTAGAGACCTAATTTTTACTGAGCTGATAATTCAAAAACTAAATTGGTAGTTCACCAATTATTAAATTATATATCGATCCTTTTTTTTAAAATCAAATATCAAAGTCTAGGCTACATGCGCATCCTTGTTCTTAGAAATCATATAAAAAAATTGCTACAAATATTTTAGACGTATGATAACATGCAGGCAAAGGCTAATTTAAATAAAAATGTTTAAAAATGCTCGAATATTTAGTAAGTGTGTTGCCGTACCTGCAACAGGAATCTCGACGGCGAACTCTGTGTAACAGAAAACAGAGAGCAAGGCGGAGACGCCAGAGACGACGTACGACAGCACGACGGCGGGGCCCGCGTGCTCTTTCGCCTCCAGTCCCGTGAGCACGAATATTCCCGCGCCGATGACAGAGCCGAGTCCGAACCAGATGAGGTCCCACCAGCTGAGCTTCTTCTTCATCTCGTGATGACTCCGGGCCTTCACCTCCACCAGCTCCGTGTTGTCCGCCGACCGGGTCAGGACCCGATCCACGAACCGGCCCGGCGTCTGCTTCAGCGCATCGATGTAATTGCCCCAGCTCTGGAACGACTCCTCGGGGAGAAAATCGTCCCTTCGGTACGTGCAGCCTCTCCGCCGTATCCCCTCGTCGTCCCCTCCTCCGCCCTCTCCCATCTGTAAAAATTCAAACTCAAAATTTTCAGAAAAATGGAATTTATCAAAGAAAATAAATAAATAAATAAAACCACAATATGATCCAGAGAGACTAAATTCAGTACCCTTAGTTTCTGTTTGGTTGCCGAGAAAGCTGAGGAAAATGATTAGATCCGTTACCGTACGTCTGAGATTACAATATTTATATATTATTTTGGATAGAGTGAGCTCCCGTTTTTCTCCGATGGGCGGCGGAGAGAGAGAGAGAGAGAGAGAGAGAGAGAGAGAGACGCGGGAAAACTCTTTCAGCAGGCAAGCAGTTATGTACGCCCACTTGGTTGACTTACCAATGTTGGAACCGGACTCTAATCTTATCACAGCAGGGTTTTAAGTTTAGTGGAAGCCTAAATCAGTTTGAGTTAATATATGAATAAATATTATTTCTTTTAAAGTAGGACTATAAGGATAAGGGATGTGATATCCACACACCCCTTTTTACTTATCTCACACCTTTTTGGATTTCGGCCGTCGGATCGAATGAATTGAAAAAGATCTAACGGACAAAAAGTAATAGGGGTGTGTGAGAAGTAAAAATAGGTGTGTGGATAGCACACTCCTAAGGATAAATATGGTAGAGAGTCTCACTTTGAAAATCAAATGGACGTGGGGTTTAATTGAACTGTTTCCGTGATAGGAGGAAATGGTTGAGATTACACGTCTATAAAGGTTGAGTCCATGCTCAAGAGAAAGTATGCATTCTTATTTCAGTAAACTATCCCTATTCTAGTGAGAACATAAGGTCCCCATTGAGTAGAAGGCTTACCTCTGCGAACTCTGTTGCAATGGCTTCTTCAGGTTTGATTTATACTCTGCTTATTAATATTGTAATCTATGTGAAGCTAAACTAATAAAATTCCAACAACCAAATGATAGATCTTTCCAAAGCAAAGCGAATGATCTCACTCGATTCGCGTATGATCTTCCGTGATTTCTCATAAACTAATGCGGAAAAGAAGCCACTTAAGGAAACATCCAGTGAATTCTTTTCTAAAAATAAGGTGGAGATTTTTTAATGTGACCAGTAAACAGGATAATATATTACATGTCGCTATATATAGTGTGATATGTGTATTAAAAAGTTAATAACTTAAAAAATAAAATTTCTCACAACTTCTATAAAAACACATAATGCATCAATCGTATTCTGATCACAATAAAAAATTTCTCTCATGACTCATTACTCTTGTGTTAAGAGCTTACACGCTAGCCAATGCCGGAATCTAAACCGTTGATTTTTTGTGTGAGAGATTCACTCCATCAACTGTATTTGGTACCATACCACAAACGATTTCCAACCGTTAGATTCCTCCGGGTGGGATGCACTTTATTTTCGTACGTGAGTAACCGACATTATGTTTTAAGGTGATTGCGAGCTGTTTGTTTGATAAAATTTAGATGAGATTCAATTATTCATGCGGTCGTGAATATCTGACGCTAATATTTTTTATTTTTTATTTTTTGAAAGAAATATTTTTTTTTATTTTAAACACAATGAAATTGAATATTTGGTATCACTAGAAACAGCTTTGCTTGTATGACTAATACAATATTTTTGTTTTGGAAATTTGGTTTTATCTGGAATTATATCACACGGAAATGTGAAGCTGGAAATATAGGTGATCAAATCTTTTGCACTCAAAATGGGTGTGGTTTCTCAGTGGTCCTAATAAGTGTTTGACATATATTCTATAACTTTAATTTTTCTTAATTTTATTGTCATGAATTTAATATGTGTCAAACACTTATTAGGATCACAGAGAGACCACACCTATTTTGAGTGCAGAAGATTTGATCTCGAAATATAGGGGCTTCGTACTGTTGTCCTCACGCGGATAGTGATTGGGGAGGACCCCCACAAGTAACGTCATATTTTTTGGAATTTAGTGTGAAAATGCAATTTAAGTAGCACTTAATTGGCAGTTTTTTGTTTGAGGAAACAATACTACTAGGGACTCGTTAAGTTCATATCTATAGATAAATAGATAATATTGTTTGTTAAAAAAAATATTGATGCGTGTCATATTTTGAGCTTTTGCATTTCTTGTAATGCACACTCCTTTCAATTGCTGTGAGCATGGGAATGAGTAGGTTTCATAGTCAGCCACAGTCCGAACTTTGGTGTGTAGTTTGACTTGCCTAATTTTCTTTCTATAAATATTATCGCTTAGTCATAATATATAAATATATATATATATATATATATATATATATATATATATATATTCACTTCTACATCAGTAGCAAAACTATTGATATATAAATGGATTAGTAAACTATGATTTTTGTAGTAAGGAATAAAAACTAGGACTTGAATCAAGGAATGATGCATGGTTTTGGATAGGGGAAGAGATCCTGTCTGGATCTCTCCCACCAATCAATTAATTTGTGTTCTTAAAATTTGATCTAACGGTTAAAATTATTATAACTTTTTAAGGGGCCCTGTTTGTAGCCGTTGGATCAAATTTCAAAGGCCCAGATTAATTGATTGGTGGGCTTTGGAGGGAGAGTTTGAAACATCTTTTTTATACATTTTTGTTAATTTTTCTTTTATTTCTCTTACCATTACAACAAACTATCATATTATGTTCTTCAAAATATATTTTTTTCGTGCAAAATCTATTATAATTCGTTTTTAAACACTTCTAATCAACGATTTAAAACCTAATTAAAAAAACAAAATTATACCTACAAGTGATTTTAACATCTCTAATTTTAAAAAAATAAAAAAAATAAAAATAAAACATACACTGAATATACATTTCACCATCTCTATATTTTTCACTTATTTTTTTACTTTTCGACATAAATATTCTACCAAATGTACACTTGTTGCTCAATAAATCGTAAATCTGCTTCCAAATACATTATAAAGGCTTCCTTAATGCTCACAAAAATATTTCAAGAAAATAGAAAATTTGCATTTTTTTTTTACAAAAAACATGGATTAACAATCACAATTTTTAGTCGATTTTGCAAATTTGTACATATATCACCGTTCAATTTATTTATTTTCACCTTCGCCTCACTTGCGAAGTTTTGAAAATTAAAGTGTTACTTTCCGTTGAGATACTTGAGTGCAAAACCCCATTTGACTATGTTTTGGGTCTCATTATTGTATTTTTTATTTTTAGTTTTCGGCTTAAATACTTTACTAAATATACATTTGTTTTTTAGGAAACCGTAAACATGCTTCCAAATTCCTTAAAAACTCTAACTTAATGCTCAAGAAAAATATTTTGCGAAATAAAAAATTTGCATTTTTGTCAAAAAATATGGGTGTTGAGCGGGCTAGATGCAAAAAAACGAGACAGACGTAGCTCACGCAGAACAAGGTGAACCATGGCACACAAAATAAGGCAGGCTCTGCTCATAGAAAATAGGGCGGCCTTTGGCACGCAAAACGATGCGAGCTCTGCTCACAAAAAATGAGACGAGATACGTTAACGAATTGAGGCCAACCCTGTGCACAAAAAAGAGGCTGGCTATATGCACACCCAAAAGGCGCGAGCTCCGTGGACGAAAAAAAGGGGAGGGTTTTTGGCCTGCAAAACAATGCGGACTCTTCACATGCAGAACGAGGCAAACCCAGGCACACAAGACGAGGTGAGCTCTGCGCACGTAGAACAAGGTGAACTCCCGAGTGCTCAAAAAATGAGTTGGGCTCCATGCACAGAAAATGAGGTGGGATACCCGAGGCCAGCTGAATGTTTAAAAAGATACAGTCTTCTAGCACGCAAAACGAGGCAATCCCGCACACAGAAAATTAGGTGGCTTCTGGGACAAGAAATGAGGTGAGGTTAAAAACATTCGTGTGCGCCGGGCGCTGAAACGTGCTGAACTCAAGGTGTTATTTTTACGGCCCGCTTCTATTGACTCGTTACTGTTCATGCGCTACTATTCACACATTTCTAAATTTAATGGTGTTTGAACTTTTTTGTTGTTGTTAATTTTGCTTTTATATAATTCTAAACTACATTTAATAAAGCTCTCTTTGTCAACCAAAAGAAGGTGAAAAGACTTTAACAAAACAAAATTGTTGCGCCTTTTTTTGTTAAACCTCACTTATAAGTGATTTTAACATCTCTAATTTAACAATAAAAATTATACACTGAATATACATTTTAACATCTCTATATTTTTAACATATTTTTTTTTACTTTTCGGCATAAATATTCTACTAAATGTACACTTGTTGCTCAATAAATTTTCAATCCGTTTGCAAATACATTATAAAGATTTCCTTAATACTCACGGAAAATATTTCGAGAAAATAAAATTTTTGCATTTTTTACAAAATGATGTGGATTAATTAACGTTCACAGTTTTCACTTGGCTTCGAGAATTCGTACATAAATCACCGTTTAATCTATTTATTTTCACCTTCGCCTCACTACGAAGTTTTGAAAATTAAGGTGAGACTTTTCACTGAGATTCTTTAGTGCAAAACCCCATTTGACAATGTTCTGTGTCACATCCTGGCCCGGGGCGGATCACTTCCAGAGCCCGCTCCACCACCGTAGCACGATATTGTCCGATTTGGGTCCCGACCACGTCCTCATGGTTTTGTTTCTGGGAATTCATGAGCAACTTTCTAGTGGGTCACCCATCATGAGAGTGCTTTAGCCCCCTTCTCGCTTAACTTCGGAGTTTCTACGAAACCCGAAGCTAGTGAGCTCCCAAAAGGCCTCGTGCTAGGTAGGGATGAGAATATACATTTAAAGATCACTCTCCTGGGCAATGTGGGATGTCACAATCCACCCTCCTTAGGGGCCCGACGTCCTCGTTGGCATACTTCCGACCAGGGAATGGCTCTGATACCAATTGTCACATCCCAGCCTGGGGCAGATCACTTCCCAAGCCCGCTCCACCACCATAGCACGATATTGTCCGTTTTGGGCCCCGACCACACGCTTTTGTTTTTGGGAACTCACGAGCAACTTCCCAGTGGGTCACCCATCATGGGAGTGCTCTAGCCCCCTTCTCGCTTAACTTCAAAGTTCCTACGGAACCCGAAGCCGGTGAGCTCCCAAAAAGCATCGTGCTAGGTAGAGATGGGAATATACATTTAAGGATCAGTCCCCTGGGCGATGTGGGATGTCACATTCTGGGCCTCAATACTATATTTTTCACTTATTTTTTTAGTTTTCGGCTTAAATATTCTACTAATTATACATTTGTTGCTCAATAAACCGTAAACTTACTTCCAAATTCCTTAAAAAATTTAGGGGTGTGATATCCGCACACCCCTTTTTACTTCTCTCACACCTTTTTGGATTTCGGCTGTCGGATCAGATGAATTGAAGAAGATCAACGGACAAAAATTAACAATGGGTGTGTGAGAAGTAAGAAGGGGTTGTAGATAGCACACCCCAAAATTTAACCGAATGCTCATGAAAAATATTTTGTTGAAATAAAAAATTTACATTTTTGTAAAAAACATGGGTGTTAGGCAGGCTCGACGCACGCAAAACGAGGTAGACGTAGCTTACGCAGAAAGAGGCGAACCATGGCACGCAAAAGAAGGTAGGCTCTGCTCATGAAAAACGAGGTGAGATACGTCACACAAATCAAGGCCAGCACTGCGCACAAAAAATGAGGCTGGTTCCATGCATGCCAAAATGACGCGAGCTCTGTGGATGCAAAAAGGGGCAGACTTTTGGTAGGCAAAACGATGCGGACTTCTCACATGCAAAACGAGGCAAATCCAACACACAAGACAAGGCGGACTCCGTGCATGCAGAGCAAATGCAAAGCACATCTTTGTACCTATGCATTGCTTAATTGGCTACGTGATGTCTTAGGAGAAGCGGGAAAAAAACACAGACGTCAAAACCAACATATATTTGAGCTGCAAGACACAAGAAATGAACAAAAATAGATTCGTGACGGTGCACGGTAAGCTTTTTAACTGGAAGTTTCACATGCCAAAAAAGAGCTATATTTCAAAACTTTACAAGAACAAATTAAGGGAACCAGTAAGATGCTGCTCTAGCCACAAGGACGGTAAAAAGAATGAATGTAACGTTTTAAACTACAAAAGTAAGAAAATCAAATGGAAAAGTGAAAAAAAATATGAACAACAAAGCGTCGGAAAATGAGGCAATTACCATTCCAGGACGGATGCAGTCTTCCACTGAAACTATGTGAATAGAGTTACAACGTCTCTACGGTATCCTCTCACAATTAGAAGTCTCGGCACATTCTCCACCAACAAATCCATGTATTCCATGTAGAAATATGCCGGGTGGTTGGCCGGCGGTGGAGGTAAGCTCACGAGCACAACCGCAGCCATTCTTGAGTATCTGAGTATTGTCGAGTTCAGCTTCAGCGTAGTGTAAAGAAACTTCTCCACCTGCTGCTCATCCACGAAAACTTGCCTCCCGTCAGCCATCAGATGGGTCCCTTGTTTCTCAGCTGTTGCCTTCATGTTAACCATGTAATCAGCTATCCGCTGCTGAGCACCAGTGTATGCCTCCATGGATTCATCTTGAGGAGAAGCACCGTCTGCTTGCACGTCCCATGATTTCATTGTTACAACAATCACTTCAGCATGCATCCGAAGATCATACAGAAACTTCTTGACATCAGCCTTGAGCCCCTCCGCATCAGTATCCTCCTCCGCGATGCAGAAAACCTGGATTTTGCAACTCTCGAAGCTTTCCTTCGTGAGGAGGAGTTGAGAGAGAAGAAGCATGAGACCCCCATCTCTCACTATCCAATACAAGTCAATGGTACCATACTGCCTCTGATACTCATTAGGCCACTCGTCAAGACCCTTGACAATAACAACAGCCTTGTTCGCAACAATGCAATCGTTAATTATTTCAACGAAAGTGGCTGGAATTTCCGTTAAGTTTTCACGACGCCATATTTCAGGATATCGCATCACCACAATGTTTGGCTTGAGGTTTCCAAGACCCATTGTCTGGACAATGCCTCGAAATCCTTCAGACACACTGGGGGCCACGACAATCTCAGCTACACCTTCACAATTCTTGTAGTCAAGGTAGGTAGCAAGCTGTTTGCATGCAGTCTTAGCATCTTCAGCACATTCACGGTAATCACCGTCCATAATAGCGAAAAAGATGGACATTCCCCTGCCCTTCTTCTTCATACAGTTGGCAAAGTCAGCAAGTTTGGGATGGCAGGGTACATTGTCTGGCAACTTCCCCCATGGCCGGCAGAATATCAATGGGATGGGGTACCAATTCTTTGGGTGCACCTGGTTTGCTGCATGCATAGTGAAAAGATGAATAAGAAAAAGTAAAGTATACTAGCACGCAAGCACAAACCATTGGATTAGCATGCACTTCCTCCAAACCATCGGGATGCCCCCAGCAACCACACCACACCACACAAACACGCTCCCACATTAAAATTTTCACCTAGAGAGGTAAAACTTTAGATGTACACGTACCTCCTAGAGATCGTAGACTGCGGAGAGCCAGTTGGAAATATGCACTCTTGAATCCATCACCCCAATCCCCAGCCTTGCCTTTGATGCTCACATAATAATAAATAAGGCTTGCCAGGGCTAGAGACACAATAGTGAATGTCCAGGAGATCAAGAACATGATCACTGTATACAAAAAGAAAACACAGATGATTAATATAACGTTAAAAAGAAATCGAATTTAACCTACTTACATCACGCATAAGCATGCACATATGGCTACAATAACTTGCAGTACGACAGTAACAGAATCATGCCACTGTCAGATGCTAATCCATTTAATCAATCCTAACAGTGACGAGTATACAGGATCCATTAGTTTAACAATCCCCAAAGCTAGTTGGGCTGGAAATTTCCAACTAAATTTCAAGAGCTGACGATTGATTTCCCTACCTATGCTTTTAGTGTCTTTCTTAGCACGTCTATAAAGATAGATCATAAAATGTTAAAAATACAAAATAAATATAATAGGTATAGTATACCTATACAAAGTGAGGCTCCAAGAAGAGAGAGGCTCCAGTGGTGAAATTTCCACCGAGGACGCCAACTGGGAGCATCTAGAAGATCCAGAAGGAAGCAAGATAAGTTCACACCCGCATAACACAGAAGGAAAAACATAGTTATAGTTGGTGTGATAAGATCCAGGTTCCCAATAACGACACACCCGATACAGAGGAGCGCTGTAAACAAGGTAGCAATGTGAGGCTCATTCCCCTCTGAAACCCGGAAGTAGTTAAGAACAGGTAAAATGTCATCATTGGCTATTGCTGCAAGGAGACGGGGGGCACCAGTCAGGCTTTGAAGAGCAGCACCTAAGGTTGAAAGAATTATTCCAATGTAAATGAATGCTGGGAAAGGCCAAGCTATTGTAGCCGAAAGTAGCCTGCAGAGAAACTCCAGTTTCAGCAGAAACAAACGATGAACAAAGTACATTAATTTGCCAATGCAAAATTCTATTTGACACATACGCAGGAAAATAATTAACTAGACAGAAACTCCCAACTTTTAGAACTCAATTGACACAATATAGATAATATAATAAATAAGTGGCCATGGACGAAACTCCAAATCAACAGATTTAGCTGTTCTAAACCCTGAAGAGTTATGAACAAGCAAACAAAAACAAAAGGAACTTCCAGACCAGAGACTAGTTAGACATCATCTCAAACAGATCTTCTTGGTTATTACCTTCTAACAAGTACAAACCTAGGAATTACATTATCCTTTTATTAGGTGTCGAAAAATTCAGCACAAAGAAAGATATTCTTCTAGGTTTTTAAGAAAGAACAGCCACTGACGAAAGAGGGGGAACTTAAAAAGTTTAGTAAAAGATTTCTATCACCTGTCTCCATCCTTATGTTGAAGAACTGCCAGCCTTTCTTTCCAAATTTGGATTTTTTGTTAAAAGTTGATGAGCAAAAATGAATATTGCAAAAAAGATGATTCCTAGATGTCTAGTTTGCCACATGATTAACAGAGGTGGTCATTGCCACACATAAATGAGAATAGAAAGGCAAAAAATAAATAAATTATACAACCTCAGGCAACTTTAAATTAATATAGTTAAAATGAGAAAGAAAAGATAGGTTAGTGCCTCAAGGAAGGACGATTAGAGAATTGTATACCTGTCAGTTAAAAGCTTCTCCCTGGTTGCAAGGGCTCCAAATAGTAACACAGAGACCAGATACATTGCCGTAGTTGTAAGAGTTGCAGCCAGTGTTCCAATAGGAATTGAACGCTGAGTATCTTTTAGTGAGGCTGACCGATTTGAACCTGCCATAATTCCTGTCACAGCAGGGAAAAAGAGACCTACCATTGCACTGGAAACAAAAATTACTAGCAAAGTTAAAAAAGCAATAGAAAAATTATATCCGCCCAAAATTCATAACCAAAAAATCAAATAAATTGCCATACAAACATACAGCTAGTATATAAAATAATAGCCCTTCACCAAAAAGGAAAATAATAGTAGACAATTACAAGTTTAAAGAAATAGATTGATGAAACCGTGATTTTAAAAGAATGTCCTCAATAATCATAAAAAGAATCCAAATATTTGCATATTTATAACTTTAACTCACACCAGCAAAATAGTCAAACTACTAAAGTTCAAAAGATTAATGCCATGACTAACTTGAAATTCCAGGATACTTTTCCGTCAGGATCAGGGATTCCATTGTTATTGGTCTTCTGATAATCTGAGCTCCAGTTTTCTTTAAAAGAGTTCAAACTCAAGCCCGTGACCCCATCTGTAACAAATATTACAAGAAATATTATCCATTTACCCCCACCAAAACCAAAGCCAACAATTATAAAAGAATACATTTAATGGGAACATATATGTAAAAAGTCCAGTTACTATAATATAATGCCATAGTTGATTTGAACTAATCTGCACACCTATGTAAAAGTAAGCTAATCTTTAAGAAACTGGTCCAGGCATGCAGCCTTTGATCACTAAAATGAAAAAAATAAAAAATAATAACAGTATCCAACTAGATCCGAGTACCAACATCCGAAGATATTCCTTTCAGTATATTTGTTCTTGAATGGGGGCAGCGTTGCTTAGATTATTGACTTTATTTCGTGCTTTCAGCTGAGGTTGTCATACTAGCTTACTTGTATTTTCTTTTATTTCTAAACCTAAGTTTTTGTTTTAGTAACTGTTATTGTTGTTAATATTCCTACCATTATTATTGCAAATAATATTATCTCTAGCATTGTAGTAGTAATAACAATAAACAACAAGCTGAGAACAACACAACACTGAAGGTTCACAATATTACTTATGTATGAAATCAAGCCTACGTATTACGACCCCAAAATTAAATACACCATTAATAATAGTAGGCAAATTACATAGACAAAATATCAAGTACATGCAAAAACATATATACATATTGATAAGTGCCAGTTTCTGAAAGAAAGTTAAAGCTTCACTAACCTACAGGGTGATTCTTCCTCGCCAAAGCAATCCCGATATATATGCAGAACAGCGAGAATAAAACAGGTATGAGGAAAGCAGGTGCAACCCGATTGATCATTTTCACACCACCAAACACAATAAAGCACAAAAGAATAGTCACAACTATCCCATAGATTTGTAGGTCATGTGAACTCGGAGTTTGTATTGGAATTGATGTTCCATTAACTCTTGTGGTCTCTGTGTTGACAACATGAAAAAAGAATAAGAAATTACATACAATTTCAAATATTAGAAACAAGTTCTTTGTTTTTATTTTCTTTAACCTGAAATTTTTTTGGTAATTTATACCAATTCCCAGCAAAACATTTCAAAGAAAAAAGGTTCTACTATTTTTTTTTTTTTTTTGACAAGAAATGATAGAACTTTTATTAAAACAGCAGAAAGATTTACAAACAAGTGGATAAGAAGTCCACCATCTAAAAAAAACTAGCTAAGACCTCTCAAGTAGGCTACTTTACAAGAACATAAAGTTGGACCAAATTCATTTTACAGCTGCTATACATCCATCATTATATATGAAAGAGAATAATCCCTGAACTCATTCGAAACTAATGCCCAGAGATCTGCCCAGTATCTAACTCTATCCCAAAGTTCATCTACTTCCACTCCCTTATAATCCTCAAAAATTGTTCTTTTCGCTCCAACCAAATGTTCCAAAAGACTGCCAATACCAAACAACCCCACAAAGCTCAAAATTCTTGACCATCAACCTTGGTTTGAAATCTTTTCCTATTTTAGGTTTAACTTTATTTTAAAAATAAAATTTAAATTAAAAAAAATGTAATTCACAACTGGATTGAAGTTTTTCTTCTTCTTTGTTTAAGATATTATTGTGAACCGGAACATTGCTAAATTACCTCTAAAAATCCCAGCTGCTGGTACAGCTTTCAAGAAGGTTTCAACAGCTCCCAATACATAACTAAAATAACAAGAACACGAAAGCCTAAGGTCAGTACTCAACAACCATCCAGCACCATGCATAAAGCAATCAAAAGAATAGAACACTTTATTCAAGACTCAACTCCACCCGCCTCAGGACGTCAACCATCATGTCATTATGTCATCACAATTAACTTAACAGCGAACACTTACAGAGATCCAGCAACAGCATTTCCTAGAAAGAAACATAATCCAATGCTAACTCCAACTTCTGGACCAAGGGCACGACCAATTAGATAGTAAGGTCCACCACCCTGGAAGTAAAATGAATACAAAGAAGAATTCATTATCACTTCTTTCACAAACCTATTTGGTGAAAAATAAATTAACTCATAAAATACAGCATCAGAGTACTCAAAGGAAAGAACCATAATTCAACACGCATTACCTGATATGTGAATATAACACAATTAATAACATATAAAGCACAGGGTTAGCGATTCTTTGAAAGTAAGAATAACTGTTATGATTGAATCCAAATTGTAGACGCACAATCATGTAGCAATCTAAAATGGTATCACAATCCAGTTTCCAACTGTTAAGAGTAGCTAAAATATTGCTCTGGTATTTTATGACAGCGTGACGGCATTCTTAAAATACCCCGTCTAATATTTCTCTAGTCTGTCTTATCATATAAATATTATGTACCTTCATAGCACCATTCGTTGCAATTGCACTCAATGATATTGAAGTCAGGAAAGTACACAAGCCACAGAAGAAAACCAATAATAGTGACTCAGCTATGCCAGCCATACCAACAATCCTGTCATTTTTACATGTTAAGATATAATATCAGTAGCTTTTTTATATAAATAAATAAATTTAAAACATATATATCCGTAAGAACATGACTGGTCTAGAAGGAAAGGAAGCATAATGAAGTCAATCATTTGAAAAGCCATAAAAAAGAATGATACAGAAATAAAAGCAATAATCATCGGATTTGTTTCGCATGCAAAGGGCTTTAGAACGAGGAAGAAGCATGCCAGAGAAAAGGTCATTTTTATATATTGTTCATGCATCTTGCAAACAGCTTGAGAAATAGAATAAAATAGTTGCATATCAAAGAAAGATGAACCTCAAGCAAATTAAGAATTACCAAGAAAAGCGGATATAATAGATAATTCCCAATATGTTTTGAAGGCATGGCACAAATACACCCATCATTGTTCCCAATTTGAGATCACTTGGCTGCATGGTGATGCACATCAAAAGATACAGAAAAACATCAGAAATTCGGAACTGCAGTTCCAACTTTCAAGAAAGCATAACAATATGAGACTTCAACAACTCAAAAGGGGTAAAAGGCATACGCTACAAGTAACTATACATCTAAGCCAGCATCCTTATGATTTCCTAACCACACCTACTTTCAAAGTAATGACAAAATGACAAAAATAGTTGCACTGTTTTACCTTGTAATTTCCTCTATTGAATCCAAGCAAACAATGAGATAAAGAAGGGACTTGTGCAAGATACAGCAGGATTATCAATAAAGTACCATACCTTTGGTCGCCCCTGAGTGATAGCAATATCTTCACCATCTCTAGGACTTGATGGTGCTGCAGTTTGCTCATCTGTCATACTGTAGCAAGCATGAAACAAATAATTACCAGCCATTCAGCAACAAAAGTTATACCAAACATAAGTAAATAGCTTTTGTATCAAGAAAATTCTCCAAAATCAAACATGGGGGGAGAAAACTGCCAAAATATTCTCTCATCCTTACATCCTTTCTCAGAAAGAGATTACACAGAAAACAGAAACCACATATCAAAAACCATAACTTTAAGAGAGAAAATAAATTAATTGTACGTGTGCCTGCATCCCTCTGAATGCCTAGATGTGTATATATGTGTGTGTGTTGGTCAATTAAAATTATGTTCCGAGGGCACCAGAGACAGGGGTACATAAACAATATGACAAATATCGTAAAACCTAGGATACAGATATGGCAAAGCAAAGGACAAGACAGCAAAACAAAATAATATATTCAAAGTGCTTCCTCTTTTTTCATCAATGTCTTCTTTTCATGTGAGCCCTTAACATTTTAAAACTACCCGCAGAGACGTGATTTTCCTAACAATTTCAAAATCATTGTTCCTATTCACCATGTACATGCCATATTCAAGTGTCAAATTGGATAGAGACTTGGAGTATCAAAAGCATGCGAATCAGATACTACATATCTGAAACTTTTTGAGAGTATCTGCGTTTAAGGGTAATAGAACATGACATACTAATGAACATATCGAACATACCTCTTCAGACCAAGAATGTTGACGAGAGAATCAAAACCAAATAGTTCCAATTTTGATTCTTTCTGGGGCCCATTGGCTTGCACATGAGTAGAAGGCCCTTCTGGTACGTTAGAACCCATGTTTTCTTGGGTGCTCACTTTAATTTTCCTGTCCCCCAAGATTATAAGCAAGAATAAATAAAATTATATTCCACATGTTGCTCGATCTTTTTTACATGAGCCTTTCAACGTATAGGCACAAAATAAACCAAACTTACCTGAATAGGAATATCAATTTACAAGTATCTTTATAGCTATCAAAAACATTTTAACAAGGAAACTCGGATTTTTTTTGTTCCAAGGAATTATTACAACAACCCATGAATAAGATATCTATAAATTTTCATAGACTGATGTTATGCCAAACCATAGATTGGGTTACCCATGAATAATAATAAAAAATATATAAGTGAAAAATGCATGTACTCTTCGTCAGGAAACATGTTTATCATTAAGACAAAAATATGCAAAAAAGGATGGACAAGACGTCCATCAAATTACAAATTTGCTTACTTTCAACTCAAAACTCCAAACCAAAATGATTGCATTTAAAGGAATATCCTGAAATGCTTGGATATATATGACCAAAACAAAAATCAAACCTAATTTAGTCCCAAACTCACCCCATTTCCTCCACCCTAACATCAACTAGCCTCTTATTTCATTCCAACCAAACAATCCACATAAAAACCAATACCCCACAATGCCAAATGATAATCGCATTGTGTTGGCCCCAGTCCCCAACTGATCTTCACCAGCAAGGAACAAAAGTTTCTAAGATAAACCTAAACCACCCCGACAGTTTCATCAGCCTAACCCAAATTTGTGTTGTAATAGGATCAGCACTCTCCTATATCGCTTTGCAAAAACACAGCACACCACTATGGAGATCTAAACACACATAAGCTCAAATAGACTTCTTTTCTGGAGCATGTCATGAGTACAAATGTTTCATGAACCAATAGAAAACAAAAACTGCACTTTTGATTGGGCACACCGACCTTTGACATCATCTATATGGCTCAAAACCTTGATCAGAATGCAGATAACAAAATTAATGATTTACCCAACTACAATCTTTTATCGAATTGACCAAGATTTGAGGAGACGATATTCTCGGAATTCACAATCATTCAAGTTCACTCAAAAATTTATATCCCCTACAAGCAAAAACCAAAGAAGATAACTACTATACACGCCACTTGGAATTAACTTTCATACGATTAGTATACAAATGTGACTTGGGCAGCGCTTTAGTGTACATTCAAATTCAGAATCCAAGCATCTTAAGAATTCCCATTATTTGAATTCAATAGCTCATTCTACTTAACAATCAACATTCTGGCAAATTGCACTGTGGGTCTAACTCATTTTTTATTTCGACAAGAATTCAACATAAAGAAAGCTTAAAGCATCAAAGTGCACTTGTGGGTTTAATCCATTTGATTTCCGAAAATAAATCATTATACACAAATCCTGAAGCACCAAACTGCACTTGTGGGTTTAATTCATTTTTTATTTCCGACGAGAATTCATTATATACAAAACTTAAAGCATCAAATTTTACTTGTGGGTTTAACTCATTTCCGATTTCCGACAAGACTTCATCATACACAAAGCTTAAAGCATCAAATGAACTTGTGGGTTTAACTCATTTTCCACAATAAACTCATTAAACGCCACAAAATTCATTCTTTAACCACCATTCAATACCCTAAGTCTCAGATAAAGACAGCGCACATACTTGAGTGAAGCTTGGTGGACGGGGAGAGAAGACGAGGAAGAGGAGGAGGAGGAGGAAGGATCCATGGACGACATCTCGAGCACGGCGCGATCGTCGTCGACGACGGGGCGATACTTGCGACCCCTCTGGCCACGGAACTCCTCTTCCGCACCGGCTTCGACGTCGGCATTGTCCATTTCTGCGCCCTGTTTGGATCGATCCGATACAAAACTATTCCTACAGAAACTGGATTTAGATCTGTGCGAGAAACGGATAGAAAGAAAGGATTTTTATATAATATTTGCGGAAAATTAAGAAACGATGATGTTATTGAATACTGATTGTTCAAAAGAAACGCAAAGAAAAAGAGAGAGGCGTCTTTGAATTGAAGAAACCCGGAGACGAAATCAAATGAGAAAAAACGTTGAGCAATGAGGACGTTAAGTTTTTGGCACCGCGGTAGCAGCACGCGCCTTTTAAACTCGTTTTCGCTTTCTGTAAAAACCCATTTTTTGTTGGATTTTTACGTTTTTTTTTTCTTTCTTTCTGTAATCTTGTTTCTTTTCACTAATTATATTTTTTGTTTCTGTAATTTTGTAGCAAAAATGTCGTACGATAGTTATAAATTCTATGTCACCTCATATTTTTTATACAAGAATTGACGTAAATGAATCTATAGAGAGTCTGATCTTAAAAGAGTCTCTTTAATATTTCTCAAACTATTTATCACAAAAAATGGAAAGAAAAAACAAACGCAATGGATGATAAGCCTCTCCTAATGATGAATCAAACCATCAATTCTCACATTATGTGATTTACAAAATATGATTTTAAAATAAGAAAAACTAATGAAAATGGCTTGAAAACTTTGAGTTTTAACGATAAGGACAAAATAAAGAGTAAAGTGAATAGTACCAGGTTTGACTTTTTAGTGTAAAATTGTGGTTTTTCGTTAAAGTGAACAGTACCGTAGGCTTTTCGTTAAAACTCCCTTTAAAATATATATTATTGCGTATTTACCCCATTTATGGAGAACATTAATACCTCTGACCGTTTTTTTTTTTTTAAAATACTGTACTATAAAATAAATGTTACCAAAATTGTTGATGTATGCGAATGATGGTTTTTGTTGTATTTCTCTTTACTTGTGAGTGAGACATCTTAGAGTCAATATTCGTAAATGGCGAGTTCAAACAAAATTATTATAGATGTCCATTGTATGACTTAGTTTAAATCCTCCGTCCTAAATATAAACTTATTGTTGTATTAAAAAAAAAACATTGTACGTGTATGATTAACTGTGTTACTAATACAGTATTAGTCAATAAGTTACAATAACGATAACAAATACACTGAATTTGTAATATAAAACAAAGTCAAAGGGCTCGTGGTGATATGACTCATTTTTTGTTCTTATCATAAGGACAATTAATTTCATATGTTTTTTTCCTAATAATAATAATTTATAAATAAATTTAAAAAATAAATAAATAAAACCAACTGGTGTTTTCGTCATGTATTCCACCATTTCGGAGCCAACAAGGCTCACAGAAACATTTCAATCTCCCCTGACAACCAAATATAAGAAACATTTGAATCTCAAAAGGTTAAAGAGTGTTGCAACAAAAACATTGCCAAGGGTCGTCTGAATTTTTCATGAATTTTGTTGAGAATATAACTAAGAAGTAAATTACAAGGTAACTTCGTTGTCCATCTCCACTACACATAATTAACACAGAATTATACAGCAAAGGACTAAACGGATGTATAAGAACAAGAGAAGCAAAAGTGGGAACTGAGTTTACGAACCGAAATCGAAGAAATATCCAGCTAAACACAGAAAGAACTTGCAAAACTATTCATCTTTAACAGAGTCTTTCTTATGCTTTCCATGCCTCTCCTTTAGTTTCTCGACTTTCTCACTCGCATTATGCTGATTGGTGACCGATCCCTCTTGAGCGCTGCACATCTGGGACTTTATCTTGAACCCGAATTTCTTTGATACATTTCCCCACGTGCTAGAACCTTTTACACGACCCAACTTCTCGATCTCTTGTCTCATGTTCGAACACTCCTTCTCAAGCTCAGATACCCGCATCCTCATATGATCCATCCCAACCTTTAAAACCTGATTCTCCCTCACGGTTGTGGCCCAGCCTCCCTCAGTAGACCCAGCAAACCCGCTTCTTAACTGTCTTGATCCATCAAGATTTTCTGAAACCAGAAAGCAGTCCGCAATAGATGTCCTAAGCTGAAGCTGCTCAAAGAAGAGAACTTGAACAACTATTCTAAGGGGTAGCCGCTCGTTCTGTGCAGCATGAGTGCAAGCTTCCAAGGAAAGCTTCTGGCAGTCCATCAACCGGCAGAGCTGTTCCCTGTCGGACTCTGCCAACCATGGGTGTGACTGCAAGTTGTAAGCCATTGAAAACAATAAACACAGAAAGTTACGCGATTGTGATTCTAGAAACATTGAGGTTGAGAGAATATTTCGGGAGGATGTGATGTGGTTATTTTCTACATGGCATTATGGGTCAACTGTCTATTCAATGATCTTATAACCAAAAAAAAAAACGAAATATATATGAACCATTGATCGATTCTTCTAATTACCTTCAAAAAAATATCTATTGCGCGGTAAAGACCATCATCCAAGGGTCTGGCATATTCTGGAACAGCAGCAGCAAGAGCCTGAAACTTAGGGAGCTTCAAGTTGACATCAGGGGCGACCTCTGCTAGGTATCCATCAATGAGCTTGGCTACCATTGTGATTGGGGTCAGTGAAGGGCCTGAAGACCCAATCAATTGTTCATCATCAGCCGAACATGGAGACACTCCTCCTGTAATTTGTTCCATGGCAAGGAAGTGGTCTAGAATTCGTTGCAAGCAGTCAACATTGTATAGAGTCTCCATAGAATAAGAGAAGTTTGGCATCAAAAGATCTTCCAACGTAGCTTGATCAAGCTGCATGCCAATTCTTTTCTCAAAATTTGATATGCAAGAAGGGTTTGCTCGAAGAATCATGGCTGTTCGAAGTAAACCAAACAAAAATTTAGTTGGAACTACACGCTTCTGAAATGGAAGTAACCGATCAACCTCTTCAAGTAAGAGCTTCTGGTCTTCTTCTGATGGTGGGGACCCCAAGGACACTGGTTTAAGATTAGTACTATAATCATTGCCTTGACGCCGATTGAGCCCAGGAAGGTACTTTTTTGCATAAAAGGTGATTGAGGCTGCAATAATCTCCTGTTTGATGCCACGAGATTCCATGACCGAAATCAGCCTCTGGTAGAGAGGCAAGCTTAAGGTTGATGCATCCTCGTACCACCAATCTGAACTTGATTTCTTTGGTCTGGCCCCTGTACTTATTCCATTCCACAGGACACTCCCACCAGGACTTTGCATGGGGCCGCCATGCTCCTTGACAGGCCACCCAAACAAATTAGGATCAGTGGATGCTTTTGTGGCAAGTGACTCCATGCACCTTTTTGGAATGTCAAGATCTTCAGCGTACGGGAGAATGTCATCACAAGTTTGAAGTGTCTTTAGCGAGTCCTTCCAATTTCGAAGAACTACTTGATTGAGAAAGGCTTCACTTTGTGTGACTAAGTTGTCCTCCCCGTACTCTTCAGTCATTTCTAGATGCTCAGCAGCACATCGTAGATATACAACATTTGAGGCGGTTAGCTCAAATTTCACCCCGTAGCAGAACTTGGCTACCAATTCAAATGTTTTCGCCCCACCAGGAATATCAGGGATGGTTATGACACGTCTTTCTTCTCCTTCAGATGCTTCAGAAATCAGTCTTTCCATAACCCCACTTTTTGAGAGCAAAGGAAACTGCATCGAAAGGCCATTCAAAGGTGAGCGTAGCTTTCAAATTTTAATCTATGCATGCATATGGGGTTGACACAAAATTATGATTGAGAACTCGAGCGTAGAGCCATAGAACCTCATAAAAGGAGTCAAAAGCCATTCTCTAAAAAGGGTACGCAACGAATTGTCCCAAGTTGTAAGGACAGTAAATCAAGTGATAGTTACCAAAAGGAAGTAAAAGGAAACATGGAACAGAGAAGCTTACCTTATGCAGATGAAATGACATCTCTCCAACTTCAACAACAATGTCACTAGGAAGCCCAGTGGTGCAGAACCTATAATTGTTACAAATCATATATATGTCAGTCAACAAAAAAGAGAGAATAGGGGGAACTAATTTACACATGAAGGAGTAATTCATTGTATCAGCAGTCAAAAAGACGAGCGAGTCATGATTTTTGAAATCAATCATGAAGCATAGACCTCATAATGCAAAAGGATAATCACATACATGGCTTCCATTTCACAACATGGATACAAATCCATCATAGATAATCATTACCTAGTACAAAAAAGAATTCAGTCCGACATCATTTTGTACTGTTAATCAAAAGTATAAGGTTTGAAAAAAGAAAAATGATTACTAGCACAAGGCAATCTACAGAGAGAATTCAACCGCCCATGTATTATGCAGGAACATGCAACTACTAGATCCTGATCACCCAAAGAGCATACATAATTGTAGGTATAACCAAACAGCATATGCTAAGGCAAGAATTCATCAATTCTTAACAAGCAGCGGAAATGTTTGTATCAACCGCCTTTCTTTTAAGCATTCTTCAAGCCAAAATCGGAGTAGAGCAATGGAAAAAGAATAGTCTGAAGTAACAATTCTCCAAATTTTACTAAATCCCAGCTAACACAACAAATTTTACTTTCCATACAAATCCAAGGTTTGCAGACTGAATACAAACATGAAAAAAGTAAACCCATAATTAAACCATTTTAATTATGATACAATTTCTGAACAATTCAGAGCATATACATATACATACATATATATATATATATATATATATAAATACACACAATCTGTCACAAAGAGTATCAAATTTAAGATGTCAGGATGCATACCAGGCCTGTCCTTGTTTATGGAATGCATCAGTTTTAGATCCCAATTTCACACAAGCCATTTTTTCTACCAGTAAAAGCAGTACAGAACAACTTCAACTTCCCAACAGAGATAAGCCAATCAGGTATGCAGAAACAAACCCCTCAAGGCAAAATGCACAAGTAACTGGCCAAATCAGGTAGTTTCATAAGCAGAGGAAGAAACCCAAACAGCACTATCCCTCAAAAACCACTCTAAAAGCCCAAATCAGCCAGAAATTCCCTGAAAAAAAAAAGCCAAAAGCTTCTACCCAAGAACGCTTAAACAGCACCACAATGTAGCTTTCTTTGCAGAAACCACTGAATTTTCTGGAAAAGCTGACCCAAAAAACCAGTAGATATAACAGAAGAAAGTGAATTCCTTCACAAACCCAGTTCTGAATCCATGAAAATTCCTCCAAAACAACTCCACCACAGAATACCCACCTCCAAAAGAACCAAAAAACCCCACAAAAAAAAATTAAAAAATAAAATAAAAACTCAAACTTTCTAATTCAGACAGCGAATTTAGGTCAACCCCTCCAAACAGCAGCCCCAGAAAACTCCAAAAGGAGATGCTATAGTAAATTTAACTTGAAAGAAATTTCCAAACTCCCAATGAATGTGTGATGTAAAATAATGTCTGCAAATGTAAAACCGGAAGACCCATTTGCCCAAAAGACAGCGAGGCGCTTGGAAACCCTAACATGCAATGGCCCATAATTAATGGCAGCACAGTAGCTCTCCCTCTCTCTGGCTCCGAAGGAAGGAAGACCTTCTCCTCTCTCACGCACACGTGTGGGGTCCTCTGGCTCGCGACACACTCATTTCACTTTAATAACTTGGTTTGGGAGAAAGAGAATCTTTGGCCCAAGCAATGATTTTGATTTTGTAGTTGGAGCAAATTTCTGCTTTTGGTCTTTGTATTTTCAATTTTTCGCGATTTAGGTTTTTTTTATTATAATAATGTGAGAAACAAAATAAAAACCCATGTAAGGGTAAATTTTGTTTTTATATATAATAATCCTTAGTACGTTTGGACGTATTTTTAAAATAATTAAAAGTGTTTTTGTTAAAATTAATTTTGAATTTAATAAAAATTTAAGAGATTTTTACAAAAGCACTAGATATGTATTTCTTACAAAAATCACTTTAAATATTGTTTTTTATGATCTAATTAAATTGATTTCAGAAACATTTTGAAGAGTAATTTTTAGTCATTTTATTAAATAGAAATGGTAGTAGATTCATTAGAATAAAGAGCAAAAGGACATTGCAAGTAGTCAATTAAAGGAAAGCAAGACTCCTCCACCAAGTAAATCTGAGATTAGATTCACAGTGATGTCAAGCCAAGTACAGCACTAACAAACAAAAAGACCGAGGCGAGCAATCGGGAAGGTTTCTATCGCGTCCCTCTGTTAGCACCTTTTTTTTAATTGTACGTTGTTCCAGTTATTAATGAATATCATACTCGTTTTAAAAAAAGAAACTATAATTTTTTAGGGGTTTTTTTATCCTAGTTTAATGACAAGAAAGAATAGAAGCAACAATTATCTGTTTGATCCAGCAAGGCCATGTGGGTGTGCGTTACTAACGCTTTATATGAAAATAATTAAATTCTTCAGACCAAAACCAAAGGAACAATATTAATTAAATTTAAATATAGTATTAGTACGTCGACGTTTTAACTGAGATTTTGACTGATTTCCGAGAATAAAAATTGATAGGGGTTTGGTTAGAGAGAGAGTCAATTTATTGTCCCATGCAGATGCATTGCATAAATTTAGAAGTGGGACCAATACGTTATTATTCACCTACCCCTCCTGCCCCTGCACTGACGGAGATATATGCTCCGTAAGGTCGGTTACGACGACGCGAGACTTTATGGGAGATTGAAGGGTATTTATGGAATTTCATTATATAGCTCCACTGTGTATCAGTTATAACTAATTATTATTGAATTCGTCGCTGTCATTCTTGAGAGTCGGACTTAAAACATTATTTTCGAGTAAGCTTAGGTGAACCAACTTTTTAGAACACATTTGCAAATTTATCGTGTGTCATTACTAATAAATAAACATGTTAATTAATAGTTAAATAATAATTTAATCATTAACAGCTACATCATGTGATGTATAAAATATAGTTTAAATAGATGATCTGAAGCATTATTAATTACTTTGTAACTTATAAGTAATAACTTAACACAGAGTGTTGTTATGTCCACATACATGGCATGTTATCACTCTTACTCAATGGTCAATATTTAGGTTGGGGTTCATATAGTACTACGGTCTAGTGATATTTCTCTTCACTTATAAATTGAAGGTTTTAGGTTCAATTCTCGCCAAAAGCGAATTTGAAACACATTATTGCTAGCCCATTATGAGACAAAGCCCGTCTATTTCCTCTTAGTGTAGATAATATTGTTTGTTAAAAAAAATAAAAATTTAGGTTGGGATGTCTCTTCACGTCATCAGTTCGGCATCTTTCACAAAAGTTAAAAAGCTTCTGTATTTTGGTTAGGCGTGGCCTCACATTGATCTACTGGGTGTGTGAGCTGTTTTAATCATACAATACCAATGTTTATTTTCTAAAGACAAGTTGCAAAACCAAACATAAGAATAAGAAATACAAGGGTACATGAAACTTAAATAAGATGATTATACTATTTTTTTAGTAGATCGTTAATATTAGTGAGTTAATAGTTGTTAGGGCATGAGAAATCGGTGTAAATACACAAAGTACATAGACATTATTATTTTCTGCTACTATAGTAACGCGACATCTGCAAATTAATTCTACTGATTTATTAAAGTTTCAAGTTCATTGTATTGCTTAAAAAATAATGGCTAGGATTTGAAAGATAGTGATTGCGCATAAACGTAGGTGTGAAGTTTTAGTACAGAGTTCAATGCAATGCAAAAACACATAATCTTGTATATTGTAAGTTTGCACGGCGTGGGAGGGACGTTCAGATAACATGATGAGTATTTATTGTATCAGAATTTGCGTTGTTTACTTTGTACTTCATAATTTGCTTTGCAAAACAATAAAATACAACATTCCCAACCAATCGATATGACCCTGGAAAGCGGTTTTTGCTAAAACTCGAGCAGTTTTTTGGAAACTCACTTAATCTTTGAAACTTTATTTTTGGCAGTCGATGATGAGAGAGGAGATGAAGGAGTCGAACATGAATGTCTTACATATTTGGGCAAAAAATTATAATTAAACTAGTAACTAATTGAGAAATTTGATGAACGTGATATAAAATTGGTAAACATTGACGAGCCTTAAGCCACAATAATTGATACAAAGCACACAAATGGCCATTACGATGGAGGTCTCAAGTTAGACTTACTTGAGTGACAAGTTTGACATCTAATTTTATTATTAGACCTTACATGTAAGAGAAGTACTTTTACTGCACAAATACGCGTTCATTGTGTCTACGATTCAACGCCATATGACAAAAAGAATTGCACATGTCGTTTTAGCACCGACCCAAAATACTACAACAACGTATACTCGTGTCTTGGAAGTTAATTTCGGCTATTAACCCACCAAAACAAGGCCTAGCAGTACTAACACCGTATATCACCCTTTGCTGCCATGAAGAGCCGCCGCTGCCGACCACGGGAGGATAAACCACCACCGTAGTCGTGTTATATACATCTTTTTCCTTCTCAGCTGCCTTGCAAACAGATCAAAAGGCAACAAGATACTGGAGATATGAGCTACTTCCGTAGCTTCAAACCCAAAACTGCATTCAACTATGCATTTGACCCTTCGGATTCCGGGAAGCACCCTGATACACCGGGAAGACGACACAAAAACAGCAAAAAAAATTTGGACCATTTCTCGATTTATGCGTGTCATCCTTGCGCAGGGGCCATGCTAATCTTCTCTGTATCGTTCCAATTTTATCGGATGTCCCCGAAGGGACAAGCTGTGCTGTGGAGCAAAGGTATATAAACGTTCATACATATGAAGACTGGCCGATATGGGACAAGTGTTGCCTTGTTTCTAATACTTGGTTTTCCTTCTTTACCAATCAGGGCTTCGGCCCCAACCCAATCTCACGCACACAGGCCTAATTGGGCTTTTCCTTCGTGGGTTCGAATTAATTTGTTAATTTTGAATTACATACTTTCTCTTTTTCAATAAAAAACTTTGAAAGTAACACGTCTCCGCAGCCCTCTCTTGCATGCTAAATGCGCACCTTTACGTTCATGCCAATCAGACGAGGATACGCGTTTGGCAACATCATATAATGTTTTATATAGTGAGTAATATATATATATATAGACACACACACATATATGTTTTATTATAAAATTTTCTGTTGAATCGTAACTTAACACATTAATGTTTTTTTTCTTCTTGTGAGATGTCATTTAAGTCTAACATGTAAAGAATACGTATTGAGTGATGTAGGAGCACGTTGGCCATTAAGCTTAATATACAACAAGTCACGTGAGCCTAACACGGAAAAAATACATTAAGCTTAATATATGACGAGGGGTGTTGGGATCAACACACTAATTCTGTAATGTAGATTTCACTTTCAATACTAATTCGTAGTCTTTTCATTAATACAACACCCACGACATGTAAATCTTGTAGTATATTCATATAGTAAGACGCAAAATAATAACACCGCGAACACATTTCTATGTGATTTCTTTCATACTAAAAAACCTATGGAGCATGGGCCCCTCTCATTGCTGAAATGTGCCGAGGGCGACTACTGTAACACTCTCCAGTCCTCTTGTACAGTGCTGTTGCAATTGGTGGAGTGACCTGTGACCTCCCCAAAAAGGGATCATGGCCGTAATTCAAAATCGTGAGTTGCTTCTTGGCCCAAGAATCTTGGGTAAGTATTATAATAATGTTCCTGAGCTAAAATGCGCCTTCTCTCTCTCTTGTCCTTGGATGCTTCTCTCTCTTGGGTCTCGAGCTCATCTCTTTCTCTCTCTCTCCTCTCTGCATGCTTGGAGAGATGGTCTCCATTTGAAAAGCATGGAAAAGGCAACACACATTTGTTGAAGAAGGTTCTAGTTTCTGTAACAACGTTTGAAAGCCCAAAACCTTCAAAACCCTGCTACTTGTAATAGCAGTGATTGTCGTTTTTACTCCTGTCGTTTCTTCTGGGCATGGCAAATCCCTGCTCCTCTTTCTCTCTCTACCCCTTTCTCTCTCTTAACAGTTTCCATGCCGGACCCATTCTTTATCTTGTCGTCTTGCTTTCTATTTTTTTGATAAATTATTTTATGAAAGTTCAAGTTTTTATGTAACCAAATAAAAAATGCTAACATTTCAAAAACATCTCTGGAACTGCTTGGCAGGAAAATCACCTCTCCTGAAAAGCTGCTGTAAAACCCATTAATTTGTATTATTTTTTCGTTCCAGTTCTGTTTGGTTGTGGAGATATGGAGATTTTGGGAAGTGGGTAACTTTATTTTTACTGGTATTTTTGTTTTCTTTGGGGACTTTGAAGCACAGGAAGTGTGGATGCATGCAGACTGCAGTGCAAGGATAGCAGATTCATGATTTGGAGGATGAGAACTTTGAATTCATTGGTGAAAGATGCCAACTTTCTCTGTGTATGCTTGAGAATTCACTGAGAAAAAAGGTACCCACTTTACTTTTTCTCTTTTTCTGTTACTTCTACAACCTTGAAGCCTTCTGGTTTACGAAAGTTTTTGAATTTGTTAGCTTTTATTTATTTATTTTTATTTTCAGTGATCAGAAAAAAGGAATGCATGTAATGGATGTTATGAAAATTGGCGGTGGAAGTTTTGCTATTGTAATTTCAGTAACTAGGCAGAAGAAATTGTGTTGTTTTTGGTAGAATTTGGTAAATTGGAAAGATGGGTTGTGTTGCATCTAGGATTGATAAGGAAGAGAGGGTGAGGGTTTGCAAGGAGAGAAAGAAGCTAATGAAACATTTGGTAGGGTTTAGAGGTGAATTTGCAGAGGCTCAGCTGGCTTATGTAAGATCATTGAGAAACACTGGAGCAGCACTTAGACAATTTACGGAGTCGGAGACGTTGGAGCTTGATAGTACTGCTCCATACGGCTTGGAATTTCCTGCCTCGCATCCCCCTTTGCCTCCTTCTCCGCCTCCACCACCACCTTTGAGCCCTGATTTGAGAAAGTTGTATGATAGTCACAGAGAAGAAGTATGCATTGAACTTACTGAGGATGATAGCAGCACTCCACCACCTCCTTCGGGCCCTAGCTCGTTGTGGGAGTCTTGGGACCTCTTTGGTCCTCCTTCACCAGAGCATCATAAACATGATGAAACGGTGGAACCACTTGAGGAAAAATGGGAAGAGGCTAGGATGGAATTTGAGGAAGACGAACAGGAAGAGCAAACGGTTGCTAATGTTGTGAATTCGCCGCCTAAAAATCTGCAGTTCGCAGAACCCATCGTGGAGGATGTATCAGTGAAGAAGCGGCATACTATGGACACTGCAGATATGCCCATGGTACTAAGGAGAAGCAAGAAGACCTTGGAGGGTATAGCTAAGGTGTTGGATGATTATTTTCTGAAATCATCAGATGGTTTAAAGGAAATTGCTGTTCTTATGGACATCCAAGGAGGGGACACTTTTGTGCCACTCAGTACTAACGAAAGCAAATGTAAGATGTTGTTGATTTATGGATTTGGTTTCTCTTAAATGTTGTCTTCTTTTATTTATTGATAATTTTTTTTACAGACACAAACTTTATAACAAAGTTGGAGAAAAGTACTAATAGCATGGTATGGAACTTTGTAAAACTAAATATGCACTTCTAACTTGAAAATACATATCACATTGAAGTCAAAATTTCAAACGTATTAGTTCTCTACAACACTTTGTTATCGTGCAGCTTAACGCAGTCTCTATGCCTGTGCACTTGTGTTTACTGGCTGTTTCGCTTATTAAGCTCCTCCACATATTTTCTTTGCTGTATGATTTGCAGGGAAGAGTTCCAATTCCACAAAGGTCTTTAGTGCATTCCCATGGAGCTGGTCTTCTAGGTCACTTCAATTTCCTAAAGATGCGGTTGAGTCTAGTGGTTCAAGTGAACCATGCAGGCCAGGAGCTCATTGCATCACACTGAAAAAATTATATGGTCACGAAAAGAAACTTTACACAGAAGTTAAGGTAAGAGTAGTAATTGACGGTAGTATATCCAGTGAAGATATTCAGAATGTGTATTTAAATATCACAAGCTAGGCCTTGTCCCCCTCTGAATTTAATCATTTTTATTGTGCAGGAGGAAGAGTTTATCAAATTTGAGCATGACAGGAAAACCAAATTACTACAAAAACTAGAGGATGAAAACAATGACTGGACCAGGACTGAGAAAATTCGGCTGAGCATTGAGAGTTTGCAGTCTGAAATCTTACGTCTTCAGCTCTCAATCAGCTCTACTTGTTCTTCTATAGTGAAGCTCATAGATAATGAGCTGTATCCTCAGTTGGTCAAGCTAACTTCCGGGTATTGTTGAGATTATGAAAACCATTGTTTTTTCCTTGGTCTAGAAAAATAACATGGATGCTATTCTATTAGTTTTAGATTCTGGAGGACAGTAGAATGTATAAAGTACTCTTGATCACTCCGGGAAAATTGTCCTTCATGATGACGGAAATTATGATTTTTTTCTGTTCTCATTCATCTCATTCACCATAGTTATCAGACAGTGATGATATTGTATCCTCCTCTTGGTTCTATAAATTTCATTAGTACTCCTTCCTTCACACTTTCTTTTGCATACAGCAAGGTGTTTAGTAGTCTTTCTAGTTGATACCAACCTAGTAGCGAGTACATGGAACAAGAAGTTGTTTTATCCCTAAGCACCCTTTTAATTGAAGAAAACCTTGATTTAATTGTACTTCATTTGTCTTCAGGATTAAAATTGCGTTACCTTGAACATGGATTCTCAACTGCCCTTCTACACATTTTAATGGAATGTGGTGAAACATTTCCCCGCTTATTTGTATCCTGAGATGTCTTTTTGCATGGCCCTCTTGCAGGCTTTTGCGCTTGTGGAGAACGATGTATGAATGTCACCAAGTTCAGCATTACATCTCCCAGCAGTTGAATACTCTTACTGATATCCAAAAGCTAGACTTGAGTAGCAACTACCACCGCCAAGCAACAATTCAACTAGAAACCGAGGTCTCTTGCTGGTACAACCACTTTTGCAAAGTCATAAAATCTCAACAAGAGTATGTTAGAACCCTCTCCAGGTGGATCCAACTTACCGACAGTCTTGTTGATGATGATCGAAAGAGTCTGTACTCATCTTCTATTTGTTGGATGTGTGAACAATGGAATCTTGCCTTTGAAAGATTACAGGATAAGGTACTTCTGTTGGCTATCACTGATTTTCTTGACAAGATTTTCAGTCTGTCGTACTTGTATAACAAAACACGAGTTGGACGCTTGCTGTGCAGAGGTAAAACATGTGGTTGAATTTTGACAGAAAAACAAATGTGTTTACATTTCTTGTTGCATCTTATGAGAATTGAGAAGGTATTAAATTGAGTACTAGACGGTGAGGTATTAGGCTATCAAGATGTACTGAGATGTGGAAATTGGATGAATCAATTGTGCTTTAAATTAAGTGCAAATCTTCGTATCTTGAAGTTAAGAATAACTGATTACTTTTATGAACCATTTTATTTCGTAACCTAGTTTGTGCTTGGTGTTGTACTTATAATTCTGAAACTATTAAGTTATAACCTGTGCTGTTTTATGTGGGGAGCTATGATTTTTTATGCTTTTTATTTTTGCTTGCAGGAGGCAGCAGAAGCCATTAAGAGCCTTCTATCAGCTATCCGCTCGATTTTCATGCAACAAGAAGAGGAGCACAATCTGCAGAAAAAATATGAAAAACTTGACAAAAGGCTGCAAAAGGAGTTATGTACATTAGCTGAGATGGAGGAAAAGAGCACTGCGGAAGATGGGTGTTCCAGTTTAGGCCCTAAGCATCCATTGTCGCTTAAGCGCGCCAAAACTGAAGCCTTAAAGAAGCAAGTGGACAGCGAGAAGGCTAAATATCTCAACTCGGTCCAGGTTAGTAAGGCCATGACATTGGAAAACCTGAAAACGAGCCTTCCTAATGTATTCCAAGCGTTAATGATGTCTACAAGCCGCTATGTCGAAGCAGTTGAGGCTGTTTGTGGGCACATTATAACAGCTGATGGTTTTGATTCCAATTCTGAAACTGCACTGCCCCCAACTTGATAGATTTATACTGGGGGGCTAGCAGGTTATCGGCGTAGTTGAAATTCCACTTCTGAAACTAGTTAATCAGCTATGCCACATGTTTAGAGGAAACCGCAGCAGTGCCAAAAGAGAAAGGGACGTAAATGCCTTTGCCGGTGTCAATTCGCCGCCAAGAACAGTGAATGATGTTGGTGTCACAACAACTGGGACGCTGTTCAGTATAAAACTGTTATATGGGCAAAGCGGAGGCAGCTGGTCAGAGAAACTCTAGATTGCGAATGAGAGAGTCCTCAGAAAATGTGTTATCCACTGAATCTATCGATGCAATTGTGCATTAGATGTTGCTGAAAAATTAGGGAGAGAAAAACCTTTCAGGATGATTGTGTTGTGCATTACAGACAATAGCGGAGCCAGGAATTATTTGGTGGGTGGGCTAAACTAAAATTATTACTAGGAGATCAAATGGTTCAATTTTTTTTGTTACTCGCATAAAGTTACACAATGACAAACCTGAAAGTAATAATTTAAAGTAAGAAATTTAACTATGAATAAAGCAAGTTTCAACTAGATTTAACAAAGAAAACATTTGAAGTTGCAACTTATAGTAGAAAGAAACATACATCATCAATCTTGTCATAACAACTTAACAAATAAAAGAAAAAGTATCTATTCAAGTTGTGCCCTGCGATCCTTAATAGAATTGAAATCATTTGTTATTTCTTCTGAATCAATCTTTTTGGCAAGCTCTTTTTCAATGTACACAACCATTGAATCTGCTAGAAATTCACTCTCCATCTTGTTGCAACATCTTGTTTTAATAAGATTCATTGTTGAAAAAGCTCGTTCAGTAGTTGCTGTGGAAACGGGAAGAGTCAGTACAAGTCGAATTAACCTATCAATCAAATAGTACCTTTTAGACCTCTTTGTTTCAACTAATCCCTGACATAATTCCGAAGTAGTAGACATTTTTTGAAATACAGGATGATGCGATACATCTGATTCATAGATTTTCAACTCACATCTCAACGTATGTAGCTCTTTTTCTGTGAAATCCATAGGATAAAATTTTTCTGCAAGCTTGCAAATGTGATCAATGTTGAACGCCTTAAAAGCTTCTCTTGGTTCTAAAGCTGAACTGAGAATAAGAAGTTCCATTGCCTCTTCACTAAACCTACTATTTAGCTCTGCCAGCTGAAAATCTATTGCATTATTGAAGATATCAATGTGATAATGATGCTCAAATGTAATATGATCTGTTTGCTGACAAGAACGACCAGTTCCTACTTTGTATTGAGCATTCATATCGGGCATATCAACATCATGTTTTTTGCAGAAAAAGTCACTTTATCAATAAAGGTAGCCCAACCATCCAATCTCAACTTCTGAAGGACATCTTTTGTAGTAGTGACTAGGTTCATAGCATTTAGAATGTCTTGTGACTTATTTTGCAGTTCGCGACAAATGATATCAGTGATTCCCATGATCTCCTGCAATAGATGCAAGATGAAAGTAAATTTAAAAGATCTGATTGCATTATAAGCACCAGTAGCTTCCCCACGCAAATAGTTTGTAGCAGATCTATCATTCTTTTTGTTCTCAAGTACTGTACAAGATGCGTCGTACATATGTATCAAGTCACACACTGAATCATAATGAGAACCCCAACGAGTAGCTCCAGGTCGATGTATAGTACCGATTTGATTAGCTCCTCTTCCCGTCTCAAGTTCACCAGCACCCACCAACTCTTCAATGTTCACTGTGTGTGCAACCTGCAACTGAGTATGACGCTTTGGAGAAGTAGTAATAACATTTACAATTGAACCTAATGCTGAAAAGAATAACCAGATAACAGCTACTTCTTTTGATGTTGCAACTAATGCCAATTGCAGTTGATGAGCAAAACAATGCACATAATAAGCAGATGAACACTCTTTAATAAATAAAGATTGTAGCCCATTCCACTGACCTCGCATATTACTCGCACCATCGTAGCCTTGACCTCGTAACTTGTTTAAAGGCAACTCATAGAAAGCAAGGACTTTTTTTATCTCCCTGTGAAGTGTTGGTGCAGTAGTGTCTTCAACCCACACAATATCTAAAAACCGTTCTCGTAGAAAACCATCATTATCAACAAATCTTAAAATAATGGCCATTTGCTCTCTGTGAGCAATATCATGTGCTTCATCAACAAGAATACAAAAAACACCATCCCCGACTTCTTCATGAATTTTTCTTCGTACTATGTTGGCGAGAATGTTCAAAACCTCCTTTTGGATCATGGGTGAGGAATATTTGGCATTTTTTGGTGCATTTTCTAAAACAACTGCAGCCACCTTATCATTAAACTTGGCTGTATGCTTTACCAATTCAATAAAATTCCCACGATTTTTCGAACACATTGATTCATCATGTCCTCTAAAAGGACATGCTTGAAATGTAAGGCATCAAACACACTCAATTGTAGCCTTGAGTAGCAACCGATTCTTCAAAATTTCTTCTTTTGATTGTCGATTAATAACCTTGTCAACATGCTGAGATGGATTCATCAATTCCTCTACACGTGAAACACAAGTATTATACAATTCTTTCCGTCATTAACTCTTTTCCAATTGTTAAACCCATCAACAGTTAGTGCCGGACGACTTGCTGGACCAGTCCCAAAAAGAAAGCATGGGAAACAATATACTCTATCTGTTGTCGAAGAATATTCTAACCATGGAAATTGTGAAAACCAAGAATACTGAAATCGACGATATTGTGATCCAAACTCAACCTAGGATACTGAAGAAGTTTAGGTCGATAAGGCCCAACTTTGATATAAGCACGTCGAACTGCATCTTGTTGATTAATAGGATGCTCATGTATTTGAATCCGTTTCCCTGGATCTCGTTCCAATTCCAAAGAAGCATCATCAAAAACATTTTCTTGAGGTTCAATTATATTAGATGTCTGATGAGAATCATGAGGCTGCTTAGTTGATATTGGTGCGTTATCATTAGATGCAGAAGGTATATCACTCTCTAATTTATCACCATCATCTCTTTTTTTAAAGAATGAATCAATAGTTCTTAATCTCTTCATTGAACGTTAACCTAACAAATTGAACAACAATAATGCAAGTTTATATAATAAATTATATTTCTAAAAAATCTATCAAACTATTAGAAAAAATATATTAAACTTGAAATTGAATTTTTAAAGTACGAATTCTTAAAATTAAAGCAATAAACAAATAAAATCATCAAGACATAAGAATAAAGTGGTTAAAAACTTACCTATTGATAAGAAAAATCAATAAGTTTTCTCTTGTATTGTATGCTTGGTCTGTGATGTGAACTGCAGAGACGAGACAGCGACAAACGGGACAAGATGAAGGGTTTTTTCTGAAAAGAGTCACTGTACACTGTTGTACTTGTACCCCAACAATCGAAAAAAATAAATAAACTACTATTACTCTCCTAGGAACCCTAAACCAAAAATAATAAAATATTAAATCTTCTTTTTCAAACCGGATTCTATTCCTAGGAAACCTAATCTAATTAATATAATACTCCCTAAAAACTAATCAAGTGTGTCAGTGTGTGTACGATTTAAAATATAATAATAATAAATTTTAATATTGATTAAAGTAAATAATTTATTTAATATTTATTAATTGTTACTTTTTCTAAAAGTAATCCTATTGTTCAAAACTTTTACTTATTGAGTGGGCTATAACAATTAAAAATAATAAAATAATATAAATTATTAGTATTTTTAACCTTAAACAACTAAAACTCTCCCTATGCTAGAGCCCACCCTAACCTTGTTACTGCCTCCGCCTTTGATTACATAAGATAGTAACTGTGCTTTAGGTGTTGTGCATAACATACATTGTACCGGTAACTCGCGACTCTTGTCATGTCAGGGCCAACATCGATGTTTTGGCATGCCACGATGCGAAGGTTAGCGTGTCATGCCATGCATTTTTCTAACACTTTGACACACTAACCTGGCATCATGGGAAGCCAAAACATCACTGTTGGCATACGATGACATGTCATGGCATGCATTATGCCGACGTTTTGCATGCTTGGCATGTGATGGGATGTTATGAGATTAGGATGCTGTGACATGCATTGCCGACATCTAAATTATTCTGAAATAGTTGGCTTAAGTGTTGGCAAAATGCTGGCGTGCCATGCCATGATGTGTTAATGTAACCATGACTTGTCTTGACATGCTAACCATTGCATTGTGGCATGCCATAACAAGCGTCGCAAATTGTTGATTGAATGCATAGTGTGTCATGGCATGTATTTTGCCGACAATTCGAAACGCTTGTCATGTCGGGACCAACGATATTTTGGCGTGCCACGATGCGAGGGTTAGCGTGTGATGCCATGCATTTTTCTAACACTTTGACACATAACCATCGCATTGTGGCACGCCAAAACATCGTTATTAGCCCAAACACTAGTCTCGTTTCTAAATTATTCCAAAATAGTAGGCAAAATGTTGGCAAATTGCATGTAACAAAAAGGATTTGGGAAAGAGTAGACCTGGAGCCTTAAATTATTTTTTTGGAAATTACTACAACATAGTAGGCAATTATATATGAAGGGTTTTTATAGGTAAGAACATGTCCACTAATTGAGCTGCAAATTTACAAAGATTATTACCGGTAAGAACGCTTGTAAATTTTCAGCTCTACTAATGAATGTGTTTTTATAGGTTAAACACGTATAAATTTTTCAGCTCCACCGATGAACGTGTTCTTACCGGTGAGAACACGTTCATATATGACTAGTGTCCTGTTTTGTACTAATTTCTAAAAAAATAATTTTAGGCCCCAGAGTTTACTCTTTCCTAGATCCTTTTTTCTTTTTAAATTATTCTGAAAGGCAAGGTGTTAGAAAAATGCATTTCATAACAAGCCTTGCGAGTTGTCAACTGAATACATCATGAATTGTTGACAGAATGCATGACGTAAACCCTCCCATCGTGGCACGCCATAAAAAGCTTCATGAATTGTCGACAAAATGCATGACGTGTCATGACATGCATTTTGCCGACAATTTGAGACGCTTGTCATGTCGAGATCAACATTGATGTTTTAGCTTGCCATGATGTGAGGGTTAGCGTGTCATGCCATGCATTTTTCTAACACTTTGACACGCTAGCCCTTGCATCATGGCATGCCAAAACATCGTTGTTGGCATGCGATGACATGTCATGACATGCATTTTGCTGACGTTTTGCGCGCTTGGCATGCGATGAGAATGTTATGGGATTAGGATGTTGTGACATGCATTGATTTCATCTAAATTATTCTGAAATAGTAGGCAAAGTGTTCGCAAAATGATGGCATGCAACGATGCGAGTGTTAACGTAGCCATGACTTGTCTTGACATGCTAACCCCACATCGTGGCTCGCCAAACAAGCCTCACGAATTGTTAACAGAATGCATGCATTTTGTTGACAATTCGAGACGCTTGTCATGTCGAGGCCAGCATAAATGTTTTGATGTGCCACGATGCGAGAGTTAACATGTCATGCCATTCAGTTTTCTAACACTTTGACATGCTAACTCTCACATCGTGGCACGCTAAAACATCACTATTAGCCTCGACCTAGCCTTGCTTCTAAATTATTCCAAAATAGTAGGCAAAGTGTTGGCAAAATGCATGTAAAAAAAAGGATCTAGGAAACAGTTGACTTCGGAGCCTTAAATTATAATTTTGGAAATTACCACAACATAGTAGGTAATTATATATGAAGGGTTCTTACCATAAGAACACATTCACTAATTGAGCTGAAATTTTACAAATGTTATTACCGGTAAGAATGCTTGTAAATTTTCAGCTCTAATAATAAACGTGTTCTTATTTTAGCTCTAATAATAAACGTGTTCTTACCGGTAAGAACGCATATAAATTTTCAGCTTTACTAATGAACGTGTTTTTACCGGTAAGAACACGTTCATATATGACTGGCGTCCTATTTTGTACTAATTTCTAAACTCGGTCCAGGTTAGCAAGGCCATGACAAAACGAGCCTTCCTAATGTATTCCAAGCGTTAATGAAGTCTTCGAGTCGCTATGTTGAAGCCATTGAGGCTGTTTGTGGGCACATAAAACCAGCTGATGGTTTTGATTCCAGTTCTGAAACTGCATCCCCCCCCCCCCCAACTTGATAGATGTATACTGGGGGGCTAGCAGGTTATCGGTGTAGTTGAAATTCCACTTCTGAAACTAGCTAATAAGCTAGACATCATGTTTAGGGGAAACCACAACGCTGCAAAAAGAGAAAGGGACGTATAAATGCACTTGCAGTCAATTCGCCGTCGAGAACAGTGAATGATGTTGGTGTCTTAACAACTGGGATGTTGTTCAGTATAAAACTGTTAAACTGGAAACGGAGGCAGCTGGTCGTTCAGAGAAACTCTAAGATTACGAATGAGATAGTATGAGGAAAATGTGTTATCCACTGAATCTATCGACGCAATTATGCTTAAGGTGGTGTTGAAAGATCAGGGAGAAAAAATGTCACGCCCCAACCCCGATATCCCCAAATATCACGTGATGGCCGATATCCGAGGGTGACAAAGCCATTTTTAAAGCATGCAAACTGATAAAATGTGTATATGTAGAATAAATTTTGTATTACAGGAACTGGCTCAGAGCATACAATTTATAAGAATAAGATAGAAGAAGTTTTAGGGAAATATATACGAACAATGGAATAATAAGTGGAGATAACTCGAGAATAGCTGCGCAACTTGTCCTGACGTCGGGATCATGTGCCTCGAATCTAAACCTTGAAGGGGGTGCAAAAACAAAAAGGTGAGTGGACCATAATTTATAATACTAATAGTACAAAAACCATTTATTTCCGAACATAATAACCCCCTGTTTTGAAAACATATATACAATACTACATACTAAGTTTCTCTGGAAACTCTATATGCCATGAAAAACCTCTGTAAAACTCGTAAGCAACTCGAGGTATAAAAATTGTATTAATACCGCCGAAAGACAAAACCATAGTTCTCAGTAAAACCGTACTCTCTAGGGGTATCATAGTCACCCGCATGCAATACTTAACCATCACCAGAAGGTGAAGCTGTACGACACTGGGTTACGCCAGCGAAGAAACATGGTAGGTCCCATCACCCGAATGTGAAGCTGTACGACTCCGGGTTACGCCAGAGAAGAATTCTCTAACATTTCACACCCGACACTAGCGGCAACTAGTGAAGCTGTCTGACACTGCTTTCAGCAGTGAAACTGGGGTATAATATATATATATATATATCTCTCTCTCTCACTCCTCCTCATCTCCGTGTCCTATGACCATAGACGTCTAATACCCATGTTGCGTGGATGTGCTGTATGATAACCCACTAGATAAAAATACCCAAAACCATATCTCAAAACCATATCTCAAAATTTCAGATCTTATTTCACGAATCCAAAAACATAGCTCAATTCGCATACCAAAATATCAATACCCAAATGTTCCAAAAGTTCGTAAAATAAATCACAAACTAAGTTTTCACAACACATTATAAATCACACATATAATCCATCATGTTAAAACTTGAATATATAAATCCATAGTTAAAAAGGAAAACTAACGAAAAGTCCCTGAATAGTGACAGTTTTAATGAAAAGTCATTTTTGAAGGTATAATGAATAGTGACAGTTAAAGGTAAAAAAGTGGTTTTTCGTTAAAAGTAAACAGTGCCAGGGGTGTTTTATTAAAGCTCCCTAGTTAAAAACCTTTACTATATAGTAAAGCTGAATATATCCAATATATATACTCCATAAGTGATTCAATTACTAGAAAAGTAGTCAAATATCAAGATATGCAATTTCATAAACATAATATATCCAAATCTCAACGATACGGCAATTTGTAAATATATTTAAAGCATATAAAAATTCTGCAAGAAAATATGCATGCAATCCCAAGCTTTATAAAAATATCATTTTAGAAAGGGTCTACTCACAAGTACTCCGCTCTCGGAGAGCCGCTCGAACTAGGATGGACTGGATCACTTTCCACAATTGCACCACCAATAACTCGAAAGCAGTCAACAAGGGCTTGAGTTCGTCTCGAAACTCGCCAGATTTCCTTGCCGTTTTCTGAGATTCGAAATTGGAGCTTGAAGCTCTCGGTGTTAATGGTGATTTACATCACAGTGGTTCGATGGTACATGCAAGGGCTTAGTTAGGTTCCTAAGGTCTCAAGGATTCTAGAAATGGAAGTTTCGTGGATCAATTTGTAGTGGAAATAAGTGAAGGGGAAGGGGAAGCTCACGGAGTTTAGAGAGATTTAGAGAAACTAAGCTTGCAGAAAATAAGGGAGGAAGAAGAAGAGTGTTTACGGGTTAGGTAGCAATTAAAATAATTTGGGCCAGTTTTGGGTTTGAACCATTCAATAAACCCACTTGAGCCTTAAATTAGAAACACAGAAACTGGGCTTGGACCAATATAAGTTGAGTTATTTTGGTTTGGGATGTTACAAAAAACTTTCAGGATGATGTGTTGTGCCTTACAGAAGACAGTAACTGCGCTTTACGGAACCTTGGCAGCTCATGATTTCCTATATATACTTTGAACTCGGGTTTGGAAACTTGTCTCCCAGGGCATAACATCTGCAACATTATTTGCTCAGATGAGCATGAGAAGGATTACTTTCAATGTGTGCCATCTAGAAATGTCAAGGGAGGCTGCAATCTACTTTTAGAGCATACCTGAAGTGCATTAGTATTAGAGGTGGGCACTTAGAACCGAAAACCGAAACCAAAACACGAACCAAATCGAACCACACCAAACGGTTTGGTTTTGTGATTTTGAAACGGTTTTGGTTTTGGCTTTTGAAAACCGCACCGAAACCGAACCTCACCGTAAATATTAATAAACATTTAATTAAATGTCCATATTAGATTTCATGTTTTAATTGGTCGTTTGTTAGAATCCATACATTTAGTATGGACTAAACCACACTAGGAATAAGATGACAGAGAATTGTACTCCGTTGAAAACACTCATAGACGAGTAATGCTACATTTACCATATATTTGTACTATATCTCTAATAGAGGTAGAGCTCGTCAACGCATGTATGTCTCATCTTTATTAGTGGTACAAATTATAGTACAAATAGGTAGTAAGAGTTGCATTTTGCTCATAGACCTTTCCATAAAGTCCCTTTTTTTTGTCAAAATGTTGTCAACAAAAAAAAAATCATAAAATTTAATAAAAGCCCTAAAAGGTAGTAAAAAGGAATTTGAAACCCTTCATCCATGTTAAAAAGGGGCCAAAACGGATTTTGAGATTGATATAACTCCTTACTTTTTTTTCTTCGTCAAACAATAGATTTTTTTAATTAGATGTTAGATTAAGGAGCCGACATGGTTCGAACCCATGTTGTAGTGTAAGGGCAATACTCCTCTCCACCACTGTGGTAGAGGGCCACTTTCTGGCATAACTCCTTACTTTAGTCATTCAAATTTGAAATAGATAGAAGTAGTCTCTGAGTTTATGCACCATCAATCATTTTGGTCATGCTGGGAAATTTTTTCGTTGTTACTATGAGTTAGAAAAATAGTATAAACTAATAGTGAAGCCACCAAAGAAATTTGTAGGTATTGAAAAATATTTGGGATGTCCTAAATTAATTTTAGAAAACATGTGGTGCGACTAAAACGACTCCAATTTTGGCTTATAATGAATCTTGTAAAAGTTCTTAAAATCGATTGGAAAATGTGAGTTATAACTTATAGTTTTTGTGAAAAAATTAAATTTTTTAGTTTTTAGGAAATATCTTACGTGGGAATTAACGAAAAAGTTGCAAGACATTTGGATGTGATTTTTCCTTTATTAGGTCACGAAGCTATTTTTCATTAATTTTTAAAGTTGAAAATAGAAAAAAAATAATGAACGCTAATAGTGGAGCCCCCAAAGAGGTGTAGGTGTACGAAATCTTGGAAATATCTTAAATTAACTTTAGAAAACATGTGATGCGAGTAGAATGACTCCAACTTTAGCTTATAACGAATATTGTAAAAGTTCTCAAAATCAATTAGAAAATTGTGGGTAAATCACAGTTTTTGTGTGTTTTAAGCTTTCGGAAATATTTTGCGTCAGAGGTAAGATCTTGCAAAACCTTTGGATGTGATCCTACCATTTATTAGGCCTCGGAATAATTTTTTTTTTATTGATTTTTAAACTTGAAAAATAAAAAAATCTTTAAATTTAGATTTTAAATCGTTGATTTCAAGTGTTTAAATATGAATTAAAATATATTTTCTATAGAAAAAACATATTTTGAAGAACATGAATATGATAGTTTGTTGTTATGGTAAGAGAAATAAAAGAAAAATTAACAAATATAAAAATATTAAAAAAATAAATGAAAAATTAACATGAATATGAATTATAATATAGTCGCTATAATTCTAGCGACTTTTTTAGGAACTAGTCGCTATGTTACTAGCAACTCTATATTAGGGGAATCGCTATCTAAGTACCGATCATATATTTTTCTATTTTTTATAATTCTTTTCTCTATTTTTCTTTAAAAAAAACTAATGAAAATGGTTTGAAAACTTAAATATGATACTTTATTTAAATTTAAATACTCTAGATTTAAATTTAGATTTGTATCTTGTTTTCAAATTTTTTGACATGGATTATAAGAAACCATTCTGCATTTCGGCATCTACAAATATTTTTGGGGCCTCACCATTGTTTATTAAATTGAGAATATTTTGTCATTTTAATTCTTATTTAAGTAAATTTTTTTATGAAAATGATTGATGGTGGACAAATTCAAAGAACATTTTTAACTATTTCGAATCTCAAAAATGAGAGTCAAGAGTTATGTCAATCTCGACAATTTTTGGCTAAAAGAAAGGGAAGGTCGTTGTTGGCGAGAGATTTTGTAAGATCCCACATCGCCCAAGGGTGAGGATCCTGTAAGCCTTATATGTACATGCCCACCTTCAATTAGCACGAGGCTTTTTGGGAGCTAACTGGCTTTGGAGTTCGTCGAAATTTCGAAGTTAAGCGGGTTCGGGCAAGAGCAATCACATGATGGTGACCCACTGGGAAGTTCTCGTGTGAGTTCCTAGAAACAAAACCGTGAAGGTGTGGTAGGGGCCCAAAGCGAACAATATCGTGCTACGGCTGAGTCGAGCTCGGGCCGATGTGACAGATTTTTCAATGTAATCTCAACACGAGATAGTATACCATGTGTTACTGTATAAATGGTGACAGGTGGTAGACTTGTCACCCGCCACTCTCTCTCCCTCCACGCGTCTTTTTCCCAACCTTCCCTGCTCTCTCTGTGCGCCTCTAATTTTGGCTCGCACGCTCTGTTGTTATCTCCCTCTCTGACCCTCCCCTTCCAAATTCTATTACCTCCCTCCCCTACAAAGCTTCACCATACAAAGCTTCACCAAAAAAAGCTTCACTTTCAAAGCTTCACCTACAAAGCTTCATCTTCAAAGCTTCAAAGTTTCACCTACAAAGCTTCACTTACAAAGTTTAACCTACAAAGCTACAAAGCTTCACCTTCAAAGTTACAAAGCTTCACTTTCAAAGCTTCACCTACAAATCTTCACTTTAAAAACTTCACCTACGAAGCTTCACCTTCAAAGCTTCAAAACTTCACCTACAAAGCTTCAATGCTTCACCCTACAAAACTTCACTTACAAAGCTTCACCTACAAAGCTTCACCTTCAAAGCTTCAAAGCTTCACATACAAAGCTTCACTTACAAAGCTTCACCTACAAAGCTTCACTTTCAAAGCTTCACCTACAAAGCTTCACCTTCAAAGCTTCACCTACAAAGCTTCACCTTCAAAGCTTCACTTTCAAAGCTTCACCTACAAAGCTTCACTTTCAAAGCTTCACCTTCAAAGCTTCAAAGCTTCACCTACAAAGCTTCACCTACAAAGCTTCACTTACAAAGCTTCACCTTCAAAGCTTCAAAGCTTCACCTTCAAAGCTACAAAGCTTCACTTTCAAAGATTCACCAACAAAGCTTCACCTTCAAAGCTTCAAAGTTTCACCCTACAAAGCTTCACTTACAAAGCTTCACCCTACAAAGCTTCACCTTCAAAACTTCACCTACAAAGCTTCACTTTCAAAGTTTCACCTACAAAGCTTCACCTTCAAAGCTTCAAAGCTTCACCCTACAAAGCTTCACTTACAAATCTTCACCCTACAAAGCTTCACCTTCAAAGCTTCACCCTACAAAGCTTCACCTACAAATCTTCACCTTCAAAACTTCACCTACAAAGCTTCACCCTACAAAACTTCACCTTCAAAGCTTCACTACAAAGCTTCATTATAAAATTTCAACACTAAAACATGCAAGAGCTTCACACACTCTTGATCAAGATAGTATGAAGCTAAACCAAGTTTTATGTCCTAAATATAGCTTCAACCATTCAAGCTATACACCCAAATAAAAACCCACAACAAAAACCTACATTCAACAAACCTTACCTATTGAACTACACACACTCTGATCTTCAACAAATTTCTGCAACTCCTCATCTTCTTCAATGGAGCTGAATTTTGGATATCTTATAGTCCTTGAGCAGATGAAAAACTTTCTAGAAGGAATTGTTTCTGTTTAAGCAATGAAAATTAGAGAATTGAAGCTCCAAATAAGACGGTCGGATTTCTGCAGATTTTAACGGTGCTACAGTGTTTCAACGATCTGGAAATATTTAACAGTTATTTTGTTCTGAATTTTTGATATGTTATGGAAGAGAGGATAAGGAACAACTTTGATGAAGAAAGTATATTGATCTGAGAAAAAGCAAATGGAGTTTCGAAGCTCACAACAGGTCTGACGGGTTGACAGGCAAATAATGAACAATCACTTATCATACTTGAATTTCTGGAGTTGTACTGCTCCGATGGGTCTCAAATTTGGATATGTTGTATTTAACGAGTTAAGGAACAACTTTCATGAAGATGGATTTTCAATTTGAGCTACATATGATGGTGTTATATTGCAGTGATTCAGGCTGATTAGTGGAAACGAAAAAGAATTCCACCAAAAAATAAGTAGTAGCAAAAAGTGGCAGAAACTTGGTTACTAGCAAGACACCTCTTTCGTCAACTCCTCGCCCGAGGACTTGGGGGACTCCTACCATATGCTACAACGCTTCGGTAATCAAAACTTTCACGACTACTCAATACCTTGGAGCTTTCAAGTCCCCAAGTGAGAAGCTTTCCTCACTCGGGAAACTAGGTGAGCACTATCGCAACCTACATGATCTACCCACGAAGTTTCGACATGCAAACTTCAACAAAAGAAAAGATTTAAAGAACTTAGCAAAGGATGCCTTAGGGTATTTAACACAATATGCTAAACAAAGTAAAGCTTGTTTATTGAAATTTCTGATAAATTACATACATGGACATACGCAAAAATCAAAACAAACAAAGAGGAGGAAGCCTTCACAAGGTTACTCGTGAGAAGCCTCAGTACTCGACAGAGCACCAGAAAGATGAGGCACTAGAGGTTGATCATTTAGAGCTTCGGTACGCGGTAAAGCTCCAAAAAACGAAGGCAGTAGATGCATTTGGAACAAATCCACAAACCTCTGATGATCACTCAGAATTTGACTCTCAAATTCCTGCAGTTGGTCAAGCTTTCTTTTCATGCCCGTGGAGTAGTTATGTGCAAGCATGTACAATTGTCTATTTTCATGCTTGAGCCCCCTGATCTCTTGTTTGAGACTTGCCACTTCCGTCATCAATGACTTAACTTGACGGGTTCGAGCAAGCAGGCGTTGGTCCATATTAGACACAGAAGCTGCACACTGAACACTGAAAGCCAGAAAATCCTGAACAGCCAACTCATCGGACCGTTTGGAGAGTATCTTATTATCTTTGGGGGTGAGAAGATTCCTGGCCACCACAGTAGCGGTCATATCATTCTTCATCACAGAGTTCCTAATGGTAAGAGGACTAGTAAGGGACAAGAAGGATGGATGCCATATGTTGTCTTGAGAAGACATGGATGCCTCTTCCACATCATTCAAATCAAAACGATGGTCGGATGGGCAAGCCATTTGCAGAAATGACGAAGGAAAAATGAGGGGGAACTTCTACAAGCAGTAGCTCTCTGAATGTACTCTTTGAACACAATTGGGACCTCTATAAAAGGAAGGGCAACATGGCCACGTGTTCAAAAATCAAAGAAGCACCACACTTCGAATTCCAAGAGCCAGGTCCCCTTGGATAATTTCGTTTAGCAATCCTCATACGCAAAATCAGCTCATCGGATACCACGGATAACTTGGGCAAAGATCTCTGACAAAGCTAAGGCACTCAAAGTTTGAAGTGCCAGCTACCCTACTATTACCCACAAGGGCAAAGGAAGGACACCACTACTTGCTAAGTGGGAAACCCCTGTATATGTCGATTTTTGTCCTCCATGGCAAAGCAAGCTTGGGAAAAGGCCTACTTTTTCATCCTCCACGAGAATGCATCTTCAACAAAGATCTACGTGTTCAAAAATCGAAGAGACACCACTCTCACTGATTTCGAAGAGCCAGCCTTTCAACAGATCTGCTTGTTAAAAAATCGAAGAGACACCACTCTCTGGATTTCGAGAGCCAGGTTTTCCTAGATAAAATGTCTCGACACTCTTCACACGCAAGATCAGCTTTCTAGATACCACGAACCACTTTGCCAAAGATATCCGACAACATGTGAACCTTGCAACTCCCACTACATTGCTATGATCGACAATGGTAAAAGAATAGTATTACCACTTATTGTTGGGGAAATTCCTATATATGTTGACCTCTATCTTCCACAGCTAGGCAGACCTGCAAGAAAAGCTCAACATTTCCTTACATATGAGAGGGCACTCTCAACGAAGCCTCTCAAAATACTCAGTTTTCTTTCTCCCGATAATATCTCTGCAAACAAGCCACACTAGAGCAAGAGTACCTCATATCATCAGGGTTGAAAACAAGAGTATCCCATATCATGCTTTCTCTATGTCCTTGTCTTTGTCCTTGTTTTCACTGACAGGGCAAGGAGAAAGAGAGCAATCAGTCGGAACCTGAAGTCAGAATTTTGATCTGGAACTGATTGCCTGGAACCCTTGCCTGATTGCTTCCCTAGCATTGCTCTCGAGTACTCATCCTTAACTGTTTTCAAGGTCACAAATTCTTTTGGTAAATACCCCATGACAATTGATCAGATATTGGCTCTTTATACTGAAACTGCCAAACATGGATGAGTCATTAAGAAGTAGTGTTCTGAAGGACCATTCAAATGCAGAGGGTACACACCACTTCGGCTATGCAAAAGATTGAAGCAAAATGGTCAACGATGAGCTGGAACAGGTCACTACGATACGATGCCTTTCCTACAGAACCGCATAATCCATACGACTAAATCAAAACCAAGCTCAGCATCACTGCCCCGTCCAAAGAACTCGAGAAGCCTCAAGAACCTTTCGCTGGCACCATCACCGAAGAGCAACAGTATTCTATATCATCAGGTTCGAATGTACTCTAGATTTGATGGAGTTGTTTTGACCCTCAAATTCTCGAGTCGGCTCGCTCATTTGGAGGAAACCAAAAAACCCTCCAGCCCAGTTCAAGAATAAGCCTGTAGAAAGTCAACAAGTACAACAAAACACATACCGATTCATTTGGTACATCTTCAAAAACAAAAGTATCTCATATCATCTCTTTTCCATTTGCTTTTCCTTATCCTTCATGCAACCTACAAGACAATGAGAAAGAGAACGAGCAGCCGGAGTCAGAAGTCAAACCTCCGATCTGCGACTGCTTGCTTGAGACTCTAATTGCTTACCTTGTCTGTCATTTCCTTTAGCAGATTTTCTCAGTCAGAGACTTGGGGGACTCCCACTATATAGTTTGTATCGCACTTAACCAAGCCTGAAACTACAAGTAAGCTTCAAGTGAAAATGATACATTACCTTGTGCGTCAACATATGTTCAAGATACCACTCCTACTTATGGGACAGAGGCAACTGAAGATGATACCACACTTCGGCACTTAGAAGTTTCATGATTACTCAGTAGCTTGGATCTTGCACGTCCCCAACTGAGAATCTTCCCTCACTCGGGAACTTAGGGGAGCACTCTTTGTACCATACTTGACCAACCCCGAAACTACTAAGCACCGGTCAGCATTATATCGTCAAGGACTCGCAAGAGTTTCCCTCCAATCAGGAGGCCAATCACAACGCGACACATGTCAACGTCAGAGGCCAATCACAGCACGAAACGTGTCAACATCAGAGACCAATCATAACATGACACGTGTCAATGTCAGAACAAAGCTAGAAACTCTCTTATATAAATAGGGATTATTCTCTCACAACGAATTTCTAATGTCATTTGTACTAAATCATTCACTAGAACTCACAAAATGAGAGTTTGAGCCTATGTACTTGTGTGAACCCTTCACAATTAATGAGAACTCCTATACTCCGTGGACGTAGCCAATCTGGGTGAACCACGTACATCTGGTGTTTGCTTCCCTGCCTTTATATCTTTACATACTTATTTGCACTAGTGACATAAGCAATCTAGCGAAGGTCACACACCTGACACTTTCTATTGTACCAAAGTCCTAACTGATTTTTGTGCATCAACACGTTTATTAACTTGAAGGACCTTTGTTATTTTATACCATCACACACACATATATATACAAGGGTGGACTAATCTTGTTATCAAGAGTCGAACAATGATCTAATGAAGTCTACTCATTTGAAGCATGATATCACATATTCTAGTATGAAAGTTTTGCTCACGTTTAATGAATTCATATTTATTCAACTTGTTTTATGAAAAACATTGTAAGGGACACCCTTTTGTTGCACAAACATGTTTTAACATCACAACTGCATGCAAAATGCTAATTGTTTACATAACAAATGTCTTTTTCCTATTATTATTGGGAAATGCTTATTAATATGTTAAATTGAAAATTGTACATTTTTTCTTAAAAACCAAACCGAAACCGTTTGAAACCGCACTGAACCGAACCAAATGGTTTGGTTTCATTTTGGTTTTGGCTTCAAAACCACATCGAACCAAATCGCAAAAACTTGCGGTTTTAGTTTTGGTTTCACTCAAAACCGCACCAAACCGAAGCGCGCCCACCCCTAATTAGCATCTGTTGACATCATATTGTTTGATTTGATCCCCCTCACGAGCCATAGCAAACTGTTGTCACTGTCATACATCTTTTTCTCTAAGTAGATTTTTGAGAAAATTCTCGGCTTATTCTCGATTGGCTTTTTAGCCAAAATGGTCCAGGAGATTTGCATAACACATCACTTTGGTCCTAATATATCAAAATGAAGATATGAAAGTATAGAACAAGATTATACCTATTTAGAAGCCCAATGGTTGCTGGAGATGACCGAAAATAGCCTGAAAGGTGACTGGTCGGCGAGAAAACTAAAAAACTCGCCGGAAACTGGGTAAACTTTAAACGTTCATAACTTCTTTAATACTTAACGAAATCGAGTGATTCAAAAACGAAAATCATACCTCCCAATGATACGAAGAGAATGATACATTTCTCACGGGTTTGAGAACCAAGTGTACATGACTAACCATTTGACATTCTAAGTTGATAACTATAATGGAGAGGGATGAGTAGGCTTAATTAACGTGTAGCATGCACGACACTATTTCACAAAAATATGCGATGGTTCAATAAGAGCAATTCCACCCCTAACAATAATAGGCCAAAACATCTCTACTCCTAACAAAAAATAGCCTAGTCAATTTTATTAAAATATTATTATTATTTATTATAAAATAATATAAAATAATAATTTATTTTTATTTTCTGACTTTATAAAAAAAATATTAAAATGTTTTTTCAATTTCACCGGTGCACCCATGCACTTCCTTTCTCAACTTCATTGCTGCACACCCCTGCACCCCTGTACCCCTGCAGTTCCCTCCCATCTTCCAACTCTTCCCCTCCTCCTCTACTGTCATCAACAAGCTCAGACCCAACTCCTGCAAAACCAAACAGATTCAATCTTTTTCAATCTGGATGAACAAACAATCGAATCCGACCCGACCCATTTTCCCAAAACGCATAAACAAGTAGTCATTTAGTAGTATTTACTCACTCTTGGTGCCAGCTCTGCAGAGCTTGCCGTCGAGGACGATGGGGTTGGCATCGTCTTGCCCGGTGGGGAGTCGTTTGATGGAGAAGAAAGAGAGGAGGGTCTTCCCCCTTGACCCGACCTGGTGTGGAAAAAAGGAAGGAAAAAAAAGGTGGTTGATGTCATGTTGGCGTCATACTGGCCAGTCCATTCCTCTGTCAATTTTGGGATGGCCTGGAGACCAGCTTGGGCTGGGTGCCAGGCAAGAACATGGGCTGGAGAGGATTGGCTGAGTGCTAGCCTTGTTTTTTGGCTGAGTGCCGGGCTCTCTTCTTCCTGGTGGAAGTGCTCTAAAGAATTGGTTATAGCAAACGGGTTGGCTAAGAGGATATCGGTCAAAATACTATATAATATATAAAATAAAAAATACAAGTTCTCACATAACATGTTGTGTAATAAAAGAAATAGAGATTCAAGCAATTTAGTACAAAATAATTGGAGACTTGACCCACTCCGAACAAAATATAAAAAGTGATGTGTACACACACACACACCATTTCTTCTAACACTCATGTTTATTTTTGACATTCAAGTTGAATAAATATCAAATAATTAAAAAAAATGTCGAAAAACCATTTTCAAAATACATTCATTGCAAATGTAGACATTAATTAAGCTAGTTAAACAAAAGCCAGTGCCAACTCTCTTGTACCCAAGTTAATGTCTCCCTCCTCATAAATTAGACTAGTTAACAATATCGCCCTATAAAGGTAAAAATCGAAATTGGAGACCGTAGTAAAAATCGAGTAACACTTAGTCATCTAAAACTTCTTCACTAAGCCTGAGACAATTTTCCTAAATGTCAGCAATGGTCCCATTCAATTCCGTCTTCAAAACCATTTTCCGGTTGCTGCAGCCGATTCCTAGCCAACTTGCTCATCACGGCAAGACCTGAAGTAAAAAACGTTTAAATGCGGTCAGCTTTGGAAAACAGATGAAAACATACTTTCAGAATCTACTACTTCTGATTGCGGAAATAATGTGGGTTGAGTAATCAAATGGAGCCACACGGTACCTTCAACCATTTTGTAGAGAGCTGACCACCACCTATCTCCAGAGAGCTGGTTTTGATCAAGAGACTCGTCGATCTCTTTATCATGCTTCCCTTCCAGAACTCCTCGGAGAGTGATCACTGCATCCTTTGCCTTCTTGAGGATGCTGTTCTCGTGTTCAGTTTCCAACCGCTGAAGGTCATTCTGGGATGAAGTGAGGCTTACAGCTACAGCAAACTGAGCAGCCTCGGCCCAGCGAGAAGAGGCTAGCCATCTCTTCTGTCCATCAACTTGTCTGTTATCTTCTCTCGCCAACCTGGTTTCTCCTTCCCCTCCAAGTACCAAGCTTCGTAAATACTGATCATTCGCTGAGCCTGTACTTTGGACCATTTTGGAGAAAGCGCTTCCTTCATTAGACAGCAGGCGCTCTGGTGTATCGAATTCTCGAACCTGCAAGCACAAAAAAATTATCAACAAAGACAAAAACGACTTAAAAGCGTTTAAGTCCAAAAGCTGCAAGGCTCAAGTATCATTGACTCAAATTTGCAATATGGATCCCATAAGACAGAATCCATAATCTTTCCACATTGTCACTCAGACATCAGCAGAAAAGAAAATAAAGAATGAGCGTAAGGAATTCTAACTGAAGCATACCCGGCCAGCATCAAGCAGAAGGATTCGGTCGCAGTCAATAATGGTATTTAGACGATGAGCAATGATGAGCACTGTACGTGATTTAAATTCTTCACGAATAGTTTTTTGAATAAGAGCATCAGTTCTGACATCAACAGCTGCAGTTGCTTCATCAAGAACGAGTATTTTTGATCTTCGCAACAGTGCTCGAGAAAGACTTAATAGCTGTCGCTGTCCGACGCTGAAATTATCTCCTGCCTCCGAGACCTTGACACACCACAAGTAAGGTTAATATAATGAGACCGGAATCACATCAAGTAACCTCTAAATGAGGGAGAGCCTATATTTAAGGAGACCGAAATCACGTCAAGTAAACCAAAGTTGAGCATTTACCTCAGCATCTAATCCCAAAGAATTCCTCCTGATGGCATCCTTCAAATGTGCCCTCTCTAAAGCTTCCCAGAGGTCAGCATCATTATGTTCTTGAAAAGGATCGAGATTAAACCTCACAGTTCCTAAGAAAAATAGAAAAATAGGATCATTAGAATAAATGTACTTTATTAGGTGTTGGGAATAACTTCTTGTTACTCTTGACTAATATTATAGCTTGCTAAGCCAACGTGACATGCTTGCATGTACCTGAAAAAAGAACCGGTGACTGAGGTATGATACCAAGAACTTTACGTAGATCTGACATTCCAAACTTAGCAATATCACAATCATCAATCAAAATTCTTCCTCTTTCTAATTCAACAATCCGAAATAAAGCATTGAGCATGCTGGACTTTCCTGCGCCAGTCCTTCCAACAATTCCGACCTTGTCAGTAGGAGAAATTGTGAAAGACAACTCAAGCAAAACTGGGGGAAGTTCAGGTCTATAACGTAGAACAACATTCTCAAACTTGATACATCCACATGAAGGCCACGCTGGAGGGGGGCGGTTACTCTCAATTACAGCTGGAGCTTCAGAAGGCAACTCTATGTATGTACCAACCCGCTCAACAGCATTCAAGCTATTCTCAGCCTGACTTGCAAGTCTCAGTACAGCAGTCAATAAATCTGTAATATTAAGCGCATAACTGAGAAGGAGACCCATAGTGGATGCAAACTCTTGCTGGTTCTCTGCCCTTCCATTCTTCATAACAGCAAAGGTAGCTGTAAACCATATCATGAGGCCTCCCAATGTTTCCAAACGGATTGCAAGCCAGCGGTTTCCACTTATGGTCACCAGTGCGAATCTGATATTGGTATCCACAGATTTTCCATTAATGTCTGCCATCCGATCATAAGCCTTATATGCGCGAATAGTTGCTAAACCATTCAGTGCTTCACCAAATTGTGCATAAACAGGGGATCTGCTGATGGAGTCCAAGCGCTTTAACTCACGAGCCGTGCTCTACTCGAAGAGAAAACAAAATATTATACAAAGTGCAGCAAGAAATCGATACCAAAGTGACCAACATAGTAACACAACAGGCTAAGTACATGACACCTAGTAACTTTGAGTTAAGACTTAAGGGTGACTCCAAAAGCATATCAAACATGTAAGAATCATGTACCTGATAGTAGAGATAGGCTGCATAAAACAAAACAAGAAGGGGCATGATGGCCCACAAGGACATAGTGCTCACGATCCCTATCAAGATGAAGGTAGAAAGGAGCTGAGAGGCTTGCCCAAGAAACATATTCACAAATGGAGCAACATTTCGATCAATGTCTCCAAGATCCTTTGCAAATCTATTTATGATCCGTCCAAGGGGATTGGTTTGGAAGAAGACCATTGGAGCTTTTAAGATAGAGCTAAGCATGGCCTCATGCAACCTCCTAGCAGCATAAAGACTAGAAATAATCAACCAATATGAGTTTGCCAATGTCACCAAAACCTGAAACCAAGAAATTTAGTTGCTCAGTACAAATCGATGCAAAATCTTCCACAAGATAGTTGATACACATTACAACAACTAACTTAAAACAATTGATGTTTAACTGTGTTCTTACCTGACCAAATGATATAAGTGCATAGATCATATTGTAGAAACCGGGGTTATAATTCGCTGTCATGCCTTGATCAGTCCAGTGGCTCAACCATGTGCTACTTGAAACTCGTAGAACCTCAGATGAAACATAGCATGTAAAGAGTATCATAACCGCCCACAAGCCTCCTAACGCATCCTTATACCTGGATAAGATAAATTGCAGATTTAAAAGACTTCTAAGCATTGATTAGCTAAGTAATGTGCGAATGTAAACAGCAAATAGTATTAGCCCCTCTGAGATCAAGGTTTCTTAAGAATAAAGGGATGTCTCAATGTAGTACTAGGGGAATTCAAGGGGATACTTGAAAATCTGATTTACCTCGCCAAAACTTTCAAGCTTACTAAGCCTGTTTCCCTTTCTTCTTGTTTGATAAGAACAGATTTTCCTTCTTTTAGTTTATTTGCTTGGCTTGTATTTTTTGGCATACCGCTTACCACCCCATTGGCAACAGGTTTTGAAGAGGCACTATGATCAATCATTTCACTGTTTTGATCAAAGGTTACACTATCTTCTTTTTCTTCTTCTTCTTCTTCTTCATATTCTTCCATCTTTCCTGCATTTTCCATTAGCCTTTTGAACAGCGTGCCATTATTGGAAAGCTCCTCAAATGTTCCCTCCTCCTTCACCATACCTTCATGGACCAGGATGATTCTATCAACTTGTGAAAGGAAATGCAGCTGATTCGTAACAAGAACCCTGGTTTTCCCTCTCAGTTCTCCCCTGATACATTTATCAAAAACCTGGTATGATACATAAGAAAAGTTAGATGACTATACAAAATAATTATTAAAAACCAACTTTCAGCAGCCAGAGATGGAGCTTGCAAGTGTAGAAAGAAATAATAGAATTAGGAAAATGCAAACGACAAGATAAACCAGAGTTAAGGAAATATCCATAAGCTTTACAGTATAAATATAAGAAAGATACAACTATACTAGCAGAATCCACTGGACAGTGGACTTATATGTGATTATGATCTATTTAACACAAATGCCTAAATAATGGCATGATTATGTGGGTAAGTCCAATTAACTCCGACAAAGAAGACAAAGACTCATCCTAGTATTTGAAATGCTGCAAACTTACCAAAAACACATTTGTGAAGATGACAAAGGACATGCTAAACAGCAGATCAGAGATTATATTTTATATTTAGAATTAGAATGCCGAAGCAACAGATAACCGAACTCCTGAAGTGAATAACTTAAGTTGGATGTAAAACGGTAACCTGTCGAGCAACTTGAGCATCCAGAGCACTCAAGGGATCATCAAAAATGTATACATCAGAGTTGGAGTAGACAGCTCTAGCCATGGAGACTCTTTGCTTCTGCCCACCACTAATATTCACTCCTCCTTCACCAATCTCGGTCAGATCACCACCCTACAGTGAAACAAGTGAGAAATTTAGGCCTACAAATTACTAGGTAACAAGGGAAGTTTGCAAAATGTACTATAAGAACTAACAGGATAGAACTCTAAGAGCACTCACAGGCAATAAGTCAAGGTCATGCCTCAATGCAGTCACATCTATTGCCTTCTCATATCTTCTCGAGTCAAAGTAAGATCCAAATAAAATGTTGTCACGTACCTGAAAACATAAATTCAGAAAGTAACCAATTTGCACGAGCAAGTAGATTGCATTGTAATTAATTAGGTACTCAAGGTTTAACCACGTCCCAAGGGGCACTGTCTCCAACTAAATTATCTTGATAACAAGAACAGGTATTATTTGTGCCAGCAATTTTCAATCATAAGGTTTTCCAGATTCATGAAACAGTAAATAAATACAAAAATTCAAAAATATACTTTAGAAAGACGTATATAAATACATAAAGGAGGTGCTCAAAACTTACGGTTGCATTAAAAATCCATGAAACTTGTGGAACATAAGCAACCATTCCTCTCATTACAACACTTGATTCTGCTACAGGAGGAAGCTCCCCAAGCATTGCAGATATAAGTGACGTCTTTCCTTCACCAGTACTACCAACAATTGCTACCAAGCTACCAACAGGGATATCCAAATTAACATCCGTCAGCGTGGGCTTCTCTGCCTGAAGGAAGACATATATTTCAGGTCTGTTTTTTTTCATAGAGAAAATGCAAAACACTTCTAAGCTTGTTCAAGCACTAGATTACTTATATACAGAATCCTCCTACAACACACACAAACTTGCATGATGTAAGAACTATGAAAACTAAAATTGGACACCAGAAATAGAAGCTGACCTCAAGCACTAGATTACTTATACACAGAGAACAAAAGAAACATTGTCAACTAGACCTTTGAGTCCCAAGAAAAGTATCCATTCTTAATTGAGATGGCCGGCAGTCCTGGATCAAGAGGAGGGTTTGGCAGAAGAACTCTCTCTTCAGCTAAAAGTAGCTCCTCTAAGCGCTTTAAGGATACATTAGCATTAACCACCTGTAAAAATAAACTACCATTAAAAATTGTAATAGAAGAAAACATGCAAGAAGTTCACAAAGTTGGCAGACAAAGAACTTTATTTTGACTATTTACATGAAATTGAAACAGAATACTTAATGCTCAAGAGGCCAACATATTGTTAAACTGCTTATTCAAAGTATCGGCAAGAACTGTTTTCAGAAAAGAACCAACATGAACATGGATATAAAACACTGAAATATTCTTGCATGTACATCACATTACTCCAAAAAAAATCATCTTCAAGAATAACCCAAAGTTTGAACCGCGATAAATGTTTAAGGGAAATATTATCATTTTTGGGTATCCGGAAAGAAGTCGAACCTGGGTTATTATATTAGGAAGCATGAATAGGGGAAACCGAAGCACAGCAAACAGAGTAAGTGAAGTAAATGCCCTTGCAGGTGTAAGATCCCCCCCAAGAAAAGTGAACAATCCAAATGAAATCACAGTGACTACAACTGGGGTGCTATTTAGTATAAATCCATTGCACTGCAAAACAAGGGAAAGAGTCAGTAAAAAAAAAAAAAGAAAAAAAAGTTGACGTTCATAACATCTATATGCACATGATCATGATCGAAACAAGATCATGCAAAATGCCTACTTCAGTAATCAACTGTAGCACTCTGATGGCATGTCATGAATATATGAAATCAGATGAGATTTCATATAGGACTGAAAACCTTCCAAAAAGAGATATTTGAAGAAATTTACATCAAATGAGTGGATATGGTAAGAAAATGAAAATTTCAGAAAAATATTGCCATACCGCTCTCAGCAGTGAAGCTTTTCGAAACCAGAACAACTCATCAGTTCGAACACTATGCACCTTGGATTGGAAACTACTCTCCCATGCATAAAATCTGAGCCATTGGGAAATACACAATGAAAAACAGTACATATAAATCCCCCTAACATATATAGGCATGTCACAAAAATTGAGTCATACTTCACAGTGTCCATTGCAGCCAAAATTTCATTCATCAGACCAATTCTCTTGTCTGTACGCTGCAACCCCTCCTTGGACAATTTCTGCATTTTGCTTATCACAAATGTCTGTTCCGGGTAAATCACAAAGATCAGGACACATTAAATTTATAGGAGACCTAAACAAGTATAAGGTGCCCAAATATAAAACTGTGGTGTAGTTACTACTACTCAGCACAGACAGGCACACTCTATTGTGATAATAATGTAGTCACTATAGCAAAACTAACATAGTTTTTTTTTTTTTTTGGAAAACAAGCAAAATCAAATGGAGCAACTATGTCACCTGTAGGGGGAACAAAAGAACAAACATGAGGGCACCAAGTAGTGAAGCAACCCCCAATTGCTGATAAAGAAGAAGCATGGAGAAAATGATACGAAATGGAGCTGACCACAAAATATGAAGAGATTGGGATACTTGCTGTGCAGGGAAACAAAAACAAATTAACCAACCAACCTAAACATCTTCACAAATGTAGCGCAAAATGATTAGTACACTCCAATTTGTTTGGTTCCACCTGTATATATTTTGACAAGAATGACATAAAACCAAATCTCATTTGAAACGAATTTTGAGTAGACAATAAGTGGAAAAAGGAAATAACATCTTATGTTCTGAGATTAAAGTGTCCAGATAAGTGTGGCACCAATCGCACATTCAGGGACATTACTGTCATCTGATTTCAGGAAATTGTTATAGTAATCTGTAATTAAAAAATAATTTTCACTTTCAAAAGATAATTTTAGGACACATGCAAAAACTGTTCAGAGTGCGCGCCTGAAGTGCTTCAGCATCAGTTGTCATCAAGTTGGTTATTTTCCCAGAGGCAAACTTCTTCCTTGCTTCATGAGTCAGCCTTAAGGATTTCCGAAATACAGCAGCAACCTAAAAGAAGAGAAGTGTAGAATCATACTTCAAAAAATGATATATCAAGATTCTTCATAAAATTATGAGTTCACTACTTCCACATGTTATTACACCAAATACAAGACCATACTACTAGTTAACCCCCCAACATAAAACGCTAAAATGAATCTCCACTCCAAACATATTAGAAAAGTACTGTATCCAATCAAAACCAAACATCTATAGACATTCCTGAGCTAAGAATCTACCGTATCCAATCCTCACTCACCCAGGGACCAGGACTAAGTAAAAGGACCCACAAACTGATAGGCTTGCGTCAGTTGCTGCCATGCATGTGAAACAAGAGTTATACTGGGGAAGGAGAGTTGTGGGAGAAAAAACTGTTGGAGCATTTTTCCTATATCTTCAGTTTCGAAATGACCGTTTATTAATGATTTACCCTAACTATATTATTGTCTTTTAATGTATAAATGAGCACAGATGGAACTTTGTCAAAATTCCTCAACAAAGTTCTCTTAAATAATAGTATAAATTTGGGAAAAGAATGACACTGATGATATTCTAAACATGGTAAAATACAAACAAATATTAGAATAAACCTAATACAATTAAAATGGGGTTGGAAAAAGTAAAACAAAATACCAGGGTTGACCGTAGCCGAAAGCCAACGCGCATGACATTTTGAAAATACTGAGCTTCAGATAACACCCCACCAACCTGAAATCAAGGCACATGCTCCCATTAAAGATAAATGTGCAAGATATGTTCCAGGGTTCAAACACCAGCTTGTGGATGTTGTGCAAGTTTTTTTAGGGAAAAACAGGAAATTTAAGAAAGGGGGGAGCAGGTTATATTAGGTAAGCAATTTTTGTCAATTCATCAAGCAGGATAACTGCAACATCCCTTGAAATTGTTAAAGCAGCAGGAGTATGCAAATATATGTGATACTAAAGGGTAGCTGTGCAAAACAAGCTATGTATTGGCAAACATAAATGATGTAAATATAAAACAGAGGACTTATATCATACCACTCCAGCAAATATTGAGAAGGCATAGATGTAACCAATCCATGCTGGATCCCCTCGTTGCATGGACTGCAGACAATTTTAGATTAAATGAAAGAAGGATTATGATAATTACAATGAAGGATCATTTCAAGGGACTCTGACACACATTCTGAATTCAGAGATATGCAGGAATTATGACAGACCAGCAGCATAATTTTAAAAATATCCACAAAATTAACATACTTGGAGAAGGTTAGGTTAAAGCTAATCCGACATTACAGAGACCAGAGCTTTTGGGTTATTGAAGTCTCATCGTTGTTTCTTTTCTTTATTTCGTAGTCAAAATTTCTAATTAGTTATCGTGTTTCAACAAGAAGTTCATGACCAAAATGGCAAATACACAGAATCCAGGAATGCTTGACTAGCACAAGTTAAATTCATAAACAGCCCTCATATGGGCTCAACTCAATCACCAATATCATTATCCCTGCTGATTTGTATACTAAAATAACTAGTACTACCAGAGACAGAGCTGGGAATGGAAATATAGAAAAGGGAAGGGTATAAACACAAACCTGTAAGAGATGATTCAAAATAAGCGGCCCCACAAATTGGGAAAGATCATTCCCAATCTACAAGTTGTCAAAAAAAAAAAAAAGGTTATAGCACACAATGCGTTCAATTTTACCATGCAAGACTTTTGAGGAAACAAATAAGAAGCTACTAACTCTTCATATCTAGAACAACTCACTGAACAGTGTGACCAGCATGTAATGTAAACACAACAATGACAAAGAGCAGTGAGTGTTGATAAAAAAGTTTAAAACATACACTATTCCAATTAGCGAAATATAAGTGTAATGACCTTTGTGTACTATTACATGTGTATCAAACTTTGCAGACTATTAACAAACATAATAAATTCAGAAGAACAAGCTAATTACCTTCCAAAAGCCTCCAAACCAAAACCTATAAAACGAACAACAAAATATGAATGAGAAGCATGTACATAGAACTGCACACGAAGAGCAAGGGCAATAAAGACAATAAAGTGAAGAAGATTCACATCTCAGCCATGGGTCTGGAAAATATTACCTTCCGCCAAGACTAGAGTTCAATGCTCTTAAAAGCCACGGTTTAGGCTTTCGACATTCCTCAGCCCAACATGTTTGGAACCTAGAAAGCCAGTAAAAGAATGATGAGCAAACCATGATTGTACTAGTTTAAGCAGAACCCAATTTGAAAATAACAAGCACACACTTATTGTTCAGTGTTTCAGTACGATCCCAAGTATCCAATTTCCAGACATCTTTCTCTGTAATGGGTCTTTGATAGCCTAGCTTCATAAGGGGATTCACCCATGAAAACAGCATTCCTGGATAAAACACAACCTAGATATGAGTTGAGAAATCAGCCATGGAAAGAGGGTTCGGTGCAGTCTTCAGAATATTACTAACAGTCTATTCCTTTGCCTTTGCACCATGCAAAATTAGCAAGCAAATAACAAATACAGGGCTAGGGAAAGTAGGATCACATCAAAATTACATACATACTTGACAATATGTTCACATGCCTCTCAGGACATATTTGCTCTCCTCCAGGAAGTTCTTCATATGCATCATCATCAATTGATTCAGTACAGATTGGAGTATAACCAGGATAATCGACCACACATGGAACATACAAAAGCAAAAGTATTCCAAACAAACCCTACATCAGAGTGAAAATACATATAAAAATCAATGACATTAGATATGCAGTTTAATGAAATACAAAAATAGTAACCTTTAAATGCCGAACAATAATACTGTTTCTCACCTTTTGTTCTTTGTTTCTTTTTATAGAGTTTTGGTTTATTATGAAAAAATGCCTTGCGTTTCCCACCTTCTTTAAGTTAAACAAATTTGCCATCTGTTTTTACTAAATATTTTGTACATATGCTTGACCAAGGGTATCACAATGTCTGTGCCACATCTTACACTTCCTCATGGATCGGTAAGTAGTAGCTCTTTACAAGGTAGTGCTGGAGGATTAGAGAAATTAGACTTGCTTAACCACTATTTACACTACTTTTAAGAAGAAGCCTCAAACATTGCGACATTTAAAAAACCAGTAGGACAGAAAAAGGAAACAAAAGCATAACCAGTGAAAATTAATGTCAAAAATGAAAAACAAGCCAACAAACCTGAGCAGCAACTTCACTGATGTACAAATATAGTACATATCTGCAAGGGTTACACAGGAAGATTGTAAGTTGTCTTGCACAACCACAAGCCTCGATAATGTACTAGCGGAGTAATATAAAACCAAACAAAAACTTTAAAACTATAAACAGTGATAGCATCTTTTGGTAACGAAGGAACCAGTTTAGGTAAACAGTAACACACAAACCTGTCGTATAACTCCCTCAGTGAAAGAACAAGATTCAGCATCACGGAATCCCCCACTAAAGAATAAATTACCGCAAACCTTACAAACCATCGTACCTCACGGATATAGATCTTAGATTCCACACCAATCATGACCAGCATAGAGAACCAAGTAAGAGCCTCTAATATCAGAGAAAATACCTGCCAAGAAAAGATGGAATTAAAATATTAGGCATACGAGTGTAAGCTTACCGAAAATTTGTTTTTGTACTTTGTCTTCCCTTCAATGAAAGTTTCTTTCTTATTCAGAAAAATAATATGAGCAGGTTAATGATACTCACATGTGCAAAATGCTAAGCCAATGGTATAAAGCTAACTGGGTTTTAAGTGTAAAATCCCTAATTTCATTGCATTTAGATTAACCATGGTTCGGGGTTTGTTAAACTTGATATCTCCTTAGAAATTTTGGGAACTTGACAGCTTAAATTTTCTTTAGTTCGAAATTACTTTGCTGAATTTAATTCTGCATCCAAGTACAAAACCTTGGTTTTTTTTTTGTCACTTAAAGGGTGAGGACTACCTAATTACCCTACCTCTGAAAACTGGAAACATTGGTTTCTTCTATTCACTTCATTTATCTGTAAATTTAACATAAAAGAACTTTATCTGTACTAACTACGGTAACACCACATAGAGTAGCTAAATGCCAAACAATTAATTCACAGTACACAACAAATCAACAAACCAACCTCAAATGGTGCAAGGCTAGCCTGCCCATCTAAATTCAGCACTGAAATTCCCATAAACAACCGGAACAAAGGCTCGGCAGAGCAATAAGCAGCCAATAACCCCAACATGTAATTGTAAACTTTGGACTGCAAACAGAACCTCTGGACTTTGAAATCCTTCTTGATCCGCCATATTCGGTAAATGCACAGGCCCAGAACAACCAAATGAGAAATGCAGACAACTAAAGAATCAACCGCACAAGGCGTGTATGCACCAAAAGCATTCTCTACTGCTCTTGTCCAAACCCCACGGGGCACTGGGCGGCAATACCAATCCAAAGGCACAAAACCCATCTTTTTGGTCACCTTTTTCACAAGAATTATTCACTTTCAAAGCACACAGTCCATCACTCTGAGCTCTCAGTCCCCACTGAGAGCTACTCCTGCATTATATGATAAAATTGAATTTAGCCATAGAAAAACCCAGGAACAAAGGAAATCTCTTTAAAGGGCAAAAAAAAAAAAACAGTAAAAATTCCAACTTTGCAGATCAATGGCACTCTTTCCTTACTAGCTCATATTTTTTATCCACGAGAAAATACTATGCTTCGATATAATATGGAAAAGAAAAAAAAAACATTCAAGCATTCTACTTTTTAAGCACCGTCGTTCTAAAAAATCCCAAGAAAAAGTTCAAACTTTCCATATAACTTCAAGCTTTCCAGAACCTCACTCCAGTTACAGAAAGTCAATATCTACTCTGGTAGTGTACATTTTCTCAGTAACCAAACAGAGCACAGACTCAAGCTAGAAAATTAAAATTCTTCAGGAAAAAAAAATACATTAACGTATAAAAGCTTTTATTACTCCAAAAAAAAAAACTCAGAAATACAAAATTCATAATTTTCAGATTTCAAAAGCACTAAACACCTCAGAGACTTGTCCTGTACTCAAAAACCCAGAAACAGAAACTGAACGAGCAAAACAGCTGCATATATAAGAGCAGTTGACGACCTTCCCGAATCAAAGAGTGAAATTTTTGGTGAAAATAAAAGAATTTAAAGCTCTTGATTGGATGCCGAGAAAATAGAAGAAGAAACTCCCAATTTTCATGGAAAAGATTGATTACCCTTTTGGTGCATTTTCTTTGTGTGGAAGTGATGGAATCATTGGAGTGGAGTTGGTATCGTATCTTATTCCTGATGAGGAATCGAAACCCGAGAATTTCTTCATCTGAAAAACCAAATATACAAAAAGACAATAATTACTTGGTTTTCCCTACACTCTGGAAATAATCTGGAAATTTGGGTTTTTGTTCTTCAGTGTATAACAAGGTGGAGGTGGTGGGTCAATTATTTTGTTTATATTAATAATTGCATGACAAACAAGTCAAAAAATTAAAATTAAAATATCTGTATTTTTGCAGGTGGTGAAAAAACTGGTGATTCTTTAATTGAATAAAAAAAATAAAATTGACAAAAAGTGGGTGGCTTGGCAAGCAAGCTACCTTCAGCATCGGTAAAATCTCTATCAATAATACGAGAGATTTTTTAGTGTGATCGGTACACGAAGTGGTACATCACATGTCACTATATAAATAGTGGGATAAGTGTGCTAAAAATTTAATAACTTAAAAAATAAAATTTCTCACTACGCCTATTAAAACACGTGATATATCACTTGTGTCCCATCACAACTAAAAATTTCTTCAATAATAGATAGGAATGGCCGGTATACAAGAGGAATCATCCTGCTAATAATGACCGACATATCTATAATTCTTTTAGTATGATTCTCCAAAATCAAATTAGTGCAAAAATGTGAGAAATAAATGCAGAAAGTAAGGGTCTGTTTGGTAGTGTATTTGAATCCAACTTTTTAAACTCAAAAACATTTTTCAAGTTTCAGGTCTTAAAAACTTGTTTGGTATGACTATTTTTAAAAACTGAACTCAAGACTAACTCAAAAAATATAGTCTATTCCTTAAAAACATAAAAATTGAGTTTTCAGAGTTTTTAAACTTAAACTTACTCATTTCTTTTCTCTCCCTCCTCCCCTCTCACTCCAAATATATCTCTCTCTTTTCTTCTTTCTTTCTCCTTTTTTTTTTTTTACTTTTTTCGTTTCTACTCAAATCTAATCAAGTTTAAGTCGTAATGAATTCTTACTGGACATGTCAAGGATTACATGTTGAATTTTTTATTTTTCTTTCTGATCTCCAGTCTCATCTCTTCTTTTGTCACCCACCTCATTACCCTAGAATAAATATAGCCTTCATGCATTAGTTATTGCTAAGTTCAATGCAATTATCATAAGTTGGTATATATGTTCATGATGAGTTGTATAGGCCTTTATTAGGAGTATGAAGATGGTAAACAAATCTAGACGAGTGATACCACGTAAAAATACAACTCGTTGAGGAGAGAATTGGTGCCAAAGATATTGTAGATGGAGCTCGTGGGGGTTTCCTGCAAGAGTTCTACGCTTGGAGTTGCTAGATTTTGAGCACTTCCCTAATCCAGATGCATTAAACTAGATCAATTTGGTGGTCAGTGTTTGAGAGAGAAAACAATGTGTTAGTGTTTTACTGCAAGTCAAGTACAATCGCCTTTTAAGTTAAACTCATCGGAGATTGATTTAGCATCAAACTGGCGTCGAGTGTGTGCCAAGTAATGCTTTTGGTTTGTCAGTGGTGCTGCTAGATTTCTTCAAACTCCTCTGCTGCTTCTCTTAGAAGATCGGGTTGTCGCAAGCAAGAACTCGTAAACAACGTTCAAAACATTGTCATCGGAATTAATTTCCAAACATTAGAATCTCAAGTCAGGATCCGGCGCCAGGCAAACTTTCTCAGTTGAGCGGTGTTGAATATCCTTTGAGCTATTTTACTCTCCAAGGCATCCGGGGTCAAATTTCTCTTTCGCTTCCTTCCATCAGCGTCATTCAGTGGTTGTGTCTTTCCTCTTTGAGGATTCCCGAATGCCGCCAATCTTTTCCATCAATTTAGAGATTTGTTCTTCGTGAGACTTTGAGACCGTACGCTGGTGATTACAAATGATGCCAACCTCCTTGTTTGATTTTCTTGTTCAACAAGTTATCCAACGAGTTAGGGGCGATTGCTTTCATATGCTCCGTCTTCGCCCGTTCCATTCCCTGCCCCCCACCAAGGCAATGGTTTTTATAGGATGTTTTCACCTTCCACACAACCCCTCTAAATTTCAGTCTTTGAACATCTTCAATTCATTCAATCTGACGGCCGAAAATGAAGAAGAATGTGGAATAAATAAAAATAAGTGTGTGAATAACACCGCTCGTTTTTTATATGCTTGTATCCGGAATCCAAAATATCACACGTACCCTGACACCTCAGAAAAATACAAATAAATAAATAACACAAATGTAAATGCATTGCATTTGCATGCCCTTTACAATCAAAGTAAAATACCGCCTAAGAGAACGAACATCCAAATTTCCATTGTTATAGTTTTACAGTAAAACTCAAAGAAAACATATTCCCAAGTTCAAAGCCAGGTATTTTACACAACAGATCAAAGATGAAGTGCCAATATGTACACCGCCCGTGCAACCGAAAACTAAAACAAACTCCCATCTCAATGCAGCCTCGTCATTTCTTCTACTCTCTTGCAGAGCTCCTCCACTGAAACCCGCATTTGCCTTGAGATCTCATCCATCTTACTGCGGTTTAGATCAAGGAACGATTCTATCAGATCGCCATCCAAGAAATTTTTGGCGTCTACAGTTTTCTTCTCGTTGCTGAATGACCTCCACTGCTCGTGGCTCAACCCTCCAACACCCTTTATCACCTTCCTCAGGTTTGACTGGAGCTTCTCCAAAAATGCATATTGCTCTTGAGGAAGTGAGGCAATTACTCCAATTACACCATTCACGGTGCCAAAGATGACAGTTGGAATCTGGCCCACATCAGAGTCTGGCAACCGCATGACAAGAGAGCCGTGCCGGAACCTATTGACAAACTCGCCTAGGTGATACTCACCTACAACCTCAAGGCGGCCCCGTTCCTCATCAGTTGCACCCTCACTATTTTTACGAACAGTGAAGAGGTTGAAGAAATTTTCAGCTCCAATGTAAACATCATCGTCGAGGATCTCTACAGCAGAAATCCAATTTGCATTATAATCACGGGCTCGCTCCTCAATGGCACCTTCCTCATGCTGAATACAAGAACAAAAAATTTCGGTTAAGCAAGAGAATAGTTTATAATTTGCATTATAATCACAGGCTCGCTCCTCTTAAATGGACAAGAGACCAACAACAGAGTAAAAACTGGATCAACAAATTCAAACAACAGAACCTCACGATGGACTAGCAGAGACAAAGGGGACTCTTATTACAAGGCCTTCACCTGCAACAAAAAATATGACCTCCCACAAAATATCCCAACATCACATTTCAATTTCACTGGATCAAGTAATTTTAAGTTGAAACTTTACGCAATTCATGTCGGAGTAAACAAATCAATTACTGCTACTACTTTGAGCAAGTACTAGTCCATGGCATGCAGAGGGTTGAAAGTTAGTTTTATTACCTTGTACATCAACAGAGAAATTGACTTCATTAAATCCCCAACAATGATGAAATCTCCACGAGTCTGGACATAAAGGGCAAGTATGTGGCCATGATGTCCACATTCCGATTGCAATTCACGAGTACCATCATCCCGCAGAGTCCACTTGTATAACTGTATCTTTTGATTAATAGCAGCAAGTAACTTGCCATTGAATGCATTTAAAGAGTAAACAGACCCCTTGGTTTCCTTCTCAGCGACGAGCTGCAGCTTCCCATCTTCAACAATGAAAACCAGAATGCGGCCCTACAATTATACAATATTGTCAGCTTACAGAGGAAGGATGGAAAATCAGCTACTTGCCAGTTCAAGTGAGATTTCAGCACTAACCAGTAAACTAAAGTGCTATCTTACCTTGGTTGGCTCATTTTCTTCCGGGAGAACATATGCAGTCCCGACACAGTAATATACATTCATGTCATCCGAGAAAGAACAGCTAAGTATAGAGCAGGCATACTCAAAAGCGTCCAGTTGATAATATGTTATGAGGTCAAAACTCTGATCATCTAACAATCGGATGAAGTGTGTTTCTGAGTCTTCTGCACTAGACTGGTTATATTTCACACTCAAAATGGCGAAAGTCCTGGACTGCTCCTGATGACAGATACGACGCGCATGCTCACCTAGGGGAATAGAGCGAATATGAAGCTTCTGGATGTCATCAATTGTACCGATAGTAAGTTCACCTTCCTTAGCAATTGCAAGGCTGTTGTCACCAAAAAAAAAATGCAAAGTGTTTAATCTGTTAACGTCGACAGTTTAAGGAGGACAGGGGAAGAGTTCCCCCGTCAAACCTATGCAGTAACAGAAACAAAAAGGGAAAAAACAGCTTATGGTTGTGTCTAAGTTGCACCTAGACCATTATTTTTATGTAAACTTTCATTAAAATAAATATTTAAAACATGCTATTATCATAAAGCTTTTTTTTTTTTTTTTTTTGAGAAAGAATATCATAAAGCATATTATCAAACCAACAAATGGTAACTCTAATAATCAATTGCAAGGCTGTTGTCACAAGAAAAGAAAAAAAAGAAAAAGTAAAGTGTTTAATCTCTGAAAGTTGACAGTTTAAGGACAGGGGAAGAGATCCCCCGTCAAACCTACACAGTAACAGAAACAGAAAGAGAAAAAACAGCTTATGGTTGTGTCTAAGTTGCCCCTAGACCATTTTTTTATGTAAACTTTCATTAAAATAAATATTTAAAACACGCTAATATCATAAAGCTTTTTTTTTTTTAAGAAAGAATATCATAAAGCATATTATCACACCAATAAATGGTAACTCTAATAATCAATTGCAATGCTGTTGTCACATGAAAAAAAAAAGTAAAATGTTTAATCTCAGAAAGTTGACAGTTTAAGGAGGACAGGGGAAGAGATCCCCCGTCAAACCTTACGCAGTAACAGAAACAGAAAGGGAAAAAACAGTTTATGGTTGTGTCTAAGTTGCACCTAGACCACTTTTTTATGTAAACTTTCATTAAAATAAATATTTAAAACATGCTAATATCATAAAGCTTTTTTCTTTTTTTTTTTTTTGAGAGAGAGAATATCATAAAGCATATTATCACACCAACAAATGGTAACTCTAATAATCAATTTGGAAACTAACTCACCACTTTAACTACTATAAACCATCCTGGTATGATAATTTACATAAAATGGCAGCCATCAAATAAGCAACAGTGGATTACAAATTGAAAATATGAAAAGAGATAAGATATTTGGATATAGACTAAACCTCGTATCCACCAAACTGATCCTATCCATATTTCATGAGTGAAAAACAGAAAGAGAAAAGTACCTATCTGGAAAAGCAGCAGAGTTGAACGGGCACATATGGCTGACTTCTTTCAGATTTACGTTGCTGTAAAGCAGTTTCTTGTTGCTACTATATATGACAGTTGGCCTATCTGATGCAGCAAATACATGCGTAGTACTCTTGGATGAGAAGGTACGGAGTGTAATGGGCTGCGTCCCAAGAGAGACTTTTTTCCTGTCCGTCAACTCACCAGTGCTTGTGTTCAATATAAAGTTTAAGAGGTGCCCATCTCCTAGGGCACACAATAGGTAGGATATCTGATTAAAAAAAAAAGTAACAAAAAAATTACTCAGTAACCAAATAACTAAAGTAAAAACTTTACGAAGGAACTAAAGAAAGCAATAGATGTGCAAATTAATATTCCCTCATCTATGCTACAGAAGTCCACATTGATTGACACACCAACACAGGCCCAATTCTTTAGATAAATTCCAAAATAATGATAATTAAAATTATAATCAGTTGAACATGCTATTAGAAGAGCCACTCCCCAATGGTAATCCCAAAAAAAAAGACATTGCATTTCTGACCAATATTAATGAGCAAGTCATACAAAATGACTACAACTGAGAATTGATTTAGTGAAGTAGGCTCAAGCATAGGCATACCCCTTCAAAGGCACAAAGAAGAACAGAACGAGGTATGATCTCCCCTCCCAAATGTTCCTTTGTGATGCGGTTCAGATCAGGAAGTGAATATATCTGGACACTAATATCTGTCCACATTCCAACAGCTGCCAGCTGGCTATAGTTGGGATTGTCGCCTATAGGGTTTATGTCAAGGCATGATATCTCAAAATCTAACTGTGCGTGGTTTTTCTCTGTCAATATCCCATCACCAATTTCCAAATATACTAAGTGCTTTCCACCAGTCGCCAATAAAACCTGTCACAGAAGTAGATTAAAGCAACAACCAGTTAGCCATTAACATCAGGCAACCAAATGTTAATGCAGACATCCACCTAAAGGAAACAATACCATGTTAGGAAACAGAATGTATGGTAACTCATTATCAATTCTGAGACTAGAAAGGGGATTTATCAACACCAGGGAATCTATAAAATATTTTTCATTTCAAGTTTCAAAGAAATAAGAGAACTTTTCAAGGATGTTTCAGAAATACGCTGGTTTGTTTTTTTGGTAAAAGTTCGATATAAATCTAGGTTTTGGGAGTCAACAGAAGCCCCTTATGAAAAAACACCTATTCTATATTATAGTATAGGATGTCCTGAATATTTATGGGGAATATGAAACCTAAATCCTCATGGGTTTCAATCAAGATTTTCCCAATAAAATAAATAAATAAATAAATAAAAACTGATCTAATTCAATGGCACAGCTAAAACTGTCAATGATCCTTACTTGAAAACTTAGTTTTTAATAAGAAACACAACTTTTATTAGCTTACTTGCAAACTTAAAAGTTAACAAGTAGAAACAAAACCTGGGTGGCATTAGCAGTGGCAACATTAATCGAATAGCCTGCTGGAGCATTCCACTCGTGCTTGAGCTCCCTAGTTGTAGAGCTGACTAATCTTACAGAGCTTGAAGTTACCTGTGATGTCAATTCATCAGCCAGCATGCAACAGATACAATACGTGTCAATCATCAATAAATTAATCACCTATAGAATCCAGATTATTACATAATAGAATATTTTCTAAAACAAAAATATAACCTTAAAAAAGTTAACACCACCTAAAACAGGTAACAAACGTGGCCACCGAAAATACATCCACACCAACTAAGTGAGATAGATCATGTAGATTTTCCCTACTACCCTCAGTTATGATGTGATTTATTAGGAAATTGTAGACCAGCAATGTTCAAATTAATAGTTATTAAAGTGTCCCTAACGATGGTAGAAGAGAAACTAGGGGGTGAGAAGCAACTTAAAACTTTGCATTCCTAATGGTGGTAGCGATGTGACGGTGATGACTGAAAATTAGTGTTTGTGTCCCTACCGACATAAAAGGCCAAAAAAAATGGAAAACAATAAAACATAAAGGTGCTTGCTTTTGAGTATATTCTATTATACGCATTAAAACATAGAAGAAACAATGCTATATGGAGACAACTTACCTGCACCAGTTGATTACAGACAGCATCATGGCAAAATAAAGTCTGTACTTGAGAACAGAAGCCTTCTATCTCAGTTTCTTCCAACTCATCCTCAATATTCATTGCCAAAATCCTTGTCTCACTGATAAAGCTTACAACCAGGAAGGTGTCATAAGGATCATCAGTGGAGGATCTTAACGACCACATTCCCTTAATACCTTGAAGCTCAACCGATGCCTGTTCAACATCATATAATAATTACAGCCATCAGTATGCAAGAACCCCATGCAAACATACAAAATGAAACTTTGGGTACTGATTACTAAAATATTTAAATAAGTCAAACCTGTTCATTGATTCCAATTCCATTCCGAACTACACGAAGAGAACCATCCTTGAAAGCTCCAGAACAAGTTACAACCTGACCTTGGCCTTGCCTCTCAAGATCAACCACACAAAAGTCAACGATCGGCCCCAAATTGACATACCTTTCTAAGACTTCCACATATGAACCCTTTGCATCAGGATGTAGATTTAGCTTTACAAGCTGTGTTCACAACACTATGGAGTGTGAATAATTTATAATCCAAATCATTTAATGAGGTATCAATGTAATTTTGATCATAATAATCGCATATCTTTATTTCATTTAAAACTTCAAACACATTATTAAACCACTACCATCTGTCAAATCTATCTTCAAAGACAATGTGTACAGTCTCTTCTATTACTTACTAATGGCTCTTATTCTTTGAAGAACAATTTTTTATAGCTAAGAATAGAACAAGTAACAAGCAATAGTTCTGACTACCCCACCTGTGAATCCCCATAACTTGATCCAATATAGACAAATGCATTATCAAGGTATGAGATGGTAGATGCAATTGACGTCTCCCCCAAGAGCTCAATTTTCAGTCCAGTCACCCTACAAGAAGAAGAGTAGATGAAATCCTGAGAAACTAACCCCATAAGCTTCAACCACAAACAATTAGATGTTTCAAGGATGTATTAGAACTCACTTTTCTTTCTCATGCGTTATAACAAGTAGGTGAAGTAGCCCGGCATGATCACCAAGTAAATACCTGGAACCATCTGCATCTACTTTCCCATAGGCTTTTGTGATGGACTATAACAAATGACAAAGAAAAACTTGAAATAATATTTCTATAACCAATTCAACACATGATTCCAAAACAACATTCATATGATACTATAGCATACATGTCTTATTGGGATTGCTTTAAATGTATTCGGGCTGCGGTAAACAATATTATCTTCTCCGATAATAAGAACACCACAGAGCGGGGGAGGAACTGGTATTAACAAATCAGCCCCATTTTCAACGTTGTTCTGTGCCCAAGGACCTTCAACAAAATCTTTATCCTTCAGAGAAACCTCATATGTTTTGACATGGCGAACATCTTTGTTATCCTGCAATATTTCAACCATAGTAAGGCAATAAAAAAATTTGTTCAGAATACTCCTACACTACTTTACCACCCAAAAAGGCCTCCCACAATTTTAGTATATATATTAATGTTATATGGGCAATACCTAACACTTCACATGAACAATGTTCTGTGAGTTAGAAATGGGGCAGATTTACAAAGATCTTGGATGGTTTGTGTAGACATGTGTAGAAAAAAAATATACCAACATCATTGACCAGATCACGCTTGTTTTTACCAAGTTTTCCATTTTGAAACTGCCGTACTACTAGGATCTTACATAGCATTGGCTAAGCCTTTACTAAAATAATGTTCAATCCGATACAAGGAACATAACAAACGTAACAGTATAAGAAAACTTGAACATACGATACTAAGACAAATTAAGTGATCAGAAGATAAAAAAGTAAAACGGTAGCCCAATATAAACTTCATACCAAACGAAAGGAATGACTAGTACCTGATATAGGACTACAATTGTAGGTTTTGAACAACCATATAGAAACTTAATATCCAAAACTTGAAGTTCCTCAAGCCTGAAAAGTTGGCCAAAGGTGTAGTTAGAGTGAAAAGAAATTATTATTTCACACACAAAGAAGGGAGCAAGAAATATGACATTGCAGCTAGCAACATAATTAAGCTCGATTATAAATGTATAGTGATCAATTGTCAATTTGAGTAAATTTTAAATATAAGTCATGGTCATTTAATCACAGGAAGATTAATCAACAAAATATACATTATTAATAGAAAACTAAAAGAACGAGAGAAAAAATACCGTATATTAAATGCTTCCTTGAGCTGCCCTTTATTATCAAAAGGAATAACCTGAAAAACCAACAGCATATTATGTCATTTCTAAACTATAAATGTGATGACAAAATGAAGATCTTTATATTTCTCCCCAGTATTCAAAACCACATACCTTAAACAATCCATCATACAAATGGAGTCCGATTAATCTGCAATCTGGATCAATAATACCAATCTGCAGACAAATAGTAGGTAAAGAAAATATACATTGGTCATATTTATGGATTTCCCAGTTGAAACTTAAGAATCGTTTAGATATCAACTCTAGAAAGACACAAATGTTTTAACAAGAAAAAGCTACAGGAATTGAGGGTCTTTGAATCATTTAACTTACTTGACCATTGTCTGTCGGACGACCTATGCGGTCTGAGACATCCCCCATTGCCCTACACGACAAGGGCATGCATTTGTCAAAATGTCATTAAACATACATCGACAGTCCATATAAAATGAGTACTTTTGTAAATAATTTTAAACAACAAAAACTACTTTCACTTGGTTTGTATATCTAACCTTGTGATGAGCTCAGATGCTTCAGCATCCCACTGAAGAACACAAAATTTGTATCTTTCTGTTGCAATGAATAGAAAATCCTGTGTTTCACCCTGTTGAAAAGAAAAAATTATTAAAACCACAAAAAATTATAATACAAACCAGACAAAAATATGATATTAAGACTCACATGAGGCCGGAAAAGTTCAAGCGTCGCTATTCTTCCATATATCGGGACATCCAAGATAGGCTGTAGAGAGAAAAAAAATTAGCTTAATGCGTGCTAATGGATACTAGTTTTAAATGGCAACAGAAACAAAGCTACAAATTTGATATTTTATCGCAGAAAGAGATAAACATCAATAAAGTTCAAATGTTTATTTCAAGAAGGAAGATACAGTTTATTCGATCATATATTCCATGTGTAATTCAAATGCCACGGTAAATGGCTTCGTGAAATAAATCATATTATGTACAGTCAAGTAAAACTTATTGTGCAAGATCTGTAATATAATTTATCTATAAGACTTCAGAGAAATGAGTAGTAGATGATAGTTATTATTAGGCGACAACTTCACACAGAATGCCTAATAATATATAAAATATCCATCTTTTTTTCCTTTTACAACAAAATAGATTGACATACATACCTGCAGTCCCAGAGGAGTAAGTAGCTGAATTTCAATTCGCGTACATTTTCTGAAATCAAGATTTATAAAAGCAATCATGAACAAGATATAACTTCGGACAAGAAATCTTGCTGCAAAATAATATGATAGACTATCGATTAAACCGCTCCCGCACTACTACTTCCCACTAAAAGAGCAATTGGTAATCTTGATAACCTAAACCGACCTGCAAGTATAACATTTCATTGTTTCCCAGAAAACTCTGGGCATTACACAAAAAAAAAAAATAGAAAGGTTGCCAGGAAATCCCAAACTCAATCGCCTTCGGCACGAAACCTGATTTTTTTTTTTTGAAATTTTCAATCTTGCAAACAACTTAATGCATGAATTTCTAAGCCAAAATTAACCAGGTATATATATATATATATATGTATGTATATATATATATATGTATGTATATGAGAAGATAAAGAGACTGCCTCAGGAAACTAACGCATTAGCGAAACCCTAGCAGAAAGATACAATAGAAATTCAATCGAAGAGAGAGAAAGATAAAGAAGAGTGAGAGAGGGGAGAGGAATTGGGGGGTGACGTACGCAGTGATGAGATTGAGCTCCTGAGGGGCGGTGAAATTGCCGACGCAGGAGTGGGTGACGTTGGTGGGCTTGTGAGCGGTTACGACGTAGTTCCATATGCTCATCTTCCTCTTCTCCTCCTCTTCTTCTTCTTCTTCTTCTTCTTCTGCAAATTGGTTTTGTGGAGAAAGGGACCGAACCAGTGAGCCGTAGCCAGCAGCACCCTCTTTCTCTCTCTCTCTCTCTCTTCGGTTGTAGCCGATTCGCTGTCACAGTCTCACTCGCTCATCTAGAAACAGGCAGAAGATAGCTCTTTGGGTTTTTTCCGCCGATCCATGGGTGGGTTTTTTGGGACTCGGGTGCGATCCGGTTTGGCTAATTTTATAGGTCTTGGCCTGATCCATAGTCATGGACTCATGACCCGTTTCGCTCCTTTTCAGAAAATTTAGAGTATGTTTAGTAGTGTATTTGAATTCAACTTTTTAAACTCAAAAACAGTTTTCAAGTTTTAGGTCTTAAAAACTTGTTTGATATGACTATTTTTAAAAAATGAACTTAAGACTAACTAAAAAATATAGTCTATTCCTTAAAAACATAAAAAGTGAGTTTTTAGAGTTTTTAAACTTAAACTCACTCATTTCTTTTTTCTTCCTCATCCCCTCTCACTCCAAATATCTCTCTCTCTTTTCTTGTTTCTTTCTCCTTTTTTTTTTACTTTTTTCGTCTCTACTCTAATCCAATCAAGTTTAAGTCGTAAGATTTAAAAATTTTAAGTAGCAAACCAATCAAGTTTTTTACTCTTAAAGAAAATTGTTTTCAAAAAATGTTCTTAAGAAATGCTTTTAGAAATTATAACAAATTTCAAATAAGATATCAAACAGGCCCTTACATTTTTCATGGAAAGTTACAGACATTCTTTTTCGTTTCTCTATTGTTAAATCTTGTGTGCTGTTTCTGTTCATTTATCTAATCGACGATCAAAAATTGTAAAGAATTTGTGATAAACTAAAAAGAGTGTGACAGTCATCTCTCTTCCTGTAAAAGCAAGACTTTTTTTTTTTTTTTATCAAAGAGACTGAAAAGGATTGGAAAATTGAAACGGTGGATTTGCCAGGTGACTATGGTTTCTATCCCATTTATTGTGTTCCAAGTTGAGACCCTCGTTTTTCTCTGGTGTAAATTAAAATAATAATATCTCGTGTACAAGGGGTGGCACGCAATAATTTATCATGTACATAATGTGTTCTTCAAAAATTATATCTGAACCAAATTTTTCCAACTGCAAATTTATTTTTCTTACTTTGGTCTTGTTTAGTTTTTTCTTATTCTTTTACAATTAGGTCATTCTTATTAATGGGAAAGTGAAAATTCGAACTTTGAACATCTTCTAACATAAAATTATGAAAGTGTCACTAAACAAGAGGTGGTTGGTCTTTTTAGTCAATATAATTCATATTCCTAGGGCTCCTTTTCCAACCCAAATTTTATGATTCTTACACAACACAGTATGTAGTCCAATCTGCTTGTATTTGTTGCACCAAGACAGGTGGTGTTTAGAAGGTCCTCTGCAAAGAAGTTTTCGGTGAGAGAAACTTCAGTGCATCCAGTTTACATCGTTGATTATCTCTCTGTCTCACTTGTCACGTTATAAGAAAGTTTAGAGCAATGAGCGCCTAGTTAAAAAGGAAAAGTTCAATATTCTTAGCAGTTGTCATTCTTCTATCAATATGACACTTAAAAATACCATTCAGTGCAAGAGGAGTTCACAAACATGTTCCTCTTTTGAATCAAACGCTTGGAAATTTGATTGATTAATTGACTAACTACAGGGCACCAACATTCTTAAGGCCAAGAACAACACCAACCCCAATAATGTGACCAACAGTCCCACAAGCCAAGGTATCAGCAAGTGTAAACCCAGCAGGGTCGCCGGTCTGCAGCCCAGAGTCCCTTAGTTCAAGCTTTAATCCTGCTGTTGCCTTCCTGTTTGCCAACGGGGCCAACTCGAATCTTCCGGGAAACAGCATTAGGCTTGTAGTAGTCACCATTATCTGAACAAATCAAGATCAGTTAATTTAACAAATTAATTAGTTATTTAATCACATTCACCTGCTAATGTATGGTCTGGTTGTTGCATGCACATATAATTCAGTGAAATATTTGCTTACCAAATTGGTGGATGAACCAATGAAATCGTAGCGAGCTCCCAAAGCGCCCTGGCCTTTGCGCCTCATTGGTTGAGCAACGGCCTGTGCAAGCGTAAGAAGTTTGAAACTCAAGTTAGCTTAATAACATTTATCCCTGAATACGAATTTCTGTGTATTGACTCAATTTCACAAATTACACTCGAAATTTTGTGTTTGATTCTCCATTAACCTCAGTATAACTCAATCTCTATTCTTAATAGCTTAGAATTTTGAGCTAAATACCACTAAAACTCTTTCAAACATTCCAAAAATATAGCATTTAAATTTCTCAAACATAACTTTATCATATATCGTTAAGCATCTACCATGTCGTAGCGAGAAATGTTATAAATCGATCAACGTCAAATCCGAAAAAAGGAGACGAAAGCAGAACTTACCATGCTTTGCACATTAGAGAATGAGGTTTTGGGTCTGAGCCCATTGAACTGGGGGAGAGAAGTGGTCACTGTGGCAGCTGCCATTTTCTGAGATTTGTTGCGGTTTCTCTCTTTTACTTGTTTGATAATTTTATCAAGTTTTGCATAATATCGTTATAAGCTTTTTGGGTAACAAAGCCTGTTGTCGTGGCCACAGAGCAACTTGTGGCTTCAGAGTTCCAGATTTGGATTCACCAAGATCATTTGCTACCGACGTGGCTCTGTCCCATTGGACTAATCATTTTACTCAATTGATAAGGTTTTGTTTGTGGGACCCTTGTTTGTGTTGCTGCAGCAGCAACTTCTGGTTGGATTTAATTTTTGAAATATCACATTTGGGCTTCAGTTGGGCCGAGTTGGAATGGGCTGGGTTGGTTTTAAAATTAAATACAAGTCTAGTCCAGTGATGGACCGGGATTAGCCCTCTAGAGGCCAAAATTGTCATTTGAGGTGTTGTTTATGTAATGATGATTTTGGTTTGCCAGGACCTGTGAAGGACAAAATCAATGTAAATTTGTGGGATGAGGAATCTCTCCTCATTATTTTCTATTCACTTTGATTCTCATCTTATTTGTGTGATCACAGTTAAGCCACATTAACATTTTATATTCATTTTTTTTTATAAAAATAATAAGACAAAAAAATATAACTTAACAGTAAACCACACAAACAGAAAGTGAATGAAAGTGGATGGAAAAAAAAAAAAAAAAAAGGAAAGAATCCTCTTCCAAATTTGTGATCCACAAAGATACTATGCTACTCTGCAGAAGGTGAGTGGGCCCCCACATTTAAACCTCTAGATTTTTGTATCTTGCGATTTGATTGGTTCTCCATCTCCTCATACGTATCTTTCTCTCAAAATCTCTGGAGAAATTGTTAAGGTCAATCATGTAACTTCGGTACTATAAATATTTTTATATTTGATTTTATACAAATTTATAAACTTGTTAAAAAACTTTTATCCATGCACAAAAGATTGATAATTCCTTGATTAGGGGTGCGGATTTGCAAGTCGAGGTTGAGGCTTGAGCTTCCTAGTTTTTGTCAGTTCTACAAACCGGTAAGGTCGACAGAGCTCAACCTTGAAAAATCGTTACTTCTCTTATTTACGAGACTTGTTATAATAAGAAATGTGTCAAATACTGTAATTAATGATATTGTTGTTGAACATGAATATCTGGTATGAGAAAAGATAGAAACTAACTTTGCAACAAAATGTCATTATGACGATATCTTACGCCGATTATGTACTATCATATAAGAAAGTTAAAACGTATAATATATCATGATTGACTTAAAATACTACTATAACGGCAATTCATGATATACGAAAGACCTAGAAAAGAAAGGAAAATGAAATCCACAATGGGAGAAACACCATACTCCATGCAAAGTGATGGTTAGATTTAGAAGTCCATATGATGTTTCCTCCCAAACAAGACAACATGGGCGTGAAGTGTAAAATCACCAGGAATGAATACGTTTAGAAGAAAAAGAAGAAAGCAATCAGGCAAAAGGTGAAAAGAGAAGATTTGATTAAGTAGAGGTAAAAGATTCCTAAACCAAAAACAAAGATAGGGATAAAGCATATTACAACTACAAAACCCTATTCTAAATTTCTAATCATGTTCTCATCTCCTGCTTTTTTCCCCCAGAGTAACGGCAAATAGCTTTTTGTACAAGCAGGAGGAATTTTGGCTTTTTCTCCTAGCAGTTTAATTAAAGGAAAACTAACGAAAATGGCCTGAATAGTGACAGTTTTAATGAAAAGTCATTTTTGAAGGTATAATGAATAGTGACAGTTAAAGGTAAAAAAGGACTTTTCGTTAAAAGTAAACAGTACCGGGGGTGTTTTATTAAACCTCCCTTTAATTAACCCATCAAAATATCAGCTTCCGAGATACAACGGCAGCAGAAGGCCGGCAAGTTGCCACCAAAGAGACATGGGATTTTGCTTTGAGAATGGAGGTGCTGCAGAGCCTACAGATCTGAAAGAAACAGGAAGAAAATGTGTATCAAACTTGTGAGCATTGTGGAAGTAACAGACACTTGTTTTTTTAGATTAAGCAAACTAAATTGTGTTAGGGAACAAGCGTACCCGGGCGCAGAGTAGTTGCATTTTCCATGACCTGTAATGTGATGAAACTGATCAGTAGAGCAGAATTGAGGTCATAGAACGATAAATATTGTAGAGCGAACACATTCTGGTAGAGTTTGTGCAGCCCCAGATCTTTTTAAGTGACCCTTTGTTACACTAATTCTTATCAGGAAGGGGAGCTGCGCAACTTACTTGGGTTCTTTTTAGTAACACCTGCAGTTCCTCCAAAATTGCAAGCAATGTCCGAATTCCCGTTCTGCTGATAATAATTATTGAAGGCATAAGAGGCATGAGACACCAGAGTATCTGGTTCATAACACGCTCCACCCTTTTGAATTGGCTTGCAGTCTGCCATTCCCAATCCGCAGGCCCAGTCTAATGCATTCTGCAAATCGGCTTGGGAAACCCCGGGAAGGGCTACGCACCACGTCGTGCCATCAAGGAATGTTGTGTTCCCTTCTGGTGGTGACAATGTGGTGTCTGGAATTGCTCCATCTGCCTTCTCTTGCACCGCTGCTCCCACTGTCGGAACTAAAAGTTTGTAAAAGACTCGGTAAATTAAATCTTCACTTTCAAAACAAGTCTCTACAGATTCAAGCAACAAAACATAAAGAAAAGTGGATAGCTACGCCTAAAATTGAATAATACCAGTTAGAAAGTGGCCTAGAAGATCATGTGACTCGTGTCTCACAACATGGACCCCCCATAAAAGTCAGGATTGGCATCGATAGAACTCAACAAACAAGAGAAATTTCGGTAGGGTTGTATGACTAGGGCAACTTCCACATTCAGTGAAACCAGCATGAAACTGAGTGAGACCAATAAACAGGATATCATACATACTTTTGTGCGTAGCGTTCTCAAGTTTTTGTCCAAACAAATAGCTATCCAAGCCTAAAGTGGGATTGGATTTGCCTAGACAAACTTTTTCTTTTCTTTTTGGTTCAAAAATTGGCGCCTTAAATAGAAGGATTGGCCTACTTCCCAATCCCTTACATTCTGCAAGCTTCAAATGTTCGTATACAACTATATATATATCCTGGGAAACACAGAAAAAAACAAATATATAAACCTGACCAGAAACGGCCAACTTCTGAACAACAAGATTTCAAAACAAAAATACAAAAACAAAAAAAAATAACGGGAAGAAAAATAACATAAAACCCAGAAACTCCACAGTAAACATGAAAAAAAAAAACAGAAGAGAAGAGAAGTTACCCAGATGGCATCCCATTCCCATGAGCAAGAGGCACTGCAAAACCAAAACCCATATCTTCTTTCTCATGCTCGACATTCCTCACCCTTCTCCTAGAAAACAAATATAATACTAAAATAAAAATAAAAATATAAGAAAACCCACCGCTCTCTCTCTCTATCTCTCTCTTGTTTGTGTTGAAAGAGTGAGAAGCAAATGAGAAAAAGGGGTGGTGGTATAAATACAAGGATTTGTTGAAGAATCTGAAGTTTCTTGAGTGGGAAATTATCTCCTTTTTCGCTTTATTTATTTATTTTTTTTAATTTGAGTTTTCGAGAGAGTGCGACTGATGCTTTCAGAAGCTGAGCCATTTGTTCTGTACGACTTCGCTTTTGCAATTTTCGGCATTTCAGAGAGGTCTCAGAGAGTTCAGACGCTTCAAATATTAAAGCCTTGTTCACAAGGTGGTGGTGAAGGTGGTGGCGATGATGGTCGAGTCCAGCCATAAAAGCAAGTTTTGGATTCTGTTTAACTTCTCAATTCTTTCATTCAATTTTTCGCGATATATTGAATCCATATCACCCCCTTTGATTTTCTCCCGAATTTCCATATTTCGTTGGGGTTGAGTTCTGGGCTCGATTGGGTTTTGTTTTGAAGTGGCCCAGTTTTGGGGACAGGGCCTGGTGATGTTGAAGATGAAGTCGGCTTTTGATGGTTTAGGCCCTATTCTTTGTATTTAGTTACAATCATAACTTTTACCCCTCTTCTTTTATACATAAAATCCCCTAATAATTTGATAATGTTAATGAGAAACGCTTAAAGAATCAAAGTCCCCTAATAATTTGGTTATAACATTCGAGTTTGAGTTTGGTTCGATTAATTTAGAGTAAAATATCGCTTAGTAGTTTAGATTAATTTAAAGTAAAATATCGCTAATATAGAAAAGAACCTCCCTACCTGCAATAATACACAAGTGCACAAACAATTGAATTTAAGTTAGCTAAATTGAGTGAGATATAGTCCTAGTTAGGTTTTTTCCCCCAAGCGAATTATTAACCGTAAAAATGGATATGGAAGATCCAAGTTTATTAAGTTAGCTAATTTGGTTTATGCGTTGATGTGGTAGTAAAACATTTCGTCACGAGGTACACATTTTCGCTACATTTGTTGTTGTACATCAGTTAATTTGTTTATTGTATTCAAACCTTGACTTGTACTTAAATTTGGTACGTAGTTTTGTTGAATTTGTTGTACGTATCCTGCACATAACTTTCAAGTACATGTACATTCATTACTAAATAAATACGGGCAGTATTAATTTATGATACTTGCAACAACATCTCACTCTTATCTTATGTAAGTTTTATATAGTAATGGAATTTAATTAGTTATAAGGGGTTGGACCCAACTCGGTTAATTGTTTGACGTGGTGTTGTCATAGATAATAGTTGTAACTTGCTGTGCATACGATGTAATTAAATAGCTGTGAATCTCATTGATTTGTGACGAAAGATTGTGTACTAATTTTGCACCTGTAGGCCCATTATGTACATGTTAATGTCCAGCAATTGGTGAAGCATCGCTGGCTGCCAAGGAGCCTATTGAACTCAGCTCGTTGAGTCCGAGAGATTTTTTAATGTGATCGAAACACAGGATTGTACATCATGTGTCACTATATAAATGGTAGAATATGTGCTAAAAATTTAATAACTTAAAAAATAAAAAATTTAACCATTTATATAAAAACACATAGTTTACCATCTGTGTTCCGATCAGAATGAAAAATTTCTCATTGAGCAGACCTCTCACATATTTTACACAGTTCGTTGAACACTATTTTTGGCTCTTCAAATATCAACATGCACTCTTATTTGAATTTATGATTACTCTTTTAGGACTAATAAATTTTTTTTTGCGATCCTTGTTCAAATACAATGTCAGCACGATAAGATGAATTAAATCACATAAGTTTGATGGTTTTGGTTCAATCAAACAAGACTCCAGGATGCATAAATGTCTAACACCACAATACTCTTTTAAACAGTTTTCGAGGGTCTTATTTGTGAACAAGCAAATTGTAAATGAGAAACTTAAAAAGTAGCCAAATTGTTGACATACTTCAGACTTTATGGACATACTCAAGAGGGCTTGAGCTATCTCGTGACCACTTGAGCAGCGCTCATGCCCACTCGAGGCACCACCGAGTAGTGCTCGAGCGCTCTCAAGTAGTCTCAAGATAGCTCAAGCACTACTAAACTAGCCTCGAAATGGAGCAAACACTGCTTGAGTGGCTTCGATAAATAAAGGCCAAAGGGGACACAAGACAGAAAAATCTTGCTGCTGTATGATTCTTGCTGGTATATTTAAACCTCTATTAAACTTTAGCGACGAAACACACTGATAACTTGCAGATTTTGGGTCACATAAAAATCTTATTTATGCACGATTCTTGCTAGAGTAAATCGACATTGCACAATCCCTTATCGACCCTGCCGCCACACTGCAGAACGGGAGCTCGTGTGGAACTTTTTATTTCTAGTGTAACAACGGTGGAACGTAACAAAATATTTTGGTCGCGTAACATAAAGGCCAGAGGTACGATAAACTCAGCCAAAATATGACACTGAAAGGCTCGGGCGTGCACAATCCTATTCTATTTGAGTTCGAGTTTACCCCTTGCACTTCAGACAGCCGTCCTTAGCATCATAAGGAGGACCCCCATATTTTTCATCCCACTCGAGTCATGTGAGGTAGTACTCGATGCTTCAAACCAATCTTACGTGGTTAAAATCATAAAAATCTCGAAGCTAAACTTTAGAATATACAAAATTTGGCAATTTATATTACAAAAATTCTTGAAATTTTTGTATGCATGAGCCCATCATATGGGAATTTTTTTTAAAAGTACTCAATTTAGACATGTGGTCCTAGGCTGGTCATTTTAACCATTAAAATTGATAATTGTGGATAAACGTCCAAGGGTTTTCAATTCTTCTCCGTCCCCGAATCCGAATTGAATTATATATAATATAATAGTGTGTATATATATATATATATATATATATATATATATTATTCATCGAATCCATTACCTTGAGAATACAAAAGTTGCACTATAAGAGTTGCATTTTGTGGGCAAGTTAAAAGTTTTTATATGAATCAAAATATATGAGAATCTAGACCAATAGTACTTATGGGAGATATCAAAGATCATTCAACATTATCAATGTTTATGCTCAGATCCATTCATTAAATCATTTTATACATCAAATATTTAATGACAAAATTCATATTTACTAAATTATCATGCATCAATTGAACGAATATATTTTTTGTATTGACGAAGATGGTTATAATTGTTAACTTATGAGGAATCCGTTACCCGGTGGGTATGATTATGGATAATACTCGATAGTTAATTGGCGGTTATGGATATGATTAATTTTCGTGGTTATGGGGATGGATATAGCATTTTCGTCCCAAAATTGAACCGTTGTCATCCCTAATATGGTCAAAAATACTTTTAGAGCTCGAGTGGCTATGTCACATCCCAGTCCACATAGCAAGATATTGTCCGCTTTAGGCCCGGCCCGCACGGTTTTATCCTTGGGTTATTGGGTCTTCCCAGTGGGTCACCTATCCTGAGACCACTCTCGCGCCAAACTCGCTTAACTTCGGAGTTCCTATGGGATCCAAAGTCAGTGAATTCTCAAAATGCGTCTTGCTTAGGTGGGCATGTACATATAAGGCACAGAGGATCCTCTTCCTTGGGCGCGTCAAAACCGAACCGTTGTCATCCCTAATATGGTCAAAAATACTTTTAGAGCTTGAGTGGCTATGTCACATCCCAGTCCACATAGCAAGATATTGTCCACTTTGGGCCCGGCCCGCACGGTTTTGTCCTTGGGTTATTAGGCCTTCCTAGTGGGTCACCCATCCTGAGACTGCTATCTCCCAAACTCGCTTAACTTCAGAGTTCCTATGGGATTCGAAGCCAGTGAGTTCCCAAAATGTGTCTTGCTTAGGTGGGCATGTACATATAAGGTATAGAGGATCCTTTCCGTTGGGAAATGTGGGACTCTACAGTCCACCCTTCTTAGGGGCCCGACATCCTTGTCGGCACACTTTCGGCCAGGGAAGTGGCTCTAATACTAAATTGTCAATTTGTCACAACCCAATCCGCATAGCAAGATATTATCCGTTTTGGGCCCCGCCCGCACGGTTTTGTTTTTGGGTTATTGGGCCTTCCCAGGGGGTCACCCATCCTGAGACCGCTCTCATCCAAACTCGCTTAACTTCAGAGTTCCTATGGGATCTGAAACCAGTGAGTTCCCAAAATACGTTTTGTTATAGGGAGGTAGACATATACATATAAGGCATAGATGATCATCTCCCATTGGTGATTTGGGACTCTACAGGCTATATATCTAAAATTTGAAAGAAATCTTTTCGTTTAATAACTATTTCGTTTTTAGTTGTTTCATTTTTAAGATTCTGTTTTCATTCATTATTCTTAATTTCTCGAGCCAAACTAATCAGACGCTCTTATAGACCTTTTACCCTTATGGTCGGTTTGGATACGGTAAAATAAAGTAGAATTTCACTTAAACTAGGGAACTTAGGATGGGAAAGCAATTTTCCCTCGTTTGGCAACCTTGCAACGCGAGAAACGGCAATTTCTACGAGAAAAAGGCGAAAATTGGAAATGAAGATTTATGAGTTTAATTTCCGCCTAAAGAAGTGTAATTTCACAATTCCAACAACGATGAGAATCTCTAATTCATCTACGGGGAGATTTTGTGTGTGCCAAATTTTAGGATTAGGGCGCCAAACTGGGATGTATACCGCCAAATTTCACAATAAAAGAGTTGCATGATCTTCACTCTATTAACTTTCTAATCTTCGAATGGATTTTCGCTCGTGCAATCATCTTCTTCCTGTATTCTTGGTCAACGTCTCTACGGTCTTCTTTCTTGAATTATTTTTTTAGCTTTTTGGGTATACTCATTATAGAATTGCAAATTTTGCTGATAGTTTTATGTTTGGTGTGCTTATTATGTTTTTTTTTCTCTGATTGAATTGTCTATTTGGCCTGTAATTAACTTTAGGGTAAATTACAAAAAACTACATCAATTATTGGGTCGTTAACAGTTTCATACCTCATCTTTAAAAAGTTTCAATATCATGTATTTACTTACGAATTTGTTGCAATGTCATACATTCCGTCAGTTACTCAGTTAAATGCTGATGTGGCACATTTTTTATTAAAAAATTATTTAAAATTATTTAAATATTTAAATATTAATGAATTAAAAAAAAACCATCAATGCCCCACGCCCCACCCCGTCCCCCTCCTTCTCCTTCTTTCTTCCCTTCCCCATTTCTGAAACCCGAAAAAAAAATAACAAACAAACAAAGCATCAATTTCGTCCACCCCTTCCCTCCCCCCCAACGCCCCTTCTTCTCTTCTCCTCCATCTGCAACCTCTCTACAACACATAAAAGAAAGGGAAAAAAAAAACCCAGATTCGGGTTCGTGAAGAAGGTGGGTGCGGAGGGATGAGGGAAGTGTGTTGTTTTGTTTTGTTTTTTTGGGTTGCAAGAAGGGGTTTCGGGGGGAAGAAGATGAACTTGGGGGAAGGAGAAGGTGGGTGCGGGTGCAGGGGGAAGCCGAACGAATTTTTTTTCTTTTCTTTTCGGCTTGCAGGATCTGGGGAAGAAGGGAAGAAGAGAGAGAGAGAGAGAGAGAGAGAGAGAGAGAGAGAGACGGGTAGGGGCGTGGGGGTGGGTGGGGTGGGGAAGGGTAGGGCGAGGGGTGTGCTGATGGTGTTTTTTCTCTTCCTTTCTTCTTCTTCCTTTCTTTTCTGGGTTGCAGGGGTGATGAGAGAATGGGGTGTGGGGGGTGTTGATGGTGTGTTTTTTTTTTCAATTAATTATTGTTTTAATATTTAAAAAATATTAAATGATTTTTATTAGTTTTTAATATTATTTATTAATTTTTTAATAAAAAGTGTGCCACATCACACGCCACGTCAGCATTTAACTGAGGAACTAACGGATGGTATGACATTGCAACAAATTCGTAAATAAAGGCATGACATTTAAACTTTTTAAAGATGAGGTATGAAATTATTAACGACCCAATAGTTGATGTAGTTTTTTGTAATTTACACTTAACTTTATCTGGTAAAGGTGAAAGGTTTTTGTTGGGGGGTGGGGAGGGAATACACTCTTTCTAAACTACTTAAAAATTGGTTCTTCCCCTAAATTGCTTACTTCACTTCAATGGAAGAACATAAAACATAGTCTAGCAGTCCTCCATTTTTAGTTTTTGATGGCCTTTGGTGTTAATTCCTTGTTACAAATATTGTGTTTTTGAAGGTTAACTATAAAAAAAACTAAAATACAGATGCTAGTATGATTGAAACTGTGACTTTCATTGCTGCATTTGGTAGTATAAATAAGTGTTGGATTACAATAGTTCTACTGGGATTTAGAGATCCCATCTATATCAAATACATGAGTTTACGATGATCACATTAACAATAGCCAAGATTGATCAGATGTTGTGCCTTTGGTGTTAGTTCATTTGTTTTTTGGTTGCATCGCCTCATTCTTGCCTCAAAAACCTTGTGTGTTTACATTTATATATACAACTTTTGGCTAAACAGAAAGTCGCATATCCCATAAATATTTGTTGCATATCGCAATATATCTTTGTTCATACATTCAAACAGGTATGGAAAATACTCATATTGTAGACATGCTAACGAGGTTAAAGTGAAAGCGTGCTATAAATGAAGAGGGAAATAGGAAAAATAGGAAAATTATTGTCAATACAACTATATATGTTATTGTCATGGTCATGCATTGGTATAGTACGAGTGTGCTTCTCAAAGAACCTTCAAATGATTGGGATCAAGAAAGGCAATCTTTCCTTGATCGATTGTTCGATGGAAAAGATTCAACGTGTATTGAACAATTACGAGTTAGCAATAGTGCATTTAAGCAGTTGTGTGAGATTTTACAAGGGATTTGTGGATTAGTTCACACAAGAAATGTGTCCATTAAAGAATCTGTTGCAATTTTTTTTTTAATATACTTGCCCACAACTTGAAGTTTAGAGTCATCGGTTTTCATTATTATCGTTCCAAGGAAACAATTAGTCGTTAATTTCACAATGTTTTGCATGCAATGATGAAAATAAGTCAAGAATATATGAAATATCAGCCATGTGTTATTGGTAATTCTGAAAGAGAGAAGTGGCAGTGGTTTGAGCTAATCAATCAACAACTATACCAAAAAAATATGTCTTTGTTTGATATCTTCATTAGCTTTTTAGACTTATAATTTTGCTGATAACATTCGAAATCGTGTGAAGTCTTGGAAAAAGTTTTATGCAATAGTGAGTGATATACTAAGTCAAAGTGGATTTAATTGGAATGCAATAAAAAATATGATAAGTGCAGATCAAGACCCTGCCTGACAAGAGTACTTGAAGGTAACAATTTCATTATTTTTCTTTTATGTGTGTGAAATTGTTTTAACTGTTCTTATACTTATGGTTTGCTTTTTGATCTTTTATGTTTTGATTGGTAGTCACATGGTGGTGCTAAAAGCTTTTGTTGGAAGGTCATTCCAAACTAGGATGATATAATGGATATATGTGGCAAAGATAGAGACACAGGTGATGGTGCTGAAACAGGTGTATAAGCTGTTGAGATTATGACTCCTCCGCATAATGAACTTGATGATATAGATTTGGTTGGTGATGAACAAGGTTTAGAAGATATTGAAATTATTAATGAGATTTCACATAGTTCAGCCAGTGGTCAAAATACTCAAGGCAAGAGAAAGCCAACAAGTTCTGTTGATATGCCTCATACAAAAAGAAAATCAACCACCCCTAAAGATGTGATTGCAGATTCTTTTGCCAAAATGGCTTCATCCTTTCAAGGCTATATGTTTGCAGACACAAAGAAACTTGATCCAATAGAGGTATATAATGAAGTAAATGCAATACCAGATCTCATCGAAGAAGAACAAATCAAAGCATGTGCTTGGTTGATCGAAAATGACAAACAATTTCTCATGTTGAAGACACTACCAATTGAGAAGAAGAAAAAATGGTATTATTGCTTACTTCACGAGGCTCATAAGATTGTTTTCATTATGTTTCTCATTCATTATGTTTCTCATTTTAGTGTTTTCAGTATGACATTAGTTAGAATAAAAGCCCTGCATGTCACGAATATTCGTTGACATTTGCAAGTGTGCTTTCCAGGGATTTTCCTACTTCAATCAACTCTTATCATATTAATGCAGACCTTTTTTCCAATGAAATATTATTGTAGACCTTTGAGAAGTTTTTAATTGTTAGAAAATTTAGACTGTTTACCTTTAGTGCTGGTTTGGCAGCCCCAATTTTTGGTTTGATGACCTTTATTATTGATGACTTTGCTACCAGTTTAACATTTTTTTTTTCAAATTTATATTCTTCTATGGAATACAAATTCTAAGGAATATCCAAACAATGAAATTTGTAATTCCCTTCATTTTGCAATTTTCATGTATCCAACATCCAAACAATGAAATTTCAATTGATGGGGTTTCAATTATTGGGAATTGTAATTTCCTTCATTTAGAATTCTATGAAAATTTAGAAATTCTCTATCCAAACATAGTATTATAGACCCGTCATTTCACTCTTATTATAGACCTATCAATTTTTTAAATTGATTAGTTCAACAATTAAATGTTGTAGAATCATTAAAATTGTCGGTTTTTTCTTATTTCTTCCCCTCCCTAGCTCCCATTACGTTTGTTCGGTGACAATTCTTTATATCTGAAGCACAAAATTTTAACCATAAATTTTCAAATTTCTCATCAACCTTCTCTTGAAAAATTTATTAACAGGCATGTGGCACCCACTTTTATGAAAAGAATAAGTGCATCCCTACAAGAACTTGCTACGCACAAAAGTTGTAATTGTACATATATATAACATAAAGTTGACCAGTTTGATCTTGTCCAGGCTCCATGCTCCCTCAACATTTAGTAATACCTGGGCCAAATCACCAGCTGCAAATTGCATCGCACATAAAAATAAAATCATATAAATTCTGCAAAAATAAGATCCAATATACATATATAATATCTTACAGCGGGACAAAATCTAGCAGTTAGATGAGCAACCACCTTACTATATCAGCAGATGGAGCAGACATGGAAGCAACGTCAACAGCTTCGGGAACACCAGGTATGCATATTTTTATGGTACCAAGAAAGAGAGATAATTCAAATTCCGTACTTGGATTCCAAACCCTAATTTTTTTTTACTATTTTTGGGTTGTTCTTGATACAGCCATTACGTACCACACACCATTAGGGTTTTAATCGTATTTTACTGTTAAACTAGTAGACTATAGTACTGACTTAATATAATATTAGTCCCAAAGGTCATTTTAATATTAAATTAGTGTCATAATTTTCAACTAATCCAACATTTTTGATATGCTTCGTTGAGGAAGAATTTGTCTACGTGACATATTTTGTCCGTTTGTCGGCCTATCAAAACAGCGGGAATATTGGTGGTTTGTTTACTGTCCTTTCTCATGCATTTTCCCTCTGCTACTTCCTTGAAATGGTCATTTTTAATACAAATTAATCCTAATATACCATTATTGTTGCATTTCCACCCGTACATTTCATGTGTTGATATAATTACATTGATTAATTTATTCATCATGCATTCCTCACATATATTAAACTTCTAGGGTTGATGTGAAAAGCATAATTTTGCTGCGGAAATCTCTGTATTTGTAGCATCATAAGCTCCTAGCCATCCTTTAATGCGACGTGCACTTTTGGTAAAATACATTGTTAATTTTGTGTAAACGTTACTTTAGTTTCCACGAGCCTTTATTAAATTATAGGTAAACTGGGGGACCAATATTGTTGAACTGGTTTAGAATATTCAATACATTGAAATAAGGATCTCTCATATGCCATGGATAATGATCAAAGCTTGAATGTGATGGGTATAGATATTTGTTTGCTTGATATTTTTGGGTCTATTCCAACCAAGACACTATTAATTTTTTTCCCCATCTGTTTGGTGTACCCTGAGTGCGAGCCTTGACGCAAGGAAACAGTTTCTTCTTTTGTGATCGAAAGGTCACGAGTTCGAATTGTGAAAACAACCTATTTGCAACGCGAGAGTAAGACTGCGTACAATAAACGTTCGTTTTTGCTCCCTCCCCCATTTCCCGACCTTTGCAAAGAGGAGAGCTTTGTTGGTTTGAATTCATTTCTTTGTTTGGTGCACTCTAACAAGTTTCATCAATTAGCGTTTATAACCTTGATGGTCTAATTAGTGTTGATGTAGTCTTGTAGAGTTGGACATGAGAAAGTGTGGGAGAGTGAGAGAGCGTTATGCACTTTGTTTTCCATGTAAATTTTAATAGTATTTAAGGGGGAGCACAAAAAATTTGTACTTTCGGATTGCACTACAAATTTACAACTTACGAATAATTCTATGGTCACCAACAGTTTTCTCAATTCTCTCACACAACGAACGTTCGAAAAAACAAGTTGGAAATTGGCCGCTGTGGGAAGTCTACAAATTTGGGGCGCAATTATAACTAGCAAAAATAAGACACGAAATGTTAAAATGAAATCTATATACATACTCATATATCGATTGTACGCGATCAACAAACATAATTTCAATTTCTATGATATTATATAGTATGATATCGATATAACATATGAAAGGCAGCGTATCAACAACATAGATAAACGACAATAATTGTATCGATATATACCATATGAAGATCGTATCAATAGAATCATAATTAAACTATCGACGTCATAATGAAACATAAAAGTCTTGGTCAATGTTATCGATCGAGCATCCACAAATGGGCATTTGAGACATTTTACATGTCATTTTTAGTAGTTTGGCAATTCTTTTGATCACTTTCACTTGTACTAGAGCCCCACTGACAAACAGTTATTGTCACTAGTACAAAGTTCGCCAATAATGCACAATTCACTATTTTTAACTTATTTTCTATGGTTGATATTGTCTTGTTCTCTTGTTACGGAAGGAAACAGAGCATCAGCATGTGAAATTGGCGACGTTCAAAAAGAACATGCAAATAGTACAATTAATTAGGAATAGGATTCTCTGCCTTCTTAATCTCTCTACCATTCCATGTCTTCCGATTTGAACGGTCACGGTTAAGTCACGTCAACATCTTATATTCATTTTTTTTATAGAGATAATAAGACAAAAAATAATTTGTAAAATGAGGACATAAAAGAGAACATAAATAAGAGGGTAGAGAATTTTACTCCAATTAATTGAGGTAGAGTTGTCTTGTAAGATATCTTTGTGAATCACAAAAAGTGATTTTGCAATCTCACTGACATTACTTCTGGTTTAAGGATAACTCATCCAGTTACTATTTATTCATTAATTATTAACATGTTAGCAGTAGATAAAAACAGAAAGATCCTTAGAGAAAATTCCAAATTTCAAATTCCAAAGTAAGTAAAGGACAACAATGGAGATAAAAATTTGGCCCACAAGATCTCCAAAGTTAGATTAGCCACGTTTGGTGGTCACTGGTTTCGAATTTGTTTAGAAACACATAAGTGATGTTTTTTTCTTTAAAAAAACTGTATTTTTAGTTACCATTACTTATTCATATTAGTGAATAATTAGTTATCTAATTGAATGGTTCAGAGTTTTGGACCCTTGTTAGTTTTCCTGATCAATTATCGAATATTCCACCAGTTGATATTTTTGTCCACCTTTGAAATGCGTCCAAAATATCCTAGTTCAATTATTAATTTTTCTTCCCAATGACTAATAGGATTTTTGTTTTTTTGTTTAGACTAGTAACATCGGTAGCTATATTAGCTTATGAATAGTTAATTATAATAATTAAGATTAAGCCATCACATTCTTTACATAAGTATTTGTGGGATTAGACTTAATATCTAAACTGATGGCCGGAAACAAATCATAGGGTTTGGTTGGTAAGGTGTCATGTTTATGGTTGTTCATGTTGTATGTTGTATGAAGTTATTCTAACAACAAACACGTTCCGTCAAGTATTTAATTTGTCTATAAAACATAAATTTGAGTTCATTCTGAGACACTAAACTTACACGTTGTTATCATATCACTTGTTAGTGACTAGATCCTGTAAAACTAACCCTAATACTCAATTAATTTCTCATACACATATTAGTCTAAAACATTTACCGTGTATATTAATTAAGATGGATTCCCAGTTAACTTGGTTATACCAGTTCTAGTAGCTCTACCATGAAATGATTGATTTAGTTAGCATTTAGACTTGTAGTTGTGTGTTAGGAGAAGTGTGTGTACTCTCTTCATTCAAGTTTCGAATTCTCTTTTCGTAAATGAAGTAAATTAGAATATTGTTCATCAAATATACCATTTGGAGTTAGTTGCGTTCATATATCCGTGTGATTAAACAGGTAAAGTATGGTTCTAATAATCTAATTTTTTTTGTAGTTTAAGTTTGTGACCTCAAAACTAACAAGCCAACATTAAATGTGGGTTTTTGGTTTGCACTTTTGGAGTAATGTCAAGGCTCAAATACAAAAACAATTCCAGTTGCTACACTTTTTGCTGGCCTTTTCCAAAACACTAGTGCTTCCATGCATACAATCATGGGGCCCGTTTCATCAACTTCCTCTCAATCTACTTCTCCAAAAGTGTGAAATAATAAGGGAGATTATATTTACACACCTCAAATTACTTCTCCCATACCTTTTTAATTTTTTAATATTTTTCTATCAAGTGTTAGTGGTGTGTAGAAAATATTAAAAAATTAAAAAAGTGTGAGAGAAGTAATTTGAGGTGTGTGAATATAATCTCTCAATAATAAATGTATTCGAGTATGAAATAATCTAATAATCTGAAAAATCATGTAGGCATTTGAGAGTCTTGTTCTATTAAAAGGTAGGGACCCAGCAGGCTGCATCTCCCAATCAATCAGCCTGGAGAAATTTTTAATATGCTAAAAATAGTCTGTTATATTAAGTATTATAATATAAATATTTAATTTTTTTAATATTTAATTACTTATATTATGACACTTGATAATACAATTAGTACTAGAGTATGTTTCTGACACGTACTGAAAAATCTCTTCTCAAACAGTTGCAAATCCAGCTCTCTTTAGGCCATGTGGAATTTTAGTATCGATCTAATCTGTCTCCTTGCTGGTTAGTTTACTTCAACCTCAACTTCAAAAGACATTTGAAGGTGCACATGGAATTGACTAACTACACCCAACATACATGCAGTCCGCTACAACTCATATCATCGAGACAGACTTAACCGCAATGGGGGATATATATATATGTGTGTGTAATTTGATGTATGTATATCTCTCTCTTCGCGTAATGCACACAATAATTTTAGCCCGCATGCAACGTCGGAGATTCAGTGTCTAGTTTAATGTAAATGAACCTTTATTTGCTAATAGTAGGTATGTCCTCGTTGCTGCGCGCAGGAGCAGAGAATGGTGCCAGTGTAAATGAGCATCTTCAACTGCAATGAATCACTGCCATCTTTTCAAGTTTTAACCGTCTAAATTCTTGTCATATTTTTGATATATCAGTTTTACTTTTAAATTCTTGTTTATTTATTTTTCTACAGGTTAATTATGTCCTCTTATATATTCTACCATTTGACTTAGGCATTCTTAATGGTTAAGAGAGTTCACTCATGAATCTAAGATCTTATGTTCAAATCCGTCACATCCAATATTGCTTGTGTAAAAAAACAAAAAAGAGAGGGATCCTATAAATATTATTATTAATCAAATTCAGCAAAGTCACTTGTTGTGTCGAATATAATATATCTTTTGGATTACGAAAAATATAACAATAATAATCCAACAATAGAGATACCAAAACTGTATTCTAAATTTGAGTCGTAGATGATGTGCTAAGGTTTGATACTTCACTGTCAATATTAATCATGATTTAACATATAGGTTTTTGAGCCAAAGTACGCAGTCTTTAAGATTGGCATAATTTCTTTTTTTAGTTTTTGAGATTTAAAATCGATAGAACTAGTGTCTATCCACAATCAATCATTTGGCCATTCCGTAAAAAATCTATCCAAGTCTCGGTCGACGAGGGTTTTTGGATCCCCGTCGACAGAGGTCATCTCACCAGCCATCTCCGTGAAGTGAGGTGTTACTGATACTTAGGCTCGGTGCCTCAAACGCCGAGTTGTTTTATGATCGCATCGCATATTCGCAAGTGGGTTTCAGAGTTCGGCATTCGGACGGCCGAACCACGTTTATTATCAAGACCTTCATTCGCTTTGAGTATTTGTGCCCTTATACTCTAGTATCGATTCGGCATGGGTTCACCTTCACAAATACAGTTATTGTGGCCGAATCGGACGACGACGAGCTATGAACTTTGTAATTGGTAGCCTTGTCTTCAGGCTTAAGGACCTAGAGGCCGAGACGTGCTCCTTTCTCGGCCGCAGTCGCAGGACACAGGAGTCAGCCGCACGCATCAACACAACATCATCACATTTTACTCCTTGGTCGAACTCGACCGGCGAGTTGGCACGCCCCGCACACATTTGAAGGACATAGTTAGCTTACTAATTACTCGGCATGCGCGCCACGTAGGTTAGGTGATTTTTGTAGTCAACATAAATAAAAACAAAAATGACAAAATATCCTTAATTTTTGTCAAATCATTTTGGCGCTGTTTAAAATTTAGGGTTTGTTGTAGGCCTAATTGATTGAGCGATCTAGGGCTAGAGAGAGAGGGAGAGGCCGGCTATTGTAGAGAGAAAGGAGAGAGATTTAATTGTTGGGTGATATGATATTCATCCCATTGTGCCTCTATTTATAGTGATAGAAAGACAAAACCTTTCCCATAAGGATTACAACATAGAATAGGTAACTAACTCCTAATAGGACTATAAGATACATTCCTATATCTCATAGGATTTACACAATCATATTCCTATCCTAATTAGTACTACAACACTCCCCCTTGAGTGTGTAAATACTCAAAGCACCATCGCATCAGATCTTCAGCAGATAAGGTTGAATAGTTGATGAAGTCGTCGGCACAACGGGTAATCGCGAGTCTCATATTTACGTTGAAGTATGCATTTGTAAAAACTCACAAAAACCTCGCTATGGTAAAACCCATGATAGGCAAAACCCATAGACTAAGGAGAAAAGTAAGAAAGTATGCATAATGTCTAAACATTCGTCGAACTGGACGAAGGTAGTGAACTCAACGGAGTATGATCATCCCAGGATGGGTGCCTCGTTAAAACCTAGTTAGGTAGCAAAAACCCAGTGGGAAAAATGCTCCTAATCGTAGGGAAAAAGAGTACATTAAGATCATGTGAGTATACTTCTAGATACTCCCCCTGAGCTAGACATAACTTCTAAATAAGAGGACTACAAGCGATTTAACTCAGATAGTTTACGCATACCGATTCCTTGGACAAGCTTCTGGAAAGTAGACTTGGGCAATGACTTGGTGAAGAGATCGGCCAAGTTGTCTTGGGAACGGATTTGCTTGACTTCAATGTTCTGATGCTGCTGTTGCTGGTGTGAGTAAAAGAACTTCGGCGCTATGTGCTTGGTGTGGTCTCCCTTGATGTATCCCTTCTTTAATTGCTCGATACATGCGGCATTGTCTTCAAAGATCGTCGTAGGAAGGTCAACGACTGATGTAAGACCACTAGTACTTCGGATATGTTCCATAACTTCTCTCAGCCAAAAGCATTCACGCGTTGCTTCATGTAGGGCGAGAATCTCAGCATGGTTCGACGAAGTAGCCACTAGTGTTTGCTTGGTAGACCTCCAAGATATAGCGGTGTCTCCAACGGTAAAGACATAACCCGTTTGAGAACGTGCTCTATGTGGGTCAGACAGATATCCAGCATCTGCATAACCAACAAGGCGAGAACCATCCCGAGGACCAATAGGGGCGGCAACACTCGGTGATTCTTGGGTATAGAACAAGCCCAAATCCGTTGTACCTTTGAGGTAGCGGAAAATGTCTTTAACACCATTCCAGTGCCTGCGTGTGGGCGCATTGCTGTATCTTGCCAAAAGATTAACAGCGAAGGAGATGTCGGGTCTAGTGCATTGAGCCAAGTACAATAAAGCCCCAATTGCACTTAGGTAAGGAACTTCGGGTTCCAAAATCTCTTCCTCATCCTCCTTTGGACGGAAGGGATCTCGTTTAGCATCTAGAGTCCGAACGACCATTGGTGTACTTGAAGGCTTCGCTTTATCCTCATTAAAACGACGCAACACCTTCTGGGTGTAGTTCGATTGATGTACTAGGATTCCATCCGAACAGTGCTCGATCTCCAGGCCGAGACAGTATCGAGTTTTTCCAAGATCCTTCATCTCAAATTCCGATTTCAAGTGTGCAGCAATTCCCTCAAGCTCTACAGGAGTACCAATGAGGTTCATGTCGTCGACATAAACTGCAACGATTGCAAATCCGGAATGTGACTTCTTTATGAACACGCATGGGCATAGTTCGTTGTTCACATAACCCTGACTTGTCAAATATTCACTCAGACGGTTATACCACATTCGCCCGGATTGTTTCAATCCGTAGAGTGACCTCCTCAACCTAATTGAGAGAGTGTTCCGTGGTCTAGAACTATTTGAGCCAGTCAATGGAAGTCCTTCTGGAACTTTCATATATATTTCCGTATCTAGATCCCCATAGAGATACGCGGTTACCACGTCCATAAGCTGCATATTCAGTTTTTCGGAAACTACCAAACTGATTAGGTAGCGGAACGTTATAACGTCCATTACGGGAGAATACGTCTCCTCGTAATCAATTCCAGGGCGTTGAGAGAAACCTTGCGCTACGAGGCGTGCCTTGTATCGCACTATTTCATTCTTCTCATTACGCTTCCTCACGAAAACCCACTTGTAGCCAACGGGCTTCACACGTGGTGGTGTAGGAGCGACGGGTCCAAACACCTTACGTTTCGCGAGCGAATCGAGTTCGACCTGGATTGCTTGTTTCCAATTTGACCAATCGGTTCTACGTCGGCATTCATCGACGGAACGTGGTTCAATGTCATCGCTAAGCATGATGTCAGTAGCTACTGAATACGAGAATGCGTCGTCGACGATCATCTCATTCCTATTCCAAACCTCATCCAATACTGTGTAATGGACCGAAATCTCGCGATTCTCGGGAGGCCGGCATGTTTCATCTGAAGCATCACCGTAATCTAGAATAACCTCATGCGTTGGAACGGATGAGTAAGCGATGGTCGGATTCAAACTAGGGTCACTAGTTGGTGCCATTTTCCTCTTCCGGGGTTGTGAATCCTTTGAACCAGGTGGTCTGCCACGCTTCAGGGTCGGAGCAGATGATTGGCTAGCCGCCAATGTACCGTGCCGCGTGGAAGTTGCGGCCTCCCCTCCTTCGGGGACGGTCCGGCCTTCCCAGGCGGGTTGTTGACGTACACGGGGTACATCTATCCTTGCAGGTGTGTTTGCAGCGGGTATATGTGATCTTGTCACTTTAGCTAGATCATTAAAAGCATCTGGCATGCTTTGAGCAATGCTCTGAAGATCTATAATTCGACGCACTTCAGTTTCAGACTGAGTAGTGCGGGGATCTAAATGAGACATAGTGGGAGCATACCACGACAATTCGCGGCGTTCTACAGGAACGTTAGCATGCTTATCTCCCCCTAACGCCGGGAAGACTATCTCATCAAAGTGACAATCCGCAAAACGTGCGGTAAAAAGATCTCCTGTCAAGGGTTCTAAGTATCGAACAATTGATGGCGAATCATAACCGACATAGATTCCCATTTTTCTCTGAGGACCCATTTTGGTACGTAGCAGCGGCGCTATTGGCACATAAATGGCGCACCCAAACACCCGTAAATGCGAGACGTCAGGCTCGTATCCAGTGATCAACTGTAACGGTGAATGTGGTTGGGTAGCGGTGGGCCTCAGACGGACCAACATGGCTGCGTGCAATATTGCATAGCCCCAGGCAGATACCGGCAGTTTGGTTCGCATAACCAAAGTCCGAGCTATCATTTGAAGGCGCTTTATGAAAGCTTCTGCCAGGCCGTTTTGGGTGTGAACATGGGGTACAGGATGTTCCACATCAATCCCTACGGACATGCAATAATCGTCAAAGGTCTGTGACGTAAACTCTCCAGCGTTATCCAATCGAATTGACTTGATTGGATAATCAGGGTGGTGAGCCCTTAGCTTAATAATTTGAGCTAGGAGTTTAGCAAACGCGGCGTTGCGTGTGGACAACAAGCAAACATGTGACCATCGTGTCGATGCGTCAACCAACACCATAAAATATTTAAATGGTCCGCAGGTTGGTTGGATTGGTCCACAAATGTCCCCTTGAATCCTCTGAAGAAATTTAGGGGGGTTGTGAATAATCTTTGTATATGAGGGTTGAGTATTCAACTTCCCCAAAGAACACGCTTTGCATGGTGGGAGTCCAACATGAGGATGTAACTTGTGCCCGTGTGATGATTTGAGGATACGGCGCATCATGTCACGTCCAGGATGTCCCAAACGGTCATGCCAAAGCAACAAAGTGTCCTGGAACACAAGCATAGGGCCGGCCACACTGTGGGCTTCTATGCCCCGAATGGTTGTGATGTACAACCCATTCGGCATACGTTCCAACTTCTCATGAATACGCTTCTGGCCATATTCGTATGAAGTGATACAAAGAAATTCAGAACCATGATCTTCAGTGGTTTCAATATGATATTTATTATCTCGAATATCTCTAAAACTCAGCAACGTTCTTCCGGAACGTGGAGAATAGAGTGCCTCCTTAATGGTCAAGATAGTACCATTAGACAACATGATACGTGCCTTTCCGTATCCTTCAACCAGGTCGGATGAACCGGCGAGGGTTGTCAAAGGAGATTTCTGGGGTATTAAGTTAGTAAAATAGTGTTTTTCACGCAAGATGGTGTGCGTGGTGGCACTATCTGCCAGACAACTAACTTCCCCACTAGACATACCTAGAAATAAATTGATTGAATCGGTCACATGCATAAATATAAGTCCATTCATTCAATTAAGCAATTCGAGAAAATAATATCCATTCAAATAATAATCCAGAATTCAAAACAAATCAAAACCAAACAAATTATTCCAAATACTTAGAAAAATTGTTCAAAAATTTAAACCATAAACCTAGATAAATAGGGGATAGGGCCGGCCACTCCTAGTGGGTTCGGCCACTAGGGGTAAACACCCTAAAATCATGTCTAAAATTTATTCGTCCATAGGGGCTGACGCCTCCTGGAAATCTGATATCTCCATGGATGTGGTTGCATCTTCTGGATGGTCCACAGCTGCAAAGTTAGACTCACGACGTGAATGATATTTGGCAATAGCCTCAGGGGAAGCTCGGCATACGCGTGACCAATGATCCTTTGATCCACAACGATAGCACATGTCCAGTTCAGTAGAAGCAGACTGACCGGGAGCTTTGCCCTTGTTCTTGAAGTTTGGGACCTTAGGGGCGAGTGGTGGACGCTGCTGGGTCGCAATTCTTCCCTTAGGTGCGGCACTCTGTTGACCTTGGGCTCGTGGTGGAGCTTGTTGCCTATTACCACGACCACGACGATTCTTACGTCGTTTATGGCTGCTAGAATATATGGCATGTGCTTCAGGCACAGCATTCGAGCCAGTCGGTCGAGCTTGATGATTTCTCATCAAAAGCTGGTTCTGCTTTTCAGCGAGAAGTAAAACAGAGATTAGATCCGAAAACTTGGTGAATTTTTGTGCCCTATATTGTTGCTGCAGGACAATATTGGTGGCATGGAAGGTCGAATAGGTCTTCTCCAGGAGATCTGATTCGGTGAGTTCCACTTTGCAGAATTTCAGCAATGAACGGATTCTACAAACTTCAGAGTTGTATTCATTCACGGACTTAAAGTCCTGGAAGCGAAGATGCTGCCAATCGTGTCTTGCTTCAGGCAAGTAGATGTCTTTCTGGTGATCGAAACGGTCGGCTAGAGCAAGCCAGAGGGTGCGTGGGTCCTCCTCAGCGAGGTACTCGGTCTGCAGTGCATCATGGATGTGTCTTCGAATGAAGATCATTGCAGTAGCCTTCTGAGCTTCGTCAACAGGTTTGTCAGTGACGGGTGCCTCAATGGTGGCTCTAATACCCTTTGCAGTTAGATGGAGCTTCACGTCTTGAACCCACTTTAGATAGTTTCTTCCAGAGACTTCTAGAGCGGAGAAATCGAGCTTGTTCAAGTTCGACATGTCCCTAAGACAGAGGGAGAAAACGTGAGTAGTCATATGGTAAGCCATAGACTATATCGTAGAACATACAGGTTCTTTAGACATGTAGTGGTTTAAATAATGCATGAAAACTTCAGGTTTCATGTGGTATGTTTTGAATGAAAACTTCAGGTTTCAAAGGCACTAAATTTGAAACGACAGGTTCAATTTAGTTTTATGAACAATTAGTTCATAATGAGAGGTTCTTGCAAGAAACACAGAATGCAATATACAAATATACATATAGTGAATTTGAGGTTCTTCGGGAACTCAAGTGTGAGAGCTTCGTTACTACGAAAGTATGTGACGGTTCAAAGTATAAAAATAAATTATTGAATCGTTAATGTCCAAAAAAATGAGCTTCAGGTCGATAATTTTGGATTCATAATCAGATTAATGAACTGCAGGTCAATTTTAATTAATTCAATAAATCGGGCCATACAGGGTCGATTATAGAAGCAAAATATTAAAATAATATTTATTGGGTCGAAAAAATAAGCCCAAAATAATTTTTGGGTGTCTTAATCATAAGACAAGGTCCAAAAAAGGACCACTTGGGGTGGCTGCAGGCCACGGGTGTGACAAGAAATACCCAGCCGAGACTGGGTTGGGTTTGTAGGGCTACGGGGGAAGGCCCAGCGAAAGCTGGGTTGGCGTGCTGGGGCCGAGGGGATGAGGGCTGCAGGCCCGTCTGGTATCCCTCAGGCAAAAGCCTGGTGTCATTGCATAAGGATGGTGCGGCACCCGCACCAAATCCTGCCCAATTCCGGTTTTTTTTTTTTTTTTTCAAAACCTTTAGGGTTTAGGAACCCTAATTTGCTTCTAATTTAAATTTATAATTTGACTCACAAATTCCACATAGCAATTTAATTTTGCAATGCATGAAACAAATATATATATTGACAAATATATGAACATATACAATATATATATCGAAAGGAAAATATAAACATAGAGGGGTTCATGCATCATGGGGAATGTTTTCATGCTTCGTGGACGTTTCAAATATCTTCTTTTATTTTAAGCGTACCTGATTAGCAGAAAACGAATAAGCCTTTGAATATTTGGTGGATGAAAGCCTCCTCCAACGATGCGTCAATTCCTTAGCTTCTGGTAAGAGCGTGCTGATAACGTGTTGTAGGCCTAATTGATTGAGCGATCTAGGGCTAGAGAGAGAGGGAGAGGCCGGCTATTGTAGAGAGAAAGGAGAGAGATTTAATTGTTGGGTGATATGATATTCATCCCATTGTGCCTCTATTTATAGTGATAGAAAGACAAAACCTTTCCCATAAGGATTACAACATAGAATAGGTAACTAACTCCTAATAGGACTATAAGATACATTCCTATATCTCATAGGATTTACACAATCATATTCCTATCCTAATTAGTACTACAACAGGGTTTGATTTGTTGTTGTATTCTTCCCTTGGAGGTAATGTATATACATACAAGACTACACTTGTAGTACAAAAGACAATTAAAGAATCGTAGTATAAGGAATCCTAATTACATACTAACAGCATTCAATTGATTCATGCCAACATATACTCGAATCCAAATTCTAGTCAATCAAATACTACGACATCATTTGATGAATCGGATTATAGGGCGTCTCATAGTATCGACACGCAATCGTTTAGCCTTGGACGCTGTTTGACACTTGGTTGGAAATGCTTCATTGATCAGCGACAGTTAACCTTTTGAATGAAATATGATCCAGGAATTCAGACTCTCAAATCAACAGTAGAAAATGGAAGCATTTGAAATTTCAACTGAAGCCGACATGTGCAGGATGCAGCCAAGGAGTAGTTAAATACTTTTAAGAGTCGCTTCTCATCGAAGACTCAATTATTGTTCCTTTTTTTCTCAACCCTCATTGTATTTTACTGCTATCATTATTAGTTTTCAATTCTAGCCTATCTACGTTTTTTAACCTATTTTGTTGGAACTATTAGTATTTAGTAATGTACTTCAATGATATAAATCATCTATATTTTAGTACTTCATTCACAAATTATCTTTAGAAAAAATTAGGCAAATTCAAAATTATTAAGACATTTATTTGTAGTGAATAAAATAGACGAATACGATCTATAAAGAAATACTAAATTTAATCTAATGATCATATTTTTGGATTTGGGCAATTTTTAGTAGACATGATCTTTTAGATAAGACATAAACGATAGATGGTTAGATTGTTGAAATACGGTATGAAGTTGGCCTTACAAAAACATGTATCAAAATGTGTGTCTTTGGATCCTAACCTTATACATATATATATGATGATAGCAAAAGAGAAGACGTAGTTATATCCAAAGAGTTTACCGGCATTGTGACATTCTGATCCAATAGTGTTATATTATGTGTAAGGCTTTTTTTTTTCCACAAAGATAATGGATTGGTAACTGAAACGCTAGGCTGAAGAATGGTACACGTTTTCTTCAGAATCTTAAATACCAATATATGGTGTGGCTTGGAATTCAAGCAAAATACTCGACAGATTTAAAGGGGTGATCGTCACCACCTTCATCAAGTTGGTAGCTTATTGGCCCGCTCCGTTAAGAACTCTTGTGCAACATCTACCCTTCCATCGTTTTCAGTAGGGGGTAGCATTCACGTTGCGTCGTGTTCAATCGTGTTTTTTGTTTGGATTCGACTTCAATAACGATCTAGCTCTAACTCGATCTGTTTAATTATTTTTTGTCAAATGCCTTGAGGATGTCAACTCTACATGTTTATAATCGTTTCGTGTTCAGATAATGTAGTTATGCAAACATTTTGTTCCAAATGATTTCCATTTGTTTTGGTAAATGTGAATCACTCGACTATGTGCGCGATATTATATACCTTGTCAATTTTTTGCCTTTATAGGTGTCGATAAGTTTTCAGTAGTGTTTATAGGTAAATGTGCGCAACTGGAAAAGTTTTAACATAATATAGGGCAATAATTTTTATTTTTTTTGGTGAAACAATTGGGGTTTATAACCCAAAAGAAAACCTACAGATCAGCAACTAAGGCAATAATTTTCAACATTATATGCGATGCGTTTGCAATTTTCTCTTCATTCAAGAAAGTGGACAGTTGACAACAATAGGTCAGTAAGGGCAGTTGCTACTAAAAAACCGTTTATTGCATGTTTTTAGAGGTTTTACTTGACCCATCGAGCCCCTTAAAACTTGCAACTTAGCAATTAAAAGACTATTCCGAACTCTTCTTCATGTCGCTACCAACTATGAATCAAGTATGATCGGTTGAAAAAAAAAAAAACAATGAATACTTATAGTCGGATCTGCAATATATGTCATACATTGTTGTACAGAAAGAACTTGTGCACACCTTAGGTTTGAAACATGAAATCATTTTAATTATATAAAATAAATGACTTGCCAATGAAGGTGACAAATCAACTCATTAGGTTGTTAATGAGTATCCGTTAAAGCTCGTTTAACATGGTATCACTATAATATCAAAATGAGATTGGTAATGATTATGATAATGCAAAGTATAATTAAACTAAATTGGTCATAACGAATACCTATTAACAACCCAATAAATTAATTTGTCGCCTCTACTTGCCAAAAGGATGCGTGATAAGTTACAACTAGAAATCTTTGAACTTTTTTTCTTCTGAATTAAGTTCCCTATTCGTACTAAATCATTTTCAAACTTCTGAACACTCATCTTACGCGCACATCAAGGATAAGAATAATTGACCGTAACAGTCCCCAACAGGGGCACTTCCGACATTTTCCTCAACCCCTTCCCAGAACCGCACCCGCGGTTAGTTTCCAGCGCCACGCGCAGAACAGCAAAGACCACAATTCCCACGGGTGCCAAGTTGCCAACCGGCATATTATTACCTCACTCCAAAAAAGTTACCGCTTTACCGCGTTCTTCCTCCTTACATTACTTCCCAGCATAAATACCCAACTACCTTCCAACTCCTCTCAGAACTCAAAACACAGTGTGTTGAGCAAACCAGCTCCTCAAACCAAAACCTCTCTCTCTCTCTCTCTCCCTTGTTTCTCTCTCTAGGTTTCATACTTTTTGAGATAAACCCTACTTCTGATATCCTACCTGAAAAAGCCTGCTGCTGCGTTTAAACCTCCCATTCAAGGCACTCCCTTTCTGCAATCGTACGGAGCTCCATTAATGGCGTCACTGCTCCACTTGAACCTTCAAGCCACAAGCTTTGACCCAACCACAAACACAAACTCTTTCCCAAGTTCTTTGTATTAAAATTTAAAATCGCCTTTCCGCACGTCACAAATTCCCCAGGAATCCTGTGTTTTCTTCTTCGTATCCGATTCGCCGAGAACATTTCCTTCGATTCCTCCCCAAAATTTATATAAAAAGCTCTCCGCTTTGATTCTTTATCGAGGAAATTCAGATTGGGTGTCCATAAAAACGTTTGATTTCTAAGATGTTAGAGCGTGATTCGGATGGTGAAGCAGTAAACTCGAGTCACAGTTCAATGAGCAGTGAAAGCTGCAGCAGCTTCAGCCGCCTCTCGTTCGATGCCGCCGCCGCCGCCGCCACGGCCTCCGACCTCGCGGCCGAGACACTATGCCTCAAGCCTCACCGCTCCTCCGACTTCGCCTACTCCGCCATTCGCTCCAAAAAAAAAGCCCTCACTTTCCGCGACTTCCATCTCCACCGACGCATCGGCGCCGGCGACATCGGCACCGTCTACCTCTGCACACTCAGAAGCAGCGACTCTTCAAGTCCGGCCGATCAGGATACCGAGTCTTCGTCTTCCTCGTGCCTTTACGCCATGAAAGTCGTCGACAAGGAGGCTCTGGCGATGAAGAAGAAGGTGCAGAGAGCCGAGATGGAGAGAAAGATCCTCAAAATGCTCGACCACCCGTTCTTGCCTACTCTTTACGCCGAGTTCGAAGCCTCGCATTTCTCCTGCATCGTCATGGAGTACTGCTCCGGCGGCGACCTCCACTCCCTCCGCCACAAACAGCCTCACAAACGCTTCTCCCTCAACTCCGCAAGGTACATTTCTGAATATTCCACCATTAATTTAAAAATAAAAAATAAAAAATGACCGCCATTTTCTTTCGTATTTTTGTTTTCTTGTGAATACATTACTCAGATGAGAACATGAGATGTTCTTATCTTGTCTGCTTTATCTCACTGCAAGGTCGTCTTCAATCATATTTTTCGGTCCTAATTTTGTTTAACAAGGACGATTCGACTCGGTCTAAACTTGGGTTTTTGTCCGTATGTGCAGGTTCTACGCTGCGGAGGTCCTGGTGGCGTTGGAATACCTCCACATGCTGGGAATCATCTACAGGGACCTAAAACCCGAGAACGTGCTGGTCAGATCGGACGGTCACATCATGCTCTCCGACTTTGACCTCTCACTATGCTCGGACGCAATCCCTGCCGTTGAATCACCCGACTCCTATTCCGACTCCGCGTCCTTATCGACCCCATCGTACACCCGCCCGCAGCAGAGGGCAACTCTCACCCACTTCTCCTGCCTCCCCAACTGGCTGTTCCGGTCGCGCAAGGTCCAGACCCTCTCCCCGAACCGGCTCTTCGTGGCCGAACCGGTGGCCGCCCGGTCGCAGTCCTTCGTTGGGACGCACGAGTACGTGACCCCCGAAGTCGCCTCCGGTCGGTCCCACGGAAACGCCGTCGACTGGTGGGCATTCGGCATCTTCCTCTACGAGTTGGTCTACGGCCGGACGCCGTTTGCGGCTCCATCGAACGAGACCACCCTGCGTAACATTGTGAAAAAACCTCTAACATTCCCAACCTCCACGCCCTCCAGCGCGCTGGAGGGCCACGCGCGGGACCTCATTTCCGGGTTTCTCAACAAGGACCCGGACCGGCGACTCGGGTCGAAGCGCGGAGCCGCTGACGTCAAGAAGCATCCTTTCTTCAAGGGCATCAACTTGGCTTTGGTACGGTCGCTGACGCCGCCGATGATCCCGGGTTCGACAAGAAGGCAAAACACGACGCCGTATTACCAGGCCAAGAGCGAGGATAGTCGAAATACGAGACAATCGACGGCGTTCGATTACTTCTGAGAAGCAACGGCGGGATGTGCGCCACGCGTTGAGACAACCCTGCCAGATTTTGTGACAGGCGGTTGACAATCGTGTATATTCGAGCGGTCTTTTGTTCCTCTTTTTTTTTTTTCCCTTACATTTAGGTAAATATATGAGAAAATGAGAAAGAGAAAAAAAGCTGTATTGCCATGTTGGTATGTACACGTGTTTTCTCTGTTTGACTATTTTACCGTTAAAATGAGAATTATTAGATCAGACCGTCTTATCACTTATTTTGTTTAATTATTTTTCATATATTATATTTTGACAGTCGAACGGACCAAACAAATAAAGTAGCACAGAAGGGTTGTTGAAGAGAATGATACGGGCGACGTGGCGGTTGATGAGCGAGTTTAAAATGCTTGTTGATATTTCGATGGCCGGTTGTGTCGCGTACATTATAATGCAATATGCTTGTCGATATTTCACAATCGGTTGAGTTGCGTATGTCATGATGCAGCCCGACTTAAGATAAATTACAAAGTGTAAAACAATCTACTTTATCCGAAAGAACATTTGACTATTTCCATGCAATTAGGGGATGCTTGGAACTTGGCCTGCGTAATCTGAGAAAGTCATAAGCTGAAGAAAATTCGTGACTTTTGAATTCCACAATTTCCCATTCGTAGGAAGTTCCAATTTCCTACTTTTTCCTTTTGTGTTTTTAATTTAAAAACTTTTTTTTTTAAAAATAAAATTTCACCGACAACTTGAGTTACTGGTTCGACAGGTCCGAGGTCGGTTCATTTGTTTATGGGAAAGAAGAAAAACTTCACACCCTACCGAATAACTCATCATCAAGCTTCCTAAACCTACTACGAAGAGAGAGCATCCCGAACCTACTTTCGTTGCAATTTAAATAACACATCACATTTTAATTAGGGGTGCTACCAACCTACTTTGTTTTACTTCTCACACACTCCTTGATAATTTCTGCCTGTTGATTTTTTTCAATTCATCTTATCCGACGGCTGAAAATAAAAAGATGTGTGGATATCATACCCCTTTAATTATTTCCATCTAATACTATACGTTTAAAACCAACCACGACGCCCTCATTCACCTAAACGTAAAGTGAATTGTACTATGATTGACTTTTTAGTGTAAAAATGTAGTTTTTCGCTAAAATAAATAGTACCGAGAGTTTTTCGTTAAAGTTCTATTTTTTTATATGTTACATAAACTTCTTAATTGATACATTGAACGAATGAGAAATAGTATAGAATACTGTATGGAGATATAAATCTCGATTACTACAAAGAGAGAGCTCGTTTCAAGTAACATATCATTTCTTATTTTAATAATTTCGATTTAATGCTATACGTTTAAACCAACCACAACGCCCGCATTCGTCAAAACTTCTAAGTTGCAACTAGAGATAGATTGGCCACTAAACATTTTTCTACATGTTACGAAAAGTTCTTAGTTGAAGAGAATAAATATATGATCACATTCCCATGTATATATGAGATATTGTATGGAAATATAAATCTCGATTACACGTAAGAATTCTTCCTCCTCCAAACAGACTCTTGCATACAATTAGAGTTAGTGTTCTATGATGAAGATATACTCTCGCTTACAAGTAATACTAGAAGACATGGAAATTTGAACACAAAAATCTCTTTCGTATATTTCAAATCCATCTGTATCACTACGAGAAAAAAATAAGGCAACAAAACTTTACAAAAATAGTGATGCTAGGAAGACTATTTTTTTACCATGTTTTATAAATCACATAATGTGATGGTTGATGATTTAAAGAAATAATCCAACCATCTATCATCACATCACGTGGCATACAAAATATGAAACGCTTAATAGGAGTTTTTGTAGGCATTGTCGGGTCGGGAAAACCCATCAACTTATTAGTCCATTAGCCCATGAAAAACACATGGGATTGTCCATGGTCACCTGCCAACCAGGCAGCACTACCAACTATATTAAAAGCTCTGAACAATAATTGGAAGAAAACCCTAAACAATACAAAACCTAGGGTATATACCCCCAAGATGCTTTGCTAAGCCAATGAAATGCCTCCACATGTCTCCATTTCATGCTGGCCACGTGGCAGTTCATCTCATGCAAAATTTTAGGAAAACTAATGAAAATGACTTGAAAATTTTGTGTTTTAATAATAATGACAAAATAAAGGGTAAAGTGAATAGTACCAGTATTGACTTTTTAGTGTAAAAATATAGTTTTTAGTTAAAGTAAACATTGCCGGGAGCTTTTCGTTAAAGTTATCCAAAATTTTAGGGCAGGACTATGATCCGCCGTCTTTCTATGCTTCATGGCTATGCTTCGTACAATATAGGTGGTTCAAGTTTTAAGTGATTTTGTATCTCTAAATTATTCGTAATTCGTTTAGTGCAAATTTCACTCTGTTTATTCATGTTACGTATTGATGTACTCTTAATTATAATTTTTCAACTTAATGCTACTCACAAGTTGTGCTACTTACAAGCACAAATAAATAAGAGTTGTGCTACTCACAAGTTGCGTATGCGCACGGATGGACATTGTTTTGATGAAATGTTGTGAAATCCATTCCATTAACGAGTGATAGACAGTTAGACACACTCGTGCGTGGGCTACCACGGTGGCTGATTTGTATCTATAAAAAAAAATTAGCATCATTTGGTAGTCATAAAGAAAAATGTCAAGGAGACTCTTCCGCAAATGAGATTATTTGTGAACTATTTATCATCTTATATTTTTAACACATATTTTATAATTTTAATAAAAAAATTAATATTAAAATGTGAAGTATCAGAGATCAAAAAGTATTCCCCTTAAAATTGATAAGAAACAAAAGACGTGTATGATTAAACAAGATATTCAAAATGACTGGCGTGAATGGTGATAGCTAGCTAGATGTGCAGTTTCATGATTATCTTCATGATAGCTAGCTAGCTAGAGAGATTGATTGAGATGGTTATTGTTATAGTTGTCTTTCCAGAAAAAGTATGTGAAATGGCAAAGTAAGAAAGTGAATAAGATAAAATTTACATTCATGGGAAAAAGGAGATTTGGGTAACACTTTCGTTGCAGGGAACAATTTTTTAAAAGAAACTTTAACGAAAAGCTCTCGGTACTGTTCACTTTAACGAAAAACCACATTTTTACACTAAAAAGTTAATCCTGGTAATATTCACTTTATCCTTTATTTTGTCATTATCGTTAAAACTCAAAGTTTTCAAGCTCTTTTCATTAGTTTTCCTTTTTAAAAGTAGATTTTAACGAAAAACTTGCGATATTATTCATTTTAACGAAAGATTTATTTTTTTACACAAAAAATCAATTATGATACTATTTATTTTACTCTTTAATTTGTTCTCATCGTTAAAACTTAAAGTTTTCAAACCATTTTCATTAGTTTTTTAATAGGGCCAATTTGGTAATCATCTAGGAATAAACCTTTGACTTTGTTTCAAGATTTTTATTGAATACTATCAAGGATAGTGATAATTATAAACTTATTTTTACTTCTTATATGTCTTTGTCAATTTTTAACCATTAATATCTTTTAATTCATTTGATTCGATAACTGAAAAATTAAAAAAAAATGTATAAGAAGTAAAAATAAGTATATGAATAGTACTATCCGTTATCAAAACTAATGTAAACGACTTGTTGCTTGTCCACTAATTTTATAATCAAGGAAAATTGTTGGATTAATTAAGAGCAAAATTCTTATTAAGGATGAGTAGTAATTCTATTTAAGGATGAATAAGAACAGTTTTGATTATAAATATGAAGTTCACAGGAAGAGACAGAAAATGGCAATTGAGAGATGATGTTTAGGACAACAAAATTGCCAGCTACATCAGCCTGTATTAAATTTGTATGGGCGAATTTTGGAGCCTTGAACATCTTCACCTAACATGCAAACTAAATTATTGTGCATATTTTGGGAAAAACATTCATGACTACAACCTCTTGAATTGATTGTGATGGGTTTATTTCATTGCATTACTATCTCAATTTCTGAATCATATAATCATCAAATTCTTTTCTCAAATTATTGTAGAAAAAGGTATAAAAAGAAAGGAAAACTAATGAAAATGGCTTGAAAACTTTGAGTTTTAACGATAAAGACAAAATAAAGGGTAAAGTGAATGGTACTATGATTGATTTTTTAGTGTAAAAATGTGGTTTTTCGTTAAAGTGAACAATACCAAAAGCTTTTCGTTAAAATTTCCTAAAAAGAATGCTCACATAAAAACATATGTTGTCACACAATGTGGAGATGCTTGTTTGTTCACGGTTTAGGTTTAGACTATGTTTGAAATTTCTTCAATACTGTCGATATTTTAGAAGAAATATCTAAAAAATCAGATAAAGATATCGAGGGAGGGTGAAGTCTAAAAAATCAGATAAAGATATCGAGGGAGGGTGAAGTCTAAATTTCTATTTCTTACGTATCAGTTAAATATTGGAGAAACTTTTATATTTCGTCTAAACTAATGTTTAACATTCTTTAAAGCTTCATTTTAAATTTTCATCATCTTCATCGATATTTTTATAAATTTACATATCGATATTTCGACCGATACCAATATTCTAAACAATGCATATACATAAGAAGCTTACTATTAGTCTCCTGGCAAGAAATGTGTTACTAGTGACATTAGTTAAAGTCAATGCGTTCTCATATTCAATCTGATTTGGAATACTCATGCAATTTAGATTAGTTAAAGTAATACTTGTGTAAGAAAAAAAGAGTCCGAATCATCGCCAAATTCTCTTTGTGAATTGTATCTGTTCATTTATTGTATATTGTGCGGTTATAAATAATTTTAAATATTTTTATTTAAAAATAAATATAAATAGCATTTGACAAAACTTGATCGCATAATTTAAAATGAATAAACACGATTCAAAAATCTCTAAAATTCTCAACAAAAGAATTCAAAGAGGATCTTGTTTGAGAAATAAAGGCAATGAAACCTTGATGAGCGGATTTTATATTATATATTTAACCCTATTCTTAGTATATTTTGGTTAATATTTTGGAAGAATTTTGATACTTTGAATTGTATTTCCAATATAGGACTTTCGACTTCCTCTGGAGCAAAACGTGGTCAAACGGATGAATTTTGGAGTAATTCCGGTTGGAGGGCGTTCATGAGTCACTTAGCTTGATTGTATCAAAATATCAGATTTTTCTACTAAGCGATGATGTTCTGGCAACAAAATAAAGGAGCGATGCGCAGTGCTGGAAAAGTGACGTTTAGGGCTTGAATTGGGTTTTTGGAGCCCAAGATGACCTCGAATGGGGTCGTGGCCTTCTGGAGATGTGTTCGGAACGTCCTAATCTTCAAAACAAGCTATATTGGGCCGGATTTGGAGGAGATTTGAGGTTAAAACGTGGCTGGACAGTGTCTGTGCAGATTTCCTAACTTAATTAGGATTTTATTTTATTATTTTATTTATTAGTATTAGTTTCCTAATTAGATTAGGAGGCCAATCTAGGGTTTTTGGCGGTGGGATTTTCAGTTAGGGATATAAGGCTTTTGCCTTGCCGAGTTTTGGGGGGCTTAATATTATTCAACTTTGGAGACAGAGAACTTTGCTAGGGTTCTTAGAGATTTTCTACTTTAAGGTGTTTTCTATCCTTGTTTTTAATATTTTGTTGATGGTTCTTCGTAACTAATTTTTGTTTGCTAGGGCGAAGCCTTGAGCCTTAGCATGAATATGTAATTTTTATTCAATTGCTTATGATATTATGTATGTTTACTTTGAATTATTAATCACCGTTTTAAACTGTCTCTATATCTTAATGCTTAGCTACCATTAGGATATTTAGATAAGTAATCGGATGCAATTCGGTCGGAATATCACCGGAGGATTGAGTATTGCTTCTTGTGATTGATAATTGTAATTTCACCTAAGGCGAATATCACGCTCTTAGGGGTTGCATGGTTTTTCAAAAGGTTTTCACAAAACTTAATGAGTCTTGCATGTTCATATTTGATCTGAATATCACAGACGGATTGCATGTTAGATATACGTTCTTGCTTGAATATCACGAGGAGAATATGTATAAGGAAAACCTAACCTTCAGAGTTGCATGTGTAATTCATAGGTAATTGGTAAAACTACATAAGATTGTTAAGGGGACGGTGGAACCCTAGGTTTTTACAACTTGGTTTTCAAAACGCTTTCTTTGTTTCTTCTTTGCTTTGCTAATCTCATAAACTATTTTTATTTAAAATTCGTTTTGATTATTTAAAATTCCAAAATCAACTTTTTCCAAATCTTTGATTTAAATAGTTAATTAAGAATTAGTTTAAATACAAATTATTCATTCAATCCCTGTGGAAAACGACCTTGCTTGAGTTGCTATACTACGACTACCTTGTACTCTTGCAAGTATTTTTTAAGTGTTTTTATCCCTACTTTTGCAGGTGGTAAAATACCTATCAAGAAATTGGCGCCGCTGCCGGGGATTGTTTCAAATAATTTGTGTTTATCATATTCTTAGTTAATTATTTTTGTAAATATCTTTTTGTTAAGTTGTTGATTTTATTTTTATTTTCATAGGTCATTGTTTGATTAATTTTGAGAGCAATTCAATGATGAAGCTGCCACCGGAAGGAGGATTGCCTTTATGGATTTCTTTAGCAGAAAAGGGATTTTATGGATTTAAACCTACAGTTTGTGCCCTTTGCTGTTTAAAGACCCATGATATTTTAGAGTGCCCAGAAAAAGAATATTTTTCTGAGTTTGTCAAAAAGCATATCAATATGAGAAACAACTCAAAAAGTCATTGGAACGACCTCATTTTTACAGTCTTATTTCTTGTTTTTTTCTTTAAAATATAATGATTAATAAGAAAATAAAAAGATAAAATTTTTACACTCACATGCCAATGTAAATTCGTATTTAATTGTTTGTATGCAGATCTTGGCGCATCCCCTACGTCAACGACAGGATACTGACGCGGAGCCCGGTGCTTGGCTGAAAGGAACATGGAGTGTCAAGTCAGATATTTGCCGTACGAATCCGGGTGAAGTCGGTAGGGATCAGTGATGAGGTTTGCGTAAGAAGAGCGTAAGATCAGAGACTCCCGAGCCCCGAGCGAGTCCCACTCGATCTTACAGCAGAAAAAGGCAATCCTCCCCACTGGTGGCTCGGCCTTGGCGTCGCACGCTCGACTGACTGGTTGTGGTTTGCCGTTGCGAGAATGGAGGGAAGACGAGAGGGTCACGTGAGGTGAGCTTTCATCGGAACTTGTGCCATGCAGAGAGCGACTAAATGGTCCTGACGAACCCTAGCTCCTCAGTCTCAGTCTCAGCGTAGGGTTAGGGTTCTTTAAACTGTGTTCATATGTCAGTAAACTAAACACTATTGATTTCCTGGGCAAACTATTATTTAATGGTTTATAAAATTCATAGGCCTGTTCTCGCTGTGCTACGGCCTACACGCTGTGCTCTGTGCTATCAAAGTTTAATTTATACGTAATCAAAAGTAGTTCCGACTTACCATTTTGGATTAGATTTAGTTGAACCGGTTCAAATGGATTGTCTCAGTTCTTTTACGTTAAACGGTTGAAGAATGAACTCCCAAATCCGACAAAACAAAAGTAAAGTTGTGTGCGATAGACGTGATCATAGTAAAATGAAAAACTTTGTTGGGTTATCCTGGTTTGAGGTTACTTTTTTTTGAATTTGAATCATAAATAAAAATATGATTTTGTTTAACTAACCAACTTACTTCTTTTAATTTAATAACTTAGAAGAAATTTAAAACTCGAATGCTCACTTTCATAACTAAAACAAAAATAGGCGTCGATTCTCACACTCCCATTTTACCAGCTTGAACTTCTTTTCTTGTTTCTTTGCGAATATCCCTGTCCAAAAAAAAAGGAAAAAATATTCTAAGCGTATCACTTTGTTTGCACTCAAGCCTTGCTGCTATAACCAAATTTACATTCGTCACAACTTTTTACTTTGTTTAAGCACATCTTCTACCTAAATGTCAACCCTCCATTCTTGGTTCAGATCCTCTCCGAATTTGTGTCTTTTGTATTTTGTTGACCAAGTTATCTTGACCGTTTGATTCAAATCAGTTAGAAAATTTTCCCCTTCTTTCTTTCCCTTCCTCTTCTTTGGGTGCGTATTTCTCTTCCTCTCTTAAACCACACGCATTGACACCTCCTAGTTTTAATTGATTTTCAAAATGGACAATGAAGTTCTAATTTTATTAATTTGCACCAAGAAGTTTTAGAATAGTATCAATTTATGCCTTTTATTATGTAATAAATAGTATGATCCTCCATTAAATTGATAATGTGGGAAATGTGAGACTTGCTTCCAGGGAGCTGCATAGAAGCCACAATTACATGGTTTGGACCAAGCCGTATGATTGGTTGTTGCTTTGGAATATGAGGTTGTTAAAGAAGATCCCTGTCTAACCCAATCCCACTCTTGCCATGTCACCATTTTGAGAGAAGACTCGTTTACCATGGAGACTAGATCGCCATTAGATGGAAGAGACCCTTTCACACATGCAACCGATTACATATTCCTTTGTGCTTATTTCTCGCGTCACGCGACTGCAGTTACAAAAAGAGAGAAACAACAAACATTAAGCTTAGGTAAGTAGACATTACGCCTTTCATCTTCATGGCGATAGTACACAAGTAAACTGAAAACCATAAGAGACTACTAAATCGTTTCAGCTCCTGAGAATCTAAGGAGAATGATGTTACTACCAACCGAGAAATAGAACCGTCATGAAGTATCGGACCACCACGATGGACGAAGCTTCACAGAAACTCCATGGAAGAAAAATCATCAGCCGTACAAATCACTCCCAATTCAGATTCCTCATGAACACCATACAAACCGATCAATCACTACTATCATAATTTCCGTCCGGATCCCACCAGTGTCGTACAGGGATTTCATGACGACTTAATTGTTGATTACGCCAATCAAATGAAGGGCTAAATTCATAGCCAGCAATGGAATCATTAGGAAGCAGCAGCTTTTTAATTCGTTCCGCGCATATTCTTCCCAAATCTCCCCCGAGAGCAAGATTGAAACAATACCGCAGATCAAATATGAAAAGTCAATGTCCCAAACAGCTGGAGGTGGCGCAAACCAGGCATCGTTTGAGCTACAGCAATTGCATCCTCATCTCTATTCAAAGAGAATTCATCATCACTATCATCATTGAACCAGTCGTCTGGGTACTTGTGCCACTCATTGTTCACTTTCAATGATTTCAAAAGAGGGCAAGAGCGCCCAATCAGTTTCAGAGATCTATGCGTAATATTTTTGCATAATGTAAAGTCAATGTCCTCCAACATCGGAAATTTTGAAACAACTTCAGACAATCCCTCATCGCAAATGCCATAGCAACACACAATTCGGAGCCTTCTGATTTTACTCGAGCTGTTGAAAGAATTTAGACGAATGTGTTAGCCGTTACATTAAGGAAAAAAATACACCAAAACAAGCTGAACATCACCATAATTATTCATTGAACGAACACGCATAATTTGGGAGTTGATAAAATTTCACCAAGAACATAATCCACAATGCCTTTCTTCAGAGTCAATTATACCCCCTTCAAAACCGTTGAAGCATCAAACCAAAATGGAGCCAGAAGTTAAAAGAGAATACAGAAGACTATACTTCTATAAACCCTGAAACCTTACCAGAGTACAGGCTCGATCAGATAACCCTCCAACTTATCAATTTTAAATAAGTTCAGAAGACGTCTGGTGGATCATACCATTTCAGCTCAGATTTATACCTCTAAACTCAGGAAAGGGGAAGTGGAATAAATCATAGAACATCTAATTGTTTGATAAAAATTTCGGTTTCTTATCAAAACAAAAAGAATATATGATTCATATTGCTCTAAAAAAAGTCATATATCCTAAGAAACCACAATTACAGACAATAACATCTTCCAAACAGAATCCCACATCAAACTTAAAAAATAAGACAAACAAATAAATAAATTACCTATTTGTGATATACTGAAGGAGCTCAAATTCGCCAAATGACTCAATATTGATATCGACCAAATTGCCAGCACTAAGATTTACGGCATGGCGGCACATTCTATCAAGGCTATAGGGCAGGTCAAGATCACCATTGTTGCGCATGTCAACAGTGTGCCACATCCGAGGGTCCTTACAGATCCTGCGCCACTTCATGCACACCTTTTGAGCATTCTCTAGGACGTCGACAGTTCCTAAACGTGACAGTATTGAAAACGTAATGTCGTCTGGGAGTTCGGTCCACCTATGACAGAAACCATCGTATCTAGCAGCAAATTCATAGCCCTTGGTGGAATCATTGGGAAGCCACAACTTTTTAATTCGTTCAATGCATCTTATCTCCAAATCTCCCCCCAAACTGAGATTGAAACAATGGCGCAGATCAAGTGACTTGAGATGAGGACAGCAATCAAGAATCTTCCTCAAGCCATTATCTGTCATTTTATTCCCAAAAAGTTGGAGGTGGATTAAACCAGGCATGGTTCGTGCTATAGCAAGTGCATCTGAATCATCGGGTTTGTTGTAAGGAGTAGGTGGCCGAGGCTCCCCATCGCTGTCATAATCATCATCGGAGTCATCATCCCAGATTCTGAACCACTCTTTGTTCCATTTGAATGATGTCAAACGAGGGCAAGAGCGCCCAACTACTTGGACAGATTTACACGAGAGTTGACATAATGAGATGTCAAGATCGTGTAACAGGGAAAGTCTCTTAGCCATTTTACTCAATCCCTCATCGGTTATTTCATCGCAATGTGCTATCCGAAGTCGTCTGATTCCACTTGATCTATTTAAAGGTTATCGATGAAAATGTTAGCCGTTACATAAATACAGAAATGCATCCGCGTTTTAGCCAAAAAGGTCTCGAAGATTGACATAACTCCTTACTTTGATCCTTGAGGTTTGGAACCGATAGAAGTGGTCCTGAGTTTATTAAATTGAGGATAATTTTATCATTCTTGTCTTATTTAAGAGAGATACTTTACGTAAGAACCAAAATGATTGACGGTGATCAAACTCATAGACCACTTCTATCAATTTTAAATCTCAGGACCAAAGTGTAGACTTTATGGCAATCAAGGACCATTTCGGCTAAAAGGCATTTGAAGAAATTCTACATCAAACATAGTAATTCAACAAAATGAACATACATAGACTCAAACATATATGCAGTTTTATAATTACAAAACAAATCAGAGATAACAAAATATTTACATAAATTTCTAAAATAATATCGACAAAATTACAACAATTTAAAAGGGGGCAGGGAAATAAAGATACGATTCATACATGTTACTCTAAAAAGTAATATTTTCAGTTTAACCAGTTTACCTAAGAGCGATATATCGGAGGAGATCATCGGTGCCGAAGTACTCGATATTGATATCGACCAAACCGCCGCGGCTCCTATCAACTGCGTGGCGGCACATCTTCTCCATGTCGTAAGGAAGTTCATCGTCGAAATCCCCATCATTGCGCATGTCGATAGTGCGCCACATCAGCGGGTCCTTGAACAATATGCGCCATTTCATGCACACCTTCTGAGCGGACTCCAGGATCTCGATCGCTCCCAGCCGCGAGAGTATGGACGATGTGATTTCGTCAGGGAGTTCGGTCCAGTTTCGGAAGTTTCCCTTCTGGGACCGGGGGGCTCCCGATGAGGAAGAGGCCATTGACGGCGGCGATTAGGGTTTGCAATTTTGGTTTGGGATTCTCTGGGAAGAAGAGGTTCAAATTTTCAATAGAGCGGTTTCCCGGAGAAATGGAGTGAGAGCGGCTTGTGTGCGGTTAAATAGTGGGAGTGTGAACAAATATTTGGGCGGGACCGTCAATTTTCCGGTTATTGTTTGGGTTTCTTGTCCGGGCCTTATGTTTGGGCTATGGACTTTGGCGGGTCATAACAACTTAACAAGTAAAAAGAAAAGAAATACACATTTAACAACTTATTTGGATGTGCTTTTAAAAAGACTGAAAACGTTTTTAGAGAAAATATTTTTAGGTTTCAAAAGCACTTAAAGAGCTTTTTGCAAGAAGCACCAGTTATGTGCTTGTTTTTTTAGGATTTACTTGCATCTTTACTAAAGATTAATTCTAAAAATATTTTTACTAAAAGCACTTTTATTCATTTCAAAAATACATTCAAACGAGTTCTAAGTTGTCTCATTCGAACCTTAATCAAATTGAAATCTTTTGTTATTTTGTCTTAATCAACATCTACGGCAAGCTCTTTTGCTTCGTAGACAACCATTCAATATGCTAAAAATCAATCAACTTCAGACTAAGAGTCAAAGAAGAGATGTCTATGTCAGAGTGTTTATATTTTGGGGTGTTCTCAGAGTGTTTATATTTTGGGATGTGCTATCCACACACATTTTTTTACTTTTCACACACTCTATTACTTTCTGTCTGTTAGATATTCTTCAATTTATATGATCCGACGGCCGAAATCTAAAAAGTTGTGAGAGAAGTAAAAAAGGGTGCGTGGATATCACACCCCTATTTTTTTGGGCAAACTGTCAGTGTGTTTATTTGGCAAGAGGCGTAGCCTACTGATTTTCAGGGATCCTTTGTTTTTTTTTTTTTTCATGCACTTTCATTATATTTTTGTTTATGTGGTCACAGTTAAGTCATATTAATATTTTATATTAATTTTTTATAAAAATAATAGAACCAAAATAAAACTTAATCATAATCATACAAATTAAAAAATGATAAAAGTGTATAAAAAAAAGAAGAAGGAGAGAATCCTTCTCCGATTTTCAGACTTTAAAAATGTCTAGTCTAGCTTGTAATTCTGGATTGAATTGACAAGCAGCTTTTATGACTTGTGAGGGAATGCATTGAACGGTGAAAGGCTACCATTTATCAAGAGACGTGTATGACATTAATGACATTGAAAGTTTTAATTTAATTCTATAAATTTTTGTCATTGATTAAAGTGATCAGTTTTTTAGCATTTTAAATACTTTTTATTATTTTATATTCTCTAAAAGCAAATTTAGGATTCAGATTTTTGAGTGAGTTAGGGAAATAAAAAATTATGAGTAATGTCATTTATATTATGTTTTTGTATCATATTTTTATACAATTTTAAATAGTATTTGACGTGGACAGCCATATCATTTGAATTAATCATATTTTTAAATTTAGTTCATTATTTAATAAATTAATAATTAAGAAAAACTAATTAATTAAATGATAATTGTGGTATACGAGCAGTCTTTCTCTTTCATTTTCTTCGGTTTTGCAAATTTTTCAAATAATGTTGCTGTTCACATTAGATGTCACATAAGATCTTATAAAAATGTGGTATAAAAACATGGTATGAATAATATTACTCAAAAATTATATAGTAGCCCAACTAATGTTAAAGAACTCAAGCTCTCTCTCTCTATCTCTATTCTATATAGCCCATCGTAGCCATACACTTGGCTCTGCCAGTGCTAAGAATAATTGCATGACAACTTTTTTGAAGTAGCAATAACATCTTAAGAAAACTACAACTCCAATTATAAAAAATTTCATATAAAATTATGATTTAATTCTCTCGAAATTTTATAGAAAGATGTGAGATTTATAGATACTTAAAATACACTACAAAATCTCTCTAATTCCTCAACTTTCTCAAATTCTTTAAAATCAATTTCTAATTGAATACATTTGAAATTTTATAAACTTCTTTAAAATCCTCATTGAATACACCCGTATTTAGGCCTAGGCAAAAAATATCGAGAACCGAACTGAACTCGGTCGGTTCAGTTCTTTTTTTTCGGTTCATTCGGTATCGGTACAAAATCGGTTTGGTTTGGTACTTAGTCGGTTCGGTTTCGGTACCGAATCGTACCAAATCAGTTTTGGGCAAAAAACTAATTTGAGCTTTTTTATAACAAAAACTGAAAAATAGGTCTTGTTCCTTACCAAACCGAACCTATACTTGGACCGAACTGAACCGTACCAGAATTTTACTACGGGTTCGGTTTCGGTACCACCCCGTTACCGAACCGTGCTCAGGCCTACCCGTATTTCTAAGGATTTTAATAAACTATCTTAAAATTCTAATTGAATACACCTTGAATTTTACAGAATCACTTAAAATCTTGATTGAATACCCCTAGATTAATTAAAAGAATTAAAATCCCTCAAAATTCCAATTGAATACACACAAATCAATTAAACTCTATAAAAATCAGTGGATTTATAAATCTATAAAAGTCTATCAAATTCTCAATTGAATACACCCCTTAATTGTCCAATGTAAATACATTAATCGCTAGTTGGTAGACAAGATGGTGTAAGCATGTATATTTTTTGGAAAATTTTATTTAAACCCATGTAACCTATTTCTACATCCAACTTAAATTTAAAAGGAAAACTAACGAAAAGTCCAAAAAAACTTCTCTTTTAACGAAAAACCACTTTTAAAGGTATAGTGAATAGTGACAGTTAAAGGTAAAAAAATGATTTTTCGTTAAAAGTGAACAGTACCGGGTGTGTTTTATTAAACCTCCCAAATTTAAATTGTTAATTATCCATTCGACCCTATTTCATAATTACTATTAAGTACCAAATGAAATTAATAATAAAACTCAAATTTATCAATAAACCCATTAAACCCTACCAGCACTCTTGTTTGTCCTAAGTTCATTCTAGCTAAGACCCTAAGGGTGTGTTTGTTGCACCGGACTATCTTGGACTAGACTAGTTTTAGGAACTAAGCTGGACTGGCTTAGAATAGACTAAACTGGACTAATTTAGTGAAACGTTTGATGCAGTGTCAGACTAAGAAGCCGAACTATAATATTATATTATTTAATCAATATATATTGATATTTTATTATTAATTTAATCTTATATCAATTAATATTTATTATTTCTTTATCATTTATCATTTTTCTAGAGTCATCATCTTCTCTAATCTCTATACATCTCAATTTTTTTTCTCTCATTGTTTACTCCGCCAGTGTCGCCCTCCACTCTCCCCTTTTCCTCCTTTTTCTACTCCGCCCCCTCCCTTTCTCCCGTTTCACCTTTGTACCACTATCCTCTCTCCCCTCTCTCCCTTTGTATTTATTTTGTTTCACCTAATATGAAACGCTTGACGCGGGAGCTGGAGTTGCAGGTAAGCGGAGAGATCTCAAATTGCGAAGATCGTTCTCGGATCTTAAGTTCTTCAGGCGGAGATTGATCTCTTTGTTTTCTGGGTCTGATTCAAGTTCAATCGAAGAAAATGGAGAACCCATTTCTGCATATCGACCAAGTGATCGGCACATGTCTCCCAAGGTACAACGACCCTGTCCTTGTAATAGTAGCACTCCAAATCACAAGGCTCCATGAACCACGATTGTGTTGAAAACTTTCTCATATGGACTCAATGAGACTCTCTAATAATATTTAGTACACTCTATGTATGATTATGTAAATAATGAAAAGTTATTTGTGATCCCTATTTATAGAATGTGAGATACTTAGAAAGCATGTGACTATTCATAAAGAGTCAAAAGTTACAACTCTTCATTTGAGTAGACACATCTTTATACCAAAGGGCTCCACTTCTAATTTCCATTCAATTAATAAATTTAATATATTATTATTATTATTAAATTTTCCAACAATCCCCCACATGAATGGAAATTGACTCAATACCATGCAAATGACAATGCAGACACTAGATGGAGAATTTAATAGGAACAATACTGCATCGGGATAGGTGGCTTTTGGCTTTGAACCGTTCGTAGTGAATTACAATCAGATTTACTTGGCTAATCAGTGAACGCGTTGTCTTGAACTGCTCAGCCGTTTGTGTAAACCAAGATAATAGTAATCACACAATACCCTTCCAGACACCCCGTGGTTACTCGGTTGTGTTCATTTTGGCCCTGAACAATTCTTGGTTTCTCATGAGTGCTTTAGAGAACTAAGGCCTTCAAATATTCTCACGGGAACAGCCTCATTCCTCACTCAAGATATCCCATTAAGAGTATCCTGTAATACCCCACTTGTTATTTCCAAGTATAGGAATCATTAAAAGCAAAGCTTATCCTAGCTGCAAATAGCATTGTTTCATCATAGGACATGGGTAGGAGATTATATCCGCAGTGCTCCCATTGAATCATCCACAATTCGGTTGTCCTTTTGAACCTAGATCTTGGGATCTCCACTTAACTAGGTTGGGTTGCCATTATGGCGATTCTTAAGACGTAGACTTTTAACCCATTCCCCTCGATGATACAACTTACTCTCTAGTCAAACTTTTAATCAATTGGATTCACTAGGTTGATGACTATCTCTTATGGTGCGCACTTCCATTTATGAATTTATATTTCATTCGAGAGTAGTTGTTTTCCAATGTTAAGTCCTCCAAACATTATTAGAACTTACTAAGTAATTTGTCTATACTTGGGTAAATCCCCCACGTTTAAGGTATTGAACTCCAATTATATCTCTTTCTAGAAGCAAATTACTTTTGCATTATTTTTAAGTATATCCTATTTCTCAAAAATAACTAAGCCACCCCCACAATTCACACACATTGTGGTTGCTTTAATGCTATCAATTACTCATTCATCATACTTAAGAAGTAGGGATCAGTGAAGAGATTTTCTCTTTATCTATCTTCACTTCTAGGCTTGAAAGCCTCACAAGTCCTTTCTATAAGAAGCATTTCTCTTTGCACTCCTTTTACTTTCACATTGTAGCATTTCACATTTTATTGGTTTCATTACTTACTACTGTCATGCATCATATGTGTTCACTATATATGATACCCTAGTTAGAAACCCACATGAAGCGTATCTATTGTGTATACCCATACACATGATATCTCAAGCTTTCAAGCCTTCTTTATCTACCAACGAATGTCGGCACATAGTTTTCTAAGTGAAAAGAAACATCCTTTCATGAAAAGGTATTTCAATTTTTCTCCGATTTTCATACCACCCAAAAAATTGCCATAACCACAGGCTTATGAACGAACCAATTAACTAACAAAAATAATGTAGATGCATGCATTGCTGCAAAAACATGGTAAAGAACTAGTCACGTCGACTGGGAAAATGGGCAACGGAAACGCCTATTTCTAAAAGACACCAGTCCCGACTTTTCTGGTAAACAGCCATATAAGTCATTGAATCCACCTCGTAATATTTGCAGAATATATTAAAATATTTTCAGTGAACAATTCCATGAAAATAACAAATCTATACGCAAATGCAAAAAATTAATGAGATACCCACTGTAAAGTAACCAAAATAGTTTCATGTTTTCATCAAATATCAGTCATACGTCCATGCAGCATAATCAAATAAAGATAACACGATATATAGTTTTTCATATGCAATGCTTCTCAACAACCAGAATATGCAACCATATAATTGCTTTACTAAAGAAAATTCATCTATTCGACTTACGATACTTCAACAGAAAGCCACAGTCGATTCAGTTCATGCTTACGCAGTTACACAAACCCAAATTTACACTGTTGCATATAGTCCACAGAAACATATATTTATATATCACCTAAATCAGAAACTAACAAGATCTAAACTCTCAGTATATATGCCAAGAAACATCCAATTCTTAAAAGAAGACAACTATGCCATCAGTATTTTATATAGGCAAAACTGTAAAATAAATGGCGACATGCATGCATCTAAAACACTGCAACCTTTCAATCAAAACATAAGCCCTTACATGCATATTTATTAAATAGAATATATATAAAAGTGATTGTTACAAAGAAAGATATTCAATCTCTTAAACCAACTATTGTTAATCAAATATAGCAATTAAACCATAAACTTGTCTTAAGATTGTTGGAAAAATTGGGTCTAATTGCTATTTTAAATCATATAAAAATTTAAGAAATAATTCATGCAATTATATATCAAAATTAATGCATGCACATGAGTAAACAATGTTAAATGAACATGATATAATGGATTAGAAAAACCTAGAAAATACGGTTGAGACAAGTGTTGGACACTTTGTCCTTAAGACAAGTTTACGTCCCACTACGGTGCTCATGGTTGATCGGCGCATGTCTCCCAAGGTACAACGACCCCGTCTTTGTAATAGTAGCACTCAAAATCACAAGGCTCCACGAACCACGATTGTGTTAAAAACTCTCTCATATGGACTCAATGAGACTCTCTAATATTTAGTACACTCTATGTATAATTATGTAAACAATGAAAAGTTATTTGTGATTATAGAGGGCTTCCCTATTTATAGAATGTGAGATATTTCTTTGAAAAGCATGTGACTATTCATGAAGAGTCAAAAGTTACAATTTTTCATTTGAGTAGACACATCTTTATACCAAAAGGCTCTACTTTTAATTTCTATTCAATTAATAAATTTAATATAATAATAATATTATTATTAAATTTTCCAACACAACAAAAGGTGGCTACGAAGCCAATCTACTCAATCCTTTGTATGTTATTCTGTCGCGATATGCTAGCCTAGCCGGAGGCATCTGATTCCCCTCGACCTATATTTCACACCAAGAGAAAACACATGTTATGTATACATATTACGCATAGACAGAAATACATTGGCAAGAAATTCTCCAACACAATAAAATTCCACACTAAAAAAATTACATATGAAGTCTGATTCCTATACAATCAACTGCTAACCTATTCTACGTAAGTTTATACAAAAAAATCACTAATCACAATAAATTACCACGACTAATTGATACAATCCTTAATTAAGCTCTTCCTTTTCTTTTCGTTAATACTTACCCTCTTGTTTCTGTTATTTCTCCCCCTCAAGTTGGAGCGTGAGTAAAAAAGAACGAAGCCGAAGATGTGTAAGTTCCTCCAAGAGGTGGAACAACCTGGTTAGCAAGGCTTCACAGCTTTGCACCAAGTTCGACTCACAAATGGCCATTGCAGTGTAGTCTGAAGCAGGCAATGTTTTCGGACACCCTTCCATATACACTGTCCTCAATTAGGAATGGGCAAATACCCATTGGTTATGGGTAACCGCGGTTACCCGCCCATTTAAATTAAATGGTTATGGTTATGGTAACCGTTTAGATAAATAAACGGTTATGGGTATAACCGTTTACCCGTAAAGTTTAAATGGGCGGTTATGGGTATTAACCGCGGTTATAAACGGGTAACCGTTTACCTATTTATTTTATATATGTAAAATTAACACAAACCATGTTCTCTAGGGATGTAAAAAATTACCAAAAATTCCAAACTTAACCGAAAAAAATCCCGAAACCGAACCAAAAAAATTCCGAAACCAAACCGAAAATTTCAACAGAGAGAAAATCATCTAGCATCTTATTTTTCACATTTCATACCATTGACTAGTCTAGATAGAAGCTACAAAATTGGTCATAAAGTCGTGTCATTGTTGACATTGATCCAAAACCAACAAATAATTCAGCCAACATCTTAGTGGTATTGCTAGTTTTGCCAAGTTGAATCAATTAAATATACACACACACATATATACACACACAGACACACACACATATAGATATATAGAGATACACACACATATAGATATATATAGATACACACACACACACACATAACATATACACACACACACACACACACACACACACACACACACACACACACACACACACATAACATATATATATATACACACACACACACACACACACACACACACACACACACATATAGATATATACTAGAATTTGATGCCCGCGCGTTGCTGCGGGATTAAAAATTGTATGAATATAATTATGTTTGAAAGACTACCAAAGTTAAATTTAGTGTAACAAAGTGGAATAAATATTGACTTAAACATACAGTAGTGGGATTGATGATGGATTCAGCGTGTCATTTTCGAGCAATTCAAATGGATCAAAAATGTTAAAGGAACCATAGGTCACAATTTGGAGTATGCAAAAGTACTACAAATTTCCAACATACTTAGCAGATCTCTAACTTTCAAAAAGTATATAAATTGAATCTAATAGAGCTATCTATAACTTTCCAAAAGTATTTAAACTAAAACTAATAGATCTTTCTTTTGTATACTGATAATTTAAGAATTGAAACTAATTTATCTCTTCTGCATATTGATAACTTAATATTTGCTACGAAAAATGAATCCATAACTTTCTTAGAACATGGAATTGGAGCTAGCACCAAAAAAAATATATCAAATTAACAATATGCAATCAATTAACAATTTCATAACAAAACAATAAAAAGTGAGACCCAAAGAAAACAGATTTTATTCACTTTTGCGTACCAATTAAGAAAAAATCTTATCATAAATTCAAAATTTACATGAACAAATTTTTTTAATAAACTGAAATCTCACCATATGAATAAAGCACACTTAGAGAAACTTTCCTTTATGTTGAGATTGATTCCGTCAGGTAATGAAGTTGCAGCCTTTTCTTTCTTTTGGGAGCCGGTCTTTTCTTTCTTTTGGGAGCCATTCATACCTGAAGAAACATTTAACTATCAAATTCCTTCACAAAATGAATTTTCACATAATCTCAAAAAGGTTCCTCATTTGAGAAATTTTAGTAATGATCATAATTTTAAACCTATTCAACATATTTTTTTCATGCGTACTGGTCAGTGCCTGGTTCTGTTAGCGGTGTTAAAGTTGATGAGGAGGAGCAAATTCGTCATGCGTACTGGCCACAGAACAAGGCAAAAGATAGAGACTGAGGACGATAAGTTGGCAGATATGAAAGACAGGGTTGAGAATGAGATGGCAGCATGTCAAACAGTTGAATAAATGGTGTCGTTCAGAGAGAAATACTTGACGCTCCTTCATAATATTAAGAAGAGACTGAAAAATATTTCGGAGGAGGGTAAGGAGCAATACGTCTCCGTCACACCGTCAGTTTTGGAAATTTGAAGACTTCTGGTTTAGTTTTGAGAGTGATGATCATCACGCGGTTGATGATCATCTCGGTAACAACAATGGTGGGAAGAATTAACCTTTCTGTATACAAACTTGGAAGAAGGTAATAAGGCACAATGTGTCTCGAACCTCTAACCAACCAATATCGAAATCTGAAGATGTCATGTTTAATTCTTCCCTAAGTTTTGAGTCATCATTAGGATGACAACAATGGCGACCAGATATACTTTTGGGATAAAGATTTAGAAGATGTTAAGACATAATGTGCCTACAGTTCTGTTCACCTTATGACCTTCTTCATATAAGCCCTTAGATTGATCTAACGATAGATTAACATATAAGTTTAAAATTTTCTTGAACTTTTGAGAGTAGTCATATCATCTCATTGGTAATCATCACGGTGTTTCAAATACAAATAAAAACTTCTCATGTAACTAACTTATTTTTGTCGTACAAATTCATAATTATTGAAACGATTAATTCTCTTATTATTTAAAGATCATATTCATACATGCAAAAAATTAATCAAATGAGATATTGTGTAATAATCTACATTAGAAAATAAATGAACGATTCACCATGAAGGTGTAATTAAAGTATTAAAAAAAATATAGAAATAATCTTTAACTTGATTAAATTTTGTAACAATGATCTTTAAATAATGCTTTAAAAAAAATTACCAACTCCGATTATGATAAAGGTATAAGATATAAATTACCCTTACAAAATAATTAAAGGGAACTTTGTGGGTTAATGAATAATTCTGGGGATTAAAACATACAATTGAAATTTTTTACCTTTAAAAAAAAAAATCATATTCCTTTATTTCCTCCATTCTATACTTGCCAATTTCTATTCACATGTATTGAATTTAGTTTATTATTTATATTGCTAGTCCAACGTGGTAAAGCTTTATTGACTTTCCCGATCTTTGTTTTCACCCAATTGCATCTGGTCTCCTAAGCCAACAAGGTTAACCTAAAGAACAATTACAAACTATATATACAGAGCTCAGCTGGTTGATTTGTTAGAATATGAGCATGAGTATGAATAGTATGAATCGGTAAACTTAGTTGTAGGATTAGAGATTGAATAGGAAGTCTTGTTGAGAATGGATTTGTAAATCCATGTTGTAACTGGACTGCTATTTGGAATGAATTGGTATTCTATATGGATTTTAATAGGAGAATCCTTATAGAATTTGGCTAAGATTGTATAGTATATATATGGTGGCCTCTGCTCTCGCAGTGTGTGCTCAATTCCGGACTAAGACCTATTATTAGTTAAGAGCCTTTGAACACTGAAGAGAGAAGAAGGTGCACTGTGACTTGCTGCAGAGATCAAACATGGCAGCCGGTTCTAGTTCTTCCACAGGTATGTTTCTTTATGCATTGCTTGCTAAAAAAATGAATATGTGTTTAGATTACTGTGATTCATGTTGATAGATCTTGGTTCAATGTTTATTCTAACATGTGGTATCAGAGCCATAGGTTTATAAGTTTATGAATTCTGTAATCAAAACTAATAGATTCAAATAGAATGGATTATATTTAAGAAAAATATATCGCAGTTGCGGGTTTTGGGGACTCGAACCTCAGGCCTTCAGGAATAAGGGGTTTTCGAAACGGAAAAAAAAAAAAAAAAAAATCTGGCAAACCCATGCGAACAGGTTTCCTCTGCTTTTGGGGTAAAAACCATGTGAAAAGGTTTCCTCTCCTTTTGGGGTTTTTCGATTAAGATCGCCATTCATCAAAACATGCTTCTTGATAAAGATTACATCAACAAATATGATCGATTTGGATAACAATTCCGTTGCGCTATTTTCTTAAATAGGATCTATGAAAGGTATGTTTGATGAATCGCAAATTTTGATTAATGTTTCGATGCAAGGATTGAGTTTCCAGATTTTGTTAAAACTTAAATCTATATGGTTGAAATTCGATTAAAACTTCTGAATAGGTGACCTTAGATCATGAATGCTTAAACTTGGATTTATCTATGGTTATGCTATTATCTGCAAACTCTAATGCTCCTACGGAAAATGGTTATTGTGCATGAGACATCCATTGGATGTCTGTTGTTGCATATTTTGCTGTTGATGAGTCAAATTTTTTATGTATGCTTATCAACATGTGTTGCTAAGTCTATATGTATGAATCATTGATGCGAATTGTGATGTGCAAACTGTAAAGGAAATCAGGAACCTAACTGGTTCATGCTTGTGATTTCTTCCACAGTGTCTGCAATATCAATGAAGACCCTAAATTTGGCCAACATTCCAATTCTCACAGGTGGCAGTAACTACAAGAAGTGGAGAAGGGAAATTGGATTGCTATTAACTCTCAATGAGTTTGATATAGCAATTGACGATCCCAAGCCTGTAATCTCTGATCAAAGTACAAGGGTTGAAAAGGCAGAACATGAGAGATGGTCAAGAGCTAACAAGGTGGCAGTTTCTATCTTAGAGAGTGGTATGACTGATACCATTCGAGGTGGGATCAAGAAACATAAGTTAGTTGTGGATTATCTGAAGGAAATTGAGAAGAAATTCAAGGAGTCTCAGAAGGCTGAAATCAGTCAATACATGGCTTTACTGACAACCTATAAGATTGAAAGTACTGGTTCAATTCGAGACCACATACTGAAGATGACCGATGCTGCTGAGAAGTTGAACTCAATGGATGTCAATATTGGAGAAAAACAGTTGGTTTTTATGATTCTCCAGGCTCTTCCAATCAAATACTCTCAGCTGAAGGTGTCTTATAATACACAAGACAAGAGTTGGGATATAGATGAGCTCATCGCACAATGTGTTCAAGAGGAGACTCGGCAACAGCAAGAAAGAGGCAAGGATGTTGAGACTGTGAACTTTGTGCAAGGAGGAAGATGGAAGAAATTCAACAATGCTGGAAATAATTCAAGTAAGAATTTCAAGTGCTCCAAACCTTCTGATAAGACTGGTACTCCTACTAAAATATTTGATATTTCTAAAGGGTCTAACATTCTTAAACCAAAAATAAAAAATGTTGCCAAGCTTAAGTGTTTTTTCTGCAAAACTCGAGGTCATCTAAGAAAGGATTGTGAACTATTTAAGGATTATCTGAGAGCTAATGGCAAAGAGGTAGTTAATAACTGTGAAGAGTCTTTTGATCAGTGGGAGTAGTTTGTTATTACAAAGATAAATTGCTGCATTAAGGACAGTTGCAAAATAAAGTTTGAGAAGAAACTGCTATTGTGAAGTTCGAAGAGCTGGTATAGCGGTGATGTTCTTCTCTTAAAGTTAATTTTCTGTTTTAGTTTGCTTTATTTTTAGTTTGTAGAATTGTGAGCTAGTTGTGTTCAGAGATTCAATTTTTGTAAATTGTTTGATATGATATATATGTGATTTTGGATTCGGTTGATACGTTGGGGAATCGAACACAGGTTCTAGTATAATGCCTTGCGAATAACGACTAAACATGTTTTTTAAAATATAATTGTTTGAATTTTCAAAGGGGTTACGGTTGGATTTTCTACAAATCCAAGGGAAGGGGTTTTCTTTCCGATTAGGTCTTTTCGATTAAGAGCATTAACCAACAAAACATGCTTCTGGGTTATAATTTCATCAATCTTGCAACTGATATGATCAATTTGAATGGTTATTCCGATGCGCTGTTTCATAAAATTGGATCTGTGCAAGGTATGCTTGATAAATTGCAAAGTTTTATTCTTGCCTGCTTTAAAAGTTCTTCTCCATATTGAGTCAAAGGTTTATGTTAGGTCTTAAAGGATAAGACTTTGAAATAACAAAAACTATAAGGATTCAATCGAATTGAAACTATTCTACAGTAATTTAGACTTTGGGTGTTCGATTATGTGTTATCTGCAGTTATTTTGTAATCTGCAGAATGCTAATGCACCTTTATGTTTTCTGTTAAACCATGAATGATGGTTATCATGCATGAGACGTCACTTCTCTATCTTCTGCGGGCAGCGAGACTTGGATCTGCAGCCAAGCTTGATGGGGAAAGAGCAGCTATATATGATGTTGCTACAGCTCTTTCAGAGGCAATAATTGAACTTGGTTCACATTCCCTTCTCAGTTCAAACATTTCCTTCTCTGTTCAAGTCGTGCGGGGATTTGCGGGAGGGAAAACATTCATACATTCAGAACATTTTGATGAACATGTATGCGAATTCTGGGTGTTTTTGTCTCCGCTCAGAACGTGTTCGACAAAATGACTGAGAAAAGTGTGGCTTCTTGGGCAACCATGATTGTATGCTAAATGGGATCGACCAGTTGAAGTTTGAAATTGTTCGGTATGATGGAATATGAAAATGTGGATCTTAATGAGGTCACTTTGGTTAATATTTTGATTGCATGTGCGGGCGAGGGATTTAGACATGGAGAAAAGGGAGCACCGGTACATTGATTAGTATGGTTTCTGGAACCGTTTGAAGCTCAGTACGGCTCTCTTGGATGTTTACTGCAACTATCGATGTGTATCGCTTGCTCGAGATTTGTTTGACAAGATGCCGGGGAAGAACTTGTTCAATTGGAACATCATGGTCAATGGACATGTTGAGGATAGTAACTACTATGAAGCATTTGTACTCTTTCATAAAATGCAGCTCAAAGGAGAAAAGGGGGATGAGGTAACGATGGTAAGTTTATTGCTTGCTTGTAGCCATTTGGGTGCTCTAGAGCTCGGTAAGTGGTTGCATGCCTATATTGAAAAAGGAGAATATTAAGGTGGACGTTGCCCTCGGGACGACTTTTGTTGACATGCATGCAAAATGTGGGAACATAGACAATGCATGAGAAATTTTCCGAAAGCTACCCAAGAAGGATGTTATGACTTGGACAGCTTTGATTTCGGTTTTGCATTGTGTGAACAGGGGAAGAATGCTTTGGAGCATTTCCATGAGATGCAGAAGAGTGGGTTGAAACCATATGCGATAACATTTGTTGGGGTATTGGCTGCTTGTAGTCATGCTAGATTAGTATACGAAAGGATTTCGCATTTTAACTCAATGTCTGAAGTGTGCGACATTCAGCCTACCATTGAACACTATGGTGGTATGGTTGACATATTAGGGCAAGCTGTTCGAATTGCCAAAGCAGAGGAGTTGACTCGGAAGATGCATATTCCACTGGACCGTTCTGTTTTGGGAGGGCTTCTTGGTTCCTGCAGAGTCCATGGAAAACTTAAGGCTACAGAAAGAGTTGCTCAACAGCTTTTAGAACTTGACCCGAATATTGATGGAGCATGAAACTTACATAGCTCTATATATGTAATTGTGAATTCAATTTGATGCTTTGGGGATCTTTGTGATTTGACTCGAGCAATTATTTGAATTCATGTGAATTACAAGGAGACAGTTTAGATGTCTGTGATGAACTTGATTATTCGAATTAAGTTGGAAAATAGTGGGAGTAGACAATTTTAAGGTCTGCTTGTATCAGTTTGGTCATAATGTTATAAGTGCAAATTGAACATATGTGATTTGAAGTTAGCATTTACATAATGGTTGTAATTGACAGCTTTTGGTCCTGTGTTTTGAAATGCACGGATAGATTGTTTATGATGTTACTCAAAAGACTTTGTGATCACCCTATTATAGTCTTAATCGAACTAGTTTTCTTGGTTCATACTTGCTCAAGTGGGAGAATGTTAGAATATGAGCATGAGTATGAATCGGTAAACTTAGTTGTAGGATTAGAGATTGAATAGGAAGTCTTGTTGAGAATGGATTTGTAAATCCATGTTGTAACTGGACTGCTATTTGGAATGAATTGGTATTCTATATGGATTTTAATAGGAGAATCCTTATAGAATTTGGCTAAGATTGTATAGTATATATATGGTGGCCTCTGCTCTCGCAGTGTGTGCTCAATTCCGGACTAAGACCTATTATTAGTTAAGAGCCTTTGAACACTGAAGAGAGGAGAAGGTGCACTGTGACTTGCTGCAGAGATCAAACATGGCAGCCGGTTCTAGTTCTTCCACAGATATGTTTCTTTATGCATTGCTTGCTAAAAAAATGAATATGTGTTTAGATTACTGTGATTCATGTTGATAGATCTTGGTTCAATGTTTATTCTAACATAATTGTCTACACCAAGCTATAAAAAAAACTCTCTCAAGCAAAAAATAAGCAAAGATATTGTAACCGAAAACCGAAACCCGAAACCCTAGCCACGTAACTGTATGCACAAAAGATGAAAAGAAAGGCATGTGAAAGAACATTGGAGGAAAAACAAGAGAGACAACAAAGTAAAAGAAAGCGAAAGGCTTTTGAAGCAGGCAGTCCTTATGCTTTCGGGCACTTTTCGGCAGATGCTGTTCTCAATCGCTACGTGCAATCAGACGAAACACATGATGGTTATGTTAGTGGGGATGAAGTTGAGGAGCAAATTCATAAGTTTCGAGGCCTCAACAACCAGCAGCCAAACAAGCGAAAGATAGAGATTATCGATGTTGATGATCTGGAAGATGATCATAAGTTGGCGGGTGAGAAGAGGAGGATTGAGGATGAGTGAACAATATGCCATGCAGGTGAAGACGAATATTGGGCGCTTCTTCAGAATATGAAGAAGAGACGGAAAGGTAAACATGTTTTGGAGGAAAGTAAGGACCAATGCATCTCCATATCACCGTCAATTCCAATATCTGAAGACTTGTGGTCTAGTTTAGAGAGTGATCATCATGTTAACAACAGTGGTGGCGAGGGATCTTTCTGGTATACAAACTTGGAAGATGGTGAGGCACAATATGTCTCGAACGTACCAATATCGAATTCTGAAGAAATGTTTACAAATTCAGTCCTAAATTTTGAGAATCATCATCAGGGTGACAATAATGGCGATGGGTACATTCAGGATCAAGATTTAGAAGATGGTAATGTGCTATGTGTCTCGACTGAACTAATATCACATCTTGCCATATTCATCGCCCCTCATCGGTGATCGTCATGGTAGCAACAATGGCCGCGAGGGATCTTTCAGCTGGTATATTGATTTGGAAGATGATAAGGCAGAATGGGTGCCATTCCAACCAATATTGAAATCTGAAGACATCTTGTCTAATACTTTAACCCTCAATTTTGAGAGTGATCGTCATGGTAACAATGGTGTCGATGGATATTTTTTGGATAAGGATTTGGAAGATGCCAGTCCACTACGCGTCTCTACTCAACTAATATCAAAATTTGAAGACATCTTGCCTAATTCATCACCCTTTAGTTTTGACAGTAATCAATATCATCTTATTGGTGATCACCATGGTAACAGCAATACTTATTGGATATTCAATAAAAACACCCCCACATGCTGCCAGCCTGTTCTTCACTTGTGTTTCTTACACTAGTCTTATAATAAGACTTGTTTTGTGCCAACTGAATACAAGATCACACAGCAGCCATGCTGCCATGTGATAATGAAGCTGTAATGGTTGTAAAGCTGCAGTATGTGTGTGTATCCATAACTGGTCATGAGTGAAAGATAGCAAAGGTTATCGGACCATGTGAGAAGATGGACAGCAGCTAGCATGTGCTAGCTGCCATGATTAATTGTTTTTCCTGCATTGTATAAGTAGGTTATCTTGTTAGGGTTTTATGAGAGTGAGTGTATTAGAGAGGAAGTATCCCAGTTTTTTCTGATTGTATTTTCTCTAAGTTGTTAGAAGCTTGTAAGCTTCGGTTGCTCATGCTTTGTAAACTTATTTTTCTTTCATTTATCAATCAAAGAGTGTTGTGTGCAAACTTGTTATTTTCTATCCTCCCTTTACTTGTTTGTCCGAGAGAATTGAGAGTGTGAAAGACAAGGTGTGTTAAGTTTGTAAACTTATCACCGATTCACTTGGTATTGAGTTAGCCAACCCTAACCCGTCAATACCAACATTTGGTATCAGAGCCAGAATACCTTCTGGCAAGCGCAGCAACAATGGCATCAAATCTTGTGCAACTCCAAGTTCCTGTATTGAAGAAAGAAAATTATGAAAGATGGTGTATTCAATTCAAGGCTTTGTTTGGATCACAGGAGCTGTGGAATGTTGTTAGTAGCGGATATGTTGCACCTACTACGGCACAAGAAGCTGCATACACTGCAGATCAAAGTAACACACTCAGGGACTTACGAAAGAAGGATCAAAAGGCGTTGTATCTTCTATATCAGGGATTAGAAGACTCAACGTTTGAAAAGGTTGCAGAAGCAACAACGAGCAAACAAGTATGGGACACACTGAGCATCATCTACAAAGGTGTAGATCGAGTCAAGAAAGTGAGATTACAATCACTTCGAGCAGATTTTGAAACTGCTCACATGAATGAAAGAGAGAGCATTTCAGCCTATCACACAAGGCTCGCTGTGATAGTAAATCAAATGAGAAGAAATGGCGAGAGACTCGATGAAGTACGAGTTGTGGAGAAGATACTCCGGTCACTCACATCCAAGTTCGAACATGTGGTGACTGCCATTGAAGAATCCAAGGATTTGGAGACAATGAGCACAGAAGAGCTACTAGGATCACTCCTAGTTCATGAGCAACGCATTCAGAAAAATGCAAGCCCCTCAACACTGGAACAAGCCTTAGAGACAAAGCTCAGTATTGACAAACCAAGTGGAGGCCGTGGGACATGGAACACACGACGAGGAAGCTCATCCAATCGCAGCCGAGGACGAGCTCGAGGAAGAGGTCGTGGCTATGCATAGAATCGAGGACAATCTCAAGAATGGAGATCCACTCGAGGAAAGGGACACATCCAATGTCACAGTTGCAAGCAATATGGACATTATGCAAATGAATGTTCATACAAAAATGGTGAGCATGTCAACTTGGCAGAATCAAGTAGGAATGATGGTGAGGAATTCACTGTCCTACTAGCACACCATGATTCCAGTAGCTAACAGGATGTTTGGTACTTGGATTCTGGTGCAAGTAACCACATGTGTGGAAGGAAAGAATTCTTTGCCGAACTCAAAATGGAGGCCTATGGATCTGTAAGTCTTGGTGACTCATCAAAGCTGCCAGTTGAAGGCAAAGGAAGAATCAAAATCATCCAGAAAAATGGTAGAGAAGAATACATCTCCGATACCTACTACATACCAGGTATGAAGAGTAATATTCTGAGCATTGGTCAATTGCTTCAGAAAGGATACATCATACATATGGAAGATATGTTTCTCACTCTAAGAGATGCAAGAAGAAGGCTCATTGCACGGGTTCAAATGTCAAAGAACCGTATGTTCCCACTGAGATTGAATACAAGGATTGGGAGTTGCAACATTGGTGAGGTTGAAAATGAGTCTTGGAGATGGCATCTTCGCTTTGGCCATCTTCATTTCAATGGCCTAAGACTGTTGTCAAATGAAGGAATGGTGCGTGGTCTACCTCAGATTGAAACCAAACACCAAGTGTGTGAAGGCTGCGTACTTGGCAAGCAAGCAAGGTTGCCATTTCCTGTTGGCAGTGCATGGAGAGCTAAGGCACCATTGCAGTTGGTGCACACGGATATATGTGGTCCTTTGGATCCCATGTCCTATGGAGGTAATAGATACTTTATTACCTTCATTGATGATTTTAGTAGAAAGACTTGGGTCTATTTTCTCAAGGAGAAGTCAGCAGCCCTTAAAGTCTTCAAGGGGTTCAAAGCATTCACAGAAACTGAAAGCAATCACAAGCTTGTGACCGTGAGATCAGATAGAGGTGGAGAGTACACCTCCAATGCTTTCCAAGCATATTGCAAGGAGCAAGGGATTAAGCACCAAATGACAGCTGCCTATACACCACAGCAAAATGGTATAGCCGAGAGGAAAAATCGAACCATCCTTGACATGACAAGGTCCATGCTTAAGGAGAAGAACCTGCCAAAAGAATTGTGGGCAGAAGCTGTTGCTTGTTCGATTTACTTGTTGAATCGATGTCCAACAAAGAGTGTCAAGAGGATGACACCACAAGAGGCTTGGAGTGGACACAAGCCGAATGTTGCACACCTAAAAATCTTTGGATGTGTAGCATATGCTCAAGTTCCAGAAGCCAAGAGAAGGAAGCTTGATGATCGAGGTGAGAAGTGTGTATTTGTGGGCTATAGTGAAGAGTCCAAAGCATACAAACTCTACAATCCACTAACTAGCAAACTAGTGGTTAGTAGAGATGTCATCTTCAGTGAAGAAGAGACATGGAAATGGAACAACAAAGAGGTCAGTAAGGAAAGAATGGTTTCCACTGACTTTGAAGAACAAGAAGTTGCACCACAAGTCGAGCCACAACCTACTCAAACAGGTTCATCAACTCCAGTGCACAGAAATGCAAGGAGTGGTCCTACATCCAGTGAGGAAGGCAGTTCATCAACTCCAGTAAGGCTAAGGAGTCTCACTGAGATCTATGGACAAGAAGAAGAAGAAGAAACCAATCTTTTCTGCTTCTATGCAGACCATGAGCCTCTCTCATTCAATGAAGCTGTGAAAGAGGTCCATTGGAAGAAAGCCATGGAAGAAGAGATCCATGCCATCGAGAAGAATGACACTTGGGAGTTGACAAAGCTCCCACCAAATCAGAAAGCTATTGGTGTCAAGTGGGTGTACAAGATCAAGCGCATTGCAGATGGAAGTGTGGATCGGTACAAATCGAGGCTTGTAGCAAAGGGCTATAAACAGAAGCATGGAGTAGACTATGATGAAGTCTTTGCTCCAGTTGCAAGACTTGACACGGTAAGATTGTTAATTTCCCTTGCAGCACATCATGAGTGGAAAATTTATCAATTAGATGTCAAGTCAGCCTTCCTAAATGGATTGCTTGAAGAAGAAGTATATGTAGAACAACCAGAGGGTTTTCAAATTCAAGGGGAAGAAGACAAAGTCTATCACTTGAAGAAAGCTTTGTATGGCCTCAAGCAAGCTCCACGAGCTTGGAACTCAAGGATTGACAACTACCTTCACCACAATGGATTTCAGAAATGTCCATATGAACATTCGGTTTATATGAAGAAAGGTGAGAAAGGAGAGTTCCTAATCATATGTCTCTATGTAGATGATCTATTGTTTACAGGAAATAATGAGGGAATGTTCAATGAGTTCAAGCAGTCCATGTTCAGTGAGTTCGAGATGACTGACATTGGCTTAATGTCATACTTCCTTGGCATAGAAGTGAAGCAAGAAAGTGAGGGCATTTTCATCTCTCAACAAAGGTACATGAGAGACATATTGAAGAAGTTCAATATGGACAATTGTAACACTGTCAATACTCCAGTTGCAACTGGACTGAAGCTGTCCAGAGAAGGAGAAGGTGAGTTTGTAAACTCAACCGTGTACAAGAGCCTAGTTGGAAGCCTAAGGTACCTCACAATCACAAGACCGGATATAGTGTATGGTGTTGGTCTTGTTAGTCGATACATGGAAACACCAAGGGAGTCTCATTGGCTTGCTGTCAAGAGGATTCTAAGATACATAAAAGGTACTCTAAACTTTGGTCTATTTTATAATTTTGGTGAAGATGCAAAATTATATGGTTATTCGGATAGTGATTGGGGAGGTGATCAAGATGAAAGGAAAAGCACAACTGGCTATGTGTTCTTCCTAGGTTCAACAGCCTTCTCATGGTCTTCAAAGAAGCAATCAATCGTTGCCTTGTCTTCATGTGAAGCCGAATATGTAGCTGTAGCCTCAACCGTGTGTGAGGCAATATGGTTAAGGAACCTGTTGAAATCAGTGTGTCATTCACAAGAGGGATCAACTTTGGTTCATGTGGATAATGTATCTGCAATTAAACTTGCAAAGAATCCAGTTCAACATGGAAGGAGCAAGCACATTGATACTAGGTTCCATTTTCTAAGGGATCATGTGAAACAAAAGACAATTGAGCTTGTCTATTGTCACACAAAGGAACAAGCAGCTGACATCTTCACAAAGGCACTGCCAATTGATTCATTCCGAGTGATGCGTGAAATGCTAGGAATGAAGGTGTTTTGATTTGAAGGGGAGTATTGGATATTCAATAAAAACACCCCCACATGCTGCCAGCCTGTTCTTCACTTGTGTTTCTTACACTAGTCTTATAATAAGACTTGTTTTGTGCCAACTGAATACAAGATCACACAGCAGCCATGCTGCCATGTGATAATGAAGCTGTAATGGTTGTAAAGCTGCAGTATGTGTGTGTATCCATAACTGGTCATGAGTGAAAGATAGCAAAGGTTATCGGACCATGTGAGAAGATGGACAGCAGCTAGCATGTGCTAGCTGCCATGATTAATTGTTTTTCCTGCATTGTATAAGTAGGTTATCTTGTTAGGGTTTTATGAGAGTGAGTGTATTAGAAGGGAAGTATCCTAGTTTTTTCTGATTGTATTTTCTCTAAGTTGTTAGAAGCTTGTAAGCTTCGGTTGCTCATGCTTTGTAAACTTATTTTTCTTTCATTTATCAATCAAAGAGTGTTGTGTGCAAACTTGTTATTTTCTATCCTCCCTTTACTTGTTTGTCCGAGAGAATTGAGAGTGTGAAAGACAAGGTGTGTTAAGTTTGTAAACTTATCACCGATTCACTTGGTATTGAGTTAGCCAACCCTAACCCGTCAATACCAACAATACTAACGGGGAACTCTTCAGCTGGCATATTGATTTGGAAGATGATAAGGTACAATGTGTTCCGAGCCACAATGACAGTGAGAGAGATATTTGGAATAAAGATTTGGACGATGGTAAGGCGCTATGTGTTGCAACCCAACTAGGATCGAAATCTGAAGACATCTTGCCTAAGTCACTACCCTTAAGTTTTGTGAGTAATCATCATTATGCAGTTGATGATGAACATGGTAACAACAATGGCGACAACGGAATCTTTTGGACAGAGGATTTGGAAGATCGTAACGCACAATTTGTCTTGACTGCCCAATCACTACCCTTAAGTTTTGAGAGTAATCATCATCATGCAGTTGATGATGAACATGGTAACAACAATGGCGACAACAGAATCTTTTGGACTGAGGATTTGGAAAACGGTAAAGTACAATGTGCCTCTACCCAACTGATAACAAAATCTGAAGATATACTGTCTATTTCAACCTTAAGTTCTGAGAGTAATCATCAGATTGTGGTGGATGATCATCATGGCAACAACAAGGGCGGCGAGGGATCTCTTTAGGATGAAGTGTTGGAGCATGCAAAGGAAGTGAATAACCCTAATAATCCCAACGGATACTACAGTTACTTAGAGAAAATCAATGGCCCCTTATGGTCAGTAAGATGGAAGTTTTAAAATTATTGACGAGTTTTGTTCTCCAATCTCGATCATGATGTTAGCGCTAATGTTTTTTTTTCCCCTTCCTTTTACTCAAAATTTTAGTCATTTACAGGTGACGCTTCTGTTGTCTTTTTTAAAATAAATAAATAAATAAATAAATGCAAGGGCATCGCCGTTCTCATTAAATACACCCCAATATGCTACCATGGCATTCTCAAACGAATAACGCCATGCTAGAGCGAATCAAATCGATCGTATATCAAGCATAACTTCAGTCATCATAGCTAAAAAATCTGTTTTAAACAAGTAATAAATATTAAAAAAAAATCATAGTCTGGTGGGAGCCCAGCTATCAAAGACCAAGTATAAACTAAAATGAAGCGTAACAGGGGAAACTGTTTCAATCACATCTAATCTATTCTATTCGTCCGACCGAACTCGGTTGCGAGCTGGCATATGCCCGCATTCACAATTATGTAGTTAGCTCAATAATTACTATGTCTGCGCGCCACGTAGGCTTAATTTTTAAAATCAACACATTGATACCCCATAATTTATTGTAAACACTCCACAAACAAAAGTAAGGAAAACTTTTTTGTACTTTTTGATTGACAACAGGATGAAATACAACCGACATACAATATAATTTTTGTTTAAATAGTTTCACAAAACCCTAACAGCTAAAAGAAATACAGTGTTCATCTTGGCACCATCAAGTTCAAGTGTGGGGGGTTGAGGCCGGGGTGGTTGTCTGGTTGGGTGGGGTTGGGGTATGGAGCTGGCCGGTGGCGGTGGCTCTGGGGAGTGGTTATGTGTTATACCGTTCAAAAGTCGACATTTTTACTTGCCTTATTCGAAAATTGCCGATTTTTTGTATTATTAGAAAAGGTGATGCTAAATAATACATTTACTTAAATTAGATTTTGTGAAACGCATAATGTGATAGTTGATGGTTATACTTAAATTAGATTTTGTGAAACGCATAATGTGATAGTTGATGGTTATACTTCTTATTTAAATTATAAAAAAACTGCCGACTTTGTATACAATTACCTACTTCTCAGTGTAGGTTGATTTCAGACTGGTAAAGAAATTGGTAGAGAGAGCAAAACAAAATGAAATAACTGAAAGATATTTCTCAATTGAAATACTTGAGTTATTATTTAAAGTGAAAGGGAAGAATCAATCGCCACATCATACGATCTATAAACACGATCTTCCTAGCATTTTCCTATTAAAAAACTGTCGACTTTGTATAAAATGACTACTTTTCAATGTAGGTTGATTTCAAACTAGTAAAGAAATTGATTGAGCGAACAAAACAAAATGAAATAAATGAAAGATATTTCTCAATTGAAATTCTCGAGTTATTATTGTAAGTGGTTTAGTTGCGTCCATCCATGGATAGAAATAAAAACACTTTTTAGTGGAGGCAACTTTGAAGGATGAAATAAATTGAAATTCGACACAATGTTATCAACTTATTGTTTAACTATATGATTTTGAATGACTGGTGTTTAAAACTCTAAAATTGTAAACCATTAGCTAAATAAAAAGTTACATGACTAAAAATGGTGAGATGGTACGAAGAGTATAGAAAGTGAGAAGAAAGCTTATCTTTTTAGTTAGAGCAATTTTCCATCGTATAAGGAGTTGAGTGATGACAGCCTCAGAGCCCCCCCCCCCCTCCTCTTCTTTCCCCCACGGGGCGCGCGGCCCCCCTCTTTTTTTGTACTAAAACTTCCGGTAGTGATTTGATGCTGATGATATTGACAGAAAAACAATCGTGTATATATGCAAGTGCATCGCCGTTCTCATTAACTACACCCCAATATGCTACCATGGCATTCTCAAACGAATAACGCCATGCTAGAGCGAATCAAATCGATCGTATATCAAGCATAACTTCAGTCATCATAGCTAAAAAATCTGTTTTAAACAAATAATAAATATTAAAAAAAATCGTAGTCTGATGGGAGCCCAGCTATCAAAGACCAAGTATAAACTAAAATGAAGCGTAACAGGGAAAACTGTTTCAATCACATCTATTCTATTTGTCCGACGAACTCGGTTGCGAGCTGGCATATGCCTGCATTCACAAGTACGCAGTTAGCTCAATAATTACTACGTTTGTGCGCCACGTAGGCTTAATTTTTAAAATTAACACATTGATATTGTAAACACTCCACAAACAAAAGTAAGTAAAACTTTTTTGTACTTTTTGATTGACAACAGGATGAAATATAACCGACATACAATATAATTTTTGTTTAAATAGTTTCACAAAACCCTAACAGCTAAAAGAAATACAGTGTTCATCTTGGCACCATCAAGTTCAAGTGTGGGGGGTTGAGGCCGGGGTTGTTGTCTGGTTGGGTGGGGTTGGGGCATGGAGCTGGCCGGTGGCGGTGGCTCTGGGGGAGTGGTTATGTGTTATACCGTTCAAAAGTCGACATTTTTACTTGCCTTATTCGAAAATTGCCGATATTTTGTATTATTAGAAAAGGTGATGCTAAATAATACATTTACTTAAATTAGATTTTGTGAAACATATAATGTGATAGTTGGTGGTTATACTTCTTATTTAAATTATAAAAAAACTGCCGATTTTGTATACAATTACCTACTTCTCAGTGTAGGTTGATTTCAGACTGGTAAAGAAATTGGTAGAGAGAGCAAAACAAAATGAAATAACTGAAAGATATTTCTCAATTGAAATACTTGAGTTATTATTTAAAGTGAAAGGGAAGAATCAATCGCCACATCATACGATCTATAAACACAATCTTCCTAGCATTTTTCTATTAAAAAACTGTCGATTTTGTATAAAATGACTACTTTTCAATGTAGGTTGATTTCAAACTAGTAAAGAAATTGATTGAGCGAACAAAACAAAATGAAATAAATGAAAGATATTTCTCAATTGAAATTCTCGAGTTATTATTGTAAGTGGTTTAGTTGCGTCCATCCATGGATAGAAATAGAAACACTTTTTAGTGGAGGCAACTTTGAAGGATGAAATAAATTGAAATTCGACACAATGTTATCAACTTATTGTTTCACTATATGATTTTGAATGACTGGTGTTTAAAACTCTAAAATTGTAAACCATTAGCTAAATAAAAAGTTACATGACTAAAAATGGTGAGATGGTACGAATAGTATAGAAAGCGAGAAGAAAGCTTATCTTTTTAGTTAGAGCAATTTTCCATCGCATAAGGAGTTGAATGATGACAGCCTTAGATATGCATATGCTGAATTCATTCACTGTGTCCATCATATGTCATCATAACCCCATTGTATTTACAATATCTGTTGCAAAGATGTCGAAGATCTTATATGATGTGTAGTACCTTTCAATATGACCCACATTAGGTTTTTTGCATTACCCCAGGCCCCCCCCTCCCCCCAAAAGCCCCCAAGGCCCCCCTTTTTATTGTACCCCCCAAAAATAAAAGCCCCCCAAGGCCCCCCTTTTTTTTACTAAGCCCCCAGGCCCCCCCCCCCTCCCACTTTTTTGTACTAAAAATTCCGGTAGTGATTTGATGCTGATGATATTGACAGAAAAACAATCGTGTATATATGAACAAGAATGATCGCGATACGTCAAAGTTTTGTCGAATGATTTGAAATACATATTTAACTGATTGGTTAGCATTTAATTTAGCTTCTAGGTCTAACGTACGATGACACCAAAATAAACATTCAGTGCCCACTGCTTCATTATTATTTCTCACTATAATTGGCGATTGAGGAAATGGTTTCTCTGGATTCTTATGTGGTATCCTTAGAGCAGTTTCACTCTAAAAAAAAATGCACCAGTATTCAGTCCATTTAATCCATTCAGTGAACAGTGATAGACCCCAATAAACAGTAATAGACCAAATGCATCCCCACCCCTAAAAAATACGCTAGCACAAAATCTAAAAAATGTGCTGGCACAAACGATCTCCACCTTTACAAAATGTGCTGGCACCCAACCTATTTAAAATATTATTAAATCTTTTATAAAATAATAGATAAAAACACTAAAATTACATAAACTCATCAAATAAACTTAAAAAAACACACTAAAATAAAATTACTTAAACTCATCAATCAAGTCACTTTGATGGGATACGTGTTCTTGAGTTGTTCATTGTGTCTGGCTTGTATTCGTTGACGACATCATAATCATACTCATCTTCCACAATCATGTTGTGGAGAATGATACACGTCATCGTGATGGATCGAAGTGCCTCGACATCAAACATTCTGGCATCTGATTGGACAATTGCCTAACGAGCTTGCAGGATACCAAAACAACGTTCCACATCCTTCCTACACCCCTCTTGACATTTTGCAAAATGTTTTTCTTTCTCACTTTGTGGATGTGGGACTATTTTGACATTTTGCACTAACCCCATCTGACGGGAGGCCAAGTGACCAGTCCTCAGTCGTTGGATTTCCAACAACCTATACGTTGACATGTGGCCAACGGTTATACTTCTGACCGTTGTCGCTTTTTTTTTGGAAAAAAACGTCGACCGTTGATCTCTGGATCAGAAGGTCCATATCAAGCCATGTTAGTAGCCGTTGCATTTGAAATTCAATTTTTTTTTACTATTGGAAATCCAATGGTCCAGAAAACTAGCTGTTGGAAATCTAACGGCCGAGGATTGGCCACCTGGCCTCCCGTCGGATGGCGTTAGTGCACTGCGCACGCCGGCCCTGCACTACTTTTTTGTTGGCGACATGTGCCCATTCACACGCCTGATAGAAAAAAAAATTAAAAAAGGTCCTCAACGTCACGCTGGCGTCAGCATGACGTCAGATGGGCCGTCTCTTTCTTCTGTCGATTCTGGGCCGGCTTGTGGCCTGGCTTGGAGTAACAAATGAGGATGCCGGTCCATTTTTTGGCCTGTGTGCCAGCCTAAAGGGCTGGGGTGGAACTGCTTTTACGAACCCTATATCTTAGCCGTTCATCGTATATCTTCCGGCCAGTTTTCGTCAGGTACTATTTGTGTTTAATTTTAAATAATAAAAGTAAAATGATTTTTGACCACACGATACACGATGAATGCCTGAGATGTGAGGATCCCTATATAATGGATCCGGAGAGGATCCATTTTCGGTAATTGAAACCAAATCGTAGCCAAAGGAGACATCGGCTTAAAAAAGTCAAGTATCGTGGTCCCATCGGCTTATAAAGTGAAAAATAGTATGAGAAACGATAAGAAGGCTATTTTAAAGTGAGATTTTTAAGGATTTTTTGTCACCTTACAGTTTAATGTTAATTTTTGTACTAATATTATAAAACATTGTGCAAAAAATATGAGAGCGCAAAATATTCATAAAGAGTCACACTTTGAGAGAATACTCTTAACATTTCTCTAGTAATAAAATAAGAGTCGAACAAAAGTGACTAATAATCTTAATTTGAGAAAGGTGCAAAAAATTGAGAACTCACATGATATAGTCCTTGAAATCAAGAATAAAAATAAGGGTGAACGGTCAATTTAATCTATGAATTATCACTTTAGTGAAAATTGGTTCCTGAATTATTTTTACAGTAAAATAAGTCTATGAATTCATTAAAAATTGCTAATTACATCCTTAATATTCTATTAAAAGCTATTTTATCTAATAGCATCGAATGGGGTACTTGTGAAACATCATGGAAAAAATGGATCCTCTCGGGGGTACTTATGAAACGTCATGGAGAAAATGGGATTCGAGCAACAATGGATTATCGTTTCTACGGTCTCATACGCTTTCCTTTTCAATGGTTATCCCCGCTCTGCCCTTACCTATTCCTCTTATGTGACGAAGGCCTCTCGGCTCTAATTGCGAGGCGGGAAGAGGAGGGCTAGCTCCAGAGGGGTTTTCAAGGGCTAAGACGACAGATTGTAATACGATTAAGGAGATCCTAAAGTATTATGAGCATGCCTCTAGACAGCAAGTTAATTTAAGCAAAAATGGGTATGTTTTCAGCTACAACGTCAATAGCAATATGCGGAATTCTCTTGCTGGTCTTCTCGTTGTTGAAAGAGTAGATAGACATGAAAACTATTTGATTGTGGGTCGTAACAGGGAAAATTGTTTCAATCACATCTATTCTGTTAGTCATGAGTCAGTATTAGGAAAAAAAGAAATGTAACTACTAGGAGTCCTTTATTAAGTAGGTTTGTTTATAAGCTTTATTTTGTTTCCTTGTTGAACACTGATTGTACATGTATATATTTCTGAAGAAGTAATACAAGAAGAAATTCCAGTAAAGTTCTATTTGGTATCAGAGCCTAGTTGCCAAAACCCTAGTTCTTTCCGCTGTGCTTGGTTGACTGCTTTTTTCTGCAAATTTTCTGCAGAAAACAGGGTAGCCGTGAGTGGGTGATCTTGCTGCGTGTGCAGCAGTGTGTGGCTGGACTGTGTTTGATTGACGTTTCTGCACAGTTTTGCCGTGTGCGTGCATCAGTGTTGATTTTTTGGGAAAAACCGAATGGCGTCAGGAGGAGGCAGTGGCATGTTGAAGTTAGAGGGCAGTAACTCAACCAATAATCCAGTATTGAATCCGGTCGTTATTCATAGTGAATCGTCTGCTGTACCAAATACCGTGAAATTAAATGGATCAAATTATCCTCTTTGGTCCAAAGTTTTGGAGATGCACATCGCTGGACGCGGTAGGAAGGGCTTTGTGACTGGGAGTACCAAGGAGCCTGCTGAGAATAGTTCTACGTATGAGACGTGGGAGACAGGGAATGCAATAGTAAAAGGGTGGTTGATCAATTCCATGGAACCTGCTATCATGGGATTTTTTATTCACATGCGTACCGCTAAAGAAATTTGGGAAGAGGTGGCTCGGACCTATTATGATGGTTCAGACATTTCTCAGATTTATGAATTGAAGGTTAAATCGTTCAGACTTCGTCAAGAGGGTCGGCTAGTTGGCGTGTATTATGTTGATCTCAAGTCCGTTTGGCAGGAGTTAGATCAACGGAGACCAATCAAGATGGAATGTGCTGTGGATCTCAAGACACTTCGAGAAGAAATTCAGATTGATCATGTGTATGCCTTTTTGGCGGGTTTGGATGATGTGTTTGATAAAGTGCGTAGTGATATTTTACGTACTTAGCCCCTACCATCTGTTGAGGAAGTGTTTTCTGTTGTTCGGCGTGAAGCTCAACGACATGCTACTATGATGGGTGGAAATAACAATCAAGGAGGATTGCCATCCATGGCCATGATCTCTCGGCTAGTTGGTGCTTCTCGTCCTAGTAATTCTTCTACTCAATCTTTAAATTCTCGTCCCTTCAACCGAGAAAATAAAGATGATTTGAAGTGTACTTTATGTGGACAAACCCGTCATACTGAAGATACATGCTTTGCTAAGCATGGGGTGCCTGATTGGTTTCCAGAGTTAAAGAAAAAATTGTGTGCCAAGGAGCGTGGAGCAGCCGGGTCCAGTGGAGGCCATGCCTCCCTTGCTAAGGCTACACCAACAGTCCAGGAAGCCGTGCCTAGCCCCAGTGACTCTAGTCTAAATTTGTTGACTCGTACTCGAGGTGACTCGTCTTCCGACACAGGTACCGTGGGACGTGTTCTCTTAGCCACCGAAATTCAGCACCATACAGGTTGGATTCTGGACTCTGGGGCAACGGATCATATGACATATGATAAAAATATGTTTCAATACATGACTACATCTCACAGAAAAAATATATCAACTGCCAATGGTACTTTGGCACCCGTGTGTGGTGCCGGCATTGTGCATCTCACCCCGTCACTTCCCTTACATCATTGTTTGCTTGTTCCTTCTTTATCCCATCACTTGTTGTCCATACCACATGTTACTGAACAATTGGATTGTGTTGTTCTAATGTATCCGTCCTTTTGTCTACTTCAGGATATTCAGACCAAGGAGATAATTGGGCGTGGCATTAAGAGAGAGGGGTTGTACTATGTGGACGACGTCGTCTCTGGCAGAGCTAATGCAGTTCGAGCGTCCCGGTCTAGTAATTTATAAGAAGTGTGGTTGTTGCATCGTCGGTTAGGGCATGCATCTTTTGGGTATTTATGGCATATGTTACCTAGTCTATTTAGTGGAATAAATGAATCAAACTTACATTGTGAAGTATGTATTCTTGCTAAAAGCCATCGTGCTTCGTTTCCTCCTAGTATGAATAAAAGAGCTTTACCATTTGCACTTGTGCACTCGGATGTTTGGGGACCCTCCCCTGTTGTTACTTCTTCTGGGATTAAGTGGTTTGTTACGTTTGTGGATGACTGCACTCGTATGACGTGGCTGTATGTGTTAAAAAATAAAAGTGATGTTGGTATGGTATTTCGATTTTTTTCTCAGATGATTCGGACACAATACTCGTTTGTGATTAAAGTTCTCCGTTCTGATAATGGTGGTGAGTATATTAATTGTGAGTTGTCGGAGTTTCTATGTGATCAAGGCATTCTCCATGAAACAACCTGTCCTTATACTCCACAGCAAAATGAGGTGGCTGAACGAAAAAATCGCCATATCTTAGAAACGGCACGTGCTCTACTTCTGGGCGCATTGGTTCCTAAGATTTTTTGGCTTGAAGCAGTTACTTATTCCGTTTACGTGATTAATCGTATGCCCTCTCGGGTGGTTGATTTTCGCCCTCCTCTTCAAGCCCTCACTCACCATGTTCCAGTGGTGTCTACTCATACTCTCACCCCCCGGGTATTTGGGTGTGTGGCTTATGTGCATATTCAGAAAATTCATCGCACTAAGTTGGATCCATGTGCCCTCCGATATGTGTTTGTTGGTTTCTCATCTCACCAAAAAGGATATAAATGTTATCACCCTGAGACTCGGCATATGTATGTTACCATGGATGTGACCTTTTCTGAATCGGAGTATTTTTATGCTCCCGTATCTTCATCTTCAGATCACCAGGGGGAAAGCTCTAGTGGTGATCTGGAATGGTTGGACTTGGGAGGGAACACTGTAGCTGATGCCGTGCATAATAGGGCAGTGATCATAGATGCCGTGCGTGATAATGGGGCTGGAATGCCACGACAAATTGTTGCCGAGAGCAGCATGCAGTCAGGAGAGATTGTTGTCGAGAGCAGCATGCAGTCAAGAATGGTTGCTGCCGAGAGTGATATGCAGTCAGGGCAGATTGTTGACAACTTTGCTGACGTAACCCCCTCTCTCTAGCTCCACAGTGCTGCCCAATGAATCTTCTCTGGATATACCTGAGGTAAGTATTGTGGATGATTATGTAACTAATGCGAGTAATGATGTAAATGCATATAAGCTGCCACCGAGACAAAATCGGGGTGTGCCACCTGACAGGTTTTCTCCAGAAGGCAAAGTGAAGTATCCAATAGCCAACTATGTCTCCTGCAATGGTCTTGCACCAGAACCCAAGACCTTGGTGGACAATATGGAGGCTATTCGAGTACCAACCCGTGTGGAGGAGGCTCTAAAGGATCCAAAGTGAGCAAAAGCAATGGATGAAGAAATGTTGGCATTACAAAAGAATAATACCTGGGAGGTGACGTCCTTACCAGAGGGAAAAAAACAGTTGGATGTCGGTGGGTGTTTACTATCAAATACAAAGCCGATGGATCATTAGACAGGTACAAAGCAAGGTTGGTAGCTAAGGGATACACCCAAACATATGGTGTAGATTATCAAGAAACGTTCTCTCCAGTTGCCAAGATTAATACGGTACGTGTTCTGATATCTTTAGCTGCTAACATGGACTGGCCATTAAAACAGTTTGATGTGAAAAATGCTTTCCTCCACGGGAACTTGGAGGAAGAAGTATATATGGATTCTCCTCCTGGATACAGTGTTGGTAGAAATACCGGAGTATGTCGGTTGCGTAAGTCTCTTTATGGGCTTAAGCAATCGCCTCGTGCATGGTTTGATAGGTTTACTCAAGTTATGAAAAAGATTGGGTATTATCAGAGTCATTCTGATCATACATGGTTTGTTAAACGGACACATGAAAAAGTGACAGCTTTAATCATCTATGTAGATGACATGATTATTACTGGAGATGATTTTGATGAGATTTCAAGGTTGGAGAGAAATCTTGCGGCTGAGTTTGAAATGAAGAATCTAGGGGATTTGAAGTATTTTCTTGGAGTTGAAGTTACTTGATCTTCGAAAGGTATTTTCGTGTCACAACGTAAGTATGTTTTGGATTTGTTAAAAGAAACTGGTATGCTGGGATGTAAGCCAGTAGATACTCCTATTGTTGAAAAACACCATCTATGTTTAGATCCAAATAAGGGGAGATATCAGAGACTTGTAGGGAGACTAATTTATTTGTCTCATACACGTATTGATATTGCTTATGCAGTGAGTGTAGTAAGTCAATTTATTCACCGAGTGTAGATCATATGGTTGCTGTTATGCGTATCTTAGCATATTTGAAGTCTGCACCTGGGAAAGGAGTTTTATATCGGAAGCATGGACATTTGAGGGTTGAAGGGTTCACAGATGCTGATTGGGCAGGAAGTGTGGGTGACCGACGGTCTACTTCGGGATATTTTACTTTTGTAGGAGGAAATTTGGTTACATGGAGAAGTAAAAAACAGAAGGTAGTATCAAGATCCTCAGCTGAGGCTGAGTATCGAGGGATGGCTCACGGCATTTGTGAGATTCTCTGGCTTCGAAAACTCCTTGAGGGGCTTGGGTTCAAGCCAAAGGAGACCATGAGACTATATTGTGATAATAAGTCAGCGAGAGATATAGCTGATAATCCGGTACAGCATGATAGGACAAAACATGTGGAAGTTGATCGACATTTTATTAAAGAGAAACTTGAAAGGAAGATTGTGTCAATACCTTTTGTGAATTCGGAGGAGCAACTTGCAGATGTTTTAACTCATGCAGTATGTAGTTGAAAGTTTGATGACTCACTTGTCAAGTTGGGCATGTGTGATATCTATGCACCAACTTGAGGGGGAGTGTTAGTCATGAGTCAGTATTAGGAAAAAAAGGAATGTAAATACTAGGAGTCCTTTATTAAGTAGGTTTGTTTATAAGCTTTATTTTGTTTCCTTGTTGAACACCGATTGTACATGTATATATTTCTGAAGAAGCAATACAAGAAGAAATTCCCGTAAAGTTCTATTTATTCTACTTGTCCAATCGAACTCGGTTGTGAGTTGGTATATGCCTGCATTCACTTGCACGTAGTTAGTTCAATAATTACTAGGTCTGTGCGGCAGGTGTTGCAATTTTTAAGATCATGATTTATTGTAAACACTCCACAAACAAAAGTAAGGAAAACTATTTGTACTTTTTGATTGACAACAGGATGAAAATATAACCCAAATACGATATAAATTTCCGTTTAAATAGTTTCATAAAACCATAACAACTAAAAGAAATACAGTGTTCATCTTGGCATCGTCTGAAGTGTGGGGGGGGGGGGGGGTTGAGGCCGAGGGGTTGCCTAGTTGGGTAGGGTTGGGGTATGGAGCTGGTCGATGGTTGTGGGTCTGGGGAATGGTCACATCATGTTCCTATAAAATATCATTTAAAAAAATAGCCTTCCTAACATTTTCCTATTCAAAACTGCCGACTTTGTATAATACAACTACCTACTTCTCAATGTAAGTTGATTTTTAGACTAGTAAAGAAGTTGATAGAGCGAACAAAACAGAATGAAATAATTGAAAGATATTTCTCAATTGAAATTCTCGAGTTATTATTTAAAGTGAAAGGGAAGAATCAATCGCCACATCATATAGTCTAAAAACATGGTATTTCTAACATTTTTCTATTAAAAAACTTGTGACTTTGTATACAAATGGCTACTTCTCAGTGTAGGTTGATTTCAGACTAGTAAAGAAATTGATTAAGCGAACAAAACAAAATGAAACAAATGAAAGATATTTCTCAATTGAAATTCTCGAATTATTATTGTAAGTGGTTTAGTTGTGTCCATCCATGAACAGAGATATATATACTTTTTGTGGATGCAACTTTGAATGATGAAATAAATTGAAATTCGATACAATGTTATCAACTTATTGTTCACATCATACGGTCTAACAACATGGTATTCCTAGCATTTTCCTATTCGAAAACTGGTGACTTGTATACATATGGCTACTTCTCGGTGTAGGTTGATTTCAGACTAGTAAAGAAATTGATTGAGCGAACAAAACAAAATGAAATAAATGAAAGATATTTCTCAATTGAAATTCTTGAATTATTATTGTAAGTGGTTTAGTTGTGTCCATCCATGAACAGAGATATAAATACTTTTTGTGGGGACAACTTTGAATGATGAAATAAATTGAAATTCGATACAATGTTATCAACTTATTGTTCAACTATATGATTTTGAATAGCTGAGGTTTAAAACGCTAAAATTGTAAACCATTAGCTAAATAAAAAATTACATGACTAAGAAGGGTGAGATGGTAGGAATAGTATAGAACGTGAGAGGAAAACTTTTTTTTTTAGTCAGAGCAATTTTTCATCGCAAAAAGTGTTGAGTCGTAGTAGCGACCTCTGATATGCATATGTTGAATTCGTCCATGTGTCCAATTGTCCATCACATGTCTTTATAACCCCCCAATGTATAATTTGTATTACAAAATGTGTTGCTATTGTATTGACAAAAGCGAAGATATCGAAGATCGTATATGATGTGTACCTTTCATTGGATTTTTCCATTTTTCCCTATTTTTTTTGCCACTACTAAAAATTCCGGTAGTGATTTGATGCAGATGATATTGACAGAAAAACAATCGTGTATAGTTTTCCAAAAAAAAAAAAAGCAACCGTGTATATATGGACAAGAATGATCGCGAGTCGCGATAAGTCAAAGTTTTGTCGAATATATACTAGAAAATTTGGACCGATTTGAAAGAAACATATTTTACTGATGAGTTAGCTATTAATTTAGTTTCTTGGTCTAACGTACCAGTGCCCACTGCTTAAGTATTATTTGTCTCACTAATATTTGGTGATTGAATCCCATTGTAGCTAGAAGAGACATCGGTTTGGAAAAGTCAGGTATCATGGTGGTCCCATTGGCTCATTAAGTGAAAATAGTAAGAGAAACGATGAGAGGGTTTTTTTTTAAGTGAGATTTATTAAAGATTTTCAGTTACATCATAGTTTAACATCAATTTTTATATTAATATTATAAAATATTAGGTTAAAAATATGTGAAAACAGAAAGTTTACGAAGAGTCATACTATGAAAAAATTCACTTAACATTTCTCTAGTAGTAAAATGAGAGTCAAACAAAAGTGGCTAAGAATCTTAATTTGACAAAGGTGGAAAAAATGGAGAATTCGCATGACATAGTCCTTGAAATCAGGAATAAAAATAAGGGTGAAGGGTTGATTAAGTCACTGAATTATCACCTTAGTAAAAATTAGGTTCATGAATTATTTTTTTCATTAAAATAAGTCTTTGAATTCATTAAAAATTACTAATTACATCCCTAATATTATATTCAAAGCAATTTTATCTAATTTTTTGTCAAATTAAGTTACATATCAAATTTTAAAGGATATGGCCGCCATTTTCTTACATATAAGCTCTTAATGTTGTATATAGTTGTGAATCTAAAGTATAATTTACCTTTCGAAGTTAATTTCATACACTATTTTTTCTAAGAAAATAAGTCCTTAAACTATGAAAAACTACCAATTTACTATCTAAAGTGCATTTCATGCAAATCATGTGACTTAAATCAATGAAAAATTGAATAGAATAATTTCAAATCTAATATTGGATTTAATTGGTAAATTTTATTAGATTAATGACTAATTTTTATGAAAAAATAGTTTAAAAACTTAATTTTCACTCAAAATTAAATCAACAATTCACCCTAAAAATAAATAGGAAAACTAATGAAAATGGCTTGAAAACTTTGAGTTTTAATGATAAGGACAAAATAAAGGGTAAAGTGAATAGTGCCAGGATTGACTTTTTAGTGTAAAAATGTGGTTTTTCGTTAAAGTGAACAGTACTGGGAGCTTTTCGTTAAAGTTCCCAATGATTGGGTAATACTGTATGGAAAGAGAGGTACATGCTAAACAAGCTGTGGTTTTTAATATATTTTAAGCCAATGGGGACCCCGATATTTTTAATATTGCCAACTGGTGGTGTCGACCCACGGGAAACCATTTGCACATGCGAAATCGAAACATTTACCTTCGACGGACAAGCTGAAATGTTGATCACAAAAGATTGGATTAATGGTCATCGTGATGATAAAGTAGTAAGAAGATGACACATGTGGTAATAAAATTAAAATTAAAATTCTCGCGGTGAAGACCGTTAATAAATTTAATCTAAAAGTAGAATTTCCATCAATTCTTCGTTAGATGCAGGGATAAAAATGTTCATCACCACTGTTTTTCTATTTACCTTATTCTCTTCATCTATCCCCTCTCTGTAATTGTAGCTTCATCAAATCTCTGTTAGCAGAAGCAACAACAAAATTGTGAGAATGGAGAGCTTGCCGTCATTGTCGTCTCCGGCGTCGCCATCTGCCTCTGCTTCTAGCTCCGACAACTCCGCCACTTAACCCATCCCTCACTCTCCTCCAAATCCATAGGTTGAAGCTGGAGATAACAATGGAGTTCTCAATGCGGGGGAGAAGAAGCCTGATATTATTTCTGCTTGTTTTGATGACCTCCATAGCGCGAACCACATAGAGAAGTTCAAGAAATATGAAGCTAACTATAGCCGTTGGTTGACTGATTTTTTTTATTTTTTATCCTTGCATTTAACTGATATTTTAACTTTTTGGAGTAAATTTGCTAATAGTCTTCCCCACGAGAGTTGAAATCATGGACGGAGCCAATAGTGGTTCACTCTAAAATTACTTGTCTGCACTAAATTACTAATTCACCCTAGACCAATTTTGGTCATTGGTATTAATAACATCATTAATTATTTCAATAATAAAATATTTTTTATTTCTAAATATATTTATTTAGTGTTAAAAATGTTACAATTAGTGTATTTATATTTATGGCTAATTTTTTTTTTAGTTTGTACCCATTTTTAATTTGCAAACATTTTTTAATTTGTACCAATTTTCTTTTCAATTTTAATTTGTACCCATATATTAATTTTTTTTGTGCCAATATTTTTTTAGTTTTATTTGTATTTGTACTCTTGTGTTTACCGTCACGTGACATTGTATATAATTAATCAATGATAGAAAAATTTGATATGGTATATTTATGTTTTATGGCTAAACTTTGTATCATATATTTATATTTTTAGTTTGTACCCACTTTTAATTTGTAACTTTTTTTTTAATTTGTAGTATTTTATTTTTAGTTTTAATTTGTACCAATCTATTAATTTCTTTTTGTGCCCATATATTTTAAAATTTCATTTGAACTCATTATTTTTAATCTTATTTGTACCCTAATTGATTTATAATGTACCCATTCTTCTTTATTAATGTACCATTTTGTTATATGTGAAATGTACCATTTTTTTAACACTATGGATACATTCTTTTGCCATTTATTATTTCTTATTGTTGCATAGTTTTTATCCATTTATTCAATCAAAATGTTTGATTTTTTTTATTGTAGCCGTTTCTAATAATATTATGATGAGGGATTTTAACAAGGGGTGTGCTATCCACACAACACATTTTACTTCTCACACACCTCTTGATAATTTATGTCCGTTGATCTTCTTCAATTCATCCGATCCGACGGCCGAAAATTAAAAAGGTGTGTGAGAAGTAAAATGGGGTGTGTGAATATCACACCCCAACTTATAGGATTATAAATGTCATAAAATATCAAACAATTAAAGTCAAAACTATAAAAATAAAAATATTAATAGTAATATAATGAGGTGTACAAAATCAAAGAACTTTAATCAAACTTTAAATACCACTAAGGTTTTAATCAAAGAGTGTAGAGATTAGGAATCGCATTCAAAGTATCCCTATTTAATTTGTTTTGTAAGAATCAGTGCAATACAACCTATCGTTTATGGTAGAAAAGAACTCTATCGAATTGTCAGTCATACAGGGTCCTTTTCATTCAGTTATGTGGAGAACAATCATGCACGTCGGTGGCCTTATGATCTCTAATCTGGTATATATTTACATATGGAGGATAGTAATTTGTTGGGAATAATGATGAAAGGTGCCTGGACTCAACAGGAAGATGATATTCTGAGGCACTACGTTGAAAAACATGGAGATGGAAAGTGGCACCACGTTCCTCGCGAAACAGGTAAAGAGACAAGTTAATTGGCATACTCTGACTAGAAAATTAGTTGTTCTTCAGTTTGGTGACCTAGAAACATGTCATAAATAAAGTCTTTGTGTAAATGTACAGGTCTGAACAGATGCAGGAAAAGCTGCAGACAGAGGTGGTTGAACTATTTGAAGCCGAATCTCAAAAGCGGAGATTTTACAGAGGATGAAATAGATCTAATCCATAGACTTCATAGACTTTTGGGAAACAGGCAAGTCCCTTTATTTGGCAAACAAAAAAGAAACCGGCAAGTCATTTTATATTCCTAGCAAAAGCCATTTCTGCATGAGCTAGTTATCATAAAGATATTACGTACCTTGTAGAACATGTATCAAAACAAAATAACTTCATAAGAAGCTGGGAAAAGAACAGAAGCCAGCCAAGGCACATCAGCCAGTAAATAAGATTTGTTGATCGACTTACACACAACATACATCCAGATACGAAACCCTATATGCAAAATGGGCCAGCATTTTGGGCCTTTGCTGTTTGTGCTCCAAGTCTGTGGAGCTAGGATTTCACACTTGAGAAGGCCTCTCACAAAAAATTAATAAAAAAAAAGAAGAAAAAATTAGGTTCTCATCCCTCATTTCGCCTTCTCATAAATTGAAACTTTATTCTTTTTTCATTTTTGATCAAGGTCCCTTGACTTTTCTTCATGTCATTATTTGAATATTAAATTATTTACAAGTCATTATATGTCAATTTAAAATTGTAAATGATTGTCACTTAATAATACTGTCTGATAGTATTCCTCTTCGCTTAGAAGTGAGAGGTCTTTGGTTCGAATCTCGTGGATGACAAATTTGATATCAAATTAGGCTGCCTATTGCGTGGCTTAGACGAACTCCCCCTCCACCTTGTGTAAAAATATCGATGTACTTAAAAAATGCAAATTATTAATCATTTAAATATATTTTTTTCATATATTTCTATTTATAATCCCATAATTTTGAATTTTAATATGTATCCATATTTTCAATTTAATTTATACCCATAGTTTTGAATTTTAATATGTACCCATATTTTAAATTTAATTTGTACCAATATTTTTTTTATGGACGTACCCATGCTAATTATAAGTGTTTATTTTATGTTTTAAAATATATCAATAGTTATTTCTTGCACTATATTAATAATTACGTGGGTACATGTTTTTTTTTTGCTAGAACTATGTGAAGAACAAATTACTCTATTATTGATTTTTAAATAATTGTTATATTTGTAACAATATTATTCGAATTTGTTTAAATTTCATAATTTGTGGGATATTGAATGTATAAATGCATGGGTTAAATCCCTTAAATGATGCTAGGGACATTGATCAAACTATTTAAACAAATAAGGTTTCATTCTAAACACTAGATTGATTAGAGGCCGGAACCAAACTAGGGTTCTTTTGACATAGACTCTTGCAATTATAATTTCCTTGATAAAGATCCATATAATTCTAAACATCCAAATAAAACCCAAATTTGAAAAAAATTGCCAAGTAAAAATGTAATTGACCTATTATTACACAATATTTACAACTTGTGCCACAATATTCAAATCAAATTAATAACTGTCATTACTCACCTTAATTATAATGAACAAATAATTATTGCACATACTGTTACCCCTAACACACACACACACATGTTCAAAAGTATATAGTACTACTATACGTTCAAATATATATGCATAGTACTAACATATATGTTAAAAAATATTATATATAACTAATTTACCTATACGTAAATTTATGATTTGCAAATAACATATATTTTGTAGGTAAATTAATATTGAATCAAATAACATTTCTTTATTTTATAGGTAATTTATTTTTCATATATTATTACATATATTTGACACATTTTATTATTATAAGATATATGTACAAATAATAGGTAAATTAACTTCGAATCAAATAACATTTCTTTATTTTGTAAGTAAATTAATTTTGAATCAAATAGTATTCTTTTGTTATGCAGGTATTCTATTTTGTATATATCAATGATTTGATATTATATATATATATATATATATATATATATATATATATGGCAGATTTTATTATTATATGTACAAATAATAAGTAAATTAGTATGAAATAAAATAATAATATTTTATTATGTAGGTAAATTATTTTGCATGAATTTTACATATATTATGCATGTATGTGTGTGTGAAATAATTTACCGACATTAATATGTAAAATATAGTTTTATTGACTTAATTAAGCAAGTATAAACATATATTAGACATGTTTTATGTTACTATATAGGCAATGAATTTATAACGTTAATGTTTTTTTTTTGTTGGTAAAATCATTAATTCTCCCTTACAAACCTCATGACATTAATTATGTACATCAAACATTCAAATATGGTTTATAAAAAAATAATCATAATCAAATAGGGGTATTTTAGGCATCCAATTTTTAATTTTTTAATTTTTTTTTAAATTTGTGAAGCCAAACATAATTATAATGAATTTGCTGCTATGGAATCTAGTCAATGGGTTTTATTTGAGTAAAAACTTATGCCGGGTTTTATATGGAGAAAATTAAGTTTTAGAGGCTAAAGTCATACTTTCTGAAAAATATATTGTATTTAGAATATTTACAAAATGATGGATTGTCATGACTTTTTTTTTTGAAAGAAAATGTTAAAGAGACAACACCTTTGTACCATATATGATGCTAGTTATATGTATCATATCATTTGTCACACATTTTGTGCTACATAAATTTAATCTCTATAACATTTGCATGTAAGAGTAGTAATATTAAGCTTACTACATATATATTTGTACCACATTTTAATATTACATAATGCTCAGAGGGGGAGCGAAAGGTGTAGTCGCACATGGCCCTAAATTTGAAGGGCCCCTAAATTTTTGCCATCCAACATCATGTAATAATGTTCTATATTTAAAAATTTACTTTTGTTAGTACTTTGAACCGCATCGTGCACTCTTTTAGTATTTTTTTTTTCAAATATAAAAATTTGGAGTACATCGATATTTTTACACTAGGAGGCGGGGGAGTTTGGCTAAGCACACAATGGGCAACTTAGTTTAGTATCGAGTTCGCCATCCATGAGATTCAAACCTAAGACCTCTTACTTCCAAGCGAAGAGGAACACCACCAGACCATAGTACTGAGTGGTTACAATGAGATATTTTAAGTGTCAATAATAATACCCTGAAAAGTGACAGTTTCTTAATTTTATTATATAACAACGTTATATATTCAAGTGAAACTTTAAAGTTAGAGGTCTGACATATTTTTTCATGTTTGCCTGCTTAAGATAAAACTGCTTTTGATTATTTAGTGAAGGTTATGTTTGTAGCTCTTTTCACTTATCATTAAGGACATTTGTAAATATGCAATCAGTGAGTGCTAAAGTTTGTTTTGATTTTTTTATTTATTTGAACAAATGATATTATCTATGCTAAGATGGTGGGGGAGTGGGCTAAGCTGGTTCAAATTCACCTTTGGCGAGAATTGGACATAAGACCTCTCACTTACGAGTGAAGAGGAATACCACTAGACCGTAGTACTAAGTGGCTTTGTTTTGATTTAAGTGAATGTTTTCTAGTATTAATACATTGTTATACTTTTAAAAAACTTAAAACTATCTTAAGGAGGGCCCATTTAATGCTAGACTTATAACATCATGTAGCATGCAAATGTGATATGAGTAGCATTACAATTTGCTAAACAAATATCAAAATGAGGACTTTGGATGCGGTTCCTATTTATCAATGTTCTTTGACTGAAGGGTTTCAGTTTTTATTGAAATTAATGTAACAATGTATTTCAATGCAGATTATTATAAATTATAAATTAAAAATTCAAATTTGTAGTTGTTTATATTAATGAGGTTTTAAATAAAACCCATGATTTGTGGGAATAAAAATATTAAAAAATAAATTATACTCTCCAATATATTATACATGTAGCAAGCCTTTAAGGGAAGGGATCTTCCTTTTTTTTTTTCCATAAAAATGGGGATTGGTTGTTGCGCTCACACCGCATCGAACTTTAACAATCCAAATTGTCTATTTTTCAAGTTGCATCTCATAGATCATCCTTACGAAATATTAGCCAAATCGAAAATATTTGAGGCATCTAATTGAGTTTAAAGAAATTGACTAGCACTTGTTGCTTAAGAAAAATTGAAATTTCATTGTGATAATTATATAAGTAAATAGTTTTAGGTTGAATTTAATTTTTGCAAGGATGATCTATAATCGAGATTTATAAATTTGATGGTTCAGATCATTGAAGTTGGATACGGAGTGGGGCCCACAACTAATTCCCATTTTTTTTTTCAAAAATGAGGGATGTCTTCTCTTGAAAGGCCTACATATATATATATATATATATGGGTACATTCATCAAAATTAATCAAAAAAATTATCGTACCAAAACACGAGTACATTCTTCAAAACCAAAATAGTAGATACTAGGCTTAATAAAAGTAGTAAATTTTTTAGATTAAACTTGATATGAGTACATTATCAAATCAACGAAAAAGAAAGTATGTACCCAAAGCCAATTAAGTTTAAAAAATAGATTAGAAAAAAAAATTGAATGGATTTTCTATAAAAAAAAAGGGTACATTTATATTTTAAAAAATGGTACATTTTACATATAAAAACTGTTATATTTAAGAATGGGTACATTTTAGATTAAAAAATTGATTTGTTCAAAAAAAAAAACGATTAAAAAATTAAATGGATTTTTTTTTATAAAAAAAAAATGGGTACATTTTATATAAGAATGTCCCCATATAAGTTTAAAAATGGATTAGAAAAAAATTGAATGAATTTTGTATATAAAATGGATACATTTTATATTAAAAAAAGGGTTCATTTTACATATAACAAATTGATATATTTAAGATTGCGTACATTTAAGATTAAAAAATTAAAATATTATATGAACGGGTATATTTAAGATTAAAAATTTAAAAATATTTTATACAAAATTAATAAGCACGAACTTTTATTTTTTTATTTTAGTAATGTTTTTAAAATTGAAAATTAATTAGGAGTTTAATAAAAGTGTGAGTATTAAAACCCAAAATCAACTACTGATTTTTATTTTTAAAATTATTTAAATGACTTATTAATACATTAATGATAGAGATTTTGATCAAAATCTGAAAATTAATAAGGTCTCAATCAATAAACATTAGTAAATAGGGGACTGATACTAATTCTTCATAGTAAAATTCTTTTTCGTTAGATTCACATGATTCAATTATAATTTGCGCCAATCCCACCATATATCAAATTGAGTTATCACTGTTCAATCCATTCAGATCAGATAAAGAAAAAACACATTGATCAAAACTACTAATAAAAGGCATTGGCACCTCAAAATTTCGTTGTGGACTCAATCAATGAGATGGCCTGTTGAAGGCACAAGGCGCACTTGATCGATCGAGTGAGAAGAATTCTGAAACCGTGACAACAACTTCTTACAATTTTACTATTCTTGAGTTACAAAGCCCTGGTAGTTTTAAACAAATGCCCTTGTAGTTTTAAGATATTATTTATTCATTTTGTTTGTGCATATAAGGTGGTCAATAATTGCTGGAAGACTCCCAGGAAGAACAGCTGGCAAGGTGAAAAATTATTGGAATAGCAAGCAACGAAAGGATTTGGAATATATGAAGGATAAATCCAAAGAAAGAACAAAAGCCACATCCGTCATAAGACCTCAACCACGGAGGGCTAGAGTTGCAATTTTTCAATCTGAAGAGGGCTGTAGCAGGTTATTACAGACATCATCACCATCTACAGAAAATGCTATTGATTCATGGAAGACCATGTTGCATGATACAGACAATGATGATGGAACACCATTTTCTAGTTTAGGGTTAGAGGAAGACCTCTTCACAAACTTTTGGGTTGAAGATATTGCACAATGGACAACGGTAGGCATGTAATTCTGCTGATGAAGGGTTGCATATGAGTGGCAACATTTCTTTTAGAGAGGACCTTTGGAATCTAGAAGAGAGAACTAAGATTTAGAGGTCCCAAGTCTCAAGCAATCATCAAATTAGTTGTACTTTGTGTTAGAATATGTATTTCTCATTATATCTTACAATAAGATTACACTTTAGTATTTATACCTGTGAACAAATCTAACAAAACTGAATTAACAAAAACTAACAGTCACTAACTATCCTAACAAACTGTAACAATTACTTAGTCTCTAAGTTTTATCTCTTGAGGAGATATTTACATTTGTATCCTTAACATCCCCCCTCAAACGAAATGGAGGGAAACGAAGGAAAAGTTTGTCTCGGAGAAGAGTGAAACGAGATTTGGATAGAGACTTAGTACAAATATCAGCAACCTGATCCTTGGTACACACAAATCGGACAGCAACTTGGTTGGCTAACACTTTCTTCCGGATGTAATGGTAATCTATTTCAACATGCTTTGTTCGAGCATGAAAAATAGGATTTTTTGCTAGAGAAATTGCAGAGAGATTGTCACACCATAGCTGAGGAATGCGAGGAAGAGGAAAGCCAATATCAACTAGAAGCTTGGAAACCCAGGAAAGCTCAGCAGCAGTGTTGGCCAGAGATCTGTATTCGGCCTCAGTAGAAGAACGAGCCACAGTGGGTTGCTTTTTAGCACTCCAACTGATAAGAGAGCTACCAAGAAATACACAAAAGCCCCCAGTCGATCGCTGATCTAAAGAACAACCGGCCCAGTCAGCATCAGAGAATGCTTGGAGGTCCAAAGGAGCAGTGGTTTTAGAAAACCATAAACCCATAGTTAGAGAGCCTTTGAGATACTGAAGAATACGTTTAACAGCTTGAAAATGAGAAACTCGGGGACTATGCATGTACTGACACACAAGATTAACAGCAAAGCTTAAATCAGGTCGAGTCCAGGTAAGGTATTGTAAAGCACCTACCAAAGACCTGTATTCAGTAATATTGGCAAGAAGAGGAGACTCATGATCCAGCTTTTCAGTACTGAGGGGAGTGGCATAGGGTTTGGCCCAATCCATGTGAGACTTTTGCAGAAGATCAACAATATATTTGGTCTGATTTAAAAAGATCCCAGAGGATGAGCGCTGGACCTCAAGACCAAGGAAATAATGCAGATGACCCAAATCCTTAATAGGGAACAGGCTGTTCAATTGAGCTATCACTTGCTAACATGCTGCAGAAGAAGGACCAGTGATCAAAATGTCATCCACATAGACCAGGATGAACACCAACTGAGGATCCCTTTTAATAAACAGAGAATGATCATTTTGAGAGCCAATAAACCCCAAAGACACCAGGGCACCAGTTAATTTGTCATACCAAGCACGAGGAGCCTGTTTTAAGCCATAGAGAGACCGGTGCAGATGACAAACATGATGGGGCTTGGTAGAATCCTCAAAACCAGGAGGTTGTTGCATAAACACAGATTCTGTACGAGTACCATGCAAGAAGGCATTGCTAATATCAAGTTGGTTGAGAAACCAATCAAATTGACAAGCAAAAGTAAGAAGAATCCGAATAGTAACTGGTTTGGCCACTGGACTAAATGTCTCAGAATAATCCAAGCCCTCTTGTTGATTGAAGCCTTTTGCTACTAAACGGGCCTTGTACCGATCAACTGAACCATCTGGCTTTCTTTTGATGCGATATACCCACTTACAGCCAACAATATTCTGAGAGGAGTGGAAGGGAACTAAAGACCAAGTCCCTGTGCTAAGAAGAGCAGTGTATTCCTCCTGCATTGCCTTGCGCCAGTGAGGATGTTTGGAGGCTTGCAAGTAGGTATGAGGAGTATAATCTGGAGAAACAGGAACTGAAAGGGGATGGTTGGTTGCTGTGAAAACCTTTGGTTTGAAGATCCCAGACTTAGACCGAGTCCGCATTGGATGGTGATTAGGGAAAGGTAAATCAGGTGGTAAGATGGGAGGAGAGGAAAAAGAGACTGGGAACTCTGGAGAAGGAATGGGAGGTTGCTGAGACATAGAGAAGACCGGGTTAGGAGAGGATGGTGGGTGAGAGCTTGGTAAAGAAGAAGAAGATGAAGTAGTAAAAGTGAGAGAGGATGTGATTGGTGAAGGAGAGAGAGAGAAGTGGTGAAGAAATAGGGATTGAAAATTGAGAAAAAGGGAAATGAGTTTCATCAAAGAGAACATGACGGGAGATATATAGCCTTTTGGTCACAGGATCAAGACATTTGTATCCTTTATGATGCAAACTATACCCCAAGAGAACACATAGCTTGCTCTTGGGATGTAACTTGGAAGAAGCATATGGTTGTAACCAAGGAAAGCAAGCACACCCAAACACTCGGAGAGTACTGTAATCAGGCAATCTGTTGAATAATAACTCCCAAGGTGAAGGTTTGTATGCAGTAGGTAATCGATTGATTAGATAAATGGTTGTGGCAAAAACATCAACCCAATAGAGATAAGGAACACAAGAAGCAGTCAACAAGGTCCGTGCAGTCTCAACCACATGCCTATGTTTCCTCTCGGCACACCCATTTTGCTCGGGAGTGTGTGGACAACAAAGCTGATGTTGAATCCCATTTGCAATAAAAAATTGAGAAAAAGAGCTACTCATAAACTCCCCACCAGAATCAGATCTGAGAGCAATTATTTTAGCAGATAGAGAATTTTCAACAAGAGTCTTGAACTGAACAAATATAGAGAAAACTTCAAATTTATATTTCAAAGGGAAAAACCAAGTATATTTGGTAAAGTCATCCACAAACAGAACATAATATCGAAAACCAGTAACAGAAGACACAGGTGATGACCCCCAAACATCTGTGTGAATGAGCTATAGAGGTTTGCTCGTAATACAAGCAGCAGATACAAACGGAAGTTTAGAACTCTTGCCTAAAGCACAATCGGTGCATAAGGTCTTATTTGAACTATTAGCAACCGAAATACATGATTTGGTAACCAATTTCTGGAAAATCTTCACAGAGGGGTGGCCCAATCGTTGATGCCACACTTTATTTGAAGTGTTAACAGTCGCAACCAAAGCTTTAGGATGCACAGCATGAGATGAAGAGGGATGAAAATGATAAAAACCATCGCTGACAGGACCTTTAAAAAGCATCCTCCCCGAAGAAAGATCCTTCATAGGAAAGTGAAAAGGATAAAGATGCATGGAGCACCAGTTATCAATCAAAAACTGATTTGCAGATAGTAGATTCTGCTTAAGATCAGGAACATGAAGAACATTGCGTAATTGAAAATCATGATGTGCAGTAGGCAAATTAGAAGAACCAGAGTGAGAAATGGATAAACCTTTGCTATCGCCGATATACACTTGATCAGGCCCTGTATAGACTTCTGGATTTTGAAGATTAGCATATGAGTTGGTCATGTGAGATGTAGCCCCAGAGTCAACAATCCAAGTAGGAGCAGAGGGGGGATGTGTTGGCTACCATTGCAAATGGAGAAGATTTGACACTGTAATTGGCATTCATGCGATGAGGACAGTTCCATGCTTCATGATCAAAGTGTCTGCAAATTTGACAAGGAGCGGGCTTGCCAGACCTCCACGATTATTATTCTAGATCGGTCGCTGATTTTGGTTGCGATATGAATTCTGCCGCAGAGCTTGATTGTTATTGAACTGAAAAGAACCTCGATTATGAGAAGAAGGTCTGGAATTTCGATCCATGCCACGGTTGTGAGTTGTGAAATTCGAGGAATGCTGAGCAGAAAAGGCTTGAGAATTAGGGTTTGTGTGTGGCGGTGTAGGCAGAATACCAGCAGATGAGGAATAGGCCTGAAAAGGTGTCGTAGATGACGATTTCTTGCGATGATTGAGCTGAATTTCTTTGCTAATCAACAGGCCGTGAAGTTCATCAAGCGTTGTAGATCCAAGCCGAAATTGGATCGCATCCACAAAAGACTCAAACTCAGAAGGTAAGCCATGAAGAATAACAGAGATGAGATCAGAATCATCAACAGGTGCTCCAGTACGAGCAAGTGCATCATCAATTTCTTCAACTTGCTAGAGATACTGAGCGGCAGTGGATTCGCCTTTGGAAAGAGTCCTAAGGCGAGATCGAAGCTCATGAATATGTGACTGAAAGGCGGTGGCAAGGCGTGATTCCAACTGAGCCCAAAGCTCACGAGCGGATGTAACCCCAACGGTGTAGGGAATGAGTGAATCCGAGAGCGTGGAATTTAACCAGATAAGAATGTTCTGATCATTCTCAAACCAAGTGACATATTCTGGATTCAAGGTTGTAGTACGATTTCCGGAGACATCAAGAAGAAATTTGGGCGGTGTCACCATTGATCCATCAATCAAACCGGTGAGATTGTACCGACGAAAGATCGGAGCAAAGAGAGCACTCCAGGTCAGATAATTTGTAGTGGTGAGCTTAATCGGAACCAGAGATCCAATATTCTGAATGGTGATTGATGTAATTGCAGAAGAGCCAGAAGAATTAGGGTTTGGAATCAGCGAAGGAGATGGATGAGTATGAGAATCGGCATCAGAGGACGGAGATGCACCAGTCGCACCAATCGCCATGGCTAGGGTAAGAAATCAGAGAGAAGAAAGAAGAGAGAGGAAGATCAGAGAAGAAGATCGGAGCGGAAGCTAAACCGTTTGGATCGAGAGAGAGATGGTCGTGAGACGAAAAAGAGGAGATACCATGTTAGAATATGTATTTCTCATTATATCTTACAATAAGATTACACTTTAGTATTTATACCTGTGAACAAATCTAACAAAACTGAATTAACAAAAACTAACAGTCACTAACTATCCTAACAAACTGTAACAATTACTTAGTCTCTAAGTTTTATCTCTTGAGGAGATATTTACATTTGTATCCTTAACACTTTGCAGACAATGTACGTAATTAGTAAGTTCCTATATGTTTGTTTGTGATATATACACATATTTTTCATTTTTCAGTTCAGAACCATAAATATTTTCTTTGTTTCAACTTATAATGCGGGGTTGTCTTTCAAAATTTCTGCTTTGTACTTATAATGTATGCAACACTAATTGTGCTTGTATAAAAAAGTAGTTGGTGTAATAGAATGCCAAAATATATATACTTCAAATGAAGGGCTAGAGTATTTCGGTGGGATGTCGCAGCGCTCCAAAAGACACAAATATGTGTTTTGGCTCACCAAAAGTGGCGCGAAGAATAACTATTGACGCTTAGGCGAGTGAACAACCGCTTGGATGACCTAAAACAATGCCAAAAGCGTTCCGAGTTCTTAGGTTTTTAATATCATTTTTGGCTTTTCACATATAATTATAATTAAAAAAAATTCATGTATAAGTGGCTATAAAAAAGTGAAAATATCATAATATTTTAGAGAAAAATACTTTAAACACAATAATTTTTTTTAAGAAAAAAAAAAGACATTTCGCGACTAAAAATCAATTCAAAGAAGACAACTAATTAGGCGACTATGAATCAATTAAAGCAAGACAACTAATTAGATGGAGTACTTAATTGTCTGGAAAAAAATTTAATGGGAGATTTGAAAGATTTGGAACGAGTTGACCATATTCATTATTCACTCATTCTCATTCGGAACCCCACGTGAATGATAGAAATGACGAGCCCTCCATTGCTGATCCACACCAGGTATTGATGACTAGGAGAATCCCTGTTTTCTAACACACTTTTGGAAATTGACGCAACTTCAATCCGAACTGTCTTTTTCTATTCCTTTTCGTGGAGTGCAGTCATGCACGTTGCTGCCTTGTGATCTATAGTTTTGTGTATGTGCCGTGGGATCAACTACCTCTGGTACACCTCTATTAACCGAATCCGGATCTTCGCCGGATTCTCTTTGTGAGGATCTTGAAAATCCATGAATTATTTCCGTTTATCGTATATAATATGATAAAAAATCATTTTAAATATTTTTATTTAAAATTAAATACAAATAGTACCTGATAAAAACTGACCGCACGATGTACAATGAACACATACGATTTACGAATCCCGAAGATCTTCATCAAAAGAATTCAAAGAGGATTTTGTTGGCTATTAACCCATCGTATGGAGGAAGGAGGATATATAATAATTTGCTAGGAATGGGGAAGGGTGCTTGGACTAAACAGGAAGATGATATTCTGGTGCAGTATGAAATCACAGAGAACTGTTGGAGTTTGATTCAGCGTGTGTGTGTGTTTAATTTGATGGAAGAAGAAGAAATTAATCATAGGAATAGAAAATGGAGAAGGATTTGAATGCTCACTCTCTGCAAAAATTGCAGAGAGAATGTTTTTCTTTCTATATTCCTTCACATGCTCTACATTGTGCACTACGGTTAGTTATGCAGAAGGAATCCCACCATCTCAAAACAGAAATGATCTTAGCCACACATCTAGCTAAGTTCAAGGATCCTCCCCCATGTCACTTAGACAGAATTACAATAAGAGCCCCACACTTGGTGAATTTAACCAAAGTGAATACACAGCTAAATACAAGGCTTATTTTCTCTAAATTCATATTAGCGCAATGCTTATACACTAACACTCCCCTTTAAGCTTTGAGCTGATATAACTCCAAGTTTGTTTATGAGGTAATTGAACCTTTCCTTCGGTAAAGCTTTAGTAAAAATGTATGCCACTTGATCTTTGGTAGGACGGTAGACTAAATCAATAATACCTTGCTGCAAAGCATCTTTGATGAAGTGGTAGCTTTTATCAATGTTTTTTTTCCGTTGATGAAACACTGGATTCTTAGTTATTGAGATTGCAGATGTATTGTCACACTGCAAAGGTGTTGCTTCTGCTTGCAACTCCCCAAAATCCTCCAGAACAAATCGGAGCCAGATAGCCTGAGCAGTAGCTTTAGATGCACTGATATACTTTGCCTCCGCAATTGAAAGTGCAACACAATTCTGCTTAACAGATGCCCATGAGAAAACTCCATTGCCAAATGAGAATGCATAGCTGGGTGTACTTTTTCTATCATCAATGGAACCTTCCTAGTCACTATCGCAATATCTAATTAAGACTGCCTTCTTGCCTTTCTCATACTCCAAACCATAATCCAATGTCCTTTTAACATATGATAGAGGTGGTGTGGTGATTGATCTCAATGCTAATGGTTATCCCCAAGGTTCAATGAATGAATGGGGCTATGATTGTACTCGGATAGAGATGATGGTCTTCTTGAGCCTATTTTGTTTGATTGATCTTGCTGCCTAGTAAGTCTATCTTTCTCTGGCTATATGAGCTTCGGGTAACCAAATATGAACTGGTACAATGGGTGACGGCAAAAGAGGCAATTGTAGGCCGCTTTAGTTGGCAAGGTTATATGGACTAGAATTCTGCCATCCAATCACCTTTAAATAGTTGGAAGCACCTTAACTTAAGAAGCTGGTCTGAGCACTCTCTTGGCTGTTCCATAGTGCTTATTTGTAGGACAATGCATATATCTAGCTAGTAAACTAGCTGTACATCACATCCGGCCTTGTAGCAGTGAGATATAACAGACTTCCCAAAATATTCCTATATTGCTCTTCACTTGTTGCACTGCTTCCATCATCTTTGCTTTATTTCTCAATAGCTATAAGAGGGATGGAAACAGATTTGCACTATTTCAAGCCAATTTTATTCAACAAGGAAGAAGCATACTTCCTTTGATGAATGAAAACGCTTGAATCCATTTGTATCATTCCCATTCCTAGGAAATGATGAAGGAGTCCTAAATCTGTCATTTCATATTTCACCTTCATATCTTCTTTAAATTCTTTCAACATTTCTTCATTCCTTCCAGTATATACTATGTCATCCACATAGACACAATTAGGATTTCTTTATCTCCCCTTGTTTTAGTATAGAGAGTTACTTCACTCAAACTTTTCTGAAATCCACACTGAGTGAAGTAATTATCAATCTCTCCATACCAGGCTCTAAGTGCCTGTTTTAGTCCATAAAGGGCATTGTGTAATCTGTAGACCTTGTCCTCCTTGCCATCAATTACAAATCCCTAAGGTTGGTTAACATACACTTCTTCTTGAAATTTTCCATTCGAAAATGCAGATTTAACATCTAATTGGTACAACTTCCAGCTTCTTTGTGCAGCAAGAGCAATCAAGTTCTGATTGTATCTAATCTAGCAACCAGGGCAAACGTTTCATTGTAATTGATTCCTGGTTTCTGCACATACCCTTTGGCAACCAACCTTGCCTTGTTCTTTTGTACTGAGCCATCCAAATTCAGCTTGATTTTGAACACCCATTTCACTTCAATGACTTGCTTATCACTTAGCCTATCTACAAGCTCCTAAGTTCCATTTTTCTCAATCATTGACAGTTCTTCTTCCATTGCTTTTATCCAGGCCTTGTCTTGTGCAGCTTTTTCATATTTCTCAGGTTCCACAATGCAAAAATTGCACTGTGTCAGAATGTCACTTATATTTCTCCACTTCATTGGGGTATAATCATATGGCTGTGAAATCTCTGCAGACTGGTGGATAATACTTTCTTGTTCTTTAGTATTTGAAGGAGTACTAGAACTAAAAGAACTTCCTTCAATCTCACTCAACCCATGTGAATCCCCTCTAATCACATTTTTAGATTGATTTTGAATATAGGTCACTGATAGGAGCATATTTATGCTACTTAGTTCGTATGTTTTCGTGTATTTCCTTAGCTATTTATTGCTTATTATAGTGTTTAAAGTAATTTTCGTGTGTTTTTAGGTCCAAGGAGCAAAGTTGGCAAAAAGATGCATTTTGGAGCATTTTGGAGCAAATCTGGGCTTAGAATGGATTGCACAAGCTTTGGGCAAGAAGATGGACGAATTTGAAGTCCAAATGGAGCTAGGAATATGTTTCAAGGTTGGAGAAATAAATTCAAGTCAAAGAAGATAAGGAATCAGCTCAAAAGAAGGAGAATTATCCAAAACATTATCCAAACAACCTTATCTTATCTTATCTTATCCAATCTTTATCCTATCTTAACTAACCTTATCTTATCCTATTCTTGTCTAAACTTAATTCTTGGGACAATGAGGGTTTATTTTTTGATTGGAGTACATTTAAATTAGGTTTCTAGAAGCCCTTATCCTCTCCTACAAAGTTGCCACACCTTATCCCTTGTTTTTCTAGGAATCAGCCACAAAACAACCTTTCTAGAAGCCCTTATCCCTTGTCCTACAAAAGTGACGCCCCAAACCTTTCTAGAACTTCTAGAAACCTGATTATTCCTTTCCCCCTTGGTTTCTAAAAGCCTTAGCCTTTTCCTTCAAGGATTGTGTGTTATTATCTTATACAAATTAGGCCTTTAAATCCTTTTCCTTTGCTACATAGGGGCTGCGAATTTCAGCCTATAAATACCATCCTTTGCTGCACCATTTGGACACCACCCCCTACACCACCCTCTACCATAATTCACCTACATCCATCCACCACCACAAATCCACACAAAAATCCCTCTTATGCCGCAATTATTCAAGGAAGGAAGGATAAGGTGCCATTTGGAGTCATGAATGCCATTCAAAGCATTGAATCGCTGGAGCTTTTCTAGGTGTTGTCTATCCTTGTTTTTAATGTTTCAATTTAGTTTTCTTTGTTTAATTGCTATCATGAGGAACTAAATCCCCCTAGCTAGCCTTCCATCCATTTAATTCACCCAAATTCGTTTTACAATCTATTTTAATTACAAAGTTTTTGTTTAAGTTTCAAATTTCGTCAAATCAATCCCCTTTGCTTTTAAATCTTGTTTATAGAGTCAAAATCTGTTTTCTTTTAGTTCTTTAAGTATTTTGAGTCAAGTTAAAACCAATTTTCGTCCAAAGTCATCCCTAGTGTCTAGTTTGAGTCTATTTAGTTGTTTTGTGCTGTTTTGAGTCTTTTAAGTTTGTTTTGAGTCTTGTGAGTCTTGTTAAGTGTTTTTAAGTTTATTTTTGTGTTTCTATGTCAGTTTAGTTTAGATTAGCAATCCTTCATAATCCCCGGTCCAGAACGATCCCTACTTATACATATACTACAATTGTCAAAAGAGGGTTTAATTTGTGTGCGTATAATTCTCACATCAGTCACAGCAACAGAATTCTCTGAATTTTCCTTCCAACTCCAGGACATGGTTTCATAAAAAACTACATTTCTTGACAAAGTTAACTTCTTAGTGCATGGATCAAATACCCTGTATCCCTTCTCACATATTGCATGTCCAACAAACACACATTTGACACTCTTTGCATCGAGCTTTTGTCTTATTTCAGTTGGTACATGCACATAACAGAGCAATCCAAACACTTTTAAATAACCAATACCTGGTTTTCTGCCACTGTAGGCCTCAAATGGAGTTAGATTGCCAAGAGCTTTTGTAGGTGATCTGTTTAGAATATAAACAGCTGTATAAACAGCTTCTGCCCACAGAAAGTATGGCATGCTTTTATCATGAAGCATTGCCTTAGCCATCTTTACAACTGTTCTATTTTTTCTCTCCACTACTCCATTTTGCTGTGGAGTATAGGCCATAGATAACTGTCTTTGAATTCCTTCAGTCTCTAAGAACTTGTCAAACTCATTTGACAGAAACTCACCCCCTCTGTCACTTCTTAGACACTTCACTTTGAAACCGCACTGTAATTCCACCATTGTTTTTGAATTTTCTGAAACAAGTTTTGGCCTCAATTTGGGTCTTAGGAAATAGACCCATGACATCCTTGTGTGATCATCAATAAAGAGCATTCATGTCCATTTAATGTACATATATAATACGGATGCCAAAGAAAACAACACTCTAATAGAGGTGATTCTTGCAACTGGTGCATAGGTGTCAAAGTAGTCAACTTCATTTTTCTATTTAAAACCTTTGGCTACCAATATGGCTTTGAAGGTTTGCAGAGAACCATCAATATTATATTTCCTTCTAAACACCCGCTTACAACCAATTGGTTTAGATGCATGTGGTAAGTTAACCAAAGTCCATGTTTGGTTTGATAACAATGAGTTCATCTCATCATCTACAGCTTCTTTCTAGAAAGCAGCATTTCTAGAAGTCATTGTTTCTTTTAAAGTTACAAGATCTCCTTCTATATTTAAAATGAAAGGTATTTTATTTAGAAATTTTTCTCTATTTCCTTTCACAAAAAAATAAAATGGCTTTTGAAGATATAAAACCAGGACCTAAATTCTTTTCTTTTCTAATCCTTTGACTTTTCCTACGTTTTAGAACCTCTTCCCGTTCATTTTTCTCTTCTTGGTGCTGGAAACTGAATTGGGATTTTCTGTTGACATTAATTGTTGATTATGTTCTTCAATTAAACTAGGACTATGGTCATTATATAATTTGTCCTCAAAGAACTCTATATCTCTTAACTCAACAATGACATTTGAGTTCACATCAAGCAATTTGTATGTTTTAGAGTTATGGGCATATCCCACAAAAATACTTTTTATGCCTCTATGACCTAATTTAGATCTTTTAGGGTCATGAAACCTATAAAATGGCAAACACCCCAAACTCTTAAATAATCCAAATTTGGCTTTCTGCCTTTCCATACTTCATATAGTGACACATGAGTTTTCTTTAAGGTAATTCTGTTTTGAACTTTCATAGGTTATTCGCATTCAAATTCTTTTGAACTTACTATTGCTCCCTTCAACATATTTAATCTTAGTGAAGTCTTGTGAGGAAAAATATTTTTCTCGTTTTCTCGTTTCCTTTTCAATTTGGATCCCCTTCAAGAGATCTTGGAGACTTATATATTCTGCCATATGTAAAAACTTCTTTCTATAATTGTTCCAACTAGGGGGTAATTTTGACATGATAGCCCCTACTTGTAATGCATCCGGAACAATTATTTTGACTTCACGAAGCTTTGTGACCAAAGTAATAAATCTTGAACTTGGTCCACAATGGATTTGCCATCATTCATAGTGAATTCATAGAACTTAAACATGATAAATTTATCGATACTTGTTTTCTCTGATGTATACTTCTCTCCAAGAGCATTCCAGATTTCTCTTGGAGATTGAGTTGTAGAAAATAAATTGTAGAGCCGATCCGACAAAATATTCAGGATAGGTCTTCTGCACATCAATTCATCATTTTTACGCTTCTTTCTATCGGCAATAATTTGTTCAGTATCTGCATCATCACTACTATGAAATAGATTATTAGTGTCGCTATCATAACCGACAAGAAACACATGTTACTGTCGGAAATTGAGAAAAATCCGATAGAAAATGCTTGCAGTGACAGATATATTGAGTGACAGAATTGCTGGGGTTAGGAAATGAAGTTTCTGTCGGTTAATGCCCAATAACCGTCATAAATTCTGTCGGATATATGCGACAGCAAATACTAAACTACTGTTGGATATTATATAGTTTCTGTCAGTTTTAACCGCCAGTAAATTAAAAAACTGTCGATTTTGTTCATCTTTCTGTCGGTCCTATCTGACAGAATAATAATTAAAAAAAATTTAATAAACTATTTTCCATCCGTCAAAACCGCCAGGAAAGTTATTAGTAATTTAAAAAAAAAGAAACTCTTTTTTAAATAAAAAAATATTAGTAATTAAAAAAATTTATTTTTTTATTTTACAAACTGAATTAAAAAAAAATCAATGATTGAATAAAATAAAAAATAAAACTTATAACAAACATAACATACATTCAAATATAAATTAACTTACTACAATAATGTCTTTTAAATCCGTCATAACACATAAAGTAAACATTAAATATAAATTAACCTACAATATTGTCATCTGAATCCGCCATAATACATAAATAAACAAAAAACATTGATAAGGCATTAGATATATCCGTCATGAAAACCAACAAGCTATTCAACCGAACCCGAGCCTTCCGCCGACCCTCTCTCTGCTCCAGCGCCTTCTGCCACTTCTCCATGTCGTTCAGCGCCTTGTGCCACTCCTCCATGTGCTCCCAAATACCTCAGTATATCACCATCAAAGCTACCCGACATCATTCCGGAAAGCAAACTCGGGGATAAACCAGCATTAAAAACACCAGGAGAAATATGTGAGTTATCACCGAGAGAAGCCATCTGAGGTTGATATACTGGCATTGTATACTACCGCTGAAAAGGCATATGTTGCATAAGATATGCAGACGTAGGCGGCTGATTGGGGGCCGAATGTTGTGATGCCTGAGGGCTGAGTGGTGGCTGCTGCAAATGTTGTGGCATAAGCATTATCAATATTTGCTGTTGCTGCATCATGAGCTGTTGGTTCATTGCCTGCTGCTGTTGGTTTACCTGCTGTTGTGAGTTCTTTGATTACTGAACCTCAGCCGTTACCGCCGCCAACTGCCTAGTAGCTTTTTCCTCCCTCCTCCTCAATTCGTTGTTCTCAGCTACCACTTTGGCCAATGCACCCTTGGATGATTTCCTGGAAGATCTAGCACCTAAAGAACTTGCATATGACACCATATCCAGTATCACCCCATGACCATAACCTCGAACCCTATTTCTAGTCTCAGACCCCATCTGCTCAACATAAATCAGTGTTCTAACCTCAGAGGTGTCTTCTTCCCTAGACTCCACCATTGATTGAACTTGACTCTCCATAGATATCTTGCAATATTATATAAACAAAATAACACAGATTCAACAAAGATTCAAAACAAATATAATATTTAAGCAAGGTTAAAAAAAAATACAGATTCTTGGAATATAATATTTGACTATTGTGTCACAAAACAGATTTAACAATCTAAATACACAAATAATAAAAATTAAACACATAGTTATAAATCGTTTACCCTTATTTGTTGTGACGATTCATCAATCCAAGTGTCATCTTTCTGGGTATGGGTAGCTCGAAAAAAAGAGATAGGATCCAGTTCCTTCCCATAAAAGAGAACATCAAACACATATTAACCCCCTATTATAAATAATTAAAAAAGAAAGACAAACCCTACATATATTACAATTTAACAACACTTACATACTCCTCACGAACTCGAGCAAACGTTTTTAAACCAGTAGTGTGGTTCATCTTTTTCAACACACGATTATACTTGTTTTTTTTTTTTGCCACCTCTTGAAAATTGAAAGAAAAAAAAACTTATAAGAACATATTTCAATACCAAATATCAAATCATTAATTTTTTACCTTTGTTTTAGGATTATCCCAATACGCTAACATCTCGGCCCACTGATCACCATCCACACCAGGTGGAGGTTCTGAGCGCTCATGCTCTTGCCTTTTGGTGTAATACTCCGCTGTTAACCAATTACGATATTCCTTGTATGCATGATCCACAACCTGGAGAGTCATGTTATGAATAATTGGCATTCTATCATAGTCTTCATCAAAAAACATGATATTCTCCTATATTCATAAAAAACAAACATGTTAGTAATTGGAATATATACCTTGAAAAATACAAAGTACAAAACGAAAATATGTTGATAAATAAAAGATCAAAACGAAAATATATACCTTAATTCTTTCCCACATAAGTTCCTTATCATTTACAGGAACCAGGCGCCAATCCTTCTTCAATGGAATTTGTCTTGGATCCTTAACCTCTGAGGCTACCAATTTTGAAGAATCAGAAGAATTTCCACGTACACATTTCCCTGTCGAATCAAATAGACAAACTTGTTTTCCTTTCCACTTCAGAATAGCAGCTCCATGGGTCCGACGTTCATTTTGTTCCTCCATTGTGAAAAATGAAAGTGAAAATGAGAAGGTGAAGAAGAGTAAAAATGGGAAGGTGAATGAGAGAAAATAGCTGAGTGAAATAATGGGAGAGAAGAGGAACGGCAGTGAAAAGGGTGAAAAAGGCTAAGGTAATAATGGGAGAGAGACAGCAGGAACGGCTGAGTAAAGAAGGGTGTTGAGTGAAATGACCCCTGTTATAACCGACAGAACCTCTTCAAAACCCGCCAGAAAGTTAAATATTGAAGATTTGTCAGCTTAGTGTCGGTAACTGCCGACACAAACTCATATAAAACCCCCAGAAAGTAACTTCTGTCAGAACAGTGACCGAAAACAAGTAAGATATAAATATTTACGTCAGGATGGGCAGTTGAAGCTGTCAGAGTAGTGTTGGTCCTAGCCGATACTAAGTGAACTAAAACCGACAGCATAATCTGAAAAGAGTGACTGAAAACAAGTCAGAGCATAATTTATTTATGGCAGGAAGGGTAGTTGAAACTGTCAGGTTAGTGTCGGTCCTAACCAACAGTAAGCAGACTAAAACCGACAGCCCAATCTGAAAAGCGCCACCTATTTATAGAGTGTCAGCTTCGTGTCGGTTTTAACCGACACTAATTCCCTAAAACCGCCAGCAAGTCTTCTTCGGTTCCTTTTTTTGTGTTTCTTTAATTTTTTCGATTCGGGAAAAATCCCGCTTATAATTTTGTGTCATTAGTGTTGGTTATATCCGATAGGGTTGTTAACGAAAAAAGAAAAAAAATATATCATTGTAACATTTTAAATTTTACCACACAAACTAAAATATTTTAAATAAAAGTCACCACAAAAAAAAAAAAAAACTACCTTTATAGCATTTTAAATTTTACCACACAAACTAAAATATTTTAAATAAAAGGCACCGCACAAAAAAAAATAAAAATAAAAATAAAAATAAAAATAAAAATAAACCATGTGTTTTTTTTTTTAATTTTTACCATTATAACATTTTTAATTTTACCACACAAACTAAAATATTTTAAATAAAAGTCACCACACAAATTGAAATATAGTATAATTAATACTTAAAGAGCATAAAGTAAATAATAAAACTATTCCATTTCATCTTCTGTTAGGTCATCGTCGGCGTTGACAAAATCAGGAAACTGAGTAGGCAGTATTAATACTTCGTGAAACGAAGTCTCTTCCATGCCAACCCTTATATGCAAATTTTCATTGTCATGTACACGATCATCCAAATCAGGTATGGCATAATCATCAAGAGCATCATTATCCTCCAATACGTCAAACAAATCTCTCGGCTACGTTCGGACAACAACATGCCAATCTTTTTCAATTGTGTCCTCCACATAAAATGCTTGCAATGCTTGTGAAGCTAATATGAACGGATCCTCTTTAAATCCCAATCGATTGAAGTTTACTAAAGTAAATCCATATTGATCGGTCTTCATGCATCTTGAACTTTCACTATTAACCCATTCGCATTTAAACATCACAGCTCGACCTCTATCTCCTGCTTCGGTAGGGCCACAATATCTAACCTCAAACATGTCTATGACTCTACCATAACAATTCACTTGCCCAATTGCACCAGGGACATTTGCAGGTACAAAGACACCACAATTTTGATTTTTATGCTTATCGTCCACATATTTTGTACGAAATCTGAACCCATGAATAATGTGACTTTCATGTTTTGTCACAACCGTACTAGGATAATTGGCTAGACAACGCAAGTCTTCAGATATCAAGATGTCATTAGCATAACATCTTGAATTATTTGTAATAAGTAAAAGGATAAAAATTGACATGACAAATATAAACACGTCATAATTAAAATGTAAAAAAAAAAGTAATAATGTGACTGTTATATTAACTCACATGTTGCTCGAACCATTCTGGAAATTCCTTCTTGATTAGCTCCTTGATTTGTCGCACAGTCAGCCTTGCTCGACGATGTTGATTTTTCAAGAATTCCTTACGTTGCCTAGCCAATCAGGTCCAAATATGCTTAACTAATTTTTCAAAGTAAAGAAAATTGATAAAACATTAAGACGTATGACTAAATGTTCTTACCTTGTAAATGAGTTGACCTCATCACAATTATTTAGAATGTATATATGTTCTTGAACTCGAGCTCCACATTTTCTCCTGAACCTATATAACATCCTTTAGAGTAAAAATTTGATAACCCACTATATACTCCACGTACAATAGCATCTTCATTTCGACCTCTACGAGTGCGACGAGACTCAACATCTCTAAGATACATGGAACAAAAAGACAAGCACTCATCCACCAAATACGCTTTAGCAATAGAACCTTCAGGATGATCCTTATTATGAACATAGCGCTTCAGTGTTTGTAAATACCTATCTATAATTATAATACAAAACACAAATTATTATAATTGCTAATAAAAATTATCATTATAAATTAACAAATTTTATAAAGATTTGTTAATTACCGTTCAATTGGATACATCCATCTATATTGAACAGGCCTTGCAATTGCTGCTTCATCTGCCAAGTGAACTGGGAGGTGCATCATTACATCAAAAAATACAGGCGGGAATATCTTCTCCAATTGACATAATGTCAAGGCAATTCTTGAATTCAATTGCTTGAAACCTTCCTCGGACTCCTTCTTGCTACACAATTGTCTGAAAATGACACTTAACTCTAATAATATCATAATAATAGATTTAGGCAAAACGGCACGTATTGCAAGTGGGAGTAACTGCTGCATTAAAACATGGCAATCGTGGCTTTTCAATCCATGTATTTTTCGTTCATTCACATGCACACATCGCGACAAATTTGATGAATATCCATCGATAACCCGAATAGTAGACAACACTTCAAAAAATGCAGTTTTTTCTTCTTTTTTCAACGTGAACAATGCTGGAGGTCGAAATGTTCTATTTCCTTCCCTACGCGGACCATGTCTTATGTTCAAGATTTCAAGATCTTGCACGTGCAGCCAATCCATCCTTAGACTTTTTATCTATATCTAACAATGTTCCCACTACATTGTCACATATATATATTTTTTCAATATGCATAAAATCAAGATTGTGTCTAATCAACAAATGCCTCCAATAAGATAGTTCATAAAAAATAGATTTCTTCTTCCACTGACTCTTAGTACTTGTACTACTCTCAGTTCGTTTTTTGCGTTGCCCAACTGAAGCATCTGTCTTTGGCTTTCCAAAAGTAAATCTCAAAGTAGAAAGTTCTTCAAGACATTGTAAACTAGTCCACTGCCTTGGTGCACTACGATGCTCCCACCGACCATTAAAAGATGTGGTTTGCCTTCGAAACCTATGATCAACAGGAAGAAAGCATCGATGCCCCAAATAGGAAATCTTACGACTCGCTGGCAAGTAAATAGATTCTTTATCATGCATGCAATGTGGACAGGCTTTATATCTATGCGTACTCTATCCTGATAACATTCCATAAGCTGAAAAATCACTTATAGTCCATAAGACGGCAGCTTTCATCATAAAATTGGAATACGCATCATAAGTAAGAATGCATACCTCCCACAGCTCATTTAACTCATCAATCAATGGACGCATGTACACATCAATCTCTTTACCGGGACTGCACGGTCCTGATATTAACATAGACAACAACAAATTCGATTGCTTTATACACATCTAAGGCGGTAAATTGTAAATTGAAAGCACCACAGGCCATGTGCTATGGTCTTGCCTCATTTTTCCAAAAGGATTAAATCCATCACTGGCCAACCCTAATTGGACATTTCGAATTTCTGATCCAAACTCCGGATATAAATTATCCAAATGCTTCCATGCTAGAGAATTTGAAGGATGTCTCATAAACCCATCCTTAGGACATTCATTTGCGTGCCACCTCATATGTTCAGCCGTATGCTTCGACATATACAACCGCTGCAATCGTGGTTTTAAAGGAAAATACCACATAACCTTAGCTGCGATTTTTTTTTCTAGAGCCATCATCTTCATTGACATTTTTATATCTTGATTCACCACAAACTGAGCATGCGGTCAACTCTGTAGTGTCTTTCCAATAGATCAGACAATTATTGGGACACGCATCAATCTTTACATACGTCAAACCAAAGTCATTTATAAGGTTTTTTGCCTTATAACAAGATTCAGGCAAACAATCTCTATCAGGCAACATTTTTTTAATTAACTCAAGTAACGTGGTGAAGATGCAGTCCGACATTCTTGCTAAACACTTGATCTGATACAATCTTACCATTGCCTCCAATTTTTTAAATTCCTTACAACCTGGCCAAAAATCTTGATCTGCCTCTTCAAGTAACTTAAAAAAAGTCTCGACCTCTTCCGGACGCCCTTCCTCAGAAAAGGGTTCAGTAGACGGCCCAACACCTTCTTCCATTAATGGTTGGACAAATACATCATTAAGAACATCGTGAATACCAGTTAACCGATCTCCTGTTTCAGTAAACGACCCAACACCTTCTTCTCCAATCCCCATATTTTGCTCTCCAATTAAAGGTTCCCCGTGATGTCGCCACGAAGAATTTTTGTAATCTTTATCCATATCATACAACACAAGATGTTCGATAATAGTTTTTCTAACAAAAGTATATCGATTACAACATCTTTTGCAAGGACATCTAAACTTATTCGGGCCAACACCATTTGCAACTTCTTGATCCAAAAACAAATTAATTCCATCTGTATACGCTTCCAAATTTCACGATAGTGTCAACCAATTCTTTTCCATGTTTTACCACTGTCGAGAGCAAATATTATGTTGAAACTAAGATGCCTACAATCTTTCAATCCCTATCATGTAGGCATAACTATTAGAAATTTCAATCCCTATCTTTCAACCTCGAACTATCACAATTGCAATTTAATTTCCAACACCTATCAAAGTAAAACAAATTAAAAATACAATAAAAGGTTAACAAAAATATGTTTATCTACATGTTTGATTATTTATTAAATTTAAGTTTTGTATATCCTTATAGCAATTAGAGTGAAATATTTAATTAATTAACATAATATATACCTATATTACCAAAATATTACCAATTTATGGTATATTAAATATTGTCAATTTAACATAAATATTTACAAATAATATTTATCTCAATTTCTTCATAACAATTTAAGTAAATCAAATAAACTAATGAAACACAAATATTCCTAATTTATCTTACTAATGAAATTAAAATCTCTAAATAAATAATCTTGTGTGTTAAACAAACAATTTAAACATCAAGAAGTTCAGTAATAAAACTTGAACTATTGAAGAATTTCGTCATCGATCTATTCTTTACGTAGTCAGCCAACTAAATAAAGCCCTGCAAAATCAAATAAAAAAATAAAAATAAGTCACGAAATGCTTGATGAAGAAAGAAATAGAAGATGAAAAGTATGGAAGCAAAAGAAATGAAAAAGATGAAGTGCTTGATGAAGAAAGAAATAGAAGATGAGAAGTATGGAAGGAAAAGAAATGAAGAGAAGAAAAGGATTGAAGTTTGAAGATGATGATTGAGGATTGAAGATGAAGAAGAGAGATATATGAATAAACAACAAACTGAAAAGCTTTACGCGTAAAATAATAAAATATTTAATTTATGTTGGTTATATCCGCCAGAATATTAAAATAATAACTGCCAGAACACTAAAATATTAAAAAAATTAATTTTTGTCGATTATAACTGCCACCTTTTCCTTAAAAACCGCCAAAAAGTGTTAAACATGTTAAAAAAAAAGAATTCAAAATTACTGAGGGTTATAATAATTTACGGTTAAATCCGCCAGGAAAAATCTGACAAAAATTTATTTCAGATATATCCGACATAAATTAACTTTTATCTGACACAAAATAAATTATGTGTCGGATATCTTTATTCGTCATAATAATTTAATAACCGTCACCATCGTCCGACACCTAAAGCTAATATTGTAGTAGTGCATTAGGTTCAGGTATTGGTTGTAAATTTGGATCAAGAACATAGGCAATTTTCAGTGCCGTTGACATCCAACTATCTTGTCATTCCATCGTATGAAATTGGTTCCATCAAACTTGTCGAGTTTCCAAAAAGCACCGCCGTTCATTGCAGACAAAGCCATAGTTTTTGACATCTTCTCCATTACAAATATCACTTTAAGATTGTTAGTCTAAGGTTGAGAATTTTACAGAAAAATGACTTTGAGGCACTTTAATACTTTTTCCTTAAAGTGATATTTGCCCCCACTCTAATATGAGTTTGCTAACGGGTCTAAAGCAAATCACTTCCCAGATACAACAGAGTTTGGAATTTTAGTTTAGTAAGAACTGAAATTCCCTTAAAATCTTCTAAATGGAAACTATATGATCTAGATGGAGAGAAGGAGAATAAGAAACTGTTGTTTTGAAATGTATATTTGAACATGCAGCCACTGTGGTCTATATATATATTATATGGTACTCATTAAACTTAGTTTGAAGTGTGCATAGAAAAGTCACATCCTTCAATTGAAAGTGTGTGAAGATCAAATAGATATTTTCAGCATCCTTCCATTTCCACCGAATGGATGCAACCTTGCTGCCTTTTCATATATGTGCCTCTTAGCAAAAATGCATAACCTTCTGATTCAATAACCAAATGACATATCCCTTAGTTGTGCTTCTTCAATCCAAGAGACACGGCACTTAGGTTTAATAGCCAAAATCTCATTTTCTGTACACACAACACCATATTATATATGTATGTGTGTGTGTGTATTAATGAAATACACCAACGGGTAACGCACAATATGTGTCTCGACTGCCTAAGTCACTACCCTTAAGTTTTGAGAGTAATCATCATCATGCAGTTGATGATGAACATGATAGCAACAATGGCGACAACGGAATCTTTTGGACCGAGGATTTGGAAGATGGTAAAGCACAATGTGTCTCGACCCAACTGATATCAAAATCTGAAGATATACTGTCTATTTCAACCTTAAGTTCTGAGAGTAATCATCAGATTGTGGTGGATGATCATCATGGCAACAACAACAATGGCGGCGAGGGATCTCTTTAGGATGAAGTGTTGGAGCATGCAAAGGAAGTGAATAACACTAATAATCCCAACGGATACTACAGTTACTTAGCGAAAATCAATAGCCCCTTATGGTCACTAAGATGGAATTTTCAAAATTATTGACGAGTTTTGTTCACCAATCTCGATCATGATGTTAGCGCTAATGTTTTTTTTTCCTTCCTTTTACTTAAAATTTTAGACATTTACAGGTGACGCTTCTGTTTTTTTTATATATTTTTTTAAACATTTAATAAATGCAATTGCATCGCCGTTCTCATTAACTAGACCCCAATATGCTACCATGGCATTCCCAAACGAATAACGCGATGCCAGAGTGAATCAAATCGATCGTATATCAAGCATAACTTCAGTTATGATAACTAAATAACCTATTTTAAATAAGTAATAAATATTTTAAAAAATCTTAGTTCTATCAGACAGTATGAACTAAAATAATGAAGTGTAATAGGGGAAATTGTTCAATCACATCTATTCTATTCTCCCGATCAAATTCGGTTGCGAGCTGGCATATGCCCGCATTTACAAGTGCGTAATTAGCTCAATAATTATTATGTCTGTGCGTCACAGAAGCGTAACCCCATAATTGATTGTAAATACTCCACCAACAAAAGTAAGGAAAACTTTTTGTACTTTTTGATTGACAACATGATGAAAATAAAACCGAAAATACGATATAATTTTTGTTTAAATAGTTTCATAAAACCCAAACATCTAAAAGAAATACGGTGTTCATCTTGGCATCATCAAGTTGAAGTGCGGGGGGTTGAGGCCGAGGGAGTTGCCTGGTTGGGTGGGGTTGGGGTACGGAGCTGGCCGGTGGCGGTGGGCATGGGGAATGGTTATGTGTTATACCGTTCAAAAGTCGATATTTTTAATTGTCTTATTAGAAATTTGCCCATTTTTTGTCTTATTAGAAAGGGTGATGCTAAATAATACATTTAAATTATATTTGGATAAATTATACTTTAACACCTTAGGTTTGGGGTCGATTTTTAATTCCTTACAACATTTTAAAAACATTTCATTTTCTTACCTTAAGTACTATTTTATTTCAATATAATACATCCGTTACATTTTTCATCTATTGGTCCGTTAAGAGCTAACATGGCTGCCACATTTATGTCACGTGACAAAAAATAATAATTTTTTAATCCATTTAAAATATTATAATATTTATCCTATTTATAAATATTTTAAAAAAAGAAGATGAAACCCAACAACCCATTCCACCGGCCATCCTCCACTCTCCTCACTATCTCTCTCGAGCCCCAAACCCCCCAAAATCTCCAGATCCAAAACCCACAAAATGTAGCTCCGCCGGGCCTGTCGGCGCCTTCTTCCTCACACTCACAGTCCTCACCACCCTCATTGAAGTGCACAACATCACGCACCGCCAATCCCCTTCTACCATGTTATCAAACACCTTCTCCGACCTTTCTGACTACCTGACCTCCTTTTCGTTCCCCGTCTGAAGCCTCTGAAATCCTAAAATCGGTAACCAGCCCCGACCTCGCCGTCAAATTCTTCCGATTTTGCCCCCCTCTCCCCTAATTTCCACCATGACGCCTTCACCTGCAATCGAATCTTCCTCATCCTCTCTAAGTCCACCTTCCCCGCCCAATTCGACCTAGTTCTTTTGATCCTCCGTGACATGGACTGCTCTAGCATACGTGGCAACATCTCCACCATCAACATCCTCATTTGGGTTTTTGGGGGGGGGGGGGAGGGTTTGGGTTGCAGGGAATGTGTGGGCTTTTTGGATGGGAAGGGAGGTGAAGAGAGTGAAGGAAAGGGAGAAGGGGTCGAGGAAAATGGTTTTAGCTTATGGGGGAGGTGGGATGGGGTAGGGCGAATGAGAGGGTGTGGGTTGGGGGGAATGGTTTCTGAGTTTGATTGGGTATTTTTTTTAATATTTATAAATAGGAAAAATAATATAATATTTTAAATAAGTAAATGTGGCAGCCATGTCAACTCTTACTGGATCAATGGATGAAAAATGTAACAGATGTATTATATTGAAATAAAATAGTACTTCAGGTACGAATGTAAAATGTTTTAAAGATGTTGTAAAGAATTGAAATCGATCCCAAACTTGAGGTGGTAAAGTGTAATTTTCTCATTATATTTTGTGAATAGCATGATGTGGTAGTTGATGGTTTTACTTCTTATTTAAATCATAAAAAATCCAACTTAATTGTCACATCATGTTCCTATAAAATATGGTTTAAAAAAATACTCCATTGTTGTAGGCATAATTTACTGAACAATTATGGTGGCCATAGAGAGAGGGGTGCAGCGACAATAGAGAGAAGAAGAGAGAGATGTGTAATTGTAAGGTGTGTTTGATTCACCCCATTGTGCCTCTATTTATAGTAGTAGGATAGGTAAAAACCTTTCCCTTTAGGATTACAACATTTAATAGGTAATCTACTCCTAATAGGAATATAAGATACATTCCTAATCTACTAGGATTTACACAATCACATTCCTATTCTAAATAGGTCTGCAACACTCCCCCTTAAGTGTGTAAATACTCAAGTAAATGGTGCATCAGGTCTTCAGTGATGAAGTAGGTACAGTTGATGAAGTCGTTGGCACAATGAGCGAATGCGAATCTCAAATCAACGGAAGAATGCATAAAAAGTAAAACTCACAAAATCTCGCTATGGTAAAACCCAAGGGAGGAAAAACCCATAGTCTAAAGAGAAAAGTGAGAAGTTGCATTAAGTCACAAATATACGTCATTTGGACGCAAGTAGAAGAGCTCATAAGGGTATGATTAGCCCAGGATGGGTGCCTCGTTAAAACCTAGTTAGGTAGCAAAAACCCAGTGGGAAAAATGCTCCTAATCGTAGGGAAAAATAGTACATTAAGATCAAGTGAGTATACTTCTGGATACTGCCCCTGAGTTTGACATAACTTCCAAATGAGAACTACAAACATTGCATATGATAATTAGGCATACCAATTCCTCGGACAAGCTTCTGGAAGGTTGACTTCGGCAGTGACGTCGTGTAGAGGTCGGTAAGGCTGTCTGGGATCGGCTTGCATGACTTCAATCTCCTGATGCTTTGCTGATGTAGATGTAAACGCAATATGTCTTGGTGTTGACTTTGTTGATGTATCATGGCTTGGTCGGGTTAATACATTCGGCATAGTCTTCATGGATTGTTGTTAGGACTCAACGATGGATGAAAACACAGCAAGTACTACGAACATGCTCAACAAGAACTCCTAACCATGTCTCACTTGTGGCCTAGTGAAGTGAGGTGAGTCTTGGAACGATTCGAAGATTTCGCAACTAAGGTCATATCATGGACCTCCAAGATATTGTGATATCCCTAACGGTAAAGACATAACCATTTGGGGATTTTGCTTTGTGCGGGTTTGATAAGTAACCAGCGTCAACATAATAACAAGGCAAACATCATTTCGAGGATCAGGGGGGTCAGATCTACTAAGATGCGTTGGGATTTGCCCTCATAATACCTTAAGGGTACGTCTTTAATACCAATTCAGTGGTTGTGTGTAGGGGCGGTGCTGCATCTTTACCAAGATCAACAGCGAAATAGATGTCCTGTCTAAATACAATGAGCTAAGTACAATGAAGCGCAAAGTTGAACTTGGATATGGAATTTCAGATTCCATAACCTCTTCAAGGGTCTCATTTGTATATGACGTATGGACGACCAAAGGTATACTCAAAAGTAACACGTTCGGAGTGTAGTTCGACTGGTAGACCAAGGTACCGTTAGAACAACGCTTTGAACTTCAGGTCAATGCATAAACAAGTTTTCCTAAGATCCTTCATCTCAAATTCCATCTTTAGGTGCGAGGTAGTTTTCTTAAGTTCTTCCAGAGTCTTAGTGAGATTCGTGTTAACGATATAAACTGTAACTCTAGCAATTTGGAATAAGACTTCATAATTTAACATGCAAGGGCATAATTCATATCCCTGACTGATCAAACAAGCACTTAAAACGGGTATACCACATCCGTTGAATTTAAGTGAACGCCTCAAAACAAGTTAAGAGGGTGTTCCGTGGTTTTGGAACTTTTTGAACCAGTCCATGTAATTCTTCGGGAACTTACATGTAAATCTCCGTATATATATCCCCATGGAGAAAACACTAACCACATTTCATAATGCTGCTATCAATCACAGGACGCTTGAGAGAAACCTTGCGCCGTAAGGCGTGCATCATATCGCACTATTTCATTCATCTCATAACGCTTCCTTTCCCACTTGTAACATAATATGGTTACCTTGGGTAGTGTAGGAACGACAGGTCCAATACACACTTTGGTAAGGAATTTGACCTAGATTGTAATCTCAGTTGTCCAATCAGTTCTATGTTGTGACTTAATCAACGAAACACGGTTCGATATCATCGCTTTTCATTTATGTCGGTAACTACCATATAAGTGAAAACATCATCGATGATAATCTCATTTCAATTCCATTTTTCTCATCCAAACTAGTATACTGGACCAAGAACTTCATGTCTTGGGAGTAATCCGGATTAATCTCATGATATGGAAATGATTTGAGACAGCGATCGAGTTTAGATTCATAGTTGTGCCTTGTCTTCCTCTTCTAGGGAAGTGAATCCTACGAACCAAATGATTGGCTATCTGCCGTTGTACCAGACCGTCCAACAGGGGCGTCCAAACCGTCTAACAGGGGTGGCACACCCTCTAGGGATGTTGACTCGACGTCCGTTAAGTACATTTATCCTTGCAGGCATATTTGCAGCTGGTATATAATCTCGTCACTTTTAGCTAGATCAGAGGAATGCGTCTGGAGCAACATTCTGAAATCTAGAATTCATCGCACTTGCTTATCACACTTGTGCGGTATGAGGATTGAGATGAGACATAGTGGCCAACGTCCACGCAACTTCGCATGCAAGAGCTCGAAGATTGTCTCATTAAAGTGACAACCCGAAAATGAGCGGTAAAGAGATCGCATGCAAGGGCTCGAAGAGAGCTCGTGTGAAGGAGAATCATGATCGACAAAAGATACACATCCTTCTTTGAGGACCCATGGTGGTACGTTGCGGCGACGCAACTTGGCACATGGAATGCACACCCAAATGCGTAAATATGAAAATCGTCAGGTTCGTACCCAGTAACCAACTGTAACGTCATATAGGTTGGGTGGCAATGGGCCTCAAGGCAGACCAACATAACTGCGTACAAGATTGCATAGCCCTAGGTAGAAAAATGAAAACTTGGTACTTTTACCAAAATTCAGGCGATCACTTAAATTTGCGCTTTATGATCACTTGGCGAGGCTATTTGGGGTGAACATGGGAACTCAATGTTCAATTAGAAACCCAAAACAACATGCAATACTTTATCGAAAACCGTCGATATAAACGCTCTGGCATTATTCAATCTCCAGGACCTTAAGGGATAAGTAGGGTGGTGAACCCTTAATCGACCATGAGGTTTAGCAGTAATGTGTGGACAAACATGTGACCAATTTGTCGATTCATCAATCAAAACCATAAGTTTTTATATGGTCCGCATTTTGATTGGATTAGTCCATATATATTCCCTTGAATCCACTGTGGAAATGAGGTGATTTCGTATCTTTGCGAGGAATGATATAGAAAATCAATTTCCTTAATGAGCAGGCTTGGCAAAGTGTGCTTGTAGGCACAAGATCCTTACTTTGGGTAAGGAGATGCGTTGTAACATCATTATTCGAGCTAAGTGTCCCAAAAGGTCATGCCAAAGCAAGAAAACTGCTCAATCACCAAGCTTCAGGCCGGGCACATGTGGTGTATACCCAGTTGGAAAACAACTCATTGGCCCCAAATCAAAGCTTCAGGCTCATTTTTGGAGGTGGTGCAAAGACATTTCACTCTATTTTCTTCAGTGGTTTCATTTATGATCATTGTCATCTCGAATATCCTTAAAAACTCAACGTCAGGGAGAATTTAAGGTCCCTTAAATGGTGATGTAGTACCATTCATACAACGAGGAGCGTGCCAATGCTCTTAATCAAGTTGGATAGACCTGAAGTCGTTGTTAGAGATGTGATTTAGGTGTAAAGTTAGTGTGCGTAGTACGCATTCGTCCAGACAACTAACTTCCCCACATTCCTACCTAATCACTTGTTTAATTGAATCGGTCACATGTACTAAGAAACATGATTCAATTAACTCATATTCGAGGACAATATCAATAAGATTATCCATAAGTAAAACACACACCAAACTTGAATCCAAGAACATGGAAAAATGTTCACAAAGTAAATGGTTTACTAAGAGGATTCGGCCAACAAAGCCATCCGTGTCAAAATTCTGCTCTTCCAATGGTGTTCGGTGGAGCAAAATTAATCTCACATATTGACTACGAGAATGGTACTCTTTAACAACATTAGGGGTGGGCGCGGTTTGGTTTGGTGCGGTTTTAAGTGAAACCAAAACCAAAACCGCAAGTTTTTGCGGTTTGGTTCGGTGCGGTTTTGAAGCTAAAACCAAAATGAAACCAAACCATTTGGTTCGGTTCGGTTTGGTTTCAAACGATTTTGGTTTGGTTTTATTGTTTGAAAAACCTTGAGTAATAAGTCGACGGCATCTCTCTTGGAATATGGAAGAAAAGACTATACTTAAGGTTAGCCATCAGGTGAACATGTATAATAAAAGCATATGGACAAGAATACAAACCTAAAGAAACTGTCCTTATAGTCGAACCAGAATGGTTGAATGGGATCATCAAGGTGTCAGCCTCCAACAATGTAAGCATAGCCATCAGGTGCACGACAGATAGTATTTCAAACCAGGAGTTTGCCACACATGACATGCTTCCTGCAACTCGTTACATTTGATCAAACTCAATTGCATGACAAATTAATGACAAATACTCCAGGTTATCCCAAAGGTGTTAATAAAATAAGCTAGTTTTTGATGGTATGGTTACCTGTTTTCCATCCTTCAAATATTTCCACTTGAATTCAACCAATCCCTCCAGACCATATTCTGTTACATTTTATATGCAAATTAGCATTTGTTTGTGAGTGTAAAGGAGAGAACAGGGGAAGGGGTGGTAGGAACTAGGAAGTTCCAAACCTTTCTCAGTGAGCCCAATTAAAATAAACAAGTACTCCTCCAATGATCACCGATCGCCACATTTTCTGGATCAATTTCTATTGCCTCATCCTCCGACTTCTCAGGGGAGTCACCTGTCGAAGAGAGAGCAACCCAACTATGTTTGCTAGATTCTTCAAATTTTGACTGAAACATAAAAGAAAAGTAAGCAACAACAACGATTAACAACAGTTAAAAAAATCATCTGATAAGCATCTCATTTTTATATCACAAAAACAGGATAAGTCTGACAATGTGCACTTATCAGGAAACACAAATTACAACATCAATGGACATCATTGTTTACAGAACAGAATATCTCGACCATATTATCAAAGAAGCCACAATTATATTACATGATGCAAAAAAGAATTAGAACTTCCAACTAACAAAAGAAATTCGAATAACTTAATTATTTCACCTCATAAACAACCACCTAAAGATCCATATAGATTAAATAACGAAGAATAGCATGAAATCTGAAGAAAAATCTACCATAAAAGATAGGAAGTAACAAAATCATCAAACGAAACATTTATCCATATACCTTGTCATAGAAACATAATCATACAACAAAATCGAAATAAAATCAAGAGTAGGTGAATGAATATATGAAGGGAAATTGAAACCATGTTAAAAAGAATAGGAAACTTCAATAAATTTCACAGAATCTGCATGCCAGAACTCAAAATCATAAACATGCAAAATCAAGTCCAAATCCCCTTTTGATTCAAAACCCAACCCTAAACCTAACCCTAAAATTAATCTCAAATCTATAAGTAAATTTAACTACAAGTTATAAACCATAGTTCTTACCATATTAGCACTCTGAAATTTAGAAGTTAGGAGCTGGAAAGCCTGGATTTGGAATGAAGAGGAAAGGAAGCCGAGCCGTCGAAGGGGAGAGGACTGGAAGAAGAGTGTAGTGCAGGAGATAGAAGTCAGAGAACATGAAACAAAGGCACGGACTAAAAGAGAGAAATAAAGGCTAAAGCCTTACAGGGTTATTCTTACCCTTAGTGCACGGACCAATTAGAATAATTTAATATTTAATAAAGGTTTGCGGTTTCGGTTTCGGTTCGGTTTCGGAGGGCCGAAACCGAAACCAAACCGTTTTTTCCCTATACGGTTCGGTTTCAAACCGAACCCGTTTTGAAACCGCAAAACCAAACCGTTCGGTGCGGTTCAATTTGGTTCAGGTTTCGGTTGCGGTTTTCGGTTTCAAGTGCCCACCCCTAAACAACATTGGTAGGGGCACGAACAGGTGCATAACCAATGATCTATTCCATCGAGATTGAAGTAGATTCTGCAGGGTTAAGGTTCGGGAATACTATCCCTTATTCTTGAAGTTTTAGGTCTTAGGTGCCAAGGATCACGCTTCGGGCATGATGCCACACCTTGGCAGGCCCTGATTCTATCATATGATTGTGGTAGTAATCAGATCCGAGAATTTGGTAAACTTTCGCTTTCTACACTTGTTGCTTCAGGAGTAAGTTAGAAATAAGGAAAGACGAGAAAAGTATTCTCTAGTCAAAATTCAATCGGATTTATAAACTTCAGAATTGTACTCATTCATGGACGTAATCATGGTATGCTTCAGGCAATATCTTTCATGATTAAACGGTTTGTAGAAGCGAGCCAAAGAGCCATGGAATCCTCGTTTGGAGGTATTTCCATTTGTAATGCTTCAGGCATAAGTCTTCGAATGAAGATCATGACGGAGGCTTATTCAGCTCTTCCATGCCATTGTTGGCTTCAATGGTTTCTCAGCTACTTTAATAGTCAAGTGGAGATTCACGTCTTGTACCGCACATAAAGTGGTTTCTATTAGAAACGTCCCAAAATAAGAGAAATCAAACATGTGACGGTTCGACAATCCATTGAATTTGGAGGGAACAAGATTGTGATTGGTGCTATGGGGGAGGAATCATCCATAAGCATCAAAGTTCGAATATTCGAGTTCTAAGACATGGTTTTCATGAAAAACGTTGGGTTTTCATGGGTGTATTGTTTGATGAAAACTTCGGGTTTCAAAGGCACTAAATTCGAAACTACATGTTCAATTTAGTTTATGAACGTTTAGTTCATAAAAGAGAGGTTCCTGCAAGAACACAGAATGCAATATACAACTAAGTGTAGTGGATTTTGAGGTTCTTTGGGAACTCAAGTGTGAGTGCTTCGGGACTACGAAAGTGAGTCAAAGGTTCAAAAAAGAGAAATAAATTATTGAATCATTAATGTCCAAAAGTGATCTTCAGGTCAATAATTTTGAATTCATTATCAGATTAATGGAATGCAGGTCACTTTTAATTAATTTAATAGATCGGGACCATTCGGGGTTGATCGTAGAAGCAAAAATAATAATAACATTTGGGTTAAAATTATTTTAAAATGCCAAAAAAATAGCATTAGGTCGAAAAAGGGATGCAGCTCAACACACTTTGGTTGGCTGCAATACACGGCCCTGCAAAAACAAATTGCAGGCCTTTGGGCTTGGGTTAGGCTACATGGCCCGGGGGGGGGGGAGGGGAGGGCAGCCCATGCAAGAAAGCAAGTTGCAATTTCAGCAGGAAGGGGGTCGAGACTTGAGCATAACCCAGCAAGCAGCACAGGCTTGCTACAGGCAGCCTAATTGCTTGGGACCAGGCCCAGCAACATATGGGTTGCTGGTGATTGGACCATGGGTGCTAGGGGAGAGCCTAGCAAACGGCTGCGGGCCGTGCTTATCGATCGTCTAGGGCTACATGCCCAAAATCAAACCGAACCCAGGCCAAAGAGGCCAAGTTATCCTTGTTCGCTGCTAGCCCAACGGGCTGCAATCGGGGTCAGATGTCAAAACAACATCACCCTTGCATTTTGCTTGACGTAGTTGGTCTTCAGGCCAGTGTGAAGGTCCACGGTGATGGTGTGGCTGTTGTGCCGCACTGTTCCAAAAAAAAAATTAAAGTTTTTTGACACCCTTAGGGTTTAGGAAACCCTAAATTGCTGCCAATTTATTTTCAATTCTTTGACTCACAAATTCCACATAGCATAATTGCGTAATGCATGAAACAAATATATGAACATATACAATATATATATATATATATATATATATATATATATATATATCGAAAGGAAAATATAAACATAGGGGGTTCATGCATCATGGGAAATGCTTTCATGCTTCAAGGTCATTTCAAATATCTTACTTTATTTTAAGCGTTCCTGATTGGCAAAAAACTTACAAAAGCCTTTGAATTTGTAGAAGATCCTTCTCAGAAAGCTGAAATTGCGTCTCCAATGCATTGTATCACGTTCAACAAAGAAAAATTAAATTGAATGAATAGCATGTAGATCAATTCAAAATAATAATAAATTAATCTCAAAAAGAATAATTAAAACATAATACTCGTCTAATTGAAGAATAAACTCTCTTTAACGTAGCGTCAAGAGCGTGCTGATAATGTGTTGTAGGCATAATTTACTGAACAATTATGGTGGCCATAGAGAGAGGGGTGCGGCGGCAATAGAGAGAAGAAGAGAGAGATGTGTAATTGTGAGGTGTGTTTGATTCACCCCATTGTGCCTCTATTTATAGTAGTAGGATAGGTAAAAACCTTTCCCTTTAGGATTACAACATTTAATAGGTAACTCCTAATAGGAATATAAGATACATTCCTAATTTACTAGGATTTACACAATCACATTCCTATTCTAAATAGAACTGCAACATCCCTAACATTTTTCTATTCAAAACTACTGACTTTTTATACAAGTACCTACTTCTCAGTGTAGGTTAATTACAAATTGGTAAAGAAATTGATAGAGGGAATAAAACAAAATAAAATAACTGAAATATATTTTTTCAATTGAAATACTCGAGTTATTATTTAAAGTGAAAGGGAAGAATCTATAACCACATCATACGGTTTAAAAACATGATCTTCTTAAAATTTTCTTATTGAAAAACTGTCAACTTTGTATACAAATGGCTACTTTTCAATATAAGTTGATTTCAGACTAGTAAAGAAATTCATTAAGCGAACAAAACAAAATGAAATAAATGAAAGATATTTTCCCAATTGAAATTGTCGAGTTATTATTGTAAGTGGTTTAGTTGCGTCCATCTATGGACAGAGATAGAAACACTTTTTAGTGGAGGCAACTTTAAATGATAAAATAAGTTGAAATTTGATACAATGTTATCAACTTAATTATTATTCAACTATATGATTTTGAATGACTGATGTTTAAAATGCTAAAATTGTAAACAATTAGCTAAATAAAAAGTTACATGACTGAGAAGGGTGAGATAGTAGGAATCATATAGAACATGAGAGGAAACCTTATTTTTTTTAGTTAGAGCAATTTTCCATTGCATGAGGAGTTGAATGATGACAGCTGTCTCAGATATACATATGCTGAATTCATCCACGTATCCATCACATGTCATTATAACCCCCATTGTATTACAAAATCTGTTGCTATTGATAACAGCAGGGATGTCGATAATCTTATCTTATATGATGTGTAGTGTACCTTTCAATTTGACCCACATTACGTTCTTTGCATTTTTGCATTTTACCCTTTTTGTCTTTTTTTGCTACCACTACAAACTTCGGTAGGGATTTGATGCAAATGAGTATAGATTCTCTCTGGATTTGAAAAAAGGAGTCTAAGGATCAAATAATCTCGACTATTAAAATTTAATTAAACGACTACAATTATTAAAATTTTATAAGAATTTTCTGTTTATAACTGTTTGATCGATTTTTAATAATTTAAATCATTTGATCCTTAAACTATTCTTTTAAGATCCGCAAAGGAACTTTACTCGATGCAGATGATATTGACAGAAAAACAATCGTGTACGTATGGAAAACAAATGTGGCGATAAGTCAAAGTTTTGTCGAATATATCCAAGATAATGTGACTCATTTGAAAGAAAAGATATTTAAGTGATTTGTTAGCATTTAATTTAGCTTCTGGGTCAACGTACGATGACATGAAAATAGACACCCACTGGCCACTGCTCACTGCCCACTGCTTCACTATATTATTTGTCTCACTATAATTGGTGATTGAAACCAAATTGTCGCCAGAGGAGACATCGGCTACTAAAAGTCCAGTATGGTGGTCCCATCGGCTTATTAATGATTTTTTGTTCATTCATCTAGTCTTATTAATCATCATCTCTATGGTCTAATATTGGAGTGCAGAAGTTTGATCATAGAGAATTAGTATTGTAATGTGCAACATGTTTATAGAGAGTATAATTTTGCAGCTTACAGGCTATCCAAGTTGGGTTTAAACAGCGAGATGGATTCAAGAGCTTGTAGAGCCTCTTTCTTGCTTACTTCAAACTCTTTCGGATGACTGCTCTGGAGTTACTACATCTAAATTAGTTGTTTCTTATTGTTTTTTTTTTTTTTTTTGCTTTTCTTCTTCCATGTCACTGGAAAAAAAAATAAAAATAAAAATAAGAGTCAAACAAAAGTGGCTAAGAATCATAATTTGAGAAAGGTGGAAAAAATTGAGAACTCGCAGGATATAGTCCTTGAAATCAGGAATAAAAATAAGAGTGAATGGTCGATTTATTCTCTGACATATAACCTCATTGAAAATTAGATTTATGAATTAATTTTTTCAGTAAAATAAATTTATGAATTCATTAAAATTTGCTAATTACATCCTTAACATTCTTTTCAAAGCTATTTTTATCCAATTTTTCTTCAAATTAAGTGTCACATTTTAAAGGATATTGCAGCCATTTTCTTGCGTATAAGCTCTTAATGTTGCATATATGTTGCGAATTTAAAGTATAATTTATCCTTCAAAGTTAATTTCATAAACTATTTTTTCTAAGGAAATAAGTCCTTAAATTATGAAAAACTACTAATATACTTTGTAAAGTGTATTACATGCAAGTCATGTGACTTAAATTGATGAAAAAATGAATAAAATAAATTTGAATATAATATTATGGATGTAATTGGAAAATTTTATTAGATTGAAGAATTTTTCTGAAAAAAAAGTTTAAGAATGTAATTGTCACCCAAATAATATTTTAATAACTAAATCGATAGTTCATCCTAAAAATAAAGTTAGAGAAAATGAATAGAAAAGAAGTAAATTGGAATGCTGTATGAAAAGAGCGGTACATGCCAAACCCTAGCAATTGTGGTTTTTAATATATTTTAAGCCAATGGGGACCCCAATATTTTTAATATGGAGCCCACGTGCAATTGCAATGCGACCGTAAATCAAATCAGATAAAAACATTTACATTGGACCGACAAGCCTAAATGTCGACCGCAAACGATTAGATTAATTGTCATCGTGGTGATAAAGCATTCAAAAAATAACACCTGGGGTAATACATTAAAATTCAAACTTTTGTGGTGAAAACTGTAAGCAAATTTAATATAAAAGTGGAATTTTCATTAAATTTTTGTTAGATGCAGGGAGAAAAATGTCCATCACCACTCTTTTTCTATTTACTTTTTTCTCTTCATCATCTACCCCCTCTCTTTAATTGTAGGTTCGTCAAATCTCTGTTAGCAGCAGCACAACAAAATTGTGGGAATGGGGAGCTTGCCGTCTTTGTCGTCTCCGGCTTTGCCATCTATTTTCCAGGTTCAACAACTCCGCCAATTAACCCATATCTCGCTCTCCTCCAAAGCCACAGGTTAAAGCTGGAGACAACAATGGAGTTCTCGATGCGGAGGAGAAGAAGAAGCCTGTTATTATTTCTGCATGTTTTGATGACCTCTAACACGAACCACATAGAGAAGTTCAAGAGATATGAAGCTAACAATAGCCGTTGGTTGAATGTATAAAATACTTCTCAAAGAAGAACCGAGGGCAACATCTTCGATGAGAGTGTGATAATAGATCAGGTGACTAGTAAAACTATGTAGACTTGAGTTGACTAGTAAAACTATTTTCTCTCCTTTTTTTCTTCACGTAGTTTCACAATCGAATGCCTAAATATATATATATATATATATATATATATATATATATATATATATATAATATAATGTTCAACCCATTCAAATATATAAAATTCAAAGAAAATATATTATAAAAATATGACCATGTGGCTCACTAGAGTGGAGAAGCCACAATGGCCCGCTAGCTAGGGTGTCCTTGTCCTCCACAGAGACGAGCCGACCAAGGGTTCTCTTCTCGAATTGGTGTAGCTGTTTTGTCGTTTTACTTAGTGAGTGTTATTATCGCGCTACTGCAGTGGTTGGATGTAGTCTTTGCCATTATCAATGAGTTATGTGCTCACGTCAACAATGACTTTACGTGGTCTCACTCTTTTACAATAACTTATGTTTCAGCGGTGACCTGTGTGTTGAAGGTATAGGTTTGTTACGTCAATTGGTTTATTTATTTATTTATTTGATAGATCTGTATTGTGACATCATGCAGGTTTGCATTTGTGGTAGCATATTTAGAGTGAAGCATTTGTGCAAGCATATAGAAGTTCACTCTAAATTACAAATTCACTCTAGACCAATTTTGGTCACTGGACTGTAGTATTACCCAATTGACACCTATTCGTTTAATATATTTAATTTCTTTTGTAAGAATCGGTGAAATACAACCTGAACCTGTCGTTTCTATATATATATATATATATATAACTCTATTAAATTGTTTCAGTCGTACTGTGGTCCTTTTCATTCATTTATGTGGTGAGCAGTCATGCACGTCGGTGGCCGCCCTTATGATCTTTAATCCGGTATATATTTACATATGGAGGATAGTAATTTGTTGGGAATAATGAGGAAAGGTTCCTGGACTCAACAGGAAGATTATATTCTGAGGCAGTACGTTGAAAAGCATGGAGATGGAAAGTGGCACCAGGTTTTTCGCGAAACAGGTAAAGAGACAAGTTAATTGGCATACTTGACTAGAAAATTAGTTGTCCTTCAGTTTGGTGATCTAGAAACATGTTATAAATAAAGTCTTTGTGTAAATGTGCAGGTCTGAACAGATGCAGGAAAAGCTGCAGACTGAGGTGGTTGAACTATTTGAAGCCGAATCTCAAGAGCGGAGATTTCACAGAGGATGAAATAGATCTAATCCATAGACTTCACAAACTTTTGGGAAACAGGCAAGTCCCATTATTTGGCAAACAAAAAAGAAAAGTCAGTTTATATTCCAAGCAAAAGCCAAATGCATGCATGCATGAGCTAGTTATCATAAAGATTTTACGTACCTTGTAGATTGTATCAAAACAAAAGAACTTCATAAGAAGCTGGGAATGAACAGAAGCCTGCCAAGGCACATCAGCCAGTAAATAAGATTTGTTCATCGACTAACACACAGCATACACCCAGAATACGAAACCCCATATGCAAAACTTAAGACGCTGGCCGGCATTTTGGGCCTTTTTTGTTTGTGCTCCAAGTCTGTGGAGCCAGACTTCACACTTGAGAAAGCCTCTCACAAAAAATTAATAAAGAAAAAACACATTGATCAAAACTACAAATAAAAGGCATTGGCACTCCAAAATGTTATTGTGGACTCAATCAATGAGATGACCCGTTGAAGACACAAGGCGTACTTGATCGATCGAGTGAGAAGAATTCTGAAACCGTGACAACTACTCCTTACAATTTTAATATTCTTGAGTTACATAGCCCTTGTAGTTTTAACATATTATTTATTCATTTTGTTTGTGCATGTAAGGTGGTCAATAATTGCTGGAAGACTCCCAGGAAGAACAGCAGGCAAGGTAAAAAATTATTGGAATAGCAAGCAACGAAAGGAGTTGGAATATATGAAGGATAAATCCAAAGAAAGAATAAAAGCCACATCCGTCATAAGACCTCAACCACGGAGGGCTAGAGTTGCAATTTTTCAATCTGCAGAGAACTGTAGCAGGTTATTACAGACATCATTACCACCTACAGAAAATGCTATTGATTCATGGAAGACCATGTTGCATGATAAAGACAATGTTGATGGAACACCATTTTCTAGTTTAGGGTTAGAGGAAGACCTCTTCACCAACTTTTGGGTTGAAGATATTGCACCATCGACAACGGGAGGCATGAATTCTGCTGATGAAGGGTTACACATGAGTGGCAACTTTTCTTTTAGAACCTTTGGAATCTAGAAGAAGAGAGAACTAAAATTTAGAGGTCCAAAGTCTCAAGCAATCATCGAATTAGTTGTACTTTGCAGGCAATGTACGTACGTAATTAGTAAGTTCCCATATGTTTGTTTGTGATATATACACATAAATATTTCATTTTTCAGTAACCATAAATATTTTGTTTGTTTCAACTTATCATGCGGGGTTGTCTTTCAAAATTTCTGCTTTGTACTTATAAAGGGCTAGAGTATTTTGGTGGGACGGCGCAGCGCTCCAAAAGACACAAATTTGTGTTTTGGCTCACCGAAAGTGGGGTGAAGAATAAGTATTGATGCTTAGGCGAGTGAACAACCGCTTGGATGACCTAAAACAATGCCAAAAGTGTTCCGAGTGCTTAGTTTTTTAATAGGGTAAATCTCAGTTTACTATCCTCATATTTGTGGTTTTCAACATTTAGTACATCAAGTTTTTTCGTCCCAGTGTCATACCTAAAGTGTTAATTTTGGGACAGTCTCACACATCCGTTAGTCAAACTGTTAAGTTTGCCGTTAACTAATGACGTGATGCCTATATGGACAATGACTGGGCACCACGTGTCATTAAGGGTCCTCGTAGATTTTTTTTTGTTTTGAGAAGGGGTTAAAACAAAATTAAAAAAAAACAAAACAAACAAACAAAGCAACCCGTCTTCTCCCTCCCCCAACACCCCACACCCTCTCTCCCCCTTATCCCCTCGCACCATCTCCCTCCCTTCCCTCTTCTGCAACCCGCACCCATTCCGTCCCTTCTCTCTTCTACAACCAGCACCACCCTCCCTTCTCTCCTATTTCCTTCCTTATCCCTCCATTCTCTCCTCTGCACCAACCCACCAAACCCTCATCTCCTCTCCTCCCGATGACGATTGAAACAATTTCACTGAAATCAAATTAAAAGAACTGAATTTTAGTCAACAATCAATCAAAATAACACAACGCAAACCTCAAAAGTTGCAAACTTTTTCGAATTTAGATCCGAATTCAACACAACCCAAATAACCAAATCAAAGAATAATCAAATGGGTACCTGGAAAATGGAGAAACCAGGAAAAATCCAAATGCTAAAACCCAATCGGAAAATGGAACCCTTGGGTTTGTATTGCAGACAGATGCGTCTTCAGGCCCCTATGCCTTGAGTTGCGAGCCGGCGGCAATGAAGCAAAAGAGCAAAGAGAGTTGCAGAGGCGTGGGACAGTTAGAGTGAAGGAGAAGGCAATGGTGATGGGGAGGAGAAGGGAGGAGATGAAGGGGAATGGGAATGGGAATGGGAAGAGGAAGGACCGCCATAGGCATGGAGAGGTGGCTTGGTTTGTTTGGCTTGGCCGCCGGGGGGGGGGGGTGAAGGAGGGAAAGGGTGCAGAGTGTTGGGGGAGGGAGAAGACGGGTGGTTTGCTTGCTTGTTTTTTTTTTTTTTTTGAAACCCTTCTCAAAAAAAAATCCACATGGACCCTTTAATGACACGTGGCGCCCAGTCATTGTCCACATAAGCACCGCGTTATTAGTTAACGGCAGACTTAACAGTTTGACTAACGAATGTATGAGACTGTTCCAAAATTAACAGTTTAGGTATGACTCTGGGATGAAAAAGACTGGATGTACTAAATGTTGAAAACCACGAAACATGAGGGTAATAAAATGAGATTTACCCTTTTTAATATCATTTTTGGCTTTTCACATATAGTTTTTAGTAGCGAAGTGATAAATAGATATTTTTTTTAATCTCTCACACTTTGTATTTTCAATTCAATGATTATAATTTAAAAATTCATGTATAAATGGCTATAAAAAAGTGAAAATATCATAATATTTTAGAGAAAAATACTTTAAAACACAATATTTTTTTTAAGAAAAAAAAAAGGACATTTCGTGACTAAAAATCAATTCAAAGACGACAACTAATTAGGTGACTAAGAATCAATTAAAACAAGACAACTAATTAGATGGAGTACTTAGTTGTCTGAAAAAAAAATTAATGGGAGATTTGAAAGATTTGGAACGAGTTGACTATATTCACTCATTCTCTTTCGGAACCCCACGTGAATGATAGAAATGACTAGGAGAATCCCTGTTTTCTAACACACTTTTGGAAATTGACGTAACACACTTTTGGAAATTGACGCAACTTCAATCCAAACTGTCTTTTTCTATTCCTTTTCGTGAAGTGCAGTCATGCACGTTGCTGCCTTGTGATATAGTTTTGTGTATGCGCCGTGGGATCAGCTACCTCTGGTACACCTCTATTAACCAAATTTAGATATTCGCCGGGTTCTCTTTATGAGGATCTTGAAGATCCGTGAATTATCCCCATGAATTATCTCTTAAAAATTATTTTAAATATTTTTATTTAAAATTAAATACAAATAATACCTGATAAAAAATAACCGCACAATGTACGATAAATGGATACGATTTACGAATCCCGAAGATCTTCATCAAAATGATTCGAAGAGGATCCTATTGGTGCTGTAAAGCATGAAATCACAGAGAACCTGGGGTGAAATAAAAATAGAGAACTTTGGGGCAATTTTCTTTTATATATATTTCTTGTATATCCGATCCGATAATATAAGGAAACCTCTATATACTCACACAAACAACTCTAACTACTCTACATCTGATATGAGAAAAATTGACTCATATCAACACTCTCCCTTAAGTTGATGCATAAATATCTCCAATACTCAACTTGACAAGTAAGTCATTAAAAACTCGTTTTGACACAACATGTGTCAATACATATGCCAGCTATTCTGAAGAGTTAACAAACGGAACCTCGATCCATTTCCATTTCAGATTACACAGCATGTGTCAATACATATGCCAGCTATTCTGAAGAGTTAACAAACGGAACCTCAATCCATTTCCATTTCAGATTCTCTTTAATGAAATGTACCACCTCCACGTGTTTTGTTTGATCATACTGAATTGGATTGTCTAAAATAGCTCGAGCAGCCTGATTATTGCAAAAGGGTCTCATGGCACCCTTAGGTTTAAAGCCTAATTTAGAAAGTAACCACCTTAGCTAGAGGAGTTCACACACGCCATGAGCAATGCCTCGATACTCGGCCTCTGCAGAAGATCTCGCAACTACATTATGTTTTTACCACGTCATGTATAACCAGATTGCGCCCTACAAAAGTGAAATAATCTGAATTAGAGCATTGAGCTGTAATTTTTTCCGGCCCAGTCAGCATTAATAAAACCCTCAACACCCAACTGTCGTGCTTCTTGAACATCAACCCTTTTCATGGGCGCGCAAACTTTAGATACCCCAAAATACGCATTACAACCCCTATGTGGTCTTCATTAGGTGAATGCATAAATTGTTAACAATACTCGCTGCATATGCAATATCTAGGCAAGTGAGTGACAAATAAATCAGTTTTTTCATTAACTTTTGATATCTCTCCTTGTTAGTCGGCACTTGATGATGATATATACCATGATGATGATTCTGAATAATAGGAGTGTCAGATGGTTTACAACCAAGCATCCATCTTTGCGTATGAAGAATAGGGTATGATCAGAATTAGCCTGCCAATAGCCAAAAAAGTTCTTAGTTGTAGTGAACCTTCCATATTTTTAGACCATACAAGGCCGTCAACCTGCACACATTTCCTTTCCTAGTAGTATCACCGAAGCAAGGAGGAAACTCCATATAAACCTCCTCAGCTAGATTATCATGAAAGAAATCCTTCTCTACATCAAATTGTTTGACTGACTTCCATTTTCGGAGAATTTTGAGTAGTGGGGTGGCTAAATGCATGCAATTCTAAAGAATATAATATCTTCAAGAATATATCAAAACCAAACGGACTTCAAAAGAATCTTGGAAGAGAATAGGAGCCAAGGCACACCAGCCAGTGAAAAACATACGTTGATTAAAACACAGAACCCACAATATTGTTGGAAGCTAACCAGCTCCTGGAGTCGAGGGGTCAAAGGTAGCAAAGAGCTCCTGAGCAAAGGATGTTGTCTGCATCGAAGAAGGAAGAAGAAGAGCCTCCAACGGCTAGTTTTTGTTTAAATGTGTGAGTGACAAATGTACACTTCAGATTAGATCACTTAAATCCCAATGAAGGGCTAGGATTTAATCTGGAGTAGTAAGTTGATTTTAGTGTTTAAATATTGTCTAATCACCAACTTTTACACAAGTATGGGTGATGGAAATGTACCATACCCTTGCACATTTTCTCTACTCAATGAAGTAAGGCTGCTGCATTTTTTTAGCACAACCTTGAAGTTGAAAACCACACTCTAATATCCTCTCAATTCTCTGCCATCCTACCCCCAAGAAACTGATCCAAAAATATAACCAAAATATCATCCAAAATCAACAAACTTTATCATGGTATCAGAGCCCAGTTTCTGATCCGAAAAAAAAAACTTTATGGGCTTAATCTGTGTAAGTTAAGACCTTTGGGAGCACTAACGAAGTGTCCTCAACAACAACAACCAACAAACAATTCTAAAAATGAAGGGATCCAGCAGTAGCAGTGAGCTAAAAGCTCCAGTCTTTGATGGGGAGAATTATGATTTTTGGAGAATAAGAATGACAACCATTTTCAAATCTTATGATCTATGGGATATGGTTCAACATGGGTATAAACTACCTGAGATGGAGATCAATGCTCTTGAGGAGGATCTCATAGAAACACAACTCAAAACACTGAAGCAGAATCGGATGGAGGATGCTAGAGCACTTGAAATCATTCAAGGTGCTGTCACAGACACCATTTTCCTGAGGATAGCAAATGAAAAGACTGCAAATGGAGCTTGGAAAGTTTTACAACAAGAGTACAAAGGAGACACTAAAGTCAGAAAGGTAAAACTTCAGTCCCTTAGAAGAGATTTCGAGTATACAAGAATGAGAGAAAATGAGCTGTTAAAAGACTACTTCACTAGGCTGTTTGATGTTGTAAACAAGATGAAAACATATGGTGAGGAACTGCCTAATGAAAGAATTGTCCAGAAACTGTTGATTAGTTTGACTAAACCCTATGATTCAATAGTGAGTGTTATTGAAGAAACCAAAGACACTGAAACTCTCAGTGTGCAAGATGTGATGGCATCCTTAAGATCTTTTGACCAAAGACTCGAGAAGCATGCTAATTTTGCACCTGAGAAAGCCTTTCAATCACTCAATGTTGGATTTGGTAGTCAAGCCAGTACAAGCAATCAGAAACCACAGTGGAAGCGCAAGAACAAGAAATGGGAAGGAAAAGGGTATCACAACTCTAGACCTAGCCAAGGTAACAACATTAATGCAGGTCCAAGAACCAAACAACAATGCAAACATTATGACAAATTTCATCTTGGAGAGTGTTGGTTCAAAGACAAGCCTAGGTGCCACAAATGCAATAGGTTTGGGCACATTATGAAGGACTGCAGATCAAAGAATGTGCAGCAAGTGAACTATGCAAACCATGTTGAAGAAGAAACAAATGTGTTCTGTGCTTTTAGTGCAAAAATGGAGAAAAATCATGAAGTGTGGTACATTGACAGTGGCTGCAGCAACCACATGACTGCACATGAGTCATTACTCATTGACATTGACACAAACTTCACCGGAAAAGTGAAAATGGGAGATGGAAACATTGTCAAGGCCACTGGAAGAGGAACTCTGGTTATCAACACCAAGAAAGGAAGAAGATGCATAAGGGAGGTGATGCTAGTGCCCGGACTGGATAAAAACCTACTTAGCGTGGGTCAAATGATGGAGCATGGATATTTCTTACTCTTTGGAGGAACTATGGTTGAGATCTATGATGACAGATCCCTATCAAATTTGGTGACCAAAGTGGAAGTGAAAAACAGAAGCTTTCCACTTGTGTTTAAATACTTAGAAGAAGTGGCAAGGAAACCAAGTGTGACAGGTTCTATGAAACTATGGCACAAGAGGTTTGGTCAATTAAACATGACAAGCCTAGAAAATCTACAAAAGTATGAAATGGTACAAGGGATATCTAAGATGGATCACTGTAATGAAACCTGTGAAGAATGTGCATTTGGAAAGCATCATAGGGATCCATTTGAAGTTGGCAAGGCTTGGAGGGCAACAAAGCCACTTGAATTGATTCACACAGATGTGTGTGGACCAATGCAAACAACAACAATCAGTGGAAACAAGTATTTCCTAACCTTCATTGATGACTACTCACTGATGTATTGGGTGTATTTCATGAGGTTCAAGTCTGAGGTATTCACAATATTCAAGAAGTTCAAGGCAATGGTGGAATTGCAAAGTGGATACCAAATCAAAAGATTAAGAAGTGATAGAAGAGGTAAGTATACCTCACATGAGTTCAATGCATTCTGTGAAGATGTGGGGTTAGAGAAGCAACTCACTGTAGCATATTCACCACAATAGAATGGGATTGCAGAAAGGAAGAATATGATTATAGTTGAAATAGCTAAGTCTATGATGCATAAGAAGAACATGCCTTATACATTCTGGGGTGAAGCTGTGAACACCTCAGCGTACTTATTGAATAGGTGCCCTACTAAAGCACTGGACAAAAAGACATCATTCGAAGTGTTCAGTGGAAGGAAGCCCTCTGTGAAGCACCTGAGAGTGTTTAGCTCAGTGTGCTACACTCTCATCCCTCACCAACTAAGGCACAAGTTGGAGAAATCAAGTAACAAGGGTGTTTTTGTAGGCTATGGTACCAGTGAGAAAGGGTACAGAGTTTATAATGTGTTAACTCAGAAGATAATCCTATCAAGGGATATTATCTTTGATGAAGACTCAACATGGAACTGGGAAGCAAGGGTGGAAAAGAAAGGTAGTGTCTCTCTACAACTTGACCTCAACAAAAGGCAAACAAGGGAGCCTATGGAGACCTCAGTTCAAGAAGAAGTCATAGAGAATGGTGACATACAAGGGACTCCACAGCAAGCTACTAGGAGTCCACAATCAAGTCAATCACATATAACAACTCCAAGCTCAACTCCAGTGAGGTTAAGAAACTTGGATGAGATTTATGCTACATGTAATTACTGTGTAGTAGAACCAGTAACATATGAAGAAGCTGAGAAAGATAAAGCTTGGAAGAAAGCAATGAAGGAAGAGCTTGAAATGATAGAGAAGAATGACACTTGGGAACTTGTAAATCAACCAAGTGACAAGTCAGTGATTGGAGTGAAATGGGTGTACAAAACAAAGCTCAACTTAAATGGTTCTGTGCAAAAGAACAAGGCTATGTTGGTGGCCAAAGGTTACTCACAGAAACCAGGTGTAGACTTCAATGAAACCTTTGCTCCAATAGCAAGGTTAGACACCATAAGAACCTTGATAGTCCTAGCAGCCAAGAAACGTTGAAAGTTACATCAATTGGATATCAAATCTGCATTTCTAAATGGAGTGCTAAAGGAGAAGGTGTTTGTGGATCAACCTCAAGGGTTCACAAGTCAAGAGTTTCCAGAAAAAGTGTACAAGTTAAGGAAGGCTCTCTATGGCCTAAAGAAAGCTCCAAGAGCTTGGTACAGTGAGATTGACTCATATTTCACTGAAAAAGGATTTCAGAAAAGTCCTAGTGAAGCTACACTCTACACCAAGACAAAAAGCAACAATAAGACTATCATTGTCTTAATCTATGTAGATGATGTTGTCTACACTGGAAATGATGCTGAAATGATTGAAGAGTTCAAAGAAAAAATGATGAAGATGTATGAAATGACTGACCTAGGCCTCTTGCATCATTTTCTTGTCATTGGGGTAATTCAAGAGGCAAACAGCATCTTCATTCATCAAAGGAAGTATGCTAAAACCTTGCTTGAAAAGTTTGGTTTGAACGGTTGCAAACCAGTCTCTACACCACTAATTGCAAACAAGAAACTTAAGAAAGATGATGGAAATGAATCTGCAGATGCTAGTCTCTACAAGAGCATTGTTGGCAGTCTATTGTACTTAACTGCAACAAGGCCAGATCTAATGTTCTCAGCAAGCCTACTTTCTAGGTTTATGTAGAATCCTAGCAAGATACACATGGGTGCAGCTAAGAGAATGCTGACATATGTGCAAGGAACACTAGATTATGGGATTAAGTATAAAATGGGGAAGTCAACTATCCTAATTAGATTTTGTGGTAGTGACTGGGGTGGCAGTGAAGATGATAGCAGAAGCACATTGGGCTACGCTTTCACCTTTGGTTCAGGGTGTTTTCGTGGGCCTCTATGAAGCAACAAAGTGTTGCACTATCCACAGCCGAGGCGTAGTACGTGAGTGCATCAGAAGTGACGGCTCAAGCTATTTGGCTAAGGTCTATACTCAAAGATTTTGGCGAATTACAGGTTAATGCCACACCACTCTTGTGTGACAACACCTCTGCAATTGTCATGACCAAAAACCCAGTTTTCCATCAAAGAACAAAGCACATCAAGAGAAGATATCATTTCATCAAAGAAGCACTGCAGGACAATACAATCAAACTAATCTATTGCAGCATAGAAGATCAGATCGCAGACATATTCACAAAAACACTAGCGAAGGAGAGATTCAATTACCTGAGAGGTTTGCTTGGAATGACTCCCAGAAGCAGTTTAGAAGGGAGTGTTGGAAGCTAACCAGCTCTTGGAGTCGAGGGGTTGAAGGCAGCAAGGAACTCCTGAGCAAAGGATGATGTCTGCATCTAAGAAGGAAGAAGAAGAAATGAAGGGTTGGCCTCCAACGGCTAGTTTTTGTTTAAATGTGTGAGTGAAAATGTACACTCCAGATTAGATCACTTAAATCCCAATGAAGGGCTAGGATTTAATCTGGAGTAGTAAGGTTATTTTAGTATTTAAATATTGTCTAATCACCAACTATTTTACACAAGTATGGGTGATGAATGTACCATATCCTTACACATTTTCTCTACTTAATGAAGTAAGGCTGCTGCATTTTTTTTCAACACAACCTTGAAGTTGAAAACCACTCTAATAACCTCTCAATTCTCTACCATCCTACCCCTAAGAAACCGATCCAAAAATATAACCAAAATATCATCCAAAATCAACAAACTTTATCAAATATTACAGAACCCTAAATGAAAAACTTAATATACTGATGGAATGTCGGGGTGTTTTTTTGTGTGTGTGTGTTTCAACCTATGGCGGGATTCAACACTTGGTGTTATAACATAGTTTGAAAACCCCACTAGCAGCACTTTAATTTTTTTTTCTTTGAACAAACGACATTATTTACATCAAGAGAATGAGGAAGTGGGCTAACAACAACACCTTAATTAGCTCAGTAACAAAAGGGCGAAAGAAATGAAAGTTCACAAATTAGTCAACTAACCATAGCTCCTTATTTGGATTCAGAGTAGCTAGTTTAACAAACATTGTATGATCAGCTTAAAAGGGCTTGGGTTATTCACATATTTATTACCAATTAGTTTTAGGATATAACATAACTTTTTTTATGGTATCAAAGCATATACAGCCCCCGTGTTAGGCTTAAATGAGGTCACACTTGAGGGAACGTGTTGCGAGTACATAGTAGTCTCACATTGGAGTGTTAAAGAGACCTTGCATGAGTTTATAACGAATTAGCTTCGTCTTATATTGCCAATTAGTTTTAAAGTGAAGTCTCAACTTCTCATTGGAAATTAGTTTATGAATTAAATTCTGTAAAACATAATTAGGCCATCATGCTCCCTGGATGGTTCCTTCCCTAGTTCTAGCGATACATTATTGAAAACGAGGGGTTCAAAGAAGTTATCTATTTGTTAAAACTATGCTAGAAGTCCATTAAAAAAACACTATCAAATTGTTTCGCTCGTACTGTGGTCCTTTTCATTCAATTTTGTGGAGAGCAGTCTTGCACGTCGGTGGCCTTATGATCTCTAATCCGGTATATATTTAGATCTGGAGGATAGTAATTTGTTGGGAATAATGAGGAAAGGTGCCTGGACTCAACAGGAAGATGATATTCTGAGGCAGTACGCTGAAAAGCATGGAGATGGAAAGTGGCACCAGGTTCCTCACGAAACAGATAAAAGAGACAAGTTAATTGGCATACTTGACTAGAAAATTAGTTGTACTTCAGTTTGGTGATCTAGAAACGTGTTATATATAAAGTCATTGTGTAAATGTGCAGGTCTAAACAGATGCAAGAAAAGCTGCAGACAGAGGTAGTTGAACTATTTGAATCCGAAACTCAAGAGCGGAGATTTTACAGAGGATGAAATAGATCTAATCCATAGACTTCAGAGACTTTTGGGAAACAGGCAAGTCCCTGTTTTTTTCGCAAACAAAAAAGAAACCGGCGCAAGTCATCTTACATTCCAAGCAAAAGCCAAATGCATGCATGCATGAGCTAGTTATCATAAACATATTACGTACCTTGTAGAATGTATAAAAAATAAAATTAAAAATAAAAATAAAAAATAAAAAAATAAATAAAAATAAAAAATAAATAAAAGAACTTCATAAAAAGCAGGGAAAAGAACAGAGGCCAGCCAAGGCACATCAGCCAGTAAATAAGATTTGTTGATCGACTAACACGACATACATCCAGAATACAAAATCCTATATGCAAAACTTAAGACGCAGCGCTGGCCAGCATTTTGGGCCTTTTTTGTGTGTGCGCTCCAAGTCTCTGGAGCCAGGATTTCTAACTTGAGAAAGCCTCCCACAAAAAATTAATGAAAAAAATATATTGCATTTAGACTATAAACGAAATGATAGTTTGTCATGACTTTTTTTTAAGAATATGTTAGAGAGACAACACATTTGTACCATATTAGATGGTGGTTATAACTTATATGTATCATATCATTTGTCCCATCTTGTGCTACAAAAAATATTAAGCTTATCACGTACATATTTTACCACATTTTAATATCACATAATGCAAGACTTATCACATCATGTAGCATGAAAATGTGATATAAGTAGCATTATTCATTTGGCAGAAGTTGCTATGAAACAAATATTAAAATGGGAGACTTTGGATATAGTCCCTATTTATCAATGTTCTTTTACTGAAACTTTGTTGTTTTTAATTTTGATTGAAGTCCGTAAACTAATGTAATAATGTATTTCTATGTAGGTTATTATATTTTTAAATTAAAAATTGGAATTTGTAATTGTTTATATTAATGAGGTTTTAAATAAAACCCATGGTTTGTGGGAATGAAAATATTAAAAGATAAATTATACTCTCCAATATATTATGTAACAGCCCATCCCTAAAAATTGTGATTTTTATAATTTTAATAAGTGAGTTTACGAAAATGCACTTCGAGGCACATACGTCGATTGTTGTTGACCGCCTTGTAGTGATACGGAAGATTCGTTTTCTTGGCATACCCTTGTAGTACTCGTCGCTACAGACGCGTGGGCGCATACGGAACATGATTTGGAGTTATAAAAAAGAAGTTATTAGCGAATGAAGTTGAGGGCAAAATTGTAAATTTATTAATTTCTAGAAAACCCCAGATTTTACATGTATGGCCCAGATTAAAAGAATCTGAAATGGATGGTGTGGATGGGAAAGAAAAGATGAACAGGGAGAGAAGTGGAGAAATAAGGAGAGGAGAGAGAAAAAGGCTGCCCTATCAGAAAGAGAAGAAGGAGGGGGAAGGATGGGGGTGCAAAGCACCCAACTAACCAACCTGCACCCTTGACCCGCGCCTCTTCTCGACCCGGTTCTAATTCCGACTAACCAATGCCATTTTTCGGACAATTTTCACCCAATTAACATCACCAAACCTTTTTACCATGTCCCAACATTCAATTCTAGCCGAAATTTACAAGAAATGGTGGAGATTTCACGAAGAACACCCCATGGGTGCCGCGGAGGATTTTTTCGAAATCCACCAAATCCCGAAACATTTTTCTTCAATTACCACCACCCATAGCACCCTCTTGAGGCCTAGAACAAAGCCCAAGCAGTGGTTGAGGCGTCGGAGTTGCTTTGGAGGTCGAATTAGAGCATACCCAATTCTAGGGTTCTAACGGTTTTGATGAAATTGGAGCCTTTCTAGGCCAAATTGGCTTTGGTCACGTGTATAAAAGTTGCTCTACTCATTGAGATCTTCAATTCTGTAAATTTTGAGAATTTTTGGAGAAAGTTGAATTTTCCTTTCCGGCAAGTCGGGGCGGCCGACCGCCACCCACGGCGGCGAGTGGCCATATGGCCGCCAATGTTATTTTTAGGCGCTATTAAATGCCTTAAGTTCATATTTGAGAATGGATTGACGTAGATTGATCGTTAAGACCTAAATTCACTAAGATACAGTAATAGGTCAATGTATGAACCGACGATCTAACCGTTGGATTGTCACCAAACTTTAATAGGTTGTTACTCATAATATTTGAGGAATTTAGAAATTTACGGATCAGGAATCCGTCATATGGATCTTCTCAAATTGGAATTGTAAGTTCGTAAATAAAATGTTAACCGCCACTTGGTTTTGGCCATTAGCGGAGATCCGACCGTTGGATCGTAATGAAACTTTGGGGTATTATTCTAGAAGCATAATGTGTATCCATGGAAGTTACGGATTAGAAATCTGATATGTGGATCTTTCGGATCAAATTACGTAGACACATGTTCTATGTAAGTTATGTATTTTATCGACAAGAATTCTGAGATGTGATTTGATGATTGTTTTAGGCATCGATCGTTCATGATGCCTCAATGTTTGTGCTAGGAAGTTGTGGCGCGGACTCCAGGTGAGTAGATCTTTTCCTTCTTCTTATTATTATTATTATTATTATTATTATTATTATTATTATTATTATTATTATTATTATTATTATTATGCGATTAATAATTCCATAAATGCTTTTAAATGGAACTAAGAAATTTATACCATGTTATATATATATATATATATATATATATATATATATATATATATATATATGTTATGAAATACTATGAGATGGTTGAGTTTAAATTATATCACAATATATCTTTGCGTACCTACAAATAATTATTGTGAACTACGATTGGCTTAATCCCTGCTTAAGGTACGTAGGCAGTCTAATGAGATGTTAGATGCAGCCATACAAAATAATCAAGACAAAGGATTTGTTTGGAAAATTGAGCAATGTGAAGGAATCTTGTGAAAAATATGAAATTTAACCCTATGATTTGGTGATTATAATGTTTGTTATAAATTATTATGCGAGGAAACGAGAAATTGTGGTTTTACGTTTAAAAATGCAATGCCATAATTAGTTTACATTTTAGTATGTGATTTAGTACAACTTTGCACAGTGTTTTACACCAATGCGGAGGCCAAGGTAAGTTCAGGTGAGTATATAATGTTGGTATGATCGAATGGTAATTAGTGATGAATGGATTTGAGTAGAATTCATTGTCCTGCACCCCGGTGTTAGTGCTCCGCCCGAGGATAGGGCCTAGCCTTCACGTGATCATTCACCTCCCGCACCTTAAGCTCACCTTGGATTCCAAGGTAAGTGCCAGCCTGTCGTACCGACCACATTAGGTGGTTTCAACTCGTAGGTAACTTGCGATACTTCGCACAGCCTTCACGTGATCGTAGCACTTGAGCGTATTTATTCACACCTAGCATGTCGTACAGACCACTTTAGGTGGTTCCAACTCGTGTGCAAGACTTGATTGATGAGATATGTGCTAGACTTGATTGATGAGATATGTGCTAGCATTGATTGATGAGATATGTGCTAGCCTTGATTGATAAGATATGGATAAGTCGTACAGGTCACTATAAGTGACTCCGACTTATGTGCTAGCATTGATTGATGAGATATTGATTGAGGAGATGTGGATAAGTCGTACAGGCCACTATAGGTGACTCCAACTTATGTTCATATTATATTAATTTATTTCATCTTGTTTCTATGGTGGTGGCTGAGATACTTTAACATGTTATACCTTGGTTTTACCATTCTTCAGCGTGATTTATATATATATATATATATATATATATATATATATGTATATATATGTGTGTGTGTGTGTGTGTGTGTGTGTGTGTGTGTGTGTGTGTCTATTGTTATATTTTTGGGCAATTACAGATTTTGGTGAGGAGTGATTGTATTTCTATAAAGAAAGATGTTTCCAAAACCTTGTTTTTGCCCACTCACATTTTCTGTTTTGTGCCCATCCAGGTTTTAGTTACTGAATGTTCATCTCGACGAGGATTCTTGGCAAACCTCAGGATTGGCGACTACTTCTGAGGTTATGATTCTTACCCGCTCTATTGCACCTTACTTATGCTCTAACGTCACTTGTGAGGTGGGTTCGCTCCCGCTCACCAACACACTCTGGTGTTTAGGCACTTTTAGTTTTAAATTTATTCACATTTCCACATCACTACACTTTATGGCTTTGTCGCCTTCTAGGTGTCGGCCAGCACAGCTCGACTTCGGAGTCCTAGTGGACATTCCGGGTCGGGGTTTGTCATATTATACATATAGGAAGCCTTTAAGAGAGGGATCACTTTTTTTTAAACAAATGGGGATTAGTTTTTGGCCCCACACCGCATCAAACTTTAACGATCCAAACCGTCTATTTTTCAAGTTGCATCTCACAGATCATCCTTACAAAATATTAGTCAAATTGAAAATATTTAAGGCGTCTAATTGAGCAAAGAAATTGATGAACACTTTGTTCCCTAAGAAAACATTGAAATTTTATCGTAATAATTAAATATGCAAACAATTTTGTATTGAATTAAATTTTTGTAAGGATGATCTATGAATCGAGTCTTACAAAATAGACGGTTCGAATCGTTTAAGTTTGATGTGGAGTGGGTCCCACAACTATATATATATATATATATAAACAAGGGTACATTCATCAAAATTAACCAAAAAATTATTGTCCAAAACATGGGTACATTCTTCAAAACCAAAATAATAGATACTAGGCTTAATAAAATGAGTAATTCTTTTATTAAACTTTATATGAATACATGACCAAATCAACGAAAAAGAATGACCCATATAAGATTAAAAAAAAAATTAGAAAAAAATTGAATTGATTGTATAAAAAAATGGGTACATTTATATTTAATAAAAGGGTACATTTTACATATAAAAATTTGATATATTAAAGAATGGGTACATTTATGACTAAAAAATTTGAATATCATATGAATGGGTACATTAAAAAATGGATTGAAAAAAGCTGAATGGATTTTTTTTTTTAAATAAAAAATGGGTACATTTTATGTAACATCCCACATCGCCCAGGGGAGAGGATCTTGTAAGCCTTATATGTATATTCCCATCCCTACCTAGCACGAGGCTTTTTGGGAGCTCACTGACTTCGGATTCCTTAGGAACTCCGAAGTTAAGCGAGAAGGGGGCTAGAGCACTCCCATGATGGGTGACCCACTGTGAAGTTGCTCGTGAGTTTCCAGAAACAAAACCGTGAGGACGTGGTCAGGGCTCAAAGCGGACAATATCGTGCTACGGTGGTGGAGCGGGCCCGGGAAGTGATCAGCTCCGGGCCGGGATGTGACATTTTACATAAGAATGTCCCCATAAAAGTTTAAAAATTGATTTAAAAAATGAATGAATTTTGTATTTTTTTTATAAAAAAAAGGGTACATATTATGGAGCCAAAAATAATAAAAAGGAATATGGAGGTGACACGTGGATTTTAGGGTAAAAAGGATAAAATTACCCTCGAGGAACACTGGAACTCCTACGCGCAAGCAGTAGACAATCATCCCTTAATCAAGTCAAAAATGCCCAAAATAGGTATTTATTCAAAACCTATTTCATCCATCCAAATCAAATATTCTCCACAAGTTAACCCACAAATCTTTCCTTTCAAATTATATTAGTTAGCTAATTAATTGATTTATTATTCAAATAATTAGCTACAAATCATGAATCTCACCCAAAAAACCATCCAAGTGGCCGATCCCCATCCTCCCAAAATGGGCTGGCCACGCCCCTATATAAACACCCTCATTTTCTCCAAAACCTAAATTCTACACTCTTGCTAAATTCTCTAAATTCCCCAAACACTTTTTCCTCAAAATTCTAACTTTGGCATCAGAGGTTCTTCAGCCAAAGCCCCTCCATTCATTGTGGGAGAGTGAGACTTTTGGCCTTGACATAAGGTGTTGTTTGTTTTGTAGGTGTAATTTTGTCCAAGAACAAGGAGGAAGAAATTTGCATCCACACATATTTTACATATAACGAATTGATATATTTAAAAATGGGTACATTTAGGATTAGAAAATTGAAATATTATATGAATGATTATATTTAAGATTAAAAATTGAAAAATCTTTTTATAAAAATTAATTTTTACAAACTATTTTATTTTATTTTGGAAATGTTTTATTAGGAGTTTAATAAAAGTGTGAGTATTAAAACCCTAAATCAATTACTAATTTTTATTTTAAAAAAAATTATGTAAATGACTTATTAATACATTAATGATAGGGACTTCGATCAAAATATGAAAAGTAATAAAGTCTCAATCAATGAACATTAGTAAATAGGGACTAATTCTAATTTTTCTATTAAATTCTTTGTCGTTAGAACCACATGTGACACACCCCGACCCATAAAGTCCACTAGGACGCTGAAGCCGAGCTGTGCTGGCCGACACCTAGAAGGTGACGAAGCCATAAAGTGTAGTGATGTGGAAAAATGTGAATAAATTTAAACCTAAAAGTGCCTAAACACCAGAGTGTGCTCGTGAGCGGGAGCGAACCCATCTCACGCGTGACTTCAGAGCATAAGTAAATACAGAAGAACGGGCAAGAATTATACCCTCAACAGTAGCCACCAGACCAGATATTTGCCAATAATCCTCGTCGATACGAACCTTAACAGCTAACCTGGAGGGGCGCAAAACAGAAAACATGAGTGGGCAAAAACAAAGTTTTCAAAACCATTTTTATATCAAAAGTACTAACCCCTCACTGTAAAACCCGTATAGTTTCCCAGAAAATAATACGTATATAATCGTATACCAAAACAGGCTGTAAAACGATAAAACTCGAATATGCCATGTCTGAAATATGCCATGCCAAAATATCCAGTCAAGAAACATATGAATCGATCAGGTGAGATAAAATCAATACTCAATATATATATATATATATATATATATATATATATATATACCCGCAATATAAATCTATAACTCCTCAACCACTATCCTGCACACGAGTCGAAACCACCTTTAGTGGTCTGTACGACAGGCTAGGTGTATAAAATACGCTCAGTGCTACGATCACGTGAAGGCTGTGCGACGAATCGCGGGTCACCTACGAGTCGGAACCACTTATAGTGGTCTGTACGACAGGCTGTGCACCTGCCTTGGATCCAAGGTGAGCGTACGGTGCGGGAGGTGAACGATCACGTGAAGGCTAAGCCCTACTCTGGCAGAGCACAAACACCCGAGGTGCAGGTAAATGAGCTATATCTCAATCTCACCATTAACATCACCATCATCATTACTAAATATATATACTCACCTGACTCACCTGAGCGTCCACGGCGCCACAGCATGATCAATGCAATCATAATCATAATCATCAAATATAAATGGCATTCGACATGGCATTTCAATCGTAAAACCAATTCAATTCTAAAATCATTTAAACCAAGTTTCTGGGGAAAACATCAATTATATATATACTGAAAACAAAAGCCCACTCACCTGGAGTCCATGCTACAACCCCCTAGCACGACTCTTGAGATATCCCAAATGATCCCAAATGATCACCGCCTAGCATAAATATCAATTCATGTCTCAGAATCTGTACTGAGAGAATATGCAATTTATAATAAACGCATCCCTATGAATTCGATCTGGAAGATCCGTATCACGAATCTTCGATCCGTCACTTCCAATAATACACATTAATCTTCTAGAACAATATCCCAAAGTTTCGTTAAGATCCAACGGTTGGATCTCCGCCAATTGCCAAAACCAAGTGGCGGTTAACGTTTTATTTACAAACTTACAATTCCAATTCGGGAAGATCCGTACACTGGATTCCCAATCCGTAAATTCCTACGTTCCTCAAATATTATGTACTACAACATACTAAATTTTGGTGACGATCCAACGGTCGGATCGTCGATTCATATTTTGACATATTACCGAAACGTAACGAATTTAGGTCCTAACGATCAATTTACGTCAATCCATCATCAAAAATAATATCAAGGCATTGAATAACGTCTAAAAACATCATTGGCGGCCCTTGGGCCACGTGCCGCCGCACGCGCCGCCGCGGGTGGCGGTTGGCTGCCCCTAAGTCGCCGGAAAATTCAACTTTCACTAAAAATTCTCAAAATTTCCAGAATTAAAGATCTCAATGAGTAGAACAACTTTTATACCTGTGAGAAAGTCCAATTTGGCCTCGAAGACCTCCAATTTTGCTACACCCGCCAAGAACCCTAGAAATAGGGTGTTCTCCAATTCGACTTCCACTCAACTCCGATGCCCCAACCAAGGATTGGGCTTTGTTCCTGGGTTCTAGGGAAGTATTTTGGTAGGATCAATTTCATGAAAACGTTTCAGGTTTGGAGGATTTCGAGCACGACCCGTTTTGGCACCACCGGCAGTTTTATTGTTTTCAAGGCCAATTTCTCTCAAATTTGGAATGAAATTCATAGAAGGGAGGTTATGGAAGAGATTGCAAGTGGAATATGGGTGTGATTCGTTGGAAAATGGTGGAGAAGTGGCCGGAATTTGCCCCGGCCGAACGGGTTTGGGTGAAGTGCGCATGAGTTGAAAGGTGAGGGATTTTGGTCCCTTCCTTTCCCTCCTTGCTCCTTATCTGATTGGGCATGGCCCAATCCTCCACTCACGAGCCTCCACGTGGCACCCAAAAAATCTGGAATTCTCCAAATAACTATTATTATCATTTTAACCCAAAACTTCAAACTTTAATAACTTCTTCGTTATAGCTCCAAATTCGAATCCGTTTGCACCCACGCGTCGGTAGCGACGAATACTATAAGAATATGCCAAGAAAACGAATCTTAGGTGTCACTATGAGGCAGTCTACACCAATCGAAGTATGTGCCTCGAAGGGCATTTTTGTAAACTCACTTATTAAAATTATAAAAATCATAATTTTTAGGGACGGGTTGTCACAACATTATTCAATTATAATTTGTGCCAAACCCACCATATATCAAATTAGTTATTCTTGTTCAATCCATTCTTCAAATCTAAAAACTAATAAAGTCTCAATCAATGAACATTAGTAAATACAGACTCATACTAATTTTTTTTAAATGAGAAGGAGAGAGGGAGAGAGAACGTGAAAAATGGGGATGAGTTTTTATTTTTATTTTCTAAATTATAGATTTGTTAGGATCACATGTAGGTGATGATTTAAAAAAAATAACTGTAAAATTTAGTTTATGCAAAATTACTTTATTGTCCATATTTTTATTTTGTGATAGAAGACAAAAATGTATTTTCATCTTCTTTTGGTTGACAAAAAGGGTTTCATTAGTATGTAGTTTAGATAAGCTAAGGAATACTACCTTTGAACAACTTTTCGTGACTAAAATTATCTCGTTCCTTAAACCATGCAAATCATGTGAAATAGATAAAGAAAAAAATAAATTGATGAAAACTACGAATAAAAGGTATTAACACTCTAAAATTTCATTATGCACTCGATCAATGACATGGCGCGTTGTAGACACAAGGCGCACTTGATCGAGTGAGAAGAATTCTGAAACCGTGACAACACCACCTTACAATATACTATTCTTTAGTTACATAGCCCTTGTAGTTTTAACATATTATGTATACATTTTCTTTGTGCATGTAAAGGTGGTCAATAATTGCTGGAAGACTCCCAGGAAGAACAGCAGGCCAGGTAAAAAATTATTGGAATAGCAAGCAACCAAAGGAGTTGGAATATATGAAGGATAAATCCAAAGGAATAACAAAAGCCACCATCGTCATAAGAGACCTCAACCACGAAGGGCTAGAGTTGCGATTTTTCAATCTGAAGAGACTGTAGCAGGTTATTATAGATATCATCACCACCTACCGACAGGGACGGAGCCAGAGATTTGTGTTAGTGGGGGCATCCACAAAAAATAAAGTCGCAGTTAAAAAAATTAAAAAAATTCACTGAACAAAACATTTTTAATTCACAAAGTTTTTAATACAAAACACTTATAATCATTGTTGGCGAAGTCAGTCATATTGATACCAAGAGAAATGTTAAGGAGACTTTCTCAAAGTGAGCTCTCCATGGACTCTCTGTCACCTCTTGTTTTTTGTAGAATGTTTTATAATGTTGGTACAAAAATTGTACTACAAATATGTAATGACAGAAAGTCCGAAGAGGCCCTTTTAGAAGAATCTCCGTAGCATTTTCCCTTGATAAGAAGAATTAACATATAAAAATTGTATTTAGGTTGGTCATTTGAATGCAAAACTGAACAATTTTTTTGCAGGCAAAAAAAAACTGAGTGGGGGCATCCGCCCCCTCTAGGCCTATACTAGCTCCACCCATGCCTACCGAAAATGCAACTGATTCATGGAAGACCATGTTACAAGATACAGACAATGTTGATGAAAGACCATTTTTTAGTTTAGGGTTACAGGATACATACAATATTGATGAAAGACTATTGTTGGAATAAAATTACTTCTTATATATCTCCAAGTGAGGATACACCTCTTCATTTCTTCTTCATTTATCTATTCTTTCCTTTTAGTTTGTTATCTACACTAGTACAAAAAACTACTTGCGCAACAAAGCAAATTCTGTCACGCAATGAGACCTTGTGCAACGATAAAGAGACATTCGTCGCGCAAGGATAGTGAACTTTACGTGACGGAGTACTTATTGCGCAAAACATTTTTTGGCGTCATTTGACTACGATTGCAGGAAGGTAGAAGCTATAAAACAATTGCAACAGTTGCCTTCTCCTAGTGCAATTTCTAACAGTTTAAGGTATCATTTTTCTTAACTAAGTTATCTAATTAATTTCCATTCATTTAAATTGTGTTGTATGTAGTTTATAGGTGTTGTGAGTTTATGTATTTGTATGCAACCATTTTTGTATGGATGTACAAAAAATGGTTTGCAATGTTCATATGAGCTTAGTTTCTCGTTTGAGAATTAGTTGGATTTCGCGAATGTATGCGAAAGCATGATTGCGGTCCAATTCATTCTTGAATTGTCCTAAATTTTTGGACAGTTTGAGATTGCACATTTACATGTTGTAGTTTGCGGTTCACGCATTAGAGTTTGAGCATGGGAAATGTAGGAGCATCTCTTTGCATTTTTCGGGTGCTTCGTAGTTTTTTGTATCTATGCCGTGCACTTGAAGAACTGCAGGGAGATGCTGCCGAGTTTTTTCCATGCTCGAACTCTAATGTGTTGCAACCGTAAATTACAGCACATAACTGTGCTTTCTCAAATGAGATAGGACCCATACCGGAGGCATAAGGTGGCATGTTATATTGAACTTGTTGTAACCCTTGTAAAAAAAATTTGTTTGCAGGTGAAATGGACAAACTGTGGATACATAATCCTAACAGATGTGCTGATGAATATTTGGATGGAATAAATCAGTTCATCAATTTTACAATTGCAAACAACCGCCATTCAACTCAAATTTGGTGTCCTTGTAGAAAGTGTGACAACTTAGTGATTGAATATTTTGAAACTGTTCGATACCATTTAGTGAGAAATGGGATGATGGAAGGCTATACTACGTGGAATCATCATGGAGAACAAATACAATATGATTCATCCTCTAACACTACCCAAGTAATGGATACAGTTGACTCTATTGTGTATCCAAATGATCAAATTATGGACATTATCAATGATGTTTTTCCAACTGCTAGTTTGAATACAAATGTGGAAGTAGAAGATGGCGTCCCTCCCTCCATGGACAATGAAGCATTAGAAAAATATGAAAAACTAATAAAAAGTGCCAAGCAAGAATTATACCCCGGTTGCAAAGGATTTTCGATGCTCACGATCATTGTTGAGTTGATGCATGGAAAAACAAAGTTTTGTATGTCGAACCAATGTTTTGATTACGTTTTAGGGGTTTTCAAGAAGATGCTTCCAAAGGAAAATTGCCTTCCTAAAGATCATAAAAGTGCAAAGAAGGTGTTGAGTGGTCTTGGATTGGGATATGAAAAAATTCACGCGTGTAAAAACAATTGCATTTTATTCTACAAAGAGAATAAAGCGTTGGATAAATGCCTTATATGTAATGAGTCGTGATGTAAAATGACATCTCAGAATAGAAGAACGAAGATTCCATAAAGAGTTATGCGTTATCTCCCATTAAAGCCCAGATTGCAACAATTGTAAACGTCGACACACACTGCAAGCGACGTGAGGTGGCATAAGGATAGACGGGTGGATGACGATGTTATGAGACATCCTGCAGATGGAGAGGCTTGGAAAGAGTTTGATCGGTTGTACCTCGAATTTGGACATTGGCCCTGGAATGTTAGATTAGGACTTGCAACAGACGAGTTTAATCCGTTAGGGGTTCTAAACTAATACCACAACACTTGACCAATCTTCACAATTTCGTATAATTTGTCGCCCTGGAAGTGCATGAAAAAAGAATTTATGATGATGACGTTGTTAATAACCAAAGATCTAGGCACATGTATTGATATGTATTTATAACCGTTGGTCAATGAACTAAAAGAATTATGGGAAAATGGTGTTCCCACATACGAATCTATCGGGAAGATGTTCACTTTGAAAGCAGCCGTGATGTAGACTATAAATGAGTTTCCTAAGTACACTATGATGTCTGGGTAGAGCACTAAGAGCTACTATGCATGCCAAGTTTGCAAAGAAGACATAACGTCTAGTTGGCACGCGGGAAACGTTTGTTACCTAGGGCATCGTAGGGCTTCTACACAAGGTTGTTTGAGCTCCCGTACTGGTCCAAATTAAAATTGAGACACAACATCGATGTAATGCATGTTGAGAAAAATGTGTTTGATACACTGGTCAGAACTATACTGGACATTAAGGGAAAAACAAAGGACACAATAAAAGCTCGGATCGATCTGGAAAAAAAATGGGCATTATGCTAGGTTTATGGATGGTAAGGGATGGAGATATAGCCAGAAAAAAGCTTGCATCGTTTTCGGTGAAGCCAAAAAAAAAGGAAAGAGTTTTTGCAGTTTCTATCTTCTGTAAAGTTTCCAGATGGGTATGTTTCAAATATCGACTGCTGCGCAAATGTGGATGAGGCAAATTTTCCGGCCTCAAGATTCATGATTCTCATTTCATACTTCAACACCTTCTACCAGTGGGAATTCGACACCTATTGCCCGAAGACATGGTGAACTTGATTATGTAGTTGGTAAGATATTTTTCTCAATTAACTGCAAAAACTTTGCGAAATTCAGATGTTAAATAGTTGTGCGACGATATTATTGAAGTGCTATGCAAGTTTGAAAAAATATTTCCTCCAGCTTTCTTCACAAGCATGATCCACGTAATTATTCACTTAACGGATAAGGCACTTCTAGCCAGACTCATCAACTATCGATGGATGTATCCAATTGAAAGGTCTATAATCGCCCTAAATACTTTAGTTCGTGATGTATGAATAATTACATTAATTTTATACGATAATTTGTATATTGAAGTAGACTACTGGGTGAATTATAAAAAAGTGTACGGAACAGAGCAAAGCCAAAGAATCAATCATGGAGGCATGGGTCGGCTTTGAGTCCCTTACATTTTGTGTAATGTACCTACAAGACGTTGAGACTACGTTCAACCAACAGCAACGCAATAATGACGGTGGTGTGGGAAGTGAAAAAAATTATGTTTTTTCCCAAATTGCACGACCATTTAGTGAACCAATCAGAGGGAAAGCTTTTGACAAAAAAGACATAGAGGTAGCAAATTGGTTTGTACTTAACAATTATGATGAGACAATTATGTACCTAGATGAGCATTAAGATTTGATGAAGCGAGAACATCCTTCACATTTATATGCCAAAAAGAATTATTTCCTTGATGGTTTCGTGAAAATGTATGTTGTTCGTGTTTGGGTTTTTTACATAATTATAAATGTTAAGTGAAGAAATTGAAGGAAATTAATTCCACAGCTTACAATGAAGAATTCTACAGCTTGGCGATTGGGCCCCTAAGCACAAAATTGTACTCATGGTTGTCATGTAAATGGCATCAAGTTTTTGGCAGCTGGGCGCGATGACAAGTTTTGTATGCAAAATAGTGAGGTACATGTATCGGGTGCGGGCGACATTGCAGACATTGATTTCTATGGATAACTGACAAGTATTGTGCAATTGCTTTACAAAGATCGGTGTCAAGTTATCCTCTTTAAGTGTCGCTGGTTTGATACAAACCCACGTCGAGTTGAAGGTGTTAAGCGAGATGATGGTTTACTATCGGTCAACACTAACATATGTTGGTATAACGACGACCATTACATTTTGGCAACGATGGTAAAAAAAAATTTCTATATAGATGACCCTAAAGCCGTGAGGGGATGGAAAGTAGCTCAGAAGATTGAGCACGGAGAGGTGTATGATATTGGGGACTGATATCATGCTGTCGATGATGATTATGGTGATGTTGCTCACCAACAATTGGAGAATTCAACGACACTTGGTGCAAATACACTGCGAGATATGATTATTGTGCAAGAACCGTATCAAGTAGCTAGAGATCCTGAAATCGAAATACCCATCGATTCCATTACGATTGACCTTAGGGAATTGCCGCGTTACAATGCACCCGAGTGCGCGAACGACGATGGTGATGTGCCTACAGACGAGGATAAATGGAAGTATGAATCTGACGATAGTGAAGATCTTTATTCTATTTCAGATCAGGATTAATGAAAAATTGTGATGTATATTAATTAAATGTATTGAATGGTATTTAAAAAATGTTGTATACAAAGAAAAGTTTCCTTTAAAATTTGTAACAAAATGAAATTTAAAAAAAAATTATTTATTTATTTTAACAAAAAAATAAATAAAATTTATAGTTATGCGCGATGACGTTGTATAAATATTTGTCACTCAAATAAAAAAAATTTACATTGGTTGCTTGATGAAAGTTTAAACATCTTCGTCATGCAAAAATGTAAAAAAAAATTAAAAAATTCATTTTTTTAAAACTAGTTGCCCGACGAATGTTAAAACATATTCGTCACACAAACATGGAAAAATTTGATTTTTTTTCCAAAATTGGGCAACTTTGTAAGTTGGCGCCTTCAATTCATTTCGCACAAATATTTGTCTCAAACCCAAGCTCCTCTCTCTTTCGTTTGTAATTCGAACTCCTCTCAGACCCAAGCTTTTCTCTTTCTCTCCATTCAGTCAACCTCCTCACTCTTTCTCTATCTCAGACTCAATCTCAATGTCTCCCTCTCCCTTTCTCGCACTCCCTCGGTTTCTCTGTCTCTTTGTCATTCTCCAGTTCAAAACCACAACACTCCGACGCCACACCGCACGCAACTTTACTAGGTGAGGACCCAGTCTCCCTTAATTCATCTCTTTAATTCAATTATTTATAAGTGTAATTTTTTGAATTTTGATCTTCAATTGTTTTAGTTACAACATTTAGGGATTTAGGGTTGGAATTGGGAATCCTGAGTTAGGGATTTATGGTTGGAATTAGGAATCGTAGTTGCTCACGATGTATGGTTTTTGAATTAAGGTTCGAATTACAGATTTACAAGTTGGGGAATTTTTATTTTATTTTATTTGGGCTTTGAATTATGAGAAATTAGTAGGGAAGGGAATTTAGATGTCCAATCATTGTTGATATAGCCCTGTGTTCGATTGTGAATGTTCTGAATTTTTTTTATAACAAGCTAACAACTAATACTGCTTTTTTCTGTTGGATTGCTGAATCATACTATATATAGCCCTGTGTTGTCATTGTCCTGCAAAAATTAAGCTGAATTTGGTTGTGTAAAATTCCCCAATATAGTTGATAGGAGTCCAGGGAATTTCCTAACAGTTCAAATTATTCTTACCATTTGTTGTATATATACTAGTAATGTTTTCACAAAACATTCAACCTTGTGTAAAAGCAGAAACAGGGCAGATTTGAATTGTTTAGCTAAGAAGTGAAAAGAAAATAGTTTAGTTTAGAGATGATAACCTCTATAATACCACTTTAGATGTAAGTATTGCTTAACACGTGTGTGTGTGTGTGTGTGTGTGTGTGTGTGTGTGTGTGTGCGCATGTGCGCGTCTGTGTGTGCGTGTGTATAAGTATTGCTTAACATATACATATATATGTGTGTTATAAGTATTGTTTAACATATACATACACAAAATAAAAATTAGTTGCATAATCAATGATATTAAATACTAATCTTATAATGATATTGCACAGTGTAGAAAAACATGAATGATACGCTGAGAATAGGAGTAGTGCTAAAGTATGATTAGGAAATTCCCAATTGCATTATATTAGCTGGTCTGTTTGTCACTGTCTGTTTGTCATTGTCTTCCTCACATGAACAAAGCTCTCACTCACTTCCTCACAATGTCACATTCTGTTTGTCATTTTCCAGTCATATATAGCAATACTCAATTTCATTCATATCTCATGTTTTCATTCACTTTATATATGTGAAATGAAATGTATATAATAATTTGATTATCTAAACAGATTCATGATTGTTTTTGTAGATGTCGAACTTAATATCAAATCGGCTGTCAACTAGTAAGGGCAATGAGACACCTTCTCAATGAAGTAATGTTGCTAGCACCTTCACACTTGATTTGGACACGACGAATGTCCCTCTGGTCACGCCATTGGGGCCAACAATGTTTATGGCTACTGCGTCATCGACTTCTTCAGTGACGCATCTTGTCCTAAGCGCCCGACGAAGTCATTGACGGCCTTAGACTTCTGAGGAACCTCGGCCGTCTGGTGATGCTTCCTCTGTCCATGGAGAAGCGTCCCAGACAAGTAAGCTTGCTCCCTCCCTCATTCTCCTCATCTTCTGGTGTACATTAGTGTAGAAAGCTTATATGTGTGACAATTTTGCTCTAAGCAACTAGGGGCATAAAGTGCTAATTTACTGCATTATTAGTTGTAGATAATCAAACTTCCACTTAAAAGATGGATATTCAAAATCCCACCATTTCCCTTCAAGTATAGAATGTGAACTTATCTTGTGTAAATAAAATGTGAACCATAATATAATTAAGGAATCTTATCCTCTGTAATAATTGAGTAGCAACGTTAAAAATATTTGATGCAAATCGAAGTGATCTTTTAATTTATGCAGAGAATAACATGCATGCTAGCTAGTTATTTTGAATTGTGATTTTGACCTATATTAATGATTGTTAAGTAGCGTGCGCAAGGATCTGATTGATGCCACGCACTAAACTTTTTTGAGCCATAAGAATATAATGTCCGTGTCCTGGATTGTCTATATATAAGCATCAAATTAATGATGAAAATTGCCTTAAACCACAGAAGAGTATATACTAGAACTCAATCAGAAATTATGAGCTTTAATGTAACAACCCGTCCCGGAATTTTTATTTCGACGTTATGAAATGACTATTATGCACTTGAGTTCGGGCAAACGTTTCTGCATGAGTTTAATAATTTTTGGGCCAATTATATAATTATCCAAGTTATTGGGGGCTAATGAAAAGTTAGAAAGATATTTGTGTGATTGGTGGTCTTGGTCCACCGACACTCTCCCTCTCTCCTCTCACAGTCTCTCTCTCATCTCACGGTTCACTCTCTCTCTCTCGACGATACACGTACGGACAACACACAAACCCATCAAAACCTTGTAGATCGAAGAAACAAATTACATATTTATGCTCGTGAAGTCCATACGAACTCAACCATACCATTTTCAGGTAAGAACTACAACGATTTCATGTCCAAAACTCAAGGTTTATAATTGGCACTATTCATCAACTTTTTATACGTTGCGTTTTAGGAAAATCTGAGATCACAGGAGTGTTTGTTTGGTCCTCTAGAGGCTTGGAGACGTTCGTTTGTTAAGCTTTGACATCAGGATCGTCGAGAACAAGGGAGGCCGAATCTTTGGAGATTTTCCGACGAGATTCTCGTTGGTGTTCGAAGTTTTTGAAGGTATAGACTTGTTCTACTCTCAATTTAGAATATTTTGGTGAAAATTTCACAAAGAATGGTTGAGAAACGAGTGAGAAATCACACACTGAAGTTTTTCGGTCACTGGAAAAAACCAGTTCGGCGACCCCTAACAGGGATGACACGTGGCGCGCACGTGCCGCGCGTGGGGGGCGCGTAGCCCCGTGGCCTTCCTAGCGCATGGGGGCGCGTGAGAGCTCTATAATTTTTTCTAAAAATACCACGACGTCCGTGACGTCGTGTAGGTCGCGTTGGTATATTTGTATGCCAAAATTGAGTTATGTATGAGAAGTTATTTCCGTATTTGCGTGCATGTGCTTAAATAACGTATTTTTAGTAATTTCTCATATAGGTGAAACGTATTCTGAGGACGACCGTAGCCAGGCTCGACGCGGGGGCTACGATCCAGTGACTTACCAGTGAGTGGACAGTATTATTTTCCGTATAACCTATATATATAATGATTTTTCCCAGAATCACATTTTAAATGAAAATTACGTTTTTAAGATATGCATATGACTTGGTTTTGATGCATGAGTATTCATATATACATTTCATGCATATGTTGGTGCCGAGGATGCCAGGTAAGTACCAGGTAGGTACATGCATAGTTGAGAACGAACAGTTGATACATATGAGATACGATGAGATACGATATGATATGTTAGCTCATAAACCTGTACATACTATTAGTGCTCACGCCCAGAGATAGGGGCACAGTCTTTCACGTGTCGTTCACCTCCCGCACCGCATGCTCGCCTTGGATCCAAGTTAGGTGCACAGTCTTGTCGTATATACCACTTTTGAGTGGGTACGACATGTAGGTGACCCGCGTTCATTCGCACAGTCTTCACGTGATTGTAGCACTAGAGCATTTATTATTGATACAGTGATGATGATGATGATATGATGTGATAGTGATGTATGTGCAGCATATATACGATGATTAGATAGGGATGTTATGAGCTATATTTACAGTCGAGGGCTGAGATGACATATAGTAGCGATATGATTATTGAAATGCATAGCATGGCATTACTTATGAGATTCAGATGGCATTGAAATGCATTGCACGGCATACATTGAGATACTTTGAAAACGTTTTATGCTGAGAAAGATTGAGATATATATGTACGTATTATTTTCTGGGAACTATACAGGTTTTACGGAGAGGGGCTAGACTTTTGAGAAAAGATTGATTTTGAAAAGAATTGTTTTTCCTGACCCACTCCTTTTGTTTTTCGCCCCTCCAGGTTCTAGATAGCTTGAATTCCGTGTTGGCACTTCGAGGATCTTCCGGCTTTCTGACAGATTTGACATATGTAGGACACCGATGGTGTAATTAAACTCTTTTATTCATGCTTGACTGCACTGACCTAGTACGCTCTGAATATGTATAAGTATTGTCATATTTCTAGCACACATTCATATTTAGGTTGCTAGAATTCGTTTTTAATTTATTCGAACTACGTTACCGATCTTCGCTTCCGCACAGCGTACATGACTACGTCACACTCACGTGACGGCCAGCATGCCCTACTTTCGAGTACGAGTGTGTCATTTAATATTGATCGACCAATTAATTTTACAAATATTAGCTAGTTAGGACATACAATTCTACGATTAATACGAAATCCACTCTTCAAATTAGCTTGTTACTAGCTATAACATTGAAACAGCAGCTAGCTAGCTAGGTCTGACCGTGTCAACCAGTGACATCAAGGAAGTACATTAGACTTGCCACAGCCTCTTGCAGCCAATCATCTTCGTCATATTTCTGAAAACTGACGAGTAAATGGTAATTGGTTATTGGTTATTGTAAACAAAAAATGATAACTAACTATTGGATGTGTGTATTAATTAAAATTTGCATGTATGCATGCATAAATTAAGATATTGCATTTGCCTAGTATGATTATATTTTTGAAAACCTACCTGGACTGCACCACTACTACAGAGCAGTTCTGATCGCTGATCTCTGCAAGTTTGTGTATTGCTCTCAGTCTTTTTCTGTGCTATTTCCTCATGATGATCAGTGTTCCTTGCAAATCTCTCGCGAACTCGGACCCTTTTATCAGCTAGGGTTTTGCGACAAGCATACTGTGCAAACATAGAAAAGTAATTAATAATGAATTTCTTAAAATATGGTAGATGCATATATTTGCTTATACAAATGTTCTGTTGTTATATTGTTTAATTATATTGTCAAACTGTGAATTTAACCCATTAATTAAGAATTTTTTATTATATAATTTTGTGATTTCGATTCGTAGTTTAGTAATTTAGTTTCAATGTTAAATGTATTTAAATTGTTGTACCTTAATAGTTTTGTTGAAGTTCCTTTGGTTTCTTTTCTTCAAATATCTCTCAATACTTTCTTTCCTTTCTTCTTCTGAATACCTTCCCACCTTCATAGTATACTGATCTTCAACTGTAGGCACCTGCTGATTCTCTTGATTAATTGCCTACACACAAAATTTTACACAATTAATATTCTACATGATCTCAATTAACCATTTATGCACAACACTACTTTGCACCATATACGTACTAATGATCAAAAAATAAAAATATAATATATAAATTTTATTATGATAAATATGATCGGCTAGAAATAGCATACCCAATTTTCTTGACCAGCAAAGCTAAACGACTTGAAATCAGTTGACATGAGTCCAGTAAAACCAAGGTCTAAAATATCGATGATATCGGAAATATCGGTAGTCCAAAAACACGGAAATTTCGATGGAAATATCGGGATATTATCGATATCGATAAAAATTGAATAAAAACCACGGAAATTGCAAGAAAAACTTGAAAATTTTTATTGAAACTTTGCAGGATGTTTATTTGTGACATCCCACATCGCCCAGGGAGTGATCCTTAAATGTATATTCTCATCCCTACCTAGCACGAGACCTTTTGGGAGCTCACTGGCTTCGGGTTCCGTAAGAACTCCGAAGTTAAGCGAGAAAGGGACTAGAGTAATCTCAGGATGGGTGACCTCCTGGGAAGTTGCTCGTGAGTTCCCAGAAACAAAACCGTGAGGGCGTGGTCGAGGCCCAAAGCGGACAATATCGTGCTACGGTGGTGGAGCGGGCCCGGGAGGTGGCTACGCCCGGACCGGGATGTGACATTATTTAGTCAATTATCTATTAGTTTATCACACAAAAATTGGAAGGAAATGCATTGCATGATGGATTTAATTGATTTAAGTTGATTATATAGCGAGCTGGCAAACATTGTGAGTGTAGAAAATATGTAGTAATTAATGAAAGAAATTTAAACACACCATAATCATTTATATATAATGCAAATTTTCAAAGTATAATTCGTGAATTAATGTCTAATTGACGATAAATAGAAAAGACTCTAATATGGAATTAACCTTCACCTTGTCCATTTGATAAACTATGGATATTAACTTTAAAACAAAAAAATTTAACTTGACACAAAACTTAAAAACCTAAAATTTCTTATTTCCCACCCCCAAACTTAAATCACACATTGTCCTCAAGGTGTGGGAAATAAAATAAAGAAAAACAAACAAGAAAATAACAAAACTACAAAATCCTAGGAAATGTAGAAGGACGATCAAAGATAAAACAAAAAAAACTAAGAAAATAAAATAGGAAAGAGAAATAGAAAAACAATAAACGAAAATAAAATAAAACAGAAAATAAAAGAAAAGGAAAAAAAAATTGACACACCAGAGATTCGAAGAAAAGTACTGTGAGCTTGCCAAGGTGAGCTGACAAAAATGTGGAGAAATAAACCACTACATGACACCTCGCGGCTTCGAATGCAAGACCTGAGAGCTAAAAATGGCGAAGATGCGCTGACCAACCCGCACAAGTCCACATGTGTGTCAAATCCTAGAAACAGCTACAATTTAAACTGGTGTAGCAGCTGCATCTGTCATTTGAAAAACCCTAGGTATTCTTGAACACGGATTGGATCCCCTTCCACTCGCCTCGAGCCCAGAGCCAAACGGCTCTCTTCTGTCCATTCCCATGTCAGAACCTAAAGCCTTTCCCTTTCTCACTTGCAAACCACCCCGTGAAGTAAGAAAATTAATAATTAAGATTCCCAATATCCTTCAAACCTTCAACCACTCTCTCTCTAGAATAATATAGAAGTTCTCAGCCTTCTTTCTTTGTAATCTCCGAAAATGCTCTTATCTCTCCAACCTCAAGCCCAATGCCCTTTATCACACCCCACTGTGACCTCCACCACAGTGGCGCACACTCCGGCGAGCACCATCACCACCTGTGGACCATTCCTCATCCCTTTTTCACCTCCCGGCGAGCACCACCAGGCAAGGGGAGGCGCAGATCTTGATGGGTATGAGCGTCTGAGCGTGGATTGCTCATTTTGATGGGTCTAAGCTTCTGAACGTGGATTGCAGAGAGAGGCGCAGATCTTGACAGCTGCGACGACGGAGCCTCGGCTGTAGTTGCGACGCTGACGATGGAGCCTTGGCAATATTATCGATATTATTGATAATATCGATAATATCGCGATATTATGACGATAATTAAGTGTATTAGTGTAAAAATATCTCCATCTCAAAAAACCGATATTATTGGTGATATTTCGCTGATAATATCGATATTTCATACCTTGAGTAAAACTATCCTTTCCGAACTGCTCACAGATATAAGGAAGGTTTAATTCTCCATTAAAATTGGGAGTCCCTCTTATTACACAATTGGTAATCTATGTTAACACTTTTTAAAAAAAAATTAAGGGGGTCAAAGTTTCCTGAAATTGACATGTTCAAGAAGGTGTACGTTCGGCCCGGGGATGAGTTGATGGGGCAGCTTCATGTAAGTTCTTTCACATTTATAATGTTCAATTTGTATTAATATTAATTACATTTATATTCAAATTTATTTATTTTTTCTTTTTTCTAGTCCACCATGGTGGAGAATGGCCATACAGTTCTAGATGAGGTGGCTTCCCAGCTTCCCCTAGAGACTGTGATCGAGGAGGTGTTTCCCCCTGAGGATGCTGTGTTTCAGATCATGACTGAAAAACTTGATCAAACCCTCGATCGTCGACGTGGGAATGTTCACCGAGGGCTTGGGAAAGTCCGCCTTCGGGACCCATCTATCTTATCCTTCAAGCAGAAAACTGAACAGGCTAATACGCTAACATCTGAAGTGGTGGGCTTGAAGGAGAAAATTGCGGCCCAGCAGTCTCGGATTACGACCCAAAATAATTTCATACACCAAATACGTCGTGCACTTCAAATCTCTAGCATTCAATTCCTCGACGTTGAACTACCTCCAGAAATGACCTCCCAGCCCCCTATCGCAGAACCTACATCAGCCCAGCCCCCCTCCCGGTCGCAGTAGCTACGACCTCCCAGCCCACTGACACAATAACACCACCAGTCGGCGATTGTGATGTCAATGACTTCTTTTTTTTGTTTTGTTTTAAATTGTTTTAGAATTTAAAAATACTTTTTTCCATTGTATATACATTTACAATAATTTTTCAATTCAATATTCTTCTTTACATTTTCTATTTTTATTTTCATTAAATTCACTTTTACATAAATGAAAAAATAAATAAATCATAAACTATTTATAAAACTAATTTACAAATAAATAATAGATTAATTGAAAAACTAATTTTAAAATTTCACTGTGACAGCCTCTATATACTTATGTAAATGAAATAGCTGGTTAATACTTAGAGATATAGTTGAATATTTGTTAATTAGTTGAAATGTGTAGTTAGTTAGTTGGAGAATAGTTGACAGTGACATATGTAAATGAGTTGTATATATACAACTATCTTGTAATTTTATTAATGGAAAGAAAAGTTATTCTTTTCCAAACATGGTATCACTCGCCTCTGTCTAATGACTCGATCCCCTTTCCTTCGCTGCTACGCTTCCTACGACTCATCATTGCTAAGCTTCCATCTTCTTGAAGCTTATTGCATATAAAACCCTAATTTCTTCTGTAATTTTCCATGGCGACCTCGGCTTCTCCCTCCTCTGACTCTGATTCTCACATTCATCATCTTCCGATCATCGATTCCAGCCCTAATCTTTCTAATGCATCACACACTGCTTCCATTACAATCCAAAATATTGGATCTCTAGTGCCGATCAAACTGGCCACGACAAATTACTTGACCTGGAGTGTCTTATTCGCTCCAATTTTTAGCCAGTACAATCTTACAGACATAATTGATGGCTCGAATCCTCCACCACCTCAATTTCTCACTGATGTAACTGGAACTCGTGCTTTGAATCCAGCATATGTTACCTGGTTTAAGAATGATCAGAACATTCTCATCTAGATCAACTCTACACTCTCTGATTCATTAATTCCCTACACTGTTGGAGTCAACTCTTCCAAAGAACTGTGGGCAAAATTGGAATTAAAGCTTGCGACTACATCTCAATCGCATATTCATGAACTCAAATCTCGTCTTCAAAGTTTGACTGACGGAGATTCTTCTGTTGCACGATTCCTTCAATAAATTGAAGAGATTGTTGATGCTTTTGCCAGTGCCAGAGTTTCGATTGAAGATTCCGAGTTAATTTCTATCATTTTTCATGAACTTCCACCAAAATATGATTCATTTGTTGACGCGATTCAATTTCACCTCAGTTCCACAACAATTGATGAACTTCGTGGCCTTCTTCTCGATAAGGAAATTCAATTGACGAATCGGAAGAAAACATCTCCATCTTCGCCATTTTAGGCCTTCAATTCCTCTACTAGTCTTCTTCCCACACCTCTTTCTCAAGCTCTTATGGTGGCTCAAGACTTCAATTCTCAGGGCCGTGGTCCAAATCGCAACAATTCTCAAGCTAGAGGCTCAGTCTCAAACCCTAGAAATTTTCAAGGTCGAGGCAATTTTCGATCTAACAATTTTTTATAGAATTCCAGTCGCCAAGGCTATCAAAGGTATAATTGTGGTGGTCGCTTCAATTTCTACTCCTCTAGCCAGAAGATTCTTTGTCAAAATTGTCAACAATTTAGCCATGAGGCATTTACTTGTCCTCAGCAAATGAATCCAAATTTCTCTGGTGATTCTTCTCCTTCTGCTATGGTTGCCAGTACAACTACTTCTTTTCCAACCTGGCTTGTCAACTCTGGACAATTTGTATAACAATCTTTAAATTCCAGAACCTTACATAGGCCTTAAGCAAGTTTATATTGGCAATGCCAAAGGTTTGCCAATTCTTCACTCTGGATCTTCTCAATTACCTACTTCTCATTACAATTTTTCAACTTCGTAATGTGTTACATGTCCCTGCATTGAAACAAAGTTTGCTTTCTGCAAATCAATTTCTTATTGATAATTGGTGTTTTATGCATCTTTTATCCCTTTCACTTCACTATGAAGGATATTTCTTCCGGGAAGATGCTCTTTAAATGACTAGTGAGAAATAGTTTCTATCCTTTCAACCTCTCAACTCTGATCTGGTGATTGATCCTCATCATTCATTTGCTGCTTCTGTCAATGCTTCACGGGATGTTTGGCATCAACAATTAGGCCACCTATCTACTAAGATCATAAATAAGTTGAACTTTGAGTCTTGTATTTTTATTTCTAGGAATACTCATACCACTTTCTGTAATGGTTGTACATTAAGCAAGAGTTCTAGACTACCATTTGTTATTGTGCCGAGTAGCACATGTAAACCTTTAGAACTACTTCACACAGATGTTTGGGGGCCGGCATCTGTATCTTCTATACATCATCACAAGTATTATGTCATCTTTATAGATGATTTTACAAAATATTGTTGGTTCTTTCCTATGCAATACAAATCTGATGTTTTCAGTATCTTTGTGAAGTTCAAAGCTCATGTTGAGAATATGTTGTGCACTAAAATTATAACTATGTGTTCTGCTTCTGGTGGTGAATATTCGAGTTCTCAATTTTCTAATTTTCTTATTGAGCATGGCATTCACTATCAACTAAGATGTCCTCATACCTCGGAGCAAAATGGTTGCTTTGAGTGCAAACATAGACAATTAGTTGAGACAACAAGGACATTATTGAGACTTTCTCAAGTTAATCATATCTATTGGGATCATGCTTTTACTACTGCAGTTTATTTTATCAACAGAATGCCTACTGTATCCAAGGCTTCTCCATGGGAATTGCTATTCAACAAATCCCCATCTTATCACACACTAAAAATATTTGGTTGCAGTTGCTTTCCTTGGTTGCAGCCTTATTCTACATCTAAGTTGGATCCTAAAAGCAAACAGTGCATCTTTCTGGGTTATAGTCTTAACCACAAGGGTTATAAATGTCTAGATTTCAACTCCCAAATGATCTATGTTTCCAGACATGTTATCTTTGATGAGTCAAGTTTTCCTTTTCACAAGCAAGTTTATGCAGCATCATCCTCATCCCCACCATCCACTGGTAATTCCAATTACTCTATTCAATCTCAATTAACATTTTCTACCAATACAGTCACCCCAAGTACCTTCACTTAAAAGCATCCTCAAGTTTCTCAGCCTCCTCATGTCTCTCTAACCCCACCACCTCCAATCAGTGCCTCTCCATCACCTCCATAACCACATCCACCTCCAAATCCACATCTTCCCACCAATATTCATCCCATGCAAACCAGATCTAAATCTGGTATCTACAAGCCTAAGGCCTTAACTGCAACCAAGAATCATCTACCCTCTCATCTTTCCCATGACTTTGTTTCTACTACATATCTTCAGGCCTCTAAATATCCACACTGGGTTAAAGTTATGCAAGATGAGTTTCTTGCACTGAAGCAAAATGGAACCTGGTCTTTGGTTCCTCTATCTTACTCCACCAATGTAGTATGATGCAAGTGGGTTTTTCGAATCAAAAAGAAACCCAATGGTATAATTGACAAGTACAAGGCACATCTAGTTGCCAAAGGCTTTCATTAGCAAACAAGTTTAGACTATACAGAGACCTTTAGTCCAATTGCAAAACCGGTCACTATCTGAATTCTCCTCACTTTGGCAGCTCAATATGACTGGTTTCTTAATCATTTGGATGTAAGCAATGCATTCTTGCATGGTAATATCTCTAAACAAGTGTTTATGCAACAGCCACCTGGTTTTGAAGATTCTATTCATCCAAATCACATCTGTCATCACCACAAGTTTCTCTATGGCCTTAAACAACTCTAAGAGCTTGGTATCAGAAACTTCATAGAGCACTTACTTCTCTGGGATTCACTGGTTCTCAATCAGATCACTCTCTGTTTATAAAGACAGATCCAATGGTATTCATATTAGTTTATGTTGATGACATTATTGTCACTGGACTATCTGCTTTAGCATGTCAACAAGTTATAACTCGGCTCAATTCTATGTTCCCTATCAAGGATCTCGGTGCTCTACACTATTTTCTTGGCATTGAGGTAAAAAGATCCTCCAAGGGCATTTACATAACACAAACCAAATACATACTGGATTTGTTGAAGAAAGCTCAAATGGATGGGGCAAAACCTTGTGCCACTCCTCTGAGTACATCAAAGCTCGATCATACATCCCTTTTACTGGAAAATGTTGTAGACTATAGATCTCTAGTGAGAGCCCTTCAATACTTAACCTGGACTTGGCCTGATCTTTCCTTTGTTGTGAATTTAGTCTATCAATATATGCATAGTCTCATCACTCTCATTTTCAAGCTGTCAAACGAATATTCAGGTATCTTAAGGGCTCTATTGATCTGGGATTATGGTTTCCCAAAAGTTCCTCTACTCTATCAATCACAGCATTGTTTGATGATGATTGGGCAGGTTGTTCACTTGGCAAAAAGTCCACTAGAGGTTTCTGCATTTTTCTTGGCTCCTCTCTTATTAGCTGGAGCGCTAAAAAGCAACCAACTATTGCTCGCTCATCCACGGAGGCTAAGTATCAGTCCCTTGCCAATACTGCTGCAGAAATCACTTCGATCTGCAAACTATTGGTGGATATTGCCTACAAATCACCCTATGTTCCATAACTGTGGTATGATAACGTTTCTAATCTTTTTGGCCAAAAATCCATTGTTTCATGCTCACACCAAGCATGTTGAGATTGATTACCATTATATTTGAGAAAAGGTTTTGGCCAAAGAAGTCTTTGTTCACTACATTTGCACACAGCAACAAATTGCAGATATTTGTACTAAAGCTCTTGCTAAAGACAGATTTCAAGCTCTCAGAGACAAACTCTCTCTTCGAACTCCTCAACTCAGTTTAAGGGGGGGTATTAAGGATACTTATGTAAATGAAATAGTTGGTTAATACTTGATATAGTTGAATATTTGTTAATTAGTTGAGATGTGTAGTTAGTTAGTTGAAGAATGGTTGACAGTAACATATGTAAATGAGTTGTATATATACAACTATCTTATAATTTTATTAATGGAATGAAAAGTTATTCTTTTCCAAACAAGGATAGAGAGTCAACTTTCTTTATGGTATCAAAGCATGTACTGTCCTCGTGTTAGACTTAAATGAGGTCACACTTAAGGGAAAGTGATGAGAGTACATAGTAGTCTCACATTGGAGTGTTAACAGACCTTGAATGAGTTCATAACGAATTAGCTACTCTCTATATTGCCAATTAATTGTAAAGTGATGTCTCTACTTCTCATTTGCCAATTAGTTTCTGAATTTAATTCTGTAACATAATTAGGCCCTTCCTGGATGGTTCCTTCCCTAGTTCTAGCGAGACATTATTGAAGAGGAGGGGCTCAAAGAAGTTGCCTTTGAACGATATAAGGAAAAAAACAATGTTGAACGATCGGAACAACTTATCTTGACTTAAAAAGTTAAGGAGCTGCCTCAAACCAGACAAAATCATGACAAATAGACGATGAGATGCCCACGAGAAATTTTCAGAATGCTAAGAACACAGTCGGATGCACCAAGTATCATAATATAATTAGTTAGAAATTTTATTTTTCGAGTTTTAATCTACTTTTATTATTACACTTGGTGTACCAAGCCGTGTCCCTTGCACTTTGAAAAATCTCTGCAGACATGAAGTGCTCGAGTAGGCAGTTAAAAGAAGATTCATGAACCGTGACAACTCCTTGAGCTACAAGCTTGATGGTGACTGGTTCATCGTCCTACATCAGGCCATGGACTCTTCCTTGACATGTTTCAGGTCAAACGCATTCTTGTAAATTCGAAATCCCAAATCACAATGTGGAACCAAATTATGCAAAACTGAGATGCAGGGGAACGAAAGAAACATACAAAAAGGAGATCTCAAGAAAGCTTTTAAATTAGTAGCAAAACAACAATACAAATAACTTTGAGCTCTCTTTCCATACACAGAACAGGCAACAAGGTCCATGTTGCTACCAAACCGAAAATTGAGTGCACGGCAAAATTCAGGATCCCTTGGACGAACGAAGTTTTTACCCTCCAAATTCAATACCTCTGCATCCCAGATTTCTGTTGCTATATGGTCTCCAATTCAGAACATATCAGAAATTCGAAATTTAGTAAAATCATCATACCAATCACTATCATCTGAGAAGTAACTAGCCTCACCATAGTCATAATCATCATCGAAGTCGTCCTCGTCATCAAGATAATCCCCATAGCCAAGGGGCTCAGATTCATCAAAATATCCAAAAGGAGTTCCATCTCGGTAGGCTGTAGCAGAAAATTCGTAGTCCTTAGTTGAATCCAAGGGAAGCCGCAAGTTTTTAACTCGCTCAGCACATCTTCTTTCCACATCTCCCTTCAGATTAAGATTGAAACAATTGCGTACATCAAGTGACTCCAGATGAGGACAAGAATCAAGAATCGCATTCAAGCCGTCACTAGTGAGCTGATTCCCGAACAGTTGGAGGTGGCGTAAACCATGCATCGTTCCTGCTATAGCAAGTGCTTCGGCATCTTTCCGGGAAGGAGCAATCGCAGAGCTACCATTCTGATCATCAATCACAGGATAGTCATAATCGCCTTCATCGTAGTAATCATCATCTTCATCATTATAGTAATCAAACGCATCATCCGGGAACCAGAACCACTCTCTGTTCAGTTTTAATGACTTCAAACGGGGGCATGAGCGCCCAACCGCTTCCACAGATTTGGACGACAGATTATCACACAAAGAAATCTCAAGCTCCTCTAACAGAGGAAGTTTTGAAGCCATTTCACTCAATCCCTCATCTGTTATGCCATAGCAATATGTAAACCGGAGACGTTTGATTCCACGGCACCTATTGCAATATTTCAGATGAACATTATCCAATTCACCAAAAAAAAATTAACATATTGATTAGAGCAAATTCCACAAATTTCCCAATATGCATAATGCATTAAAGATCGAATAAACGTCTATTCAGGGATTTATGGATTCAATTTTAGCAAATTAATGAAATCACAGTACCAAAACATTTCAAAAACCAAAAATTTAACAAATGCGAAAATTCAATACCGATCGGTGATAAAGTTGAGGAGGCAATCAGTGCCGAAGTATTCGACGTTGAGATCGACAAGATTGCCGGCGCTACGATCCACTGCGTGGCGGCACATCAAATCCAAGTTGAACATCACATCATCCATATCGCCGTCGTTGCGCATGTCGATGGTGCGCCACATGAGAGGGTCCTTGCAGATCTGACGCCAAGCCATGCACACATACTGTGCGTTCAACAGAATCCCGACGGCCCCGAGTCGGGACAGGATTGAAACGGTGACGTCTCGTGGAAGTTCTAACCAGTTTCGGGTTTCGACTGTGGTGGTGGGTCTCGATTTGGGTACCCACTTGTAGCGAGGGGGTTGGAATCGGGGGGGTTGGGGCTTCTTGTTTCTTTTCTTCCCCATGGAGGCTTTGCTTGATTGGATTCGGGGATTTTCCCGGAAAGTTTCGAAATTGGGATTTTCTCGGGAAAATGGAGGGCTAGGTTTTCACTTTCGGGGTTAAGGAGAGTGGGAAACGAGTGATAACTGATCAAATACAAAGAACACTTATGGGCCTGGTTGGTTCTGGGCCTAGATTGTGCCCTTACCTTTTCGGGTTTAACCGTTGACTGTTTTTTATTTTGATAGTGATCGTTGCTGAACCTTCTTGTTTTGGAGGAGAGATTTTTTAGTATGACATTCAAACGAGGTGGTACACCATGTTTTCTCATATAAATGGTAGGATATATGTGTTAAAAGATTAATAACTTAATAATTAAAAAAATTCATCACTTACATAAAAACACGTGGTGTACCATCCGTATTCGCGTCACAATTAAAAATTTCTTGATTTGGAGGACTTTTTGTGTCGAATGGATCACGTCCTCACATACAATAAAGTGGACCTCTTTATAATTGGGTTGGGTTGGTGAAAGAGGTTTTTAGATTTTAATACGTACGTTTGTTTGGTTGGGTTGGCGAAAGAGGGTTTTGTGGGTTTTAATACAACGTTTGTTTGGTTGTATATGCGTGTATGTGATGTGATTTTTCGAACAGACACAAGAATTTTTCGTTATTTTAAGCAATTATTGTATAAATTGTAATAGACAAATTTACCCTTGTCTTTTAGGAACCTGTATGCCAGAGACGACTAAGGGGACCCCGTAGTTTTTAGGTTGGTGAAAGAGGGTCTTTGGTTAACTCCACTCTTGGCGGGAAGGGGTGGTCTTGCTTGGTTGTGTATGTTTTCTTGTTGGTGCGTGATCTTTTGGACGAACACAAGAATTTTTCTTTTTTTTTTTTAGCAATTACAAATGAGCATATAAATGGTAATGGACAAAAGTACCCTAATGTTCGCTAAGCTTTTGTAATTTGAATAATTCTGATTTTCCTCAATAATCTTAAAAATTTCCTCCTCTAAACATAGAGTAAAAACCAATATCGGAAACACTTAAATTTGGTCATTTGAGAGTCAAACAAAGTCCGTCAAACTTCTTGAGAGCAAACCCTTGTCATCAGTAAAATGGGAATATTCTAAACTTCTTAATTTGTGCAGCGCATCTTCTTCCAAAACTTGGGTCGCTACATTAATATTTGAACACCAGCGCAGTTTAAGTGACTTAAGATGAGGGCAACCATAAAGAATTTTCTGCAATCCCATAACAGAAAGTGGATTCCCAACAAGTTGGAGGTGCTGTAATCCGTGCATTCCTCCTGCTATAGCAAGTGCATCTTCGTCTGCATACTCAAAAAAGAAGCGACGAATCTCGTCAAGGGTACGAGCGGCCAACTGCTTCGCCAGCCCGCATTTGTTCAACTTGAATGATTTCAAGAGAGGGCAAGAGCGGCCAACTGCTTGTAAAGATTTATGTGAGATCCCTTCGCAAAAGGAAATGTCAAGCTCCTCTAACAAAGGAAGTTCTGAGGCCACTCCACTCAACCCTTTATCTGATATGCGACGGCAACCCGTAAGTAGGATGCGCCTTATTTTCTTTGAACTATTAGAAAGATTACGATGAAGATGTATGTTAGCCATTACACAAAGAAATACATATCAAACAAATTCAATAAGATAACATTAAGAAAATCAATGATCAAAACCGTTTAATTTAATAATTTTTATTTGAAAATCAATTATAAAAAAAATTATTTCAATTAAAATCGTTAATCATCTAACATTAGTTATTGCTAAATTTTTAAACCCTAAACCTACGAAGATAAGGTAATGCTAGGGAAACTAAATTTGTACAAAATTTTAAAAAGACATGGAAGTTAATGATTGTTTTATTACTTAAACATTATAAACGTGCTCATTTCTATTGGTCACACATCATTTAGTTTATAAATTTTGTTTCTAAATTTAATCTTCCTAACATTACCCACAAAGAAATTAAATAATAATAACAATAAATTTTATTAACAAAATATATATCGAAAAAGGTAAAGACCTGTCAGTGATATACTCGAGGAGATCATCGTTACAGAAGTATCCGAGACTGATATTGACCAAATTACCAGAGCTACAATCCACGGCATGCCGGCACATCTTAAACATTTGGTCAAACGTAGCGGGATTGTGACCATGCATGTCGATGGTGCGCCACGCCGGAGGTTCATTGCAGATTTTATGCCACTTCATGCACACAATCTGAGCGCTCGTTAAGACGTCGATGACTGGCAGCCGTGAAATTATCACCGCCGTGATGTCGTCTGGGAGTTCCGTCCAGTTTCTCTTGGCCATATAGGCGGCTTTAGCTGCTGATTTGTGTTTGGTGATTTACACCAACGAGAAATATGAAGTTTTCTTTTTTTTTTGGAGAACGAAATATGAAGTTTATGAGGCGGCGATTGATATTGAGCAGGACAGTGGATCTACAGTGTTTCTAGTTGGTATCAAACAGTAAATATATAGCAAAAGAAGAAAAAACAAGTGTTTTTTTTTTTTTGTTAGTGAGTATTCTAATTTAATTAATTTCAAAGAGTGAATTTAGATGCAGAAGGAAAATAATTTGTTAATGTAATTATACTCATGTCTACAAAAATAAGTTATTTTTGAAAAGAGTACGATATTTATTAAAATGGTAGACAAATGGGTATATAGGAGGATAGGGTTTAGGATTTATTTATTTAGATCTTTATAAAAGTTTAGGAAAACTAATGAAAGTTAAAGTGAACAATACCAAAAAAATTTCGTTAAGATTTTCTAAAATTTTACTGGAAATTTCAATTTGTCAGAGGAAAAAAGTGTTCCACACCAACTTATGCCGTACTGGTCTCCATAGTATTTCCCGCCTCGGAGAGGCCTGTTTGGATTATTGGATAGGTAAATTAAGTATTTTGATTTTCTTTTCTTTCCAAATTGAAGACCACCAGAATCCAAATTTCAGCTGCTAGAAGATGTCTAATTCAAATAAAAGACATCGTAGATTTAGTTCATAAGCATCATCATAATCTAGTAATCATTTAGGCTGACAACACACTCAGTCGGAATCATAAATGCGATATCTTCAGCTCCAGCAGCAACAAATTCATAGTCATCAACGGAATCATTCCAAGACATATCATTCTCCATCTGTATTGTAACCAAATAAGCCAGTTCAATCGAAAACTCAATCTATGTAGTCAACCTTTTCATGATCGAAATAGAAACACTTCACGAAGAAGAAGAAAAAGAAGAGCCAGAGAAATAGAACACTTCGGTGCATTCGTACGATGTGTAAAGCATTCACTACATAAGTTTCAGGTCTCTTTCCCCTTCCCTTGCAAAACTAGCCTCCTTTCAAACTATTGTTAGGGTTATAAACTCAACGTGTTAAGAGTCACAACACAGGAGCAGCATGCAACGTAGTTTTAGGTTTATGACTTACCTGAAGAAGATCCTGCCATGATAACTAGGGTTTGCAAGACAGTCTTCTACACTCAAGCAGCCGTGAGTCCCTTGCTAGCAAATAGGGTTTAGCACGAATTAGGGTTAGAACTGTGAGTGCAAGAACTTCCTAATATCCTGATAAGATCCTTATAATCCGACCTATTAACTGATTATATAGGATTAAGCAAAGTCAATAGGATTACATCATAGTCCTAAATGGTATTGAATTTTTGTTAAACCAAAACAAGGTCTCTTGATTTTGCACAAGATAAGGCCTCCTAATCTTAACCAAAACGAGATCTCAAGATTTTCTCAATAAAATAACTCGTCGACCGAGTTACTTGAATATCAAGAAACAATAAAATCACTCTCTTTGATACTCACAAGCTTACAGCTATAATATCATATATAGACCCTCGATTTCAGCAGGTGGACGGTCTCCTAATCAAATACGCAGTCAGTCTGATGCCACGGCAACTATGGAATTATTTTTTATATAAAATCAATACAAATAGTGGCGTTAATGGTGCTCCATGTCACATGTATGGGATGTGATTCGGAGAATGATTACATTATTGGTAGAAGGGTAGAGATATGGTAACATGCTTTTGGGTGGACTTTTTCTTATATTATTATATTTTTATTATATCATATACTTCATATACTCCGCTTAGGTTAGAAAACAGACAAAATGTGAGTTGCATATTAGACGAAAATAGACTGTTCTAGCCAATTTGATTATACTTATTTTACTTCTTAATTGTGTATGATATATTATTGTTTGTTTGCCAAGAAACTCCTTACTCGCATTTAATTGTTTTTTTTAGTGCAACAATATCAAAATATTGTGGCTAAACCACAAATTCATTAGCCACAATTTGGTAACAAATTTGTTATTCATGCGATTTAAACTTTACAAATGAAAGAAAATATCACTAAAGATCATAATGCTAGTGACGTTTAATTAGTTTCTTGGGTCCAAAATCTGTGTTTTTTTTTTGGGACAATCTGTTTGGGTTCTATTTCAAACCAGCAACATGTGTTATTTTCTTTCTTTTTTTCTCTTTTTCCCCTTTGTTTTTGGTTTTCTGGTTTAGGCAGGTGCAAACAATAAAAAAGGAAAACTAAATAACTTGACTGCATGGGAAGTGGGAACGACTCCACCCATTTTGTGTAATAAGTAAAAGCATCCAATAGCCAAAGAAAATGTCAAACCGTCACCAATAATTCCGCATGATTTACAACCAAGAACCAACAATTCCTTATATTTACAGATAGCTTTTGACGAACATCAAACAAACAGAAGAAGATAGGTTTTAATTTCCAACAGCTAGAGAGAGGAGAGAGAGAGTGCAAAGGCAGTCTCTCTTTTTTGGATCTCTCGAAATATTTAAGTTGTTAGTAAATTATTAGAGCATAATCTTAATCAAAACAAATACTAAATTCTTCTGTTTGATCTTTAAGATATCCACCATTTCCCCCTGAAGATAAGAAGATCGTTTTTGATCGGGTTTTTTTCGGGGTGAATATGAACCGGGTTCGAACATTTCCATCTCCTGCAGTACTGTTGCCAGCTTCTTCCACAACCCCTAAAGACCGCCCAGAAGATCATAGTTTTGATGGTAATCTATACATACATACGCATTACATATATATGTAGAAGATTGTTGCTGAAGATATCTCAATTTTTCAATGCTTGTTTGTAGTCATGAATATTAAAGTCATTGCAAAATGACATGTATTGTGTGTTTTTCTAATTTCTGAATTAAGACAACAATTTTTCCGATATTATTCTTTTGTGAGAAAATCACAAATAAACTTTTGAAAAAAAAAAGAATAAATTGCGCTGCAATATGTACTGGTTTTTGTGTAATGTTTGTGTTCTTTGTTTAGGCATTGCCACAAATGTGAAGTTATTATTAAAGCTAATCCAAGAGCATAACGAGGCCAGCACAAAAAACAATGATGACCGGAAGATGCAAAGGGTGGCGGGAATGATGACGATAATTGATGATGTTAAAACCCGGATTCAGATATCTCAAACTGTTGGGCGGGGAGCAGAGCTCCGGCGATGCGATACAGATCTTAGGCCAAATGTTCGGAGGGACAAAAGGCCTCCGGAGCCAATAATTGATGAGAAAGAAAGGTTGAGAAGACAGCTTAGCGTGAGCTTGGCAGCGAGAAAGAGCCTAGAAATAATGTGTTCAGGCTTGGGAAAGGAGAAGGAGATTATTGCATTGGAGTGTGCGAGAAAGGTTCACGAATTGAGTGGGATGGAGGAACATATCAATGATCTTCGAGCACAAAACGAGATGCTGTTGGCAAAAGTAAAAGTTTGTGCAGCAGAGCACAAGGAGAAGAGGTGTGCAGATGGGGTAGAGATTCATGGGAATGCAGCACTCCAGGAGCGAAACAAGGCGCTTTCAGAGGTACTCCTTAAGTCCCTTGATGGTTGTAGATCCTTAAAAAGAAAGATCAAAGACGCACAAAAGGAAAACAATTGGATGCACTCCGCAATGGAGGAGATGAGGGTGGAAGTTCAAGAAGGCCTAGACCAAATACGTGTCCTCAAGGAAAAGATTGCCACAAAGCAAGCAGCAGATATCGAAGAGGAGATTTCAGCATTGGAACATCTTTTTGAGTGCTTCAGTATGAAGATTTCGAAGCATGAGCCAAAGAAAGGTGAAGGTGCAACACACAACACTAAGATCAACACTACTTAATTTGCCTCGTCCTGTTGCATTAGAACGAAGGGTGACTAGAAACCAGAAAAGCCTGGTCTCTCCACTTTTGCAGTTTTGTCAGTCTGTCTTTCGATTGCCAAGACATGATAACAACTAAAATTCTTCGAGTTTATATAATAAATGAGGGAAGTAGTTGTAATTTTTCAGAAGTAGAAGAGATTTAGTGATGTTGCATATTTGTTTTGCAATGGATTAGTTCAGGTTTCTAGTTTGTATCTACAATGGCCGAAAGAGTTCTATGATTCTGATTTTTCTTCTTGTTTCGTTGTTCATCCTGGATATCAGTAGTTGATTTTTCTCACATTCTTGTGTACAGCAGAATTTCGGTAACAAATCAGCAGCTGCGTCACATAATTTAACTGCTCAGCACAGATTTGATTCAAGCAATTCCCAAAACTTGGAGTTGTACATTGAAAGGATTGAAAGCCATAATCAAGGTATTAAACATCGATAATATCGAAAATATCGGTAGTCTAAAAATACGGAAATATCGATGAAAATATTGGGATATTATCGATATCGATAAAAATTGAATAAAAACCACAGAAATTGTAAGAAAAACTTAGAAATTTTTATTGAAACTTAGCAGGATGTTTATTTAGTCAATTATCTATTAGTTTATCACAAAAAATTGAAGGCAATGCATTGCATGGTGGATTTAATTGATTTAAGTTGATTATATAGCGAGCTGGCAAACATTGTGAGTGTAGAAAATATGTAGTAATTAATGAAAGAAGTTTAAACACACCATAATCATTTATATATAATGCAAATTTTCAAAGTATAATTCGTGAATTAATGTCTAATTGACGATAAATAGAAAAGACTCTAATATGGAATTAACCTTCACCTTGTCCATTTGTTCTAACGCTTAAAATAAACTATAGATATTAACTTAAAAACAAAAAATTTAACTTGACACAAAAATTAAAAACCTAAAATTTCTTATTTCCCACCCCCAAACTTAAATCACACATTGTCCTCAAGGTGTGGGAAATAAAATAAAGAAAAACAAACAAGAAAATAACAAAACTACGAAATCCTAGGAAATGTAGAAGGACGATCAAAGATAAAACAAAAAAAAAACTAATAAAATAAAATAGAAAAGAGAAATAGAAAAAAAATAAACGAAAATAAAATAAAACATAAAATAAAAGAAAAGGAACAAAAAATTGACACACCAGAGATTCGAAGAGAAGAACTGTTAGCTTGCCAAGGTGAGCTGAGAAAAATGTGGAGGAATAAACCACTACATGACACCTCAGGGCTTCGAACGCAAGACCTGATAGCTAGAAATGGCAAAGATGCGCTGACCAACCCGCACAAGTCCACATGTGTGTCTAATCCTAGAAACAGCTACAAATTAAACTGGTGTAACAGCTGCATCTGTCATTTGAAAAACCCTAGGTATTCTTGAAAACGCATTGGATCCCCTTCCACTTGCCTCGAGCCCAAAGCCAAACGGCTCTCTTCTGTCTATTCCCATGTCAGAACCTAAAGGCTTTCCCTCTCTCACTTGCAAACCATCCCGTGAAGTAAGAAAATTAATAATTAAGATTCCTAATATCCTTCAAACCTTCAACCACTCTCTCTCTAGAATAATAGAGAGGTTCTCAGCCTTCTCTCTTTGTAATCTCCGAAAATGCTCTTATCTCTCCAACCTCAAGTCCAGTGCCCTTTATCACACCCCACCGTGACCTCCACCACAGTGGTGCACACTCCAGCGAGCACCATCACCACCTGTGGACCGTTCCTCCTCCCTTTCTCACCTCCCGGTGAGCACCATCAGGCAAGGGGAGGCCCAGATCTTGATGGGTCTGAACGTCTGAGCGTGGATCGGTCATTTTGATAGGTCTGACTCTGAGTATGGATTGTAGAGAGAGGCGCAGATCTTGGCAACTGCGACAACGAAGCCTCGACTGCAATTGCGACGCTGACGACGGAGCCTTGGCGATATTATTGATAATATCGCAATATTATGACAATAACTAAGTGTATTAGTGTAAAAATATCCCCATCTCAAAAAAAGGATAGTATCAGCAATATTTCGCCGATAATATCGATATTTCATACCTTGGCCATAATTGATTGGAAGCAACGAAAAATTACATAATCATTTATGTTTACAGTTTAAAAGAACCACAAATTAACTAAATTGAAATAAGAACTGGATTCTAGAGAAGTTCTAAACTTTTACAGGACTTCTGCAGTATGTATACTATTTGAAATCAGAAAGATTTTGTAACTTGCAGGCAGCAATGGAGTTCAAAACCCATGAATTGCTCACTGCCATGGCTCCAGCGGAACTGGCCAAAGCCTTTGCATCAGCCTGCCTAGTGTTGAAAATCGTACTCTTCTTGCTACGATGACATTGATCAGGTAGCTCGAGGCTGTAAATTATGTACGTTTGACATTTGGGGGAACCGGCTGACAAGGCTTTTGGGCCATCTGGAACAGGCTTTCTTTGCAGAATCGTTCCTCCAGCAGCTATTACAAGGTCTTGTAGATACCCCTTGTATGAAGGTATAAAGTCTCCCATGAAGTAAAACTTGAATCCATCAAAAAGCTTTGGTTGCTGCATATAAAACAGTTCATTAAAAAAAGCTTGTAACCTGTTTATATACCCAACAAGGACAAATGCATATGGTGAATTCATGAAAATCTAATCTTTTCGTTATGATAGTTGAACTCGAGGAAAAGCAAACCTTGTTCTGCAGCCTCAGTCTACCAAGTCGAGGACCATCCCTGATTCCATAAATGTCGACGTTGATTTCATAAGGCTCCTCATCAACTAGTTTCATGGCCTCTGTGCAAGCATTAATCCCTGCACAAACAGACAGACAAATACGCATATATATCAGATATAAATAGCTTATTTCAGGCTTCTATACTCCTTACAATTGTGAAGTCCAAGTGCCTGAGGGAGAACATTTCAAACAGAAACAGTAGTACTCACACTCCACATTCAGGATCCACCTCCCCTCCAAGATACCCATCAAAACTTTGAGGGTCCTTCTGCAAGCTCCATTTTCATCTGTCGTCGCAATAACATGTGTAACATTAGAATCCCAATTCTTCAAAACCGTAAGTCCAGATAATCTTTCAAATCCAGAGACAGACTCCTGCAGTTCAAACCAGCAAGGATTAGTGAAACTATTTAGAACATTTCAATTTCCAAAAGGAAGAGAATGAAAAAAAAGAACCAAAAAGAAAAAAAAAAAGCCTCTAAGAAGCTCTTTTACCCTCTCTGCATTTGTGAGGGATGAACAACAAAGAACCAATTTCTTGGACGGTCCACAAAACTTCTGATCTGGAGGGGTATTGCTGTCTTGTTTAGCAGCAACTTCAGGACATTCAACATCAGGTTGTCTATAATAGAGAAAGAAAAATGCATAAATGAAAATCTTAGAAAATCTGAGTTTGCATGTGCTAAGCTTTAGATATTAAAGGAAAAGTACATACTTTTTAGAATTGCTCTTCTTCCTCGTTGCTTGAGATTCAGGACTCTCATTTGGCAACTTAGAGGAGGCATGAATGGGGCATAACATAACAAAATTGCCCTGATTCAACACACTTGGAATTAGAATACAGCATGGAAAAGGAAAACAGTGAATGAAAATAGCACTTCTTTTGTTATACATACAGTATCCCATCGACATTGAGGCATCAACTTTGCACAGGTGACATGAAAACTCCTACGACAACTCTTCTCATAGCACCCAAGAGCTGCTCCTTTAATTGCGCAGCATGAACATTTAATTTTACGACTCCTAGTTAATTCAGCTTCAAGATTAATAGCAATATCTTCTTCAAAGTAGACATTGGGAGCCCTGGACATATTTTTGAGCATTTATAAGTTGTGAGTATCTAAAGACATGCCTGTATGAATAAATTAATTTCAGTCTTGTTAAACAGAAATCTACTCATAAACATAACTATGTCTTGGCTTATTTGTAGAATGTGTGTGTGTGTGTGTATTTAACTATATATATATATATATGTACCATTCAGTGCATGTCCTGTGTGCATGTATAACCTTGAGTCCTCCATTGTGATCCGCAGCAACAGGCTTGCCATTATAGTAGTGACCTATCTCTCCAGAAGCCTGTAATTAAGGTTTTGACAGTAATGAATGTCAGCTTTGAATTCTACAGGTAAACTTTATGTGCAGATGAGTAGGGGATGAAAATAGTGAGTTGTCAAAAAAAAATATAACGGGAAGGAAGTGAGAAATACCTCTGATTCTTCTGATGAAAGACAGAAAGCACATTGTATTTTACTAGGAATGGCCTCACATGTCTTCAAGACCACATTCTTTGTCAGTGAAAGAAGCTTCTGCACTGGTGATTGATTAGTTATAACATTACAATTGCCCTTGCTCTTCTCAGCAGGTTGATTTCCATTTTCATAAACATGCCCATGACCTTCTCCAATCTCAACAGAAGTATCGTCCCTTGAGTTGTCATCAGAAGAAACTTTCACCTTTTTGTTCCTTTTCAGGTCTTGATCACCCAACTTGGCTTTTCTACCAAGTTTTCTGGATTTATTCTGGGATTCGGAGGCTTTCTGGTTATCATCTGTAGGAAGATTTATAAGAGACAACTCAGTAGGAGTATCCTTATTTGCTTGCTTCTGTATTTCTGATACCTCCTCAAGCATTGTCTTTTGCATGGAGACCATCTTTTGTTTTTTTGACCTTACTGGGTGGTCAATCTTGTTCTTGTCATTGACCTCCCTACACATTTTTCCAGGTTTCTTACTGGACAGTTCATCACCACCTGCATTCTTTCCCAGTGAAGTAGGTGATACAGTTATCCCGTTTTCATCACCATTAATTCGACTATCAGCTCTGGTAGAGAGGACATGAACATTTTCAGATCTGGGCTTGGTTACAACAACAGATGAATGTTCCTTCTTACTCCTTTTGCGAGTCTTGGCCAATGAACTACTGTTATTCTCACATGCTTGTCCTTCATAAAATACCTCAGATCCCTTCGAAGTGACATTAGTATCTGTTCCTGGATCTGTATGACTTGTAGCACACTTTCTTTTAGTGAGATTCTTTGCCTTCCTACCTCGCTTGTCAGATTCATTAGTAACAGCTTTAGTTCCAGCAGTGGAAAGATCTGGCAGAAAATCCATATTTCCAGAACTTTTTTTGTTTCTTTTAGACCTTGCACTTTTAGCAGAAAGCTCAACTGATTTCTTGTTTTGTGAGACTTTTTTTAGTTCCTTCAATTGAACTCTATCGTTTTCATCCTCTCCAACCTGCATTTCAGTTTCTTTAGTGAAAGCTGTGATTTTTCGTGCAATATTGGAGAACTAGACAATATTAGAATTTGTAGAAGGGAGAATTACATATGAGGTGAAAATGAGCTGATACCTGCATCTTAGGAGGACTTGGGAAGAGTTCAGGAGAGCAAGGTATTTGTGTCCATTCAAAAATCTCACTATCAAATAAATCTGCAGCATGAGAAGATGTACCGTGCACTTCCCCCTACATGAGATTATCATGATAACTTTATGGCATCATCTATATAAATAATACACTTTTTGAATTGCCCTGATGAGTGAAATTATATAAACTTGCCAGCTTAGTAAAGAACTCTGTAGCACATATCTAAAATGAAAAACAAAAATAAACCAGCCCAATGATTTGGCATAACTGCCATATCAATTAAGCAATATTACAAATCATTTCAAAGGTATAAAACAGGTTATACACTCACCGGTTGGGTCAATCTAACAGAGTTTTCATCATCTGAGTCTTTGATATCACTGAATGCGGGAACATTTGGAGATGGAAGATCGGTAAGTTGATCACCGAAAGAAAACTGACTCAAACTTTCTACATCTTTGTCATTCAACCAAAAGAAAGGTGACAGCACCGGTTCTCCGTTTTCATTTAGAACAGGCTTCTCCTTAAGTGTTTTTGAACTCTGCTTAGCTCGATCAGCCATTAAATCACCTTCTAACTTTTGATGGCGTGTTGGGGTTTCTGAAATAGGACACTGTGGAACCTGAACCCTTTTCTTGTTTGGAAATGAAGGTTTGATTGAAATAGAACCAGAACTTTTCAAGTTGGCTTTAGCTTTCCTGGATCCTTTTCCTCTTATGGTTTTCTGTTTCTGAGCTCTATCCTGAAACTCGGGAAGATCATGCTCGCCATGGCTAAAATCATCTTCAGCTTGCTGTTTTCCGTCTGTAATAAAGAAAACCAAATGAAAACAAAAAAGTGCATTAGTCAAACTATATTACATGTAAAACCAAAAAGTAAAACACCTAGAAGTGTATCTTAACATGATAGGATATAATCAAGTGTTGCAAGTGTTGTCAATATCTTGTGCATTAGTCAAACTATCATAAGTGCATGTCGACATACAATTCAACAGTAATGTTGTGCTGCATCTTATCTCCTCTGTTGTTTACGAAAATAAAAGTTAGAAAAACATTTGAACACATTTTATGAACTAACAATTGCACTATGAACAGATGGAACAAAACTGAAATCCCAGTAAATAAAATGCTGGTATTGATTCTTTTATTACACTAAACGTGTATGCAAATTGCAAATAAAACTATTGCATATGCATTGTACATAAATGATACCTGATGATTTAGTTGAGGGTGCATTCTGAGTGACAAATATATTAATTCCCGAAGCGTCTTCCATGCTCTTGTAAATACTAACCAAATTATCCATGTGAGGAGCAGGGCGAACCTCTAAAACAAAAATTATTGATAAGAATAATGGATTTCACATAAAACAATCGTACTCTCTTAACAGTTCAGCACAATAATAAAAGCATCATGATTCGTACCCCTACGCCGATATGGAATTTTACAAACAGGACAATTGGAACCCGATTTCATCGACTTCACAATGCAAGCGCTGTAAAGAATAAGCAAACACTGGCAATAAGATCAAGCACATTCCAAGTATTAATACAGCCAAATAAAACCTAACATTCATATGCGAATAGCAATGAAGGAGGAGATTACTTGCAGAAGAGATGATTGCAATTGAGTGAAACCGCAGAACTCAGTAGACTCAAACTGCAAAACGGAAGAGAAATTTCAGATCTTTAAACGAATTCTAGCTAAAATCATGTAAAGGGTCTGTTTGGCTGCCGAGAAAATTAGTATACATTTGAATATTATTACACTTCAATACAAAAATTTAGCTTTATTCAAATGGGTCCTTTAAATTTCTGGTAAAACACAAATAAACAGAAATCAAAGTGCACAAACTGAGTATCGTTTATTTGGGGTTATCCCCATAATTTTCCTACAACTTTCCCATCAAAACAAACAAATCTTAATACAAATAATCGGAGAGAGAGAGAGAGGATACCAGATGGGGCACTTGAGTTCTCTGCCCATTTTCTCGAGGTGGGGCGGAGGAGTCTCCATTTTCCCTTGCTATTTGCTTTGATCAGAGAGATTGATTGAACGCAGGTGGAGAACTGGAGATTGCTGTTTGCTTTGATCAGAGAGATTGGTGGAACGCAGCAGGAGATCTAACCTTCTTTTTATATGTTGAGGAAGATGAAGCTTCGTTTCGAAGCTTTGCGTTTTGAACTTTAAGCCGCCAAAATATCCCAAGCTAACGCCCTTTGGCGGGTTTTCAAAATTTTCAACTTTAGGGCTCGTTTGGCTTCACGGAATTTTTTTTTGTCAATTTTATTATATTAGATGTTAAATTAGCTACCAACAGAATACGAACCCACGCCATTATGTAAGAACTCAACTCATTTTCACCACTGTGATAAATGACCACTTGTGGCTTCACTAATTTAAATGCCCTATTTTTTTTCCTTATTTAGCACAAACTTTGTACTAATTTGATCAGTGTACTTGAATATACATGTGAAGATCTTTCGAGGACCCTCCAAATGTTTGGTACAGGTCCTTTTTGTGCTCACGCGGTGATTGAAGAAACATCTCTCGCATGTTTCTTTTACAACACTCTTCAGATGCGTTTGTTGCACCGGACTGTCTCAGACTAAACTAGCTTTCGGGACTAAACTGAATTAGCTTAGACTAGACTAAGCTTGACTAGTTTAGTGAAGCGTTTGGTACAGTATCAGACTAAGTCACAAACTATATTTTTTTGCCATTTTAATTCACTTTTGGCTTAAAAATTAAACAAAAATTAATAATTAAAAAGTAGTGAAGTCAGTTTCCCCTTCCTTCCTTTACGCTTCCTCATTTCTGTTCACCATCATTTTCTCTCTATCAAATTATGCATCAATCTCTTACTTTTCTTGTTTAATTAAGATAATTTGTTGGTTAACCATTCACCAAGCCTTCAGAGGTTCCAAAAAGAAAGACAAGTCTTCCAGTAACCAATTAAACTTGCAAATCCCAAAAGAAAAAAAAAACCCAAAAACCCAGAACAAAAAATCGATTTACTAAGATTGCAAAGCAGTCATGGCGGAGATGACCCAGTCGATGAGGAGGCAAGCCGAAGGCAAATCCAAAATTTGTAGCTTCAAAGCCACAACCATGGCAATAGCGAAGCAGCGAAGGAGAAGAATATGGCGGAGATGGACCAATCGACAAGGTCATCGTTGGAGATGAAGAAGTCGAAGAGTTCGTCATCGGAGATGAAGCTGCGCTCGAAGCTTGTGCCATTGAAATCGAGGTCAGGGAGGTGATTCGAGCAGGACGAAGAAGTTCTTAGTTAGTCCGATGTTTTTGAGGGGACACACTAAGAACTGCTAGTGAAGTCGTTAGTGAAAGCGAGTCCTAGCTAATCCCATTAAAACTAGTCCAGCTAAGAAACAAACATGGGACTGGACTAATTTTTAGTCTAGTTCAGTCCAGTGAACTTTAGTGAAGGGAAACAAACACCCCTCTCTTAATAACACTCATCAAATTGTTTCGGCATATGTGAATATGTACGCAACTTGGTTCGGTTGACAACAACAAACTCACAAAGTGTTCAGCAAAATGCCTCGGTAAATCAACTAAATTGTTTTTGCGCACTTCGCTCTGTTTCTATCTAAAAACTAGAACCTTTAAAACTGAGAACCTTAAAGATTTGAATCCTTAATTCGCCATGGATGAGCAATGAATAATAAATATATCATGTCCACTTAAACTATGACACGTGCTATGCCAAATCTCACGTAAACATGCCCATTATCGTTCGAGGTTGACAAATATGAAACAACTTGCTGCAAAAATTACCAGTAATCTCTGCAAGAACAAGAACCATCTCTAAAATGGTGAAACCGACTACGATCCCTCACAACAATCTCCCGATCATAAACCTTCGATATGAGTTTAAATGCAAGATGACAATCTGCGCAAACTCTCAAGTTCTTCCAAATCCTAATCGGGATCCCTGGTGCAGTATTTAGGAGCATAAAGGCAACTGCAATCTTTTCACTATGATACGACAAAGCGTTCTCTTTCTCCTCCTCCTCTATGTCTGCAAGAACATTTGCTATATGTGGCACATACCCTTTCGGTTTCAACAATCGGGTTATATCTGCTAGCATTGCGTATATCTCTTCACTTTGTGGATGAGATCTGTCACCTATAGTGAACTCATAAATACAATTCCTTAGTTCAACAATGCTATATCCGGGAGTTTTCCTCACCCCTTCACTAAGCATTGTCCTCCTGACCTTTTGCACGTCTGACCAACGGTGTTCAGATGCGTAGAGATTGGAGAGGAGCACATAATCCCCACTGTGTCCGGGCTCTAACTCACGGATGTGCGCTCTTGCAGTCTCCCCAAGAGCCAACTGACCGTGTATCGTGCATGCTCCTAATAAGGTCCTCCAAATAACAGCATTCGGCTTCATGGGCATGTTCATAATGTATTCATATGCTCGTTTCACTAAGCCTGCCCTGCCTAACAAATCAACCATACAACCATAATGTTCTATTCTCGGCACAATTCCGTACTCCTCTTTCATCATTCGAAAGTATTCGAAGCCTTCGTCAACCATCCCACAATGGCTGCAGGCATACAATACGCCGACAAAAGTGATCTCAGTAGGCACCAATCCCTCTCCTTTCAACTCCTTGAAAAGCTCAAGTGCTTCCATACCAAACCCATTAACAGCCAACCCAACAACTAAAGCAGTCCAAGAAACCACACTCCTTTCGTCCATCGCTTCAAACACCTTCTGCGCCTCTCTAATGCTTCCGCACTTTGCATAAAGATCCAGCAGCGCATTCATAGCATGCGAATTTCCCGTCAATCCCACCTTCAACATATACACATGGATCCTCCTACCCAAAGCCAAAGTCCCAATCTCAGCACAAGCAGATAACAAGCTAACCATGGTGAACCCATCCGGCTCAACACCTTCCAAACTCATATCCCTGAAAATCGTCAGAGCCTCGTTCGGCCTCCCGTTTAAAGCAAACCCATTAATCACAGAATTCCAAGCGACAAGGTCTCTCTCAGACATTGATTCAAACACCTTGTGTGCACTCTCAACATGCCCACAACAGGCATACACATGAAGCAATGCGTTCTTAACAAACACCAATGACTCAAACCCATTTCTTACGACAACAGAATGTATCTTCTCACCCTCTCCAACATCCATCAACTTAGCCACAGCCTTCAAAAGAAAAGGGTAAGTGTGTGTATCAGGTTGCACGGAACTTTGATGCATCTGGTGGTAAAGTTGGATGACAGGAGCTGGGTTCTGACACTCAGCATAGCCTCTGATCATGGTGTTCCATGTGAACACATTGGGATTTTTTATTTGGGAAAATATTTGGTGTGCATAGGAAATTGGGGCAGAGAGAGAGACTATGAAGAAGATGAGGTGTTTGCCCATGTCTGGGTTGCTGAGTTGTAGCCCATGCCTTATGGAGAAGGCATGGATTTGCTTCAGTTTGGACTTGGAGGATGCACAGCATTGCAGGAGAGCAATGCATTTTTGGAGAAGGTGACCAATTGGGTTTTGTGGGGAAGTTTGTGAGGAGGGTGCAAAGGTAGAGAAGTGGGTTTTGGGGTTGTGAGTTAATGAGGTTGAGAATTTATGTGCAAAAGTTGGGTGGATGAGTGTGGAATGCTTTGGGAGCATTAGATCATGTTTGTGTGAGAAAAAAGGGGTTCGTCTTGCTTCAACGATAGGTATAACATCCCATTTGTACCCAATGCGGTGAATATAAGTGCGTAAGTAGAGGCCACAAATTCGCTGTCTTCAACTATGTTTCTTATTTATGTCCTTTTATTATTCTTTCGACATGTGTCCTCCAAGGGCCACAGGTTTGCTGTCTTCAATTTAGTGTCTCTTTCGTATCTCTTCTCTCAAATTTTGACATGTGTAAAACTATTAACTATAACTTAATTAGAGACACAAAAGAGACAATGAATTGGAAATAGCAAACCTACGGCCGTTGTGCACACCCTCGAGGGTGCATTAGGGAGAATAGAATAAATTAACTTATTTTATATGATATATATTTTTATATAGTTTGATGAGAGGGTTAGATGATATTTTTTTAGAGTTTTAGTTGACAAAAAATGTTATATTAATAAGTAGTTTAGATTTAAATATGGAGTTGTTCTTGAGAAATAACTTTGGTAAAAATATCTTATTGAAACCGTTCTCATATCGGATGAGGCTAGTGAGACCAATGTGGGATAAAATATAGGAAGTACCATTTTTGTATTCATGTTCCTCGAAACTTTTTGCTATCGGACTTTTCTTCACATTCTCAGAATCCGATCTAGTATGATTTCAAGTGAAAACAAAATACAAGAGATCATTACGTTATAGTTGTAATCACATGTCATAAAAGAACATTATAATCTCTCGGTCATATTCATAGAATATTGATTTGGACTAAAAACCACGCCTTCATGGAGAAAACTGCATGTCCACAACATTCAGGCAAAGTAAAAATATCAAAGTGCTGCGACAAAACTACATTTATCTAAACTATATGTGACTTATCATTACCAACACTTATTGGCGATTTCCATATGGAAGAAGAAGCTTTAAGTACAGGTAGCTCGCCACGCCCCGATCTCGAGCTAATTACATAAAACGAACGAGCGAAGAAGATGAAGAAAAAAAGTCGCAGTGCAAATCGAAGTTTAGTCGAAGAACTCCCATTGAGCTGTGGTTGTAGGAGGGTCAAAAGTCTCCCACTTGGTTGTCACAACAGGCTCCCATTTGGTTGTCACCACAACAGGCTTCACCTTTGCATTTGATATCTTCAGTACATCCAGACCTTCAACACATTTCTGCACCCTCTTGCCCTGGAAAAAGCAACTTCTAAATTAAAATTCTTTTTTGGTTAAAGCCTTTTTTATTGACAAAGACTATATATATTGGAAAGGGAGATCCCTTATATTTAATCCTCATCATCAAATAATCCGGACATTTGAAATTTGATATAACGGCTACAAACAGGGGCTTACTCTAAAAATTATAATAACTTTAGCCGTTTAATCAAATTTTAAGGGCTCAAATTATTTGATGAGAATGATTAGGTGGAAGGGATCCAAATTCCGGAGGATCTCTTTCCATATATATTTAAACTACTGCAACACGTCAGCACACTGCTCCGCCCAATTAATAGACCTAACCAACATATGCAGCTAAAGCCTTGAATTAACGATCACTGAAGACATATTATTACCTGCAGATTCTTCTGAGCAGAAGCATCTCCTTCTGCAGATATGTTGTCCAGCTTGATTGCTAGTCTCATAAGCATCTCAATTAGTGTAGTTATCTGAAGTTCTGGTACTTTGACTCCATTTGAGATGGATTTTTCAATTGCAGAGACCTGTAGAAGGCGAAAATATAATATTTAATATTCATTTTGTTAATTATCTAGTAATTTATCATGGTTAAACGTATGCATGTGTGTTTGGTGACAAAAAGAAGAACGAGATAGGTATGTAGGTGATGGCTTAAAAGGACCATGCATTACGCCATAAACTATTGAGATTCCCTAAAGTTGCACTACAAAAATTTTATGATGCTTCGAACTAAAGATCTAACAATTAAAAGTTTAGAGTATCCGGTACTTCGAAACACTATGAAAAATCCATCATATGAATCCTTAGAGAGACGCAATTTAAGAAAAACTTCTGAATTCCGTTTGAGACAACTAATCGACCAGCAGTCTCACATCCCACAAGACGGAATCCTATTCTGGGTTTGGTGCAATATGGATGTACACCATGGTATTTCTGGTAAAAGAGTAACCTGTAAGGTTCAGGCAGACATACCCCGATACAATGGACAGTTCAAGTGATTTATAATTATATAACTAAGTGTGGGAGATGCTCATCAAATTCAAAACTTTATACTTGTAAAAAGCTTCAACACCAAACCAATCTGAAGCTTGTAATGTGATACAAACTTCCAAACCATATTTACCAATTTAATTACATGATTTAACAACCGCACCAACCAACTAGTGGTTCGCTCACAAATTTCAAATGGGCATTCACCAAATCACCGCTTAATGACTCTATCGTGTTTTCAAATATATGCTTAATGGAGAGAAACTTATATGAAACTGTGAGGTCCGACATACTATAATGATATTTTAAGTTTATCATGAGTATTCATAACTTTAAATTTTCTCACAAGTTATTCCATCAATAATTTAAAATACCACCACATTAATGTGTTAGTTGCATATAAGTTTTCTACTCCGGGACGCCCTACAAAGCAAGTTTTGTTTAGAGAAATGTTAAGGAAACTCTCTCAAAAGTGAAACTTTACCACTTTATGTTTTTAGCACGATATTTTATAATATTAGCATGAAAATTAACGTTAAACTGTAAGGTTAGAGAGAATTTATAAAGAGCCTTTTTTAATAAAAGTCTTCTTACTCTTATGTTTAAATGACCTCTCTTTTCATTTTAATCAATCTTAGAGGCCCCACTAAACCCCAACTTAATGGTCAAGATTCTACACCCAAATCCAGCTGTCTCACGCACTTTTGACTGAATCGTCACACTTCCAATCTAACGGCTGACCTTACTCCACACTACTTTTGTCCCACCAAAAAACACACATTACAAAAACAAAAGTGAAGAGTGATTAAGTGACGAAGTGGGAAGTTTGGGTTTTTGCTCACCTGCTCCGCAAGCTTGTCAACCTCAGTGGACACGTCCAGTATGGCGCGATGTGCGGCCTGGATCTTGGCATTCCTACGCATCTCAACGGCCCTCCTCTCGATGCTCGCGGGGTCCTCCACCAGTACGACTTTTGACCGGTCTTTGACTCCGCACATGTCCAAGTACTCGCCGTTTTCTCGCTCCTTTCCTCTGAATAGCAGCCTCTGCTCGCCAGGCTGTAACCCTGTCTCTGCCGTAAGAACCTTCTTCAACTCCCCTGTAGAGTTTGGTTCAGTCAACTCCTACGTCAATTTACCATTTTACCCTCAAAGTTCGCCACCACCCTCCGCCACAAACATTGCAAGTAGAGTAATCTAATATTTTTTCCCTTCAAATTAGAATTTGAGATGCCACTGGGACGATATTCTAAAGTCAATCGTCAAACGGTTTTATGCTTGAAGGTTCAAAGCATGACAATGAGCTTGGAATACAGTCACAGTGATGCTCAGCTGACGTCATTGCATGTAACCAACTTTTCTCTTCAAATTATTCATAAAAGAGTAATGCTATTCATATCATGTTTTTGTATCACATTTTCTTAATTATTAATTTATTAAATAATAAACTAAATTTAAAATTTTGATTAATTCAAATGATGTGGCTGTCTACATCAGATGCTACTAAAGTGATATAAAAATACAGTATAAAAACATAATATAAATAATATTACTCTTCGTAAAATGATCCATTGCATCCATATTACAAGTCAATCATGCACAATTATATATTGACAAATTAAAAGCATGACATTGAGTAATTAACTTGGAATACGATCAAAGTAACATAAGCTTTAGAGATCATTAGCAGTGTATTTGGTTAGCGAGAAAATGCTATGATAATTCTTATTTTTACCCCCATTTCCTTGGAAGCCAAACAGAAAGCAAAAAAAATAAAACAAAAGAATACGAAACGGTAAATCAATGTCATTTTTACCGAATGTGGACTGGGCACTGGCCGAGATCTCGTAACGGAGAGCACCAAAAGCAATCCGAAGCCGCAAATTCGGAGCCGGAGCGTCCAATTTCTCACCCCTCTTCTGCACCAGCATTCCTCCGGGCCTCATTTCCCACGCAACTTCCTCGTCGACCGACGTCGAGGACGGCGTCGTATTGTTGGCGCTATCCCGCGCTCTGCCGTTTGCTTTGGACCTCCGCTTCATCATTTTTTGATTTGGGAAATGCGGCTGAAATTTTCCCGGAAAATCTCAGACAGTGGGGGGTTTTATTGGGAAAATATCTCTCAACGGCTTGAATTAATGCGCTGTTTTCTGCCGACACGAACAGGGTGTCGTATGTGGTTGGCTTATATAGTGTGTTTTTTGGTTCGAACACATGAGGGGAAAATACTAGGAGGATTTTTTGCGAATGGGAAATTGACACGTGTCGGCGTGCGTCAGGGCTGTGTGGAGTGACAGCTAAGCAGTGGGAGAACTTGCCGACACTCGAAGGAATGATCCACGATAAGTGAAAAACAATTTTATCGTTTACCGTTGACACGTGGACAGAAGTAATTGGGTTTCACTGTGATGGGTCCACCTTGGTTTCGTTTTCTTTGGAGGAAAAGGTTTGCACGTGAAGTTATGGGGGACCTAAAAAGTGACGGGTGTGAGTTTCGGATGGTCGAAAATTTGTGGATGAAGGAGGATCAGAACCGTAGGATGGAGTTGAAGTCGTTTGATCCAAAGGTAGACAATGAATGTTAAGTTTCAAATATGCCAAAGATTGTTGCTTAGAGTTGTACTAATTTGTATTATGAAGGAACAATTAAGGGTTAACAACTTATCAGTGAGATTAAAACAGAAGTGATTAAGCCTTTGACGAACCCTAATGTTTCTTTGTGACTTTATGTGAGGGAGGGTGGTCAGTCGATGGCTGAAAACTCCATACAATTGTGGTAGTGTTGGAGCGGAAATATTCGGTCACTCTAATTCTTCATTAACAAGTAATTTTTAACATGTTGTAAAGTTTTAGACATTATTTTCATTTGCTATCAATGATGGAAGAGGAATGCCTGCAATAAAACACTCCAATGCTAAGTTAATGTTTGTTCAGGATGTTTGTAAAATATAGAACGATCTCATTCTTTTCTCTTTTCCCCTTCCCCATTTAGGTGGGATTCTAGGACTTTTATAGGCATAAAAAGCTTGAGCTCCAAGTCCCAGTATCTCACTCCATGTTCCTTAGCAGGGCTCGTTCATGTTGGTACATTTTAGCCCCACTCCCGTAATTTTAAGAAGCATCGAAGTGGCTCATTGCTAGAGCCTTAATTTTTGCATCCATAGGTAGATTATATGATGAAGTAGCTTATTATTTGTAATATTTAAACGTGATCTTAGTGTAATTTTATTTTTTTGAGGAATGAGTAAGAATCGGAATTCAAACTAATTGTTGAGTGGTGAGTACTATATCGTTAAGTTTGGAGTGTCTCACACCATATATAAAGTACCCACAATGCAAACGATGTAATTATAAGTGAAAGAAATGAGATTTAGAGTAAAAAAACAAATCTCACCAGTCATCATATTTTTTATGAAAATAATTTCACTGACACCAGAACACTTCAAACTAGTAATACAAAGTCATGAGAAAGATCGATAGAGCGACAAATGATTCTTTGTAGTAGATTAAACGCAAATTTTTCAGTTTATTTATGAAATAGTTGTAGTTTTATTAGCAAAAAAATTAGCTGACATTGATGGATCACCGATTTCTGGGTGAAAACGACAAACTTGGGTTACAAGAAGTGACATATCGTACGAATCGTTATCAAAGAGTTGTCTGAACAAGTTGGGTTTGTTGAATTATTGTTCCTAGACATTTTCTTCAATTGGCTTTCACTTGGAAAAATGGGAAATATGACAAGCATACAAACCAACTCTTAATAGGATAAGCTGTCAACGAGAGTTGATTGAATTATTAAATATTATTTCATTCGTTAGACTAAGGCTTAGATTTGAGTTTTGTTGTCGGCAACCCCTCATGTTAAGCGATATGTACCAACAAAATAAGAGGCTAAGAACCCTTTAGTAATTTATCTAAAAGACTTGTGATATGCTTTGACCCTGAAATGGGTAGCCTTTCCTCTTTCTTAATTTTTTCACCAATTTTTTTTTTTAAATTAGAAAAGTTATAATAACATTGATAATAACGACCCTCAAAGATTTTATAGTTCTAATATCACCTAGTAATACGCTTTTTCATTGTAAATTTGTTATTGTTTGAAAAGCAAGATATGCGAGAGATTTTCTCTTGTAGTTAAGTTTTATTTTTAGTGATATCATTGTTAAGGAACACTAAAAAAGTTTATTACTCGTCCAATGAACAATTCAAATGTATTGAATTTGAACTTGATGATATACAAAGATGAACTCTACTATATCTAGAGTTTGTAGGCAAACTAATTCTTCATCATATCTTTGATGTGTGTTATGTACGTTGCTCTCCATGGAGAGAAAGGGAGAAATATAATATAATCTCATGGGCTTACTGATTTGTAACCAAGATGTAAATATAAAACCCGTAATATAATCGCATGAGACATCGGTTTTGTTTTAAAGGTTCGATTTTACGTTTTATGCATTTTGGTTTCGTGTTTTCGATCATTAGGCGTAGACTAAAAGGCTTGATAGCTACTGAATTCACTTTCTTTTTTGTCAAGTCTTGTGACTTGATAGAGGAAGTTGGCTGGAACTTTAATGTGTCATTGTCACTAAACAATTGGATGCTGAAGCCAAGGGTTTGGAAGTGGTAAGAAGAAGCTTCGACGACTAGAAGTTTCAATTTTTCGATTGTTTTTGCTACTTGTGTGTTTGTTGCTGTTAATTGATGCATGGTATCTGTTTTTCACACATATATGGTAGTTTTCTATATCTGCCCGTGATGCTTAGACGCACAAATGTTGATTGTTGGCATACTCATTGGCACCGATATATTTGAGTTTTCTCAAAATGATGTATTGGATAATATTAACTTATCCCTTCGTTAATGATCCCTTCGCTTTGAAACGTCTTTTATTAATTTAAGGTTTGGAGAGAAACAAGAAACATGACGTTTTAAGTATACATATAAGTTGAATATCAGAGAACGCAACAAACAAGCTAACTAACTGAAAATAAAACTTTATTAAATGGAATTGCTAAGAAGGCTACATGAACCGAAGAGACTACATATTGACTGACTTAATGAAAATAAACTAATACAATCACTACTATATATAGTGAAAACTAAAGCAAAACCCTAATCCTTGACAGGCAAGAAACTCTAATATCCTTGGCCCACAAGAAAACCATAAACAATAATAAAATAATAACTAATTTTCCAACACCCCTTGTCCGTTAGGTAGACACGACAAGGCAAGTTTCGTTAGGTGGACACGACAAGGCAAGCGATTCAAGTGAGCAAATGAACAATCCAAGCGAGCAGGCGAGCGAGCAAGCGAACAAGCAATTCCAGCAATCAACAAATTTTGGCAACCAAACGTTGGGAGTAAACAAACAAGATTCCTAAATCTTTATTGCAACAACGAACGAACAAAAACAAACCTTATCACTCGAGTGATAGGCAAGCAAACTTCATTCTGAATCCAAATCAATCAATACAAGGCCAACAAACAACTTTCTTATGTCCTCTATGTGGGCCTCAAAAATAATTAGTGGCCCAAATTTTTTCTCCTTTTCCTTTCGTTTTTTTGGCTTTCTTTGTTTTTATTTCTAAACCAACCAAAGTATTCCCTTTCCTCTAGTGCAACATGGATGATAGGTGCAGGAGCAGCAGTAGTTTCTTTAAGCCGAGGGGTCCAATACACGAAAGATAGCAGTGGGTACAGACCTAGGTGCGGATAGCAGAAGTGATGCAGAGCAGCAGCTGCGGGCAAGGTACATCTACGGTGGTTAGGTCATATCAAAGACAAACTCAATATGAGTTGTTTTTTTCTCAAGTATGCGCTTCGTCAAACAAGTGGTTGTCGAGCAATAGCAATGGTGGATGTAGAAGATGGGGAATGCAATAACGGGTTCGAGAAGATGGTGGCGCGGTGGTTCAAGTAAGCGAGGTGCAGATTTAGTCGAATTTGCAATTGGTGTTTCCAGTGGTAGCGTAGTGGTGATCTGATGGGAAATGATAGTGGGTGCGGTTCAAAAAGATAGAAGTGCAGTCTAGCTAATTTTCAAACTTTAGGCATTGGCTTTGGTGCGACGTGGTTACTGCGGCGGGACTTAGGACATCACAATTTTTTTTTCGATTTAAAATAAAAGCCAAATGAAAACAAATAGACAATATGAATAGAAGCAGATTAAATCCTGAAAGATGAAACCTGCTCTAATACCAAGTTAAATATCAGAGTACATAACAAACAAACAAACTAACTGAATATAAAACTTTATTAAATGGAATTGCCAAGAAGGCTACATGAGCCAAAGAGACCACATCTTGACTGACTTAATGAAAATAAACTAATACAATCACTACTATATATAGTGAAAACTAAATCAAAACACTAACCCTTGACGTGTAAGAAACTCTAATATCTTTGGCCCACAAGAAAACCATAAACAATAATAAAATAATAACTAATTTTCCAACAATATAAACATGAAAATAATTAAATATTCCAAATTTATATTTATTCATTTTGCGGTAGAGCTTGTATTGGTCTCCGTATGCGGTGCATTTTCTGCGTGCTGAAGGGTATACATAGTCTATTGTCTGTGTTTTTTAATTCATATGGATTTGTTGTTTGCTCTTATTGTTTATGGGTTCACTATTCAGGGCTTCACGTTTGAAGAGTAGAACGTGAAGTTTAAACGCAGTGATATAGCAATTGTGGATGCAAATTTTGTCCTCCTTGATCTTGGACAATATTGCACCTACAAAACAATTAACACCTTAGGTCAAGGCCAAGAGCCTCACGCGCCCACGATGAATGGGGGGGGGCTTTGGCCGAAGAACCTCCGATGCCAAAGTTAGAATTTAGAGAGAAAGAGTGTTTAGAGAATTTTGGGATTTTTGCCAAAGTGTTGGAATTAGTGTTTGGTGAAAATGAGAGGCCTTTTATAGGGTTAGGCCGGTCCACTTTGGAGAGAAAGTGGCCGGCCATCATGTGGTTTTTTGGTGAAATTTTGGCTTAATTAGCCAATTTATTGGCTAATTAAACATGAAAGAAATAAATTGGGGGTTATAGGATTAATTGACTAACTTAATTTGGGTAATAAAGTGGAAGAAATGAAAAAGGTAAAGAGCAAAGGGTGTGGCCGGCCTTTGACTAGCTTTAGGGTTGAATTGGATGTATTTTGTGGTTAATTGGATGATTTAATTGGTAATTAAGGGATTGATTGGGTAATTAATCCCTTAATTAATCAATTTTAGGAAATAAGAAAGGAATATATTATTTAGCTAATTTATTTGCTAAATAATGGAATATAAAACATATAGAATAATTTAGATTTTGGGAATTACCTTATATAAAGGATTTGATGAAATAGGTTTTAAATTGTTACCTATTTTGGGCACTTTTGACTTGGTTGAAAGATGATTGCCCACTGCTCGCGCGTAGGAATCCCGGTATACTTCAAGGGTATTTTAGTCCTCTTTTGTCCAAAAGTCCACGTGTCGCCTTGTGATTATTTTTGGCTCCACAGCAATCAGAGCTTTATTCAACCCTTTTGATCGTGAAATGGTCACTTGGAAGAGGCCTGAGAAGGTCACGACTCAAACATATAAGAACTACGAGCTAATTCCTTTCCAGCAATCTCTGTTCAAAAATTTGTATATAATGATCCACATTTGTAGACACAAATATACAATAGGTGTCTGTCTAATTTTGTTTGAGGCAAAATTCTCCTATACTAGATATTCGAGATTCAGAGTGAAGTTCACTTGCATTTAACAAGTTTTGTGTTTCCTAATTCCTTTGCTACATACTGTTATTGTGCATGAAAACAAACGATTGATGGATACCGAAACTCACACAGAGGCAAGAAAACACTAATACTTGAGTGTATTCGCTTGATTTCTTACTTTTTTTTTCTAAGGTTTTTTTCCTACTAGTTGCGCATGAAACCATCTCTGTGCAGATTCATGATACTTGGGTCTGTGTCTTAGACTTGTAAGTCTTTTTGTGATGAACATTTTTGTCTTTCTGAATGCTAGTTCAAAACAACCTTTATATGAGAGAAAAAAGCGGACACTACATCCCTTTGATTTAGATATGCTTCGTGAAGCTTTTCTATTAAGGGAAACAACTCCTGTTAAATTGCCTTTTGTAAGTCATTTCCTACATACATGTTTGCTTAGTTTGGTCTTTTAAATTCTGTGATCCATTTTTGTATGGTTTTAATAGGCAGAGAAGGGGATCCGTACCTTAGTATAGTGAAGTCAAAAAGTGAGGTTGATAAAAATGAGAGGAAGCATAACAAGCACAGATACAAGGATAAAGATCATAAGAAACACAGAAACTGTCACAAGGACAACAATGGCAATGCGGTTAGGAACAAGAATACTGCTCATGGCTTGAAAACTGAGCAGTTGAAGGAACAACAAGATAGTAAGAACTTGACTCTTTATTGCCACCAAGGGACTCCATGGTCCCAGTTTTTACCCCTCGATAATATGACAGCACCGGAGATGGTTGGTCATCTAACCTTGTATGAGCAGTCTGAATTTGGCATTTCGAATTTGATGAATTTACCCTGATTCTATTTTTTGTAACATGAAAAGAAAAGAAAATGAAGGTTATTGAATTCCACATCTCCTCTGGACCTACATTTGTGATCCCTATTCTTTTTATCTCTTTACAGTTCATTCAGAAGAGGAGACTCGATGGTTTTGAAGATCCCTTCGTCTCCGGACATAAAAAAAAAAAAAAAAAAAAAAAAACAGGTAACGGAAGTAAACATTAGAATGGCTTTTGAGAAGGATGTTCTTGGTGATAATCACATTGTTATCTGCTTCTGTACCTTTCCTTTTGCAAGTTTGTGTTTTCGGGTTTTTTTCCTTTTCCTTTCCAGATGCTTAATTCTGACTAGTTTCCTTCCAACTTTGTCATCACCAGAATCCAAGAATCCAACTTTGAACACATTACGGATTTAACACTTCGAAAAGTCCTCCGGTGAAAGGCTACCAGGCAATTCATCAAATGAAATGAATCTAGGAAAAGTATTCTGGAGCATACAAAACTCGGATCCTGTTTATCATGAACCGCATGTCACATTGTCTATAATGACCAAAAAATACAGAAAATGTAACACCCAAAACATTATTGTTTAATCTATTTTTTCCCATCTTGTTTTGTTTGATTTCATATTCGTGAATCCCCTTATGGTGTCAATCTTCTTCTCTTAAGCCTCGTTTGGTACAGATGATTGAATTGGAATGGATAGCTCTCTAAATTTAAATCATATTGACGGTCGAGGAGAATGATTTTTCATTTGAGGGGATTAGACTTAAAGAGCACAACAAACTCAAGTATGGCATATGCTACGAGGACTATTGGTGCTATTTGGCCTAATTTTTACAATCAAACACCTTGTTATCTGATTAATGTGCATCTCTAACTTCCATTTGATTGCTTTCACCTATTTTTTGTATTTTCTTCAATAAGAAATTTATTGTACAAATGTGGTGTCTCTGGTGTTATTACTTAATAAGTGAATCAACTTCTCAATACCCATTTATGTGAATAGCGGTGAATCAACATCTTGAGCTCTAAACCTGTAAAAGGTCATGTGTCATTCTTTCACAAAGTCATATGTCAATTAGGGTGCATTTGTTGCACTATACTATTATGGACCGGACTAATTTAAGAGACTAAGCAGAACTGTCTTAGCATAGACTAAACTGGACTAACTTAATGAAGCATTTTGGTACAATGTCGAACTAAGAAGCAGAATAATGAGACAACAACCTCCCTACTCAACGGTAGACAGAAATTTGACATGTGCATTTAATTTCTCCCAAGTTCAGATGGGAATTCCACACCAAACCAAACTCCTACATTTAACCCTAGCTAGACAATTTTCGTAATATCGCTTCAGTTAATGCTCTATTACAGCTTATGTGTAGAAATTTTGAGTTGAATGATGTTCATTTTTATAGTGTAAACCCTTTTCTATATGCATCACAAGGCCTTAACTTCAAGGATTTAGAATTCGTTTAACAACAGAGTAGAAGGTCTAGTCGTAATCAAATCATGTTGTTGAAGACAACTTGCGACAGCAACACAAGCTTATATCATTCATTGGTGCCGTTATAATTGCGCTCGATGCGGAAGACTCAACCTAAATCACATTTCGAAGAATAATGCTATTCATATCACGTTTTTGTACCACATTTTCATACCACTTTAGGTGGCATTTGATATGAACAGTCATATCATTTGAATTAATCAGATTTTTTAATTTAGTTCATTATTTAATAAACTAATAATTAAGAAAAACTAGTTGATTAAATAATAATTGTGATATACGAAGAGTCTTTCTCCTTCATTTTCTTGGTTTTGCAAATTTTTCAAATGATGTAGCTGTCCACATCATATGCCACCTAAGGTGGTATAGAAATGTGATATAAAAATATGGTATGAATAACATTACTCCATTTCGAAAGAGGAATATGGAATGTCTTATTAAATTTGTTATAATTAAGTTTCTATATATTATTTTGCCTAATTACTCTCTCTATTTTTAATATATACCATATATAATGTGCCTAATTAATTTCTATGTTAACATACACCATATATATAGATTCTGCCAGTTCTCTTTTTTATTAGTAGCACAGGGCTCCGGAGAGAAGGAAAAAAACCACTCTCTCTCTTCCCCTCTTCACTCTCTTAAACACTCCCCTCTAATTAATTTGCATTTCTTTTCTCCTCATCCAAAGACCGATAGAGACGAAGACGACAAAGGGGATTCGAAATTGTGGAGAGATATCGCTTCGCCTATCTATCTATTTAGGTATATATACCATTCTTCCTCGATGTTTCTTCATTAATTGTCTAGCTAGGGTTAGGGTTAGGGTTTTTTTCCCCAATAAACTCTCAAAATTTGGCTCTTGAACTCTAATTATCCTCAACATGGGTCAAAGAATAATTGGTCATCAAGAAATGGATTAAATTTAGGGTTAATTACGTTTTTGATTAATTATTTTGGTTTTCTTAATCCCAATTCTCTTACATGATATATTTTGTCGTGTTCTGACGATTAGATTTTGTTCTTGTTAATTCCTCTTTGCAGTTTGCTGTGACAAATCAAGTAAAACCTAAAAACAATGTCGTCAAACACTCATTCACCGTGCGCTGCGTGCAAGTTTTTACGGCGAAAATGCACACAAGAATGCGTGTTCGCTCCCTATTTCCCACCCGACCAACCTCAAAAGTTCGCAAACGTTCACAAGGTTTACGGTGCGAGCAACGTCGCCAAGATCCTGAACGAACTCAATGTTGCACACCGTGAAGATGCGGTGACATCATTGGCCTATGAGGCGGAGGCTCGTCTTCGGGACCCGGTGTATGGGTGTGTTGGTTTCATCTCAATCCTCCAGAACAGGCTCAAGCAAGTCCAGACTGACCTCTACAACGCCAAGAGAGATCTGTCTGCCTATATTGGCCCTCAGGCAATGATGATCCCGGTTTTTCCTCCGCCCCACCAAACAGACATGAACGGGTCTGTGCCTATGTTGGGGATTTCCACTGGCCCTCCGCCCCAGCAGGGCTGCGGCGGAGGTCAGCTTGTGATTCGCGACCAGCATCATCAACAACAATTGTTCGAGGCTCATCAGCAAGATCTTGTGAGGTTCAATATCAATGGTATGGACACCGCAGCGAGTTCAGTTACTGGAAATGGGTTTAATCAGATTCCCGCAGCTGCTGCTAGTAATGGTGTGGTGTCTGGTTCATTGGGTTTGGGTGGAGCTTTTGATAATAACCATTACCAGATCCAACAGCAAGCAACTGCACATCATCAGAATTCCCTTGAATATCAGCTTCAGGCTCAGCTGATGCTCCAACCACAACCGGCGGCCGAGCAATCGCAGCAGAAATCAGAAGGCGAGGAGAGTTGAGATTCTCCCTTGCATGCCTTCCTTCTTCAATAAACAATTTCCCATCCTTGGTATGTACTATGCAGAACACTTTCTTTATTATTTATATATTGACAGAGTAAAACTGTACCAATGAAAATAAAAATAAATTGTTTTTGACTCTCCAAAAAATTATTTTGTACTCCAATTTTTTAAAAATACAAAGGAAATTTGTATAGAAAGAACTGAATGATAACATTTTTTGAGTGTCAATAACAGCTCCAAAGCCAAAATAAACAAAGTAAAATTCTGGTTAATTTTTATGTTTGGTGGTTCTCTACTTGTTTTGTTAATTTGTATTAAGTGATTGGGGTCCTAGGTTTAAGTTTGTTCTTAAGAAAGTGCTTCCACTATTCTTTTCTTAATTAAACTTGCAAGTGTTATAATGCTTTGAAATGCAATTTAAATTAATGTTCCACGACTAAACTAGAAACCATATCAACATGCTTATATCCTTCTTCATTATGTATGATTCTTTTCGGAAGAATTTAATTGGAATTATATATTATTTTTTACTGGAAAAATATATTACCATTGCTCTATTGCGTTATACATATATATAGGTACTTTCGTGAGTAACGCATCATTTGCATGCCAAAATACGTGTGGGGAAATAGTGATTAGGAATATGGACTTGTTACTTTATTTTTCTAACAAGGGGGAGTTGAATTAAGTAGTTAATCGTTAGGTATTTAATTTGAAACTAATTTATAGTTTTTAAAGACGATGAATGCAAATATCACAACTAATACTCGTTGATTTCAAAAAAAACAAAAAATAGTTTCAAGAAAGATACCAAACTTGTTCTAAAACTTCTTCGAGGGTTTTCTTGGGATTCGCGAACACATTTGATCACTAGTGTACGCTTAATAAGTCTGTATCGTTTCTTCAAGGTCAACTTATTTACATATTTGCTGTGCAAAATCAACTCTGTAATTTCTTTTCTATATTTCGTTTTTTTTTTTTTTTGATTTTTTGAGAGAAGAGTCTTTCGTTCTTGGTTTATTGTGGCGAGAAAGTTTGTTTCTGTAATCTAAAGTCTATTTGCTGAATACTGTGTACTTTGAATTTGTCTTGATATAAGTTTGATTTTCATTTAATCACTTGAGTTGCAAGTATTTTTAGCACTTTTTTTTTTGCTAGCATTTTTTGCACTTTGTAATTTGTCTTTTCTATATCAAAACTTGTAATTCGACTTGTCATTTGGCAGGTATGTAATGGAAAGGCTCTCACATAAATCATTTTCTCTTGACATTATAGCTGCCCCTTGACATAAACACTCTCTTCTTATCTTTGATACATCGATCTGGCTAGTCACAAGCTCCCTTATGTTAAAACCATATAACCAACTTAAATGTCTACACACACATACACATACGAAACTCGAAATGAAATTAATTGCTTATCAAGAAAGAATTTAGGCGATACTAATATTTCTGTTAAATCTTAATATTGTCAAGGTAAAATACTAAACTAAATTGGAAATTTATTTACCAAAAACACAAACTACAATAGAAATTTAACACCTACGCTATTAGAAGTACTTGCTTATAGTTCTTTGCTCATTTTTTTTTTGTCCTAGTGTAGTTATCCTTCAGGTTTTTATTTTATTGAATTTTTTTTATGAAATGTAAGACATCATGACTAACATGTATAAGGGTGCTATATGTATTAAAGGAAAATTTCTATATATATAAGGGGCTTATGTACGTAACTGTTTGAATTTGCCATACAAAGGTTTAATTAGGGTTTAGAACTGTGCATCTTGTAACGCAACTTAGTCGTTCAAGACATTGTTGTTAATTAAATGATTATTGTTTGACTCATTTCCTCTCTTTCCCTCCATTCTTTGCAGTTTAATTTGTAAGTCCAGCTCTAGTGCAGAGATAAAGATACATATATACTGAAAGAGAACTCCATATATGCGACTCAACGAAGATGTGCAAGTGTAGCCAAACACTATAAGTTGATGAGGGATTGGTTTTGAGCTTAAAGAACAACTCGGTTTGGCGATGTGATTGAATTGTAAACTTATGTTCGTTCTCGAGCAAAGACTTTCTTCCGAATTGCATCCTCCTTCATTTCCCAGTTTAATTACTTGTCGCAGTACTTGGCTTTGACTGTTTACAACGACAATTGTTGTTATTGGTAATAAGCAGTAGTCAATTGTTGTAGTAGTTCTTAGAATGTGACAGTCGTACTGTGCGTTCTGGACGTCTTATATTTACCAAATAAGAAACTGCCATTCGTTTAGTTATATATGGAGTATCTAAATATCTTTACACTTTCTTGTTTCCAGTTTTACATGTATTAATCGACTCTTTCAGAAACATTTAAGACCTCGATCTGAATTCCCTAAACCCTTAACAAATGAACTTTGATGATAATTGGAGGTGTAAAAATTTTCGGTTAGGCACTTGTGATAACACCTATCATGTTACATTCCGCTCTGCACTAAGTTGATCACTTTAAAAAAGTCATTGTACACTCCACTTACTGTATAAGAGAAAATACAGCTCATCGCTGATGTGTTTAGAATGATAAAGGGTTTAGTCCCAGTTGAATTTCTACTAATACAAAACACCCCTAGTCATGTCTAGCAATACATGCTGAGTATGGCATCTGCATGCTTTTGGACCGCCTTCCAAGACATGACTACGTGTTTTTCTTCCACAAAACTTGCACTGCACAACGTAACACATGTATGCCTTCCACCACAGCATGAGTCATGTACACACGACCTGAGGCATTGATGATGGCCTCCAGAAACTTGCAGTTTACCTCGTTAATTACGCGCGTTTCATCACTTGGAGTTGGAGCCTTGTCGCTACTTGCCAATGGCGAAACCCTAAAATAGAACAAAGAGAAATTCTTCGGGACAACAATTTCAAACCTTTTGTCCATCCCCACAAGCCCTTTAAGACGCTTGTCCATTTTTACATTACTTCTAATAAAGTTTCCAAGGTTTTCCACTCCATCGCATCTAAGCACAAGTTATGACGAACAACTAAGGTGATATTCTTCTTTCTGTAATTATTATATTTATTATTTTCTATATTTTATCGTATTGTTCCATCAGAGCCAAATCAAGGGAGGATAGTTGGTGGGCATTGTTTCTGCCGGGAGTTTCGGTCGTTTTGTTAATTTATGTGGCGCTGGAAGAATAATGATACGTCTTGTACGTCCAATGGGTGTGCCAAATTTCTCGTCCACTAATTGCTAGTTTGGTTGTTAAGTTGGGTTATTTTTCTCTGGTTATAGTTATATCACTGTCAATGACTACATAATATAGCAGCAATGAATTCCGAGCTTCTACATTCATAAAATAAATTTTAAGATTTAGAAACAGTGCATTTACCTCAGTTAACTACATCAACTACATCTTGACTACTCTACTAATCGTTCGAGTTATGGCATGTCATCAATATTATTTGAATACAAATCTACGGAGAGTCCAATTGAATCATGTATCTCTCACTCTCAACAAAACATTCTATACTTTCGAAGCCAACAAACATATTGCTTACATACAAATATACTCATTGGAAGGTTGACACAAATTTATTTCATGGGGCTATAAGCACGCCAAAACTGTGTCTAATAATTATGATTTTGTTAGACAACAAAAACGGCGGAACCATACATTCTTAAAGGCGTGAGATATTATTTTGTTTATCTTGTCAAAGTCAGCCAATAACATCTGAATTGAATTATTATTTTTATTGAAACACGTAATTAACATGTTTTATAATATGAGTTTTGTTTATAAAATTAGAGAAATTAAATATGTGGGAGTTGTTTGGAGTGGGCTGAAATGTCGAAAAAATCTTAGATGATGAGCTCTGTGTGTGTGTGTATATATATATATATATGAGACCTATGTGAACATGTCATTATGCTCTTAGAGATAAACACAAGGTTTCAAAAATTAAGTTGTCAGACAATGAGTGAAGCGTGTATGTTTACCTAACAAAACATTGTCTAGTTATAAAATGATCAGTTTTTCCAACGACGTTATTCTTTATAATATGATACTGCAACACTTAGCGGTTCTTTTATAACCACTTGTTTTTAATCTTGTTCATTGTTTAGAAAACTGAAAATTGAAAATTATTTAGGTAGTGCTGTGGTCGAGAAATCCTGTGCATTTGGGCGGAATATGGCAAGCGTTTTAAGACAGAACCAATCGGCCTGAGCATTCCAAAATTAAAATGATGAAGCATAGAGTAAACACAGAGAACGTGGTGGATGCTTAAAAAACAAGGCAAACAAGTAGGCCAAACATTCAAGTTCTTAATCAACTGTCAAAATTTACATGTTAATTAAGCACTACATAAAGATTTAAGTGTATAATCTGATGATGGTTGCATCGTCTCTACTTGAAGAGCATGAGCTTGTGCTTCTCTTCTAGGTGAAGGTATGTCTTCGGGGTCTCGTTTTGGTTTAACCCATCTCCCATGAGCGTTTCTTACTAGCCCCTTGTGTGGCAATTGATACCAACACTGTGGGATTCTAAGATCATCCACCAACATGTCACATCCCTTGTTCACCAAGGCAATATCCCTCCTAGCATTTGATCTAAAAGTAGTTTCTGTACTCAAAAACCCATCCACAAGATGGAGATATGTCTCGAGGCTATGAAACCCGGGCAGATTGAACCCGCCACGCTTGAGATAAGGCGAAGAACCAACTTCGAGCTTCAATTCAGCTCCAACATGTGTGTAAACCCAATCCAATGTGCCTGTAATGTCATCAAACTTCTGAAGACTCTCATTCAAAACAAGGCCTGGCATTTTCGGAACCATGTCTTGTTTAACCACAACCCTCAATGTCTTGACTCCCATTTGGTGTAGCTCTTCCTTGAAGGCAATGTTTCCCACCCTAGGGGCGCCAAAGGAAATTACGTTTATCGGAAGGCCAGGGAGTTTTTCAGCAGCTTCATAGGCATTGAGCAAAGCCAATGCACCTCCCAAGCTATGCCCTGTGATTGTAAGGCTCACTTCTTCGCCTCTTGCTTGGTACAACTCCACGAGCGTAGCCACTTCTTTCATGACTTGCTCTGATGCACTAGACCTGTTGTACCTTGTGGTGTCACTCTTGGCAGTGTAAATCCCATGGAACCCATGTTCCACTTTGGCATCTCCACTCCCAATTGGCTCCAATTTCCTTTGCATATCCTCATACCACTCCGATGGCGCCACGGTCCCCCGCCACGCCACCACAATGTCCCTCCTCCCAATCCTCCTAGTCTCATCCTCATCGCTCACGGCAACATACCCCATCCAGTTGGAATGCTTGCTCCATGTATCAGCCAAGTGTGACCTCTCCAACCACTGTGGCATGTCGATGTGTGACATTGCATAAATGTACTTGCTAACATTGTAGCCATTTTTGTCTAGACCCAACACATCAAAAAGCTTGTTTTTGTTGTACCTGCAACTCCCGCAGTATTCGGAGAAGGAATCGAAATCGAAAGCGTCATAGGTTGCTTGTGCAAACTCACCATATTTGACAATCTCCCTTCTTAGCCAAGGGTGGAGAGGGTCCAAAAGACCCTCCCAATCATTGGACCCGTAGATTTCGCGCCATTTTTCGGATATGATGTCTTTTGGAGAAGTTGTGGGAGTTGAATGCATCTCTTCTGTGAACAGATTCCAATTATTAGGGTTAATGTTGGTTCTTTGAGGAGTATCTATGTGGAGGTGAAGGAGGTTGGCTAGGGATTCAGCTAGACGGTTGGCCTTGTTTGATGTCTTGGTTTGATGGGGATGGTCAAGAACAGCTTCTTGATGATGACTAGCTCCGATTAGGGAAAACCGGGTAGCACCGGGGGCGGCTTGAGTGGCCGGAAGATGTGTGTACATCATAGTTGATAGCGCCATGTTTGTCTGGATTTGTTGATGCCGCTCAAATTTCCAAGCACACAGCCGGAAAATAGGGGTTAAACTCTTGTGGTAGATGTATTAGGATTGACTCTTGAGTGCTCTACCGCTGAAGCTATGAGCTCCGACCAGTTGGAAATAGAGCTCAGAAGATGGAGGAATTGAGTTTGGAAATGAGAGAATGAGGAATTGAGGGATGAATTATATACAAGCAAATTGGAATTAAACAATGAATGTGTCCCGCGTGGGACGAAGACTACAACATGGAAATATGCGTATGTTTGATTGACCATAGGTATTTTATTTAGAATTGTTCTTGTTGTTGGAGACAAGTTCACATGCGGGGAGTAAAATCTAATCCGTCAAATCTCCATGCCTCTTCAAGCTTAACCTTGCTCAAGGAGAAATTATCAAGACTGCCATTCCCACAATGATGCGTTGGCTGTAGACACGTAAATTTCAGTGGCATTTGGTAATTGTTTGAAATAACAAGGGTAATACATATGCAGATCATGTTAACTTCAAATTTAGGGACAACATTATTAAACAAATTAAAAATAAAATTAGGCATGGGAAGAAGTACGTAATGACTTTATTGGACTTTCAACACGTAGTTGTGGATTCAATTCTCAATTTTCACACTTCCTTCTAGCTAAAAACCCACGAATTCTTGGTAAAAGCATGTGAATTTGAAGTGGAGGTTTCATATTAAAGAAGCCGTTAAAATTATGATTTAGTGATATATTTTTTTACTTTAAAGTGAAGGCGTCATGTTAAATTTTTATTGTCTCATATATAGATGGCAAATTTGACATCTAGCTATGATTGGTCTGTTAGATGACTTAACCCAAATAACAAAAATAGAAATTGTTGTTGCACCAATATAAAGTCTTCCTCATTTATTTCACTATTGAGGAATACATGATACTTTTTGGAATGTAAATACATAAAACACTAAATTGCACCCAATTGTTAGTTTCCATAGTTTGCTTTCAAATAAAAAGTATTTTTTACTAACATTAGTGGTTTACAGAAGGAGCGGTGCTATCCACACACCTATTTTTACTCTCACATCCATCTCAATTTTCAGTAAAGAACAAAAATTAACAAGAGTGTGAAAATAACACTACCTTATAGAAGTACAACCAAACAAACAAAACAAGAAAGCAAAAAGCCATTTAATAAATAAATAAAAAAGAGCAAACAAATAAAAAAAGAAGGCAAAAAAGTCATTCCAATTTGCTCAAATCATCATCCCAGCAAAGCAGGCACAGAAATACTCAAATCATTTAGTTGACACGTTAGCAATATTTTGAGTAAAGCTTACCGTTTTGATCCAGGCAATACCCTAATTTCTTAATCCAACTAGCAGTCTTTTAATAAACAATAATAACAAAGTAAAAGGGAAATTTTGGTTTCCTAATAACTTAACCAATTTAATCCAACTAGAAGAGTTCAACAGGCGATAACGCAAAGTAAATTGGAAATTTTGATTTTGGTATAATAGTCGTTGCAAGTGCTTCCTATCAACCATATAAAGAGGCGGCTGGGAAAGCGAAAAGTGCAATCGCATAGGCCCTAAATTTGAATGAGCACCCCATAATTTTTGCCATCTAAATTTTATATGCAATAGTGCTATACATTAAAAAATTTGCCTTATTAGCACTTTAAAATCTCTTGTGCACTCTTTATAAGCATAATTTCATTTTTCTTTCTAAATTTAAAAGTTTGGAGTGTACAATGAAATATTTGAAGTGCCAATAACATTGCCATAAAAACAAAATTCAATTTTATTATGTAATAATGCTATATATTCAAGTCAAATTTTAAAGTTAGAGTTTTTGAAGCTATTTTATTCAGTTTTTTTTTAAATTAAACTGCTTTTGATTATTTAGTGAATGTTATGTTTGTAGTTTTTATTTATTTATTATTTAATAGTATTTGTAAATTTACAATTATTGAGTCATAAAATTAGCTTTGATTTAAGTTATTACACGAGGATCCCTTTGGATAAGGAGCCTGTTTTAAAAAACTATCTTAAGGAGGTGCCATTTATAAATTTCCCACATGCCCCCAAATCTCAGAGATGGCCTCGCAATCATACAACTTAATTTATAGGATCCAAAGTTGTTATTTATTTGTTATAAATCGGATTGCGTCCTTCAGCTCATCCCATCCACCATTCATTTTTAGGGTTAAGAAACAAAACCAGCTCTTTGTGTGCATGCCGCAAGCAAGTCCAATGATTAAAGGAATTAAGGAAGAGGCTTGAATCACAGTAAAATTAACAAGCACTTAGCTGGATCGAAAGTCAAGGAATAGGCGCAGTTTCTGCACAAGAAGTTCGCGTGGTCCGGAACGAGGCTTGCTGCTGATGATCCAGTCCTTCTCAAGACAGCCCTTTTAGCATTGCTTGCCATCTGATCATGGGAAGCAGACACAATCTGGTAGATCGAGTTCCTCAGAACATCAGCAACAGCATATGCTTTTGAATGAAGGGGGCCACTCTCTTTTTACTCATGCCAGTATTAGCAATGCTCGAGTTTCTCAATTTAAAACCAGTTGACCCCATGAACTGATTAGCAGACCGCATAGTGGTCTTCTTCCCCATGTATGTTTCAACAGCAAGAAGGCAAGAAATCCGCGTTTACATTACAGCAGCGTTACTACCAGTGATCTGGGCAACCCCATCTCTGTCCTCTTTGTGTGAGCGAGCATGCAGTCAGTGAGGCAGCTGTCCACGCACACCATGCATATAACTGCATTAAAAAAAATATATTAGGGTTTTTTCGATTAAGACAAAAACAATTGGAAGTTATTCCAAATATTTAGTACCATTCTCTCGCATGCATAACTGCAAGTTAACGCCAATTAGCATACTGACTATCCATTTGTGACGAACTGGCTCCTGTAGATAACAATTAACAATGCCAGAAAGGAAAAGGTGACAAAGTCCATAACCAGAGAGCAATACTAAACTGTTGGAATTTCAGAATTCAGATGGAAGTACTGGTGCAGAATGGCAACTATTTATTATTTTATGGGGCCAGAAGAACGTGAAAACTGTGTCTAATAAAATATTTGTTATCTAAGTCTCTTAACATCATTAGCATTTAGTTGATCCATAATTATGATTTTGTTAGACAAGTCATTATGCTCTTGGAGATAATTGCTAGGTTTCAAAAGTTAAAGTTGTTACATTTGTTAGACAATACCTGAGTGGTGTTTAATAGTGTTTGTCTGATTGTTTAGGCCGTATTCCGCTGCTGCCTAATTTGTATGTACTGCACTCTCTATTTTTTATTCTGGATTTTGCCTTTGGGCTATCATAGATTCATAGCCTTTATTTGTACTTGCTGCCCCTCCTCGTCTTTTATGAAGTTTTCATTTGACCAAAAAGAAGAAAATTGTCACAGAGTATGTCAATATATTAAACTAACAAAAACATTGGCATCAATGACTAATTATTAGTTATAATATGATATTGCAACACTAGCCGTCCTTTTATAAGCATTTTGTTTTCAATTTTTTTTTTCATTTGTTTAAAAAACTGAAAATTGAAAACCATTTTGGTAGTACTTCAAATTTTCAAAAAATAAAATATAAAAAATTTGACAACCTAAAAGTAAAAGTACTTTTTCGACTTTCAAAAAGTAATTGTCAAAATAAGGTTTCAATTTTCAATTTTTTAAATTAAAAAAAAAAAGAAAACTAAAAATTGAAATAACAAGCTTAGTTTAGAAAACTTTCTTCAAGTGTGCCATATATGTGTTTGATCTGATCAAATATGCAGAACTAGGTTCCCAATTGATGATGTGTCTAGCAATTTGGCTTAGGGAGTTTAAGCATGTCTCCAAGCCAATCCATGACTATCTTTCAAGCTTAGTCGCAGTTGGTAATGCTCTTGCCGAGAAATCATGTGCATTCAGACGTAATCTGGCAAGCGTTTTCAGAGATAACCAATCGGCTTAAGCATTTCAAAATTAAAATGACGAAGAACAGAGTAAAACACAGAGAACATGGAGGATGCTTAAAAACAAGGCAAACAAGTAGGCCAAACATTCAAGTTTTTAATCAACTGTGAAAAATTACATGTTAATTAAGAACTACATAAAGAATTGTGTGTATAATCTGATGATGATTGCACCATCTCTACTTGAAGAGCATGAGCTTGCGCTTGTGCTTCTCTTGTAGGTGAAGGTATGTCTTCAGGGTCTCGTTTCGGTTTAACCCATCTCCCACGAGCGTTTCTTACTAACCCCTTGTGTGGTAATTGGTACCAACATTGTGGAATTCTAAGATCATCCACCAACATGTCACATCCCTTGTTCACCAAGGCAATATCCCTCCTAGCATTTGACCTAAAAGTAGTTTCTGTACTCAAAAACACATCCACAAGATGGAGGTAGGTCTCGAGGCTATGAAAACCTTGCAGATTGAACCCGCCACGCTTGAGATAAGGCGAAAAACCAACTTCGAGCTTCAATTCAGCCCCAACATGTGTGTAAACCCAATCCAATGTGCCCGTAATGTCATCAAACTTCTGAAGACTCTCATTCAAAACAAGCCCCGGCATTTTCGGAACCATGTCTTGTTTAACCACAACCCTCAATGTCTTGACTCCCATTTGGTGTAGCTCTTCCTTGAAGGCAATGTTTCCAACCCTAGGGGCGCCAAAGGAAATTACGCTTATCGGAAGATGAGGGAGTTTTTCGGCAGCTTCATAGGCATTAAGCAAAGCCAATGCACCTCCCAAGCTATGCCCCGTGATTGTAAGGCTCACTTCTTCACCTTTTGCTTGGTACAACTCCACAAGCCTAGTCACTTCTTTCATGACTTGCTCTGATGCACTAGACTTGTTGTACCTTGTGGTGTCACTCTTGGCAGTGTAAATCCCATGGAACCCGTGTTCCACTTTGGCATCTCCACCTCCAATTGGCTCCAATTTCCTTTGCATATCCTCATACCACTCCGATGGCACCATGGTCCCCCGCCACGCCACCACAATGTCCCTCCTCCCAATCCTCCTAGTCTCATCCTCATCGCTCACGGCAACATACCCCATCCAGTTGGAATGCTTGCTCCATGTATCAGCCAAGTGTGACCTCTCCAGCCACCGCGGCATGTCGATTTGTGACATTGCATAAATGTACTTGCTACCATTGTAGCCATTTTTGTCTAAACCCAACACATCAAAAAGCTTGTTTTTGTTGTACCTGCAGCTCCCGCAGTACTCGGAGAAGGAATCGAAATCGAAAGCGTCATACGTTGCTTGTGCAAACTCACCATATTTGACAATCTCTCTTCTTAACCAAGGGTGGAGAGGGTCCAAAAGACCCTCCCAATCATTTGACCCGTGGATTTCGCGCCATTTTTGGGAAATGATGTCTTTCGGAGAAGTTGTGGGAGTTGAATGCATCTCTTCTATGAGGAGATTCCAATTATTAGGGTTAATGTTGGTTCTTTGAGGAATATCTATATGGAGGTGAAGGAGGTTGGCAAAGGATTTAGCTAGACGGTTGGCGTTGTTTGATGTCTTGGTTTGATGGGGATGATCAAAATCAGCTTCTTGATGATGACTAGCTCGGATTTGGGAAAACCGGGTTGCGCTGGGAGTGGCTTGAGCGGCCGGAAGATGGGTGTACATCATAGTTGATGGCGCTATGGTTGCCTCTATCTGTTGATGCTGCTCAAATTTCTAAACACACTGCCGGAAAATAGGAGTCCAACTCTACCACTTAAGCTATAAGCTCCGACGACTTGAAAATAGAGCTTGGAAGATGGAGGAATTGAGTTAGAAATGAGAGAATGTGGAAAAGATGGTGAACTATATACAAGCAATAACGAATGTGTCACGCGTGGGACAATTAATGACTACAACATTGGAAAATGTTCATTTGTTTGATTGACCATTTGTATTTTATTTAGACTTGTTCTTGTTGATTGAGACAAATCTCCAAACCTCTGCAAGTTTAACCTTGCTCAACGGGAAATTATCAAGATTGTCACTCCCAAAACGATGTAGTGGCATTTGGTAATTGCTTGAAATAAGGAGGGTAATATATATGCAGATCATGTAAACTTCAAATTTAGGGACAACATTACTAAACAAAGTAAAAACAAAATTAGGTACGGGGAAATATACCTAAGGACCATTTTGGACGTTCAACACGTATGGTGGAATATTAGTTCTCAGTTTTCACACTTCCCTTGCACCCTAAACACGGAATTCTTGCTAAAAACATTCTAAACTGGAGGTGCCATGTCAAATAAGACGCTATAACTACAATTTAGCGATATGTTTTTACATATTAAAGTGGAGGCGGCATGTTAAATTTTAGTTGTCTCACATATAAATGACAAGTTTGATATCTATAGCTAGCTGTGATTGGTCTATTAGATTACCTAACCCAAATAACAAAAATAAAAAGAAAATTTTTATTCCAACCTGTTTATTATTTTTTTGTCACCGACTTATCATTTTTTATCTTAAAATTCCGTATGTGCCTAACATTCCCATTCTACACCCAAAATAAATAAATAAAACCAAAATTCCAACACTAGGAAACTCTGAGCACCTCATCTTTCCAAAACCCAACACAACGACGTCCAATTTCTACCCCTCTTCGCCACCTGCCCTACCACCCACCGTGAAAACTCAAAAGTCTCAGCCACACAACTCCTTCCACGCAGTCCTAACATATACGAATTCTGTTGAAACAGTCGACTAGTCAAATTTATTTGTATTAGACCATTGATTGTAAGATATATGTGTAGAATCACACTTTTGAAATTATCAGTAATTTAAAAAATAAAAAAAATTGTCATGACTTTCTTTTGGGTCTTTTTAAAGGTGGGTTGTTAGGGGATAAGGATTGTTATGGATGGTAAGGGAGGTGGCAGTGGTTTGGGGGAGGTAGAAATTGGGGTGGTTGGAGTTTGGAGAGATGGAGTGCCAAAGTTGCCCATTGCTAGATTATTTTTGTTGTTTTATTGTTCTTGTTTGGTGTAAAAAGAGAATTGTTAGATACATTCGGAATTCAAGATAAAAAAAATAATAAATTGAATGTAAAAAGAGATCAAATGGGTCTAAATAAAATTTCCTCAATCAAAATTGTTCTTGTACCAAGATAAAGTCATGACGCACTCCTCTTCCTCATATTATTTCACTATTGAGGAATACATGATACTTTTTGGGAGTGTAAATACAGAAGCACCAGTTTCTTCTCATAAAATTTTTTAAAATTTTTTTTAAAAAAACCTTAATTTAATAAAAAGAAATAAATTTGTAAACTCGTGGTCCTAATTGTTACTTACTGTTATCGCAGCCAGCACTAAAAAGTTAATTTGCGAGATTCTTTTTCTTTCTATAGTTTGATTCTTTAAAGTGTTTCTCACTCTGATTTACAAATGTACAGCCAAACAAATAAAACAAGAAAGCAAAAAGCGACTTGACCAAAAAATAAATTGACAGAAAATTAGTAAGGCCATACCCTAATTTCTTGATCATACTTAATCCAACTACCAGTGTATAACAAGCAATAAGAACAAAGTAAACGGGAAATATTTTTTATTTCCTACCAACTTAATCCAACTAGTAGAGTTTAATAGGCGATAACACAAAAGTAAACCGAAATTTTTTTATTTCGGTATAATAGTCCATGCAAGTGCATCCTATCAACCACACAACTTAATTTATAGGATCGAAATTTGATATTTCTTTGTAATAAATGGGGATTATGCCCTTCAGCTCATCCCATCCACCAGTCATTATTAGGGTTAAGAAACAAAACCAGCTCTTTGTATGCATGCCGCAAGTCCGTCCAACGATTAAAGGATGGGGCTTGAATCCCAGTAAAATTAATAAGAACTTAGCTGGCTCGAAAGTCAAGGAATCAAAGCAGTTTTTGAGAATGCTTAAAAAAAAAGGTAAACAAGTAGGCCAAACATTCAAGTTCTTAATCAACTGTCAAAATTTACATGTTAATTAAGCACTAAATAAAGATTCAAGTATATAATCTGATGATGGTTGCATCATATCTAATTGAAGAGCATGAGCTTGCGCTTGTGCTTCTCTTGCAGGTGAAGGTATGTCTTCGGGGTCTCGTTTCGGTTTAACCCATCTCCCATGAGCGTTTCTTACTAACCCCTTGTGTGGCAATTGGTACCAACATTGTGGAATTCTAAGATCATCCACTAACATGTCACATCCCTTGTTCACCAAGGCAATATCCCTCCTAGCATTTGACCTAAAAGTAGTTTCTGTACTCAAAAACACATCCACAAGATGGAGGTAGGTCTCGAGGCTATGAAACCCTTGCAGATTGAACCCGCCACGCTTGAGATAAGGTGAAAAACCAACTTCGAGCTTCAATTCAGCCCCAACATGTGTGTAAACCCAATCCAATGTGCCCGTAATGTCATCAAACTTCTGAAGACTCTCATTCAAAACAAGCCCCGGCATTTTCGGAACCATGTCTTGTTTAACCACAACCCTCAATGTCTTGACTCCCATTTGGTGTAGCTCTTCCTTGAAGGCAATGTTTCCAACCCTAGGGGCGCCAAAGGAAATTACGCTTATCGGAAGGCCAGGGAGTTTTTCGGCAGCTTCATAGGCATTGAGCAAAGCCAATGCACCTCCCAAGCTATGCCCCGTGATTGTAAGGCTCACTTCTTCACCTTTTGCTTGGTACAACTCCACAAGCCTAGTCACTTCTTTCATGACTTGCTCTGATGCACTAGACTTGTTGTACCTTGTGGTGTCACTCTTGGCAGTGTAAATCCCATGGAACCCGTGTTCCACTTTGGCATCTCCACCTCCAATTGGCTCCAATTTCCTTTGCATATCCTCATACCACTCCGATGGCATCACGGTCCCCCGCCACGCCACCACAATGTCCCTCCTCCCAATCCTCCTAGTCTCCTCCTCATCGCTCACGGCAACATACCCCATCCAGTTGGAATGCTTGCTCCATGTGTCAGCCAAGTGTGACCTCTCCAGCCACTGCGGCATGTCGATGTGTGACATTGCATAGATGTACTTGCTAACATTGTAGCCATTTTTGTCTAAACCCAACACATCAAAAAGCTTGTTTTTGTTGTACCTGCAGCTCCCGCAGTACTCGGAGAAGGAATCGAAATCGAAAGCGTCATACGTTGCTTGTGCAAACTCACCATATTTGACAATCTCTCTTCTTAGCCAAGGGTGGAGAGGGTCCAAAAGACCCTCCCAATCATTTGACCCGTGGATTTCGCGCCATTTTTGGGAAATGATGTCTTTCGGAGAAGTAGTGGGAGTTGAATGGTTCTCTTCTGTGAACATATTCCAATTAGCAGGGTGAATGTTGGTTCTTTGAGGAGTATCTATGTGGAGGTGAAGGAGGTTGGCTAGGGATTCAGCTAGACGGTTGGCTTTGTTTGATGTCTTGGTTTGCTGGGGATGATCAAAAACAGCTTCTTGATGATGGCTAGCTCGGATTAGGGAAAACCGGGTTCCATGGGCAGCGGCTTGAGTGGCCGGAAGATGGGTGTACATCGTAGTTGATAGCGCCATGGTTGCCTCCAGCTCAAATTTCTGAACACACGGCCGGAAAATAGGGGTCGAACTCCGACGAGTGTTCTACCGCTGAAGCCAGAAACTCGGACGAGTTGAAAAGAGAGCTCAGAATACTGGAGTAATTGGAAATTAGAAGATGAGGGATGAATTATATACAAGAAAAAATGAATGTGTCACGCGTGGGACAAAGACTAAAACATGGAATTATGCTGTGTATGATTGACCATTTGTATTTTATTTCGACTTGTTCTTGTTGATGGAGACAAGTTCACATGCTGGGAAACCCCAATCTCCAAACCTCTTCAAGTTTAACCTTGCTCAAGGAGAAATTATCAAGACTGCCACTCCAAATGACGCAGTGGCATTTGGTAATTGTTTGAAACAACGAGGGAAATAAATAGGCAGATCAACTCCAAATTTTGGACTTTCAACGCGTAGTGGTGGAATCAGTTCTCACTTTTCACACTACTTCCTTGCACTTTCTACTAACGCGATTTTCTTCTTCTTAAACAAACGATATTATTTATATTAAAAAATAATAGATGTGTTTAGTCTCATAATAGACTAGTAATAATGTGATTCAAAATCGCATGTGACGAAAATCAAACCTAATACCTCTTACTTACAAGTGAAAAAAAAATACCACTAAACCAAAGTACTAAGTGGTAACGCGAATTCTAATTTTACAATAGATAGTTTAGCGAACTATAATCTTGATTTAGGTTTAATCAATATTATTTTGATAATCCTCTTTGTTTATGTAGTTTTGTTCACAAGAATCGACTTGAAATGTCCCAGTTTAGATTTTTTTTTTTAAAATAAAACATGTAAATTCTAAAATCGTATATATTTTTAAGTAATTATTATTATTATTATTATTATTATTATTATTATTAAGGAGATAATAAGTTTAAAACTATTATAAAAATTTAAAATCTAAAGGCTCAAGTGAAACTCAATACTTTATCCATTATTATATTGGACTACGTGCACGCAAATTCACATGTTGCATGTGGTATGTTAAGTGCAATTTTATACTCGTTCATAATAAAAAATGTCGAGTGCAATTTTGTAATCATCACCACATGTTACCAATAATTTAATTTAAGAATCAAAAGTTGACTCACAAAAAGTCTAAGTCCATGACAATAGATGACTAGAGGCGGCTGGACAAATATGACGTTACATGTAGGATTTATGTTCACGGCTGTTTAGTTAAAATGATTCTTGAAATTTATATAATACATTATTTTGATTTTTAAGATTTGAAATCAATAGAAGTGGTTCATGAGATTGTTCACCATTAATCATTTTGGTCATTCCATGCAAAATTATGTTAAATAAGGATCAAAATGACAAATATACCCTCGATTTAATAAATAACGGGTCAAAATGATTTAACAAAAATTAAGGGTATTTTGGTCATTCTATTCTTATTTAAAGGAGATTTTTCAAGGTATTCTATTGATTTCAAATTGGAGTTACGCAAATTTCAGGGACTATTTTAGCTAAAAAAACCTTATATAACAAAAATAGAAATTGTTCTCATACCAATATAAAGTCCTTACGCACTCTTCCTCCTTGTATTTATTTCACTATTGAAGTTTTTTTTTTTTTTTTTTAATAAATGATATCATCTACACTAAGAAAAGAGGGGTTGACTTAACCTCAAAATGAGCTAGTAATAATGTGGTTCAAATTTATATTTGACGAGAATCGAACCTAAGACTTCTTACTTATATGTGAAGAAATACTACTACACCTTAGTACTAAGTGACCAATATCGAATAATTCTTTTGGAGTATCAATACGTAAAATACTGATCTGAATCCACTTAAAATAACACTTTGAAGAAAATAAATTTGTAAAATCGTGGACCTAATTGTTAGTTACTATGATTGCACCCGATACTAACAGTCGAGCCAAACAAACAAAATAAGAAAGCAAAGTCATTCCTTTTTGTCAACTTTTGACTTGCCCAAATCATCATCCCAGCAAAGCAGGGCAAGAAATTGTCAAAATATTTAGTTGACATGTTAGCAATAGTTCGAGTTAAGCATGACGAATTGATCCAGGCCATACCCTAATTTCTTAACCAAACTTAATCCAACTAGCAGTGTTTAGTAAGCAATAAGAACAAAGTAAACAGGGAAGTATTTTTGATTTCCTACCAACTTAATCCAATTTAATCCAACTAGCAGAGTTTAATACGCGATCACGCAAAGTAAACCGGAAATTTTAGATTTCGGTATAACAGTCGATGCAAGTGCTTCCTATCAACCATACAACTTAATTTATAGGATCCAAATTTGATATTTCTTTGCAAAAAACTGGGATTATGTTCTTCAGCTCATCCCATCCACCAGTCAATTTTAGGGTTAAGAAACAAAACCAGCTCTTTGTATGCATGCCGCAAGCAAGTCGAGTGATTAAACGAAGAGGGTTGAATCCGAGTAAAATTAACAAGCACTTAGCTGGCTCGAAAGTCGAGGAACAGATGCAGTTTCTGCACAAGAAGTTCGCGTGGTCCAAAAGGAGGCTTGCTGCTAATGATCCAATCCTTCTCAAGAAAGCCCTTTTTAGCACTGCTTGCCATCTGATCATGGAAAGCAGACACAATCTGGTAGATCGAGTTCCTCAGAACATCAGCAACAGCATATGCTTTTGAATGAAGGGGGCCGGCTCTCTTTTTACTCATGCCAGTATTAGCCACGCTCGAGTTTCTCAATTTAAAACCAGTTGACCCCATGAACTGATTAGCAGACTGCAAAGTGGTCTTCTTCCCCATGTATGTTTCAACAGCAAGAAGGCAAGAAATCAGCGTTGACATTACAGCAGCGTTACTACCAGTGATCTGGGCAACCCCATATCTGTCCTCTTTGTGTGAGCATGCGGTCAGTGAGGCAGCTGTCCACGCACACCATGCATATAACTGCACTAAAAATAAATATATTAGGCTTTTTTAGGTGACAGAGTCGAATGTACCAATCAAAGAGCTATTGCCCCGGTCCATAACCAGAAAACAATACTAAAAGGAATTGCTAGAATTTCAGATAGAAGTACTAGTGGAGAATGGCAGATTAATATTGTTCAATCCTCCAAAATTTCAGCCCTCTGGGAACCAGAAAATTTATTCAGCCATCATATCAACAAGTAGTTTGTGAAGCTCAGCATGCACTCATGTAATGTTTTGTCATAAAAGATGCATAAAGTTATTAGTTATTACTCCATAGATGATGTTAGTTCACAGTTTGACTAAACGAAGTAGTAAGACACACAAACAGAAACACACATGTAAGATATATCCTCATGTATAGTCAAGAATTGATCTGTTTACCTGGAAGTTGTTCAAAGGTTCAGAGTATTTTGAGTCTAGTTGGTTGTCAGTTGGGGACAGTAACTGACTGGATATTTGGGAGCCGTTTTCAAGGGAACCTTCCAAGCCTTCACCCAGCTTTGATGCAAGCTGCTCCAGAGGCCGCAAGCATACAGATATAACTCTTTTGTACGTTTCACCAGTTTCCTCAAAAAATGCAGCTCTTCTCCAAGCATCCACATTATTCTCGCAAACCATACAGAGATCAAGATACGCAAGATACTGAAGAAGAGAATTAGGACTGCTCTCCTCCAGAGCTGCAAGGAGAATCTCACTTGGATTTGTTTCTGCTGCTGCTGATCCTTTAGGTGGTGCAAATACGAATCTCTTAGTATGAAGCACCTACATGACAACACAATTTCAAACAATACAGATTTCAAATTAGATGGTTAACTATAAAAGGAAGGGGCGTAGAATATGAACTTGAAAACTGACTCAATTGATCCAGAAATTTGTTATGGCAAACAAATAGCACCTAGTATTCAGGTTCTTTAACAAGAGATCAAGCTGTGCGGTTTATAAGTATGCCATATAGCATGGTATATGACCAAGTTGTAAGTTTTCTAGTGTCATTAAGCAGTTAAGTTCACATCCGAAAAATAAAAAAGTAGCTAAGTCATATTACAATCCCATCAAAAGCTATACTGGATCTAGCTATTAAGCTTCTGCAACTTGTTCTAACATTTGGAAGAAATATTTTCCATCAATTGAGCAGGTCTATGCTGCATGAAGCTCTAGTTTATTCCACATACCAGGCACTTATTCAAATAATCATAAACATAAGCTCAAATGAACTGCTGATGAAAAGGAGTGGGTATTTGACAACTCCAAAAATTGACTAGAAAATGAACATTATTGGCTAGAAAATGAACATTCAAATAGCTGTTTTAGTTGATCAGCTAATGCAATGTTTCTTTCAACAACATGCACTAGTATTAACAAAAATGAAAATTAACAACCATGATAAAATGTTTAGAGAACCAACCCGATGTAAATGGTGACTTAGTTCCCAGCAGAGAAACACTAAGAAACTCCCAATGTAAAACCTGATCTGCTCAGCAATAAACTTTCCCTTTGTAGTCTGGTTTTGAATGTGGTGGTGGGGCAGAAACACCAGCAGTGCAGCTGAAAACAGGTACGCTACAAAGGAAAGCTTCAAGGATCGTGTGATAGCTGAAGGAAGCCCCATTTTGAAGCTGAAAAAAGGAGGACGCTGTTGACATAAACAATTAGAGTAAGAGCCATGATTTGTGTAAGTAGAAAGCAAAAGGCAACATGAGAATATCAAAACAAGATTCAAAATAACAAGAACTATGATGAACAATTAACCCATCTTGGTGACCGGATCTCCTAAACAGAAAAGAAGAATTCTATACACACAACATAATTCAACAATGTAGAAACATGATTTGGAAATTTATAGGAAAACTTTGATAGTTTCTTCTTCGTTTCTTTATACCTTGAGCTCTGCATTTCAAAAACATCTGACTACGGTAATCAGCCTAGACATCTAGGGTCCGAATATAATCTATCAAAATACGATTGAACACTCGTGCGTAAAAGCAAAAACTATACTTTCAATCAAATCACTAGGGGTTTCCTTCATTTCTAGGCCCCTACATATTTCTGCAATGCATTGCTCTTTTTGCTAACACACAATACACATCAAGAAACATCATATTACGCAGAGAAAGATTCAAACGCTGTATAAAAGTAGCCAAAAAACTGACCTGAATAATGGGAAACTCCAAGACCCACCTGCGATTATACACATAATACAGCCCATATAGCAAACCCATCACAAAACCCCTAACCCCCAATCTCCCAATCACAGAAACCCCATCGCCAAACCCCCCACACATCGAAGCCACTGCAACGAACCCCGAAACCGCCGCCGCGCCCAAAAACATCAGGAAACCCACCGAAAGCTTAGCCCGGGCACGGGAATCGGCCGTCTCCGACGAATCGGAGCCGCCCGGTACGAAAAGGATGCGAACGAGCCCGAGAATGAGCTGGAGAAGAGAGGCGGGGCGGTGGGGGTGGGGCGAGGAGACGAGGGAGAGTGAGAAGGAGAAGAGTAGCTGGGACAGGTGGAAGGTCAAAAACGTAAAAAGGGCGAAGATCGATGGGGCGAAGGGGAATGTGAATGGGGGCTTGGCGGCGGAGGGGGAAGCGGAGGAGACGGCTGATGAGAGGGTTTTGAAGAAGAAGAAGATGACGGTGGAGGGGATGGATTGCCATATGAGGAACCCTAAGAAACGGTTGTGGAGCACTATCTCCGGCGGCGTCGCCGAAGCTGGAGGCGGCATTGATTAGTTGGCGGAGGGTTTCAGGTGGGTTTTTGGAGGTTCAGACAAAGGGAGGGGATTTGAAATGTTTCACGGGAGGGTTTTGGGGTTTTTGGTCTGGGGCGCCAACTGAGAACGACCAAGTTATGAACTGAGAGGAGAGAGATTTTCCGAGTCCGCCTTGCTTTATTTTCAAATTATCCTTGGGTTTTTTTTTTAATCTTTTTTTTTCTCAGTAATTTTCTATCAAAACAAATAATAATTGGTTAGTGGGAAGCGAATCCTCTCCATTGGAGTTCGAATTCAAGTTTGAGCTTTCACCGGTGTACTTTTTAGGGTCACCAGCTCTGCTTTGACGTACCGTTTAATTCGGGATTAAAGTACTGTGTTGTCACATGCGATACCAAAAAAGATACAAACGGACTTGAAATTGCATATTATTTAACATATTTAACTTTTTGTTTTTTATTTCAATTAAATTCCACTAAACTTTATGGTTTTCTAACGAGTTAATGAAAACAGTAAGTTCTAGTGAGAGTAGGAAAATTTGGGAATTTGGGTTGAAAAGAGAAGCGATAGAAGAGGAAGAGAATCTTTAAATCGGATGGAAGGGGTGACACGAGGTAGACAAAAATATATTTGCGTTATATTTCTAAACTCATATCAAAAGACGTTATTTTTTTTATAAGTTTCACCATTTTCAGTTAATTGTTAATAAACAAAAAGTAAGTCAATTGGAAGCAACATTGCATTAATAAACACGAAAGAGCATAGTTTGCAGAGTGGAAAATAAATAGGAACCAACAATTTAACAGATTAATTCATGAAATCCAAAGGACGAGATGGATCATCTGCAGTGCATACGTATCTGCAAGCTACTAATCACATGTTATATAAACAGATGACACTTCAAACCCAAACTAAATCACTTCTAACTGCACAGGACTGTCACACATCAGGCGAACGAGGCTGTTCTCGAAACACTAGATTGAGCGTCTTCAAATTGATCATCGTCTATCTTCTCGGAGCTCAGGCTTGGCGGGATGAAAGCTCGGTAAACTTGCTCCATGTTAGGAATTTCCTTGAGTTCGTGTGCAGCTACTTCAAGCGCAGTGTGCTGGAAAAACCGGTAGAATTTCTTGCTGCAGATGAAACTGAAAAGCAAGGACATGACGGGAAGTGGAATTAAGAATGGTGCATAGTAGAATTTCTTCACCCCAAAGTAACCAAACATGGTAACTTGGTACAATATCAGAGCTGCAATGATTCGAATTTGCATGTGCGGCCACATCCTTCCATAGCTTTCGTACGCTGGAATATAAACTTTGAGTGCCTGGCACAATGAAACAACAAAAGATTTAGTTTTCGGTCGCATATGCTTAATTGGAGTCAGTAGAGTTTTTCGACTAGACACTGGCAAGCTCGAAAAAGACTGGAGGATACCTGATTTCGAAGGATAAGCCATCCAAGGCCAAAGTACAGCACACCAAATGGAAGAATCAGCGGAGCAATAACAGAGTAGCAGAGGACAATTGTAATGATGAGCATATCACTAGGTACTCTAGTCCCGTATCCAAGATCACTGGGAAGCCAAGCTGCTTTTACCTCAGCTTCGGTCTTACAAAGGTACTTCCTCTTTATATGGAAAATGATCAGAGGAACTAGTCGGGACAGTTCAAGACCATATCCAACGAAAAACCTGTCATCAACGCATGTCACAAAAATCAGTTCACTGATAAAGACATGATTTTGCAATCTTGTTTCGGTTGCTATTATGGAAAGGAAGAGCTAGAAGACGTAAACTTTTACTTACTTCAGGGCCACAAAGGTGAGGAAGTAAGTTGCATTGGAGGGGAGGCTAAGTGCGAGTATGTCAACAAGAGAGTTTGGATCCTTCTCGATGGTCTTGAATGTACTGAATAAGGTTCCACCTACCGTAACTCCAAGAAAAACATTGAAGATAGTGAAGTAGAAGTATTTCCCGGAAGCAGCCCTTATTGCATGGCTCTGGGAAGGAATACCCTCAGCCTTGGACAAAAACAGAAGCAACTTTGGCAACATAGCTAGAAAGACTATGAGTGCAATTTGAGGTAGATAAGCCTCCAGCACTGTCCTAATCGCATCTTGCTTCAAAATTGGCTTTAGAAATGGAAGAAGTTTCTTCAGATTGTCCAGAGTTGTGAATGCAGAGATAGCAGCAATTGGAATCATATAAAACACTACGGTCAGAGCCACGATCATATACACAACATTCTGCCGCACCCGTCTCTGAAAAAACTTGATTTTGAGATTAGGCCAAAGTATTTGACGAGGCTCAGGAGCATCGGTCACTGTCCATGTGTCAACAAGTTGGGCATGTAGAGTCTGAGCTGCAGCAGCTGCAGTCACCCTACTGGTGAAAAAAACGAGAGCGGCATTTTGCTGCTTCTCTCTGAGAGTGGCTTTCTGTTCAGCCTCCAGTTTCGGGGTTAATTCATTAATCTTCTGAGTGTAGTACTCAATACTGTCTACTTTTGCCCCACAAAGACCAAGGAAACCGGTTTTGTTGGTGGGTCTTACTCCTTCTGAGTTGCCAGTTTTCTTCGATAATGCGTAGACTGCTTCAGCGCGTACAAGCTTCTTCTTAAACCCTTCTAACTCTTCCCAAATTTTGTCCACCTATAAGAATAACTTAACATGATTGGCAGATAAATAGTACTACTAAAATGAGAAACGCGCCGTCAAACAGTCACATTACCTAAACAACGATTCCCTGTATACGTTTAACAGTTATCTAAGGCACAAAATGAGGAGACATGGGCGAAAAAACAACCATACCTCTTTGTTGTCTGTGACAACCAATGATCTGTAAAATGTATCAGGGTAGACGGTCTTAAAATAAGAATCGACCTGTTCCTTCCTAATTTGACCTTCGGAGGAGTTAGGTATGTCTCTGACAAGAATGGCAAATTGTTCAGGCTTCGCTTGAGGAGACATTAAAGCAGTGGCTCGCAGGTCGGAGGCATGTTTATATGCCTTCCACAGCAAGAAATATGTGACGAAAGAAACCCAGTAGACACCGAAGAGAAATGCCCACAACCTAGGACTCTTCTCCTGTACATACAGAAAGACAACACAAACGCAATCAGCACTCAGAAGACAATTCATTTGAGAGGATTATTCGAAAAACCGCAGTTGCCACAGATCCATGGGAAAAGAAGAACAAAACCAAGATAATTTCGTGAAAATGTTTCACAGCTTACCTTGAGATGTCCCATGGATAACTTGTCAAGGTCACTGAAAGTGCCGTTGCTTATGGTTAAGTTGGTTAACTTCTGCCCGACTTCGGTGGCAGCAACTGGCAGAAGAATTGGTAGGAGAACAAGGCTAGACAAAACCAATATACCCAACACTGCCACATCAAATAGGAAAGTTAGAGCCTTCAGATTTTTGACTTTATAAATGAGGCCAAGCATTGCATACTGTTGTACCAGAACAAGGAAACGAGATCATCACAATAAGTAAAACTGGTAACACACTCCTCGTTCAAATAAGTATTATTCGAAACGTCGAAATCATCCTAAAATCTCCAGAATTTCACTTCTCAAAGCTAGAAAGAAGTTAACTTTTCCAATCCAATCTCAACAAACTCCCAACTATCCAAATTTACAGCAGTAAAAAACTTAGAGATCTGAGGGTAGACTTCCAAATCAGACTATCCAGCAAAAACAACCACAAAGCTCTACCAATTTCAAACTTTTCAGCAAACAGAACAAACCCCAGAAACAGTAACATGGTAAAAAAACAAAAGAGACAAAAATACCAAAAAGTAAATTCTTCGAGAACAGTCAAAAAAACAAAAGGGCAGAGAGACAAACAAACCAGTGCTCAGGAACACGAAGTACACAGCAGTGTCGACCCCTGACATGGATATAACTTCCTGCTCAGTGGAAGACAGAGCCTCCTTGATCCAAGCAAACGGGCTCCGGGACATGGACCCGCCCTCCCATGGATCCAACCCTCTCAAGATCCGATTCGGATAATAAACCACAGTGTTTCCAGGCTTTCTCGAAAGCCATGCGAACAAAAGCATCAGAGCCACAAATATGAGGAAGGAAGTCCCTAAGGACGTCAAGAACGAAGTGAGATCCATCTGGGGTTTCCTCTAAATTCCCAAAGATTCAAGCTTTTTCTCTCTCTTAGCACTTTGGAGTGAAAGTTCTAGCGAGAGAACATGCACTGATGCACAGGAGTAGTAGAAAATCAGATAGGAAGGGAAATAAAACGAGAGAAAATGGAGGGTTAGAGAGAGAGGGGAGAGAGAGAGCCGTTAGAGGGGCATTGAATGGGAGGAAGGGGAAAGTAACCGTTGAAGGAGGATGGAGAGAATTAAAGGAAGGAAGGTTGGTAGCTTTTGGTGGTTGTGAAGTAACAGTCCATGACAGGCAAAGCAAATGCCAAACCCAAATGAATGAAAGAGGAAACGAAAATATCTGAAAGCATGATTAGCAAGTTTGTGTTTGTCGCCCTTTTGATGGGTTGGCAGTTGGCACTATGTTTTTGGGTACAAGGAGTTGGAGTTTTTCAGACAAAAAATAGGATGCATCACTGTCACTGTATAAATTTCCACTAAATTAGTGTGGCTCTATTTAAATCTCGTCGGTAAATTATTAATAACGTTACCAATATTATTGATATAGTTTGTTAACTGCAATAATATCGACATTAAAAAGGGATTGTCAGTTTTAGAGACAAACACAAACTGTAAATGTACGTAATTATGTAGAGTAATTTCTCTTTTAATATGAGAGATTGGGAGACTGTTATTTCCAAAAGATGAAAATGTTGCTTGCAGGAAACATAAATGTGGTAAAAAATAGAAAGTGGCATTTTATCGAATGTCCCCCATGAGGAAAGTCATGACTCATGAAATCGCTTTAAATAGGAAAAAGAGAAAGTCAGTTATGTATTGACATGAACGTTTTGTAAAGTTGGAAAGTTAAATCGTCCATTGAAGGCGGCAAATAAAGAAGAATTGGCGGTTTAAAAATTTGGAAAACTAACGAAAAGTCTCTGAATAGTAACAGTTTTAATGAAAAGTCCTTTTTGAAGGTATAATAAATAGTGACAGTTAAAGGTAAAAAAGTGGTTTTTCGTTAAAAGTAAACAGTGCCAGGGGTGTTTTATTAAAGCTCCCTTAAAAATTAGGATATGATTATCTCTCCTTCTATTATCATCTCCTTCTTTCCACTCTTGGATTTTAGTTCAGTAATGTATTCTATTAATAATAAATATATCTCTTTCATATTGGTTTTTTTTTTTATCTTATTGTCTTCATAAAAAAATCAATATAAGATGTTGACGTGATTAAGCCGTAACCATTCAAATAAGAGAAAAGAGAAGGGGATATAGATTAGGAGGGGAGAAAATCATCTTCCTTAAAAATTTGTCATTCGTCTTACTTTACCATTAAAATTGGATTTGTCTCACTTTGTCTAATGAAAATTGTCAATTTCGTCTATTCCGTCGAAACAAATGTTAAATTGAAGGGTAATATGGACATTTTATTTTTGACATCATTCTTTGTATCCAACTTGCCTGCTAACAATTCATATTCTATTTTTGATTACTCTACTTCAAACCCCCGTCTGTCTCTCTTGCAAATTGGTATGGAGTTGTAGTTTTAGTTGTTGGCAAAAGCAAACAATGAGTTGTGTTTCAAAAGCAAATAATAGGTTGTCCTTCAAAATTTAATTCAAGCCACTCACTGAATCCCACGACTACAATTACAGCTACACATCAATTCACTAGAGAGACGGATGGGGATTTGATTTAAAGTTATCAAAATAAATTTGAGATTGTTTTAGCAAGCAAAATAAAATTGAGATTGTTTTAGCAAGCAAATAATTGTCAAGAATAAAGGTTCATCTCCCATTAATCTGAATGAGACAAAAAAATGGTTGTTTCATAGGGCAAAGTGAGACAAAACCGATTGCAAGAGGTAAAATGAGAATGAAGATCCTCTCTGAATCCTCTTTGTGAGGATACCAGGAATCCATAAATCATGTCCGTTTATCGTACATCGTGCGGTCAGAAATCATTTTAAAATTGAATATAAATAGTACCTGATAAAAACTGACCGTACGATATACGATAAACGAACACGATTTATGAATCTCCGAAATTCTCATAAAAACTATCCAAAGAGGATCCTCGCGACTAAAATGGCAGTTTCAAGGACAAATCAATTAACATCGTATTACTTGTAGAACTCTGTTTGGCTCTTAAAATAAGAGGAAATTTTCGTATGCAATAAACAGAGGCTTAGCAAATTAATGCATACACTCAATTGACTTACGAGCCAAGTATTTTTCTTATTTGCATGTGCATTCGAGTTGAGATTTTGGCTAAATTATTTGATAAGAATTATATTAAGATATCACACTCGTCGGTCATAAGAATCAAATATTAAACTTTTCATTTACGAATAATATATAAATGATTATAGAGAGTGTTTGGTGAGTGACATCGACCAAAACACTTTTTGACTTAAAACACAATCTTTTGTGATTCTGTTTAACAATTATGGTAGTGAGATTTTCTTAATCAAAGTTTAACCCATAATTAATTGCTATTTGAAGTTATCTTTGACATCAAGGAAATCATGCACTCCTGTCACTACTAGCACTCATTCCCAATAAGATTAAATTATGTCAAACAGCTTTTGGACATGTATGTTTTGGGTTTACTTTAATAAAAGTTGTAAAAATTGGAAATTTTGACAATATTATATGCTTTTGTTTTGTATAGGCTCTAACTTGGAATTAATTAGTCTAAAGACTCTAAACTCATAATTATCTTAGTGAAGAAAATAAAAATTTGAGAAAAGAAAGAGTGAATGCAAGAAAAGTATGGAATTTCAAAGGATTTGGAAAAACAAATTGTTAAAACTTAAGACAAGTATATTTGTATTTCTTGGAAAAAAGGAAAAGCATAATGTTTGTGATCAAATTAACATATGCCTTATGGTACCCTTAATTTCACTCATTGAATATCTGTTACATTTATCAAGTAGGTCTTGGTTTTGTTAATTTAAAACTGTCTCCTTGATGTATTAAAGCATCCTTTCATCAAATGCAAGTGGAGTTTGGGCTTTTTAGTCGAGATGGTCTCTGAAATTAGCATAACTCTTTACTTTAATTGAAATTCGATAGAAACGGCCCCTGATTTTGTTCATAGTCAATAATTTTCATTATTTCATGAGAAATCTCCGTTATATTAAGATAATTTTGTCCAATCAACCCCTCCACTTGCTTTCTATTTAATAGAGATTAGTCACTAAATGACCAAAATAATTAATAGTAAACAAATTTAAGTACCACTGAATATGAAGGGGTAAGAGATATATATGATTTGCAAAGATCTTCTGTTGTTTCCAAGAATTTATATTTATTTGCTAAATTAAACCAATTGGTCCAGATTCTCCAATATCTTATCCATATTGAAAGATGCGATTCAGAGCTGGGCCAGGAAATTTTAAAGTTATGTTGCGGAAGTTATGGCTTTATCGGGTACGCCAACTTTGGTACCATTGTCTTCATCCTCTCAAATTAGACAGGAAATACGATTACGAGAAGTGTATAATGAAATATTTGAAGTGTTAGTAACGGTTTATAAAAAGTGCATAATGAGATATTTGAAGCGTATAATAAGATATTTGAATATGAAAGTTGATTTTTGACATCGGACACGTGTCAGACATCCGGGCTGCCGACAATCAGTGTTGGTTGATTTTTGACCGTTAGCGCGTTCGAATGGCAATCCAGCGCAACGGTCCCAACTTAAAGTTTGTGATTGGACGCCACGCTGTGGGCAGGAGACTCGTGGGACCAGGCCGGAGGTTGAGGAAGGGCTTCTGTGTGAGAAGGACTGGACTGAAGCAGTGGGACCCACGTATGATGTGGCCGCTTTTAATCTTATCGACACCAATGAATCTGTGGACGAAGTTCGGACACGAATTCTTCTTTCTTTCAGCTTTAGTTAGAAACGGTATCATGGAGACCAATTTTCAACCGTAGCAACAGACAAAAGTCGCCGTGTCGTGTTTTACAAAAAAAATTGATCCGGCGACTTTATTACGTTGCTACGGTTAGATTTACCAACAAATTCTTTAACAGGTCAACAATTCAACTCGATCGTTTTTGCATGCACGTAAACGGCTGTACTTAGCTAGTAGCCAAGTTTCCTTTTTCAAACAGGATAATCACTATTTGGCTGATTTATTGCATGTTATGATTGAATGTAATAGCAATGATTCCTTCCTTGAGGGAAAAGCAAGCGGAATGGAAAGCTTTCCAGTTATGATCTGTCAGAAGAATTCAATCAACACTGATTACTTTATCTCAGATTATGTATGCTCTTTTAATAATAATGCATGTATTTGCTTGTCCTACTACTAAGTGGCAGAGCTAAGATTTCTTGTGAAGAGGGACATCAAACAAGTATGGAAAAAGAAAAAACAAATGACGGTTATAAAATTACTAATGCAAAACATCATAATATTTATCCAAATAATTAAGTAGTCAAAATTAACATATGCATAGATAATTTTATCTATACATAGTAATCAAAATTATTCTTGACGAATTTCAATGAAACTGTTGCATAATGTCATCTATACTATTTAAAGAACTATTAAACTCAATAGAGAGAATTACGTAAATATTTGCAAACCCTAAAATTCATGTAAGAGGTTGAATAGAATAAAAACAAAATTTTTATAGTGAATAATAAAGTATTACAAGCCTTTTTGTTCTTTATTCAATAAATTTGGAATTTTGAATGGCTAAATATATGAAATTCAATAAGAACATGTAAAAACTCACCCGTGCATAAGTGAAAGACGATTTTTTTTTAATTAAAAGGGAATGATGGGTTTTAATTTAATGTTATTGATTTGTGAGAGGCTTGTCACACACCTCCTTTTGCCTTTCATATACCCTCTCAATTTGTGACCATCGAATTGAATGAACTGAAGATTGGAGCACATAAATTAACAAGAGTGTGTGAAAGGTTAAAAAAATAGGTATGCAGATAGCACTACTATTTGTGATAAATGATCATTTAAAAACTATACTTATTTTTGAGATGGGATCTACGAGATGAAAAATAGATAATGATTGAAATTGTTTTAGTTGTTCAGAAAAGCTGCAAAGCAATAGAAATAGGTGTAGTACACTAATCTTATTTTTTAAGTGAGGGTAGGCCTAGGACTACTGTAGTCCTTAACTACCTCCGCCAGTGCTACTATTCTTCGTGGCCCAAGTGATGACACACCTGGAAAACTAAAAAAGTCAACCTCGAGCCAACAAGGCTCTTCGTTTTTCAAGAGTTAAGGAAAACACCTAAACACGCAGTTTTATCTTTATCTAGCAAATAAATTGTTTTCACAACTTGAACATGTGACATTTTTGTCACAAATGAGCAACTTCTTCGTTGCGCCTAAGCTCCCCCTCGACACACGTGGAAACCATTCATATATCTGTCTCTCTGTGTGTGTGTGTGTGTGTGTATTCTACTTTTTGAATGGTTTTCCCTTGAGAAAACTCTGTCGCATGACATCCATATGATATTGGAGAAAGCTGTGTTCCAACAAAACCTGCAGATTTTGCTAGGTTATCAAATTCACCTGCTGTTCGCTCCTTTTCACCACTCACCAGGCAACACGGCCATCATCGGCATGTTTAAATACGAGTGTCTTCCTCGTTCCCGGTGTATTTTCTAGTACTTCCGGTACTACAAATTCCGCAACAATTACCTTCCCAGTTTCCGGTAACGCATTCCAACAGTTTTTCAGTAACTTAACACACAAGTCATTGTTCCAACGCCCGGAATAGTATTTTTGATGAAGAGTAATGATAGGGAGACGAAGACCACATTGTGTTACTTTTCTAATACATGTAGAGTCTATCTCGTTCAACATTATCGACTGAGCAGGTGCCGTATGGTGCCATGGAGTACGGTGACGACTAATTTTATGATCAAGATGGGAGGTGCAATTGCTCAACCACAAATGCATAAGACATTGTAAATCTTCTGTTAAATCTCAAGATCATGAGCATAATGTACAATCAATGTCATGGAAGTGGCGAGAATTTGTCAAGCATCCCCATTTTACAACACAATCTATACTACTCTTCGATGATTCATGTTGACAAAAACCATTTCCCGCGATTCATAGTTAGGAGCTTGTACTTTCAATCGAAACTAATAGACAAGAATCGGCACAAGCGTGAGGATACCAGAGAGAAGGGTGAAGTACACTGCTCGGTGTCATCTGAAGTTACAGCATCGAGCTCGACCTCTAGCCAACTTGTCCCAAAGACAGATCATTTGCCTTGGAGATTGGTAATGTGCGGTAAAATAGTTATCCATGCACCCGTACTGACAAAACTTCCAGTTATGGGAGTATTGGACGGCCGCTGTGGTACTGTTGAATTGCTCAACCCACATTCCCATGCTCACATCTTCCATCTTGAAGAGCTGCAACCACATATATTATAACTTTTCTTTCGGCCAATGCATATTAATTTTGAATCGGAACTGAAGGAAAAAGAAAGAAACCATCCTCCGAAGAGAGGTAATAAGTCGGACAATTAGTAACTTACCCTTAGGCTACGACTAACGTGCTGAGAAATGATGAATTTAGCAATATCAATGGAAATTACATATCCAGGGCCATTGGCATATGGAGGATAAACTTCTTCCGGCCACTCCTGTCACAGTAGACGATAATGCTTCAGAGGGAGAGAGAAAGACGAGTAGAAGAAAAAACACAAACATAAAGGGATTAACATGCATCCGCTTTGAAAACTTTTAATCCTCCCAGGGGAAAAATAAAAACGAATTAAAATTAGATAACAGCGACAACAGTAAGGAAATTAGGAGCCGTATGCAGGGAAATTATTTCTTGTCCATTCATATGATTCTACTGGCACCATGGAGCTCCAATTGACTTGCGTCCAACCACTATATCCAATTTTCAGAATATACAATTAAGAAAAGTAGCTCCTATGAAACCGACGGATCATTCATGACATTCCAAAAACCCACAAGACTGCTTATCAAATGCAATTCTTAAACAAAAGCAGATAACTGGATGACTTGAAAACTAAGTAGAGATGGATGCAAACTTGCATACCTCATAGGTTACAGCCCATTTTCCACTTCTGAGAGGTCGATGCAAGAGGTTAAGATTGCCCATATAAAGGGATTTTTTAGAAGGGATGCCCTCAATTTCCTTTAAGACGGTGTCCACTCTAATAAATGTGTCATCGTCGCATTTCATTATGTACGCAGCTGTCACGTTCTGAGCCTGCATCAAGATGTTAAAGCCTTTAAATACAAGAAATACAAACCCAAAAAAGACCCAGTTGAATGGTTTACCAAACTACAGATACACACGAACCTTTGATTTATAACAATATATTCATATGTAATATGTTTACTCAATGGAGAAATACTGGAGAATAAACTGAACTCACCCCAAACTCACAAATAGAAATGGTTTTCAGAACAACAAGCTCGTAGTGATCCATAAAGGGTAAAATAACAATATCACCAAAGTAAGCAGCCTCTTTCTTCAGCATTTGATTTACCTCCTTCCTTGGATTCTGCAAAACTTAATAATTAATATAACCAAATAAAGGAAGAGATTCATATAAAACAGAAACAGTTTCAAAGTTCAAACTAAGATTAAACTCATCAATCTACAAGTAACTGAGTTGCATAATTCATATTCTTTTCTTTTCATTGCTAGGCAAATTTCAAAGGTTACAACCCTAAGGCTAAAAATCCAGTCAATTCCCATGGAAGGGTGGGTCACACTATCAGTGTACTGCCCCCGAAGGAACTTTTTTCTAAATTTTTTTGAGAAGATAACTTTTTTCTGAAATAAATATTGGAAAATGATCCAGGTACTTTTCTTTCAGTCATTCCAAGCCAGCTTCCATTTAGAGCGAGTACTTTTCTTTCATCCAATCAATTTTACTAGGTACATGCCATATCAGGTAATTGAGCCCATACAATTCAAACACATATCTACATCAGCGTCTACACAATAAAATATTAACATCAATCTGGCCTGTCTGACGTTATGGAAGGGAAACAGAACCAATCCAGAATTACTTTCTCTTTCAGTCAAAGACTCTTTTAACACAAACAAAATCCAAGCTAGGAAGGGGCAGATAAATTAGTACAAGAATAAACAGGGTTTACAATTGGAGCTAGAACTTCAATATAAAAAACAAACAGAAAACTTGAAAGACTGAATCGCACACTTTTGACCAATTAGACCACACTTATATCTTCTCATGCAAGATGAGATATAACTACTCAAGGACGTTATACTTTTAAATAAAAAAAAGACTATGTAATATTTGTTCTCCAGCCTTATAAATGGAGAGGACTTCTTCTGTTCTGGCAATAGAAAGGACATAATCATGGAAAAATATCTGCACACCAGATCCTGGGATCTGACTGCTCAACTCTTGATAAATCAATTATTGAATGACTAAAAGCAATAAACTTACCAATGCAACAAAGAAACGGACTACTACGTTGGAGGACTTAATTGATGATGATTGCATCCAAGTTTTTCTCACTGCCATGCGCTCTGCAAAGTGATTTGTAGCAGAAAGAACCCCAATAAACAGTCGAATAGGGCTCTTGGGTAAAGGACGTGCTTTCCACTTCTCTGCCATCTCCAGTACTCTTTGAGGTGAGAAACTTGGATGAGAAGTGGGAAGAGAAGTAGCATAAATAGAATGAACATCAACATCTCCTTTAATTGCTAATCCAGTTGCATCTTGAAGTGTAAAACCCTAAAATTAAAGCATACAACTAATTAGAAAAAGTGCATTGCTATTGATAGGGAAGGAATAGGAAAACAATACATGGAAGAAAACTGAAATGGCACAACCTGATGCTTAGGAACAGATATGATCAGTAATCATGATTATGGCCTTAGCATATTTGACTATTCGTGCAATGTCAGAGGCAAACATATACAATATAAGTTACTCATTTATGGGTCATACCGTTCGATATGGAAATGAAGTCACATGCCTGCCCCCGACACTAACATGGAATCCATCCACACCAGCACGTATGGTCAGGATAAACAATCTACCCTCTGTAAAGGGAAATGGCCAGGTTATTTCTGGCTTCTGCTCTCGCCCTATGAATCGTTTGAACCATGAGGTAGTCTTGGTCTTGGACTCCTTTGAGTCTACCATATCATTCCGCATCCACTTTTCACATCTCCCAAATCCATCAACTGCCACAAATGTGCATTAACATTATATTACAACCCAAAGGGTATATCCAATGGTTTATATATATAACCTACAGGATCAACAGCAAGACAATAGAAAGAAGGTGGAAATTGAAGTCTAAGAGCCTGGGAAGCATAAGAAAGTTCTGTATCCCATTCCTTCGAAATAACAACACGACTCCATGATGGTCAGGACTATTCAGAAAGAGCCAGCAAAGATATACATAGTAAACAGCTAAGTTTACATATAATCCACATAACAAACAGCTACAGAATAGAAAGAAGGGGAAATGGATTTTTATGATCTGAAAATGCAAACAAAATATATACATCCCTAATCCTCATAATATACTTCCTATTTTGCACTATAAACAAACTTGTCCTTGTTAACGGACTTATCCTTTAAAAAAGCATTAGTATTATTCATACGGAGGTATACTCATGTTTTTTCTTTGATTTTTTACTTTCAGGAATCTTCATACCTTTTTACAGATATCATGGCTGTAGAAATACAAAGGGAGGGACTTTATCTTCTAAATCAACGGAAATTTTTTACCTAGCATGTCTTCATTGCTCTTAAATGGTAAGCCGTCACATCTTTGAGCTGTTCCCCATTGCATCCTGTAACAGGTGTTGTGCTCAATGACTGGCTGATGACTCCAATCACCTTTTAATCGTGGATTCAAGTGCAAAATCTTTGGCGGGTCCTCCCCATCTACGGACTTCAACCCTTGCAACTCAACCATGAACTGTGAGACCATAACTGTTCCATCACCCCTCCTCAACTTTGCAAGTTGGCGCACATACTCCTTATGAGCATAATGGGATGTTCCCACCACCGTAATAGAAGAACCTGCACCAAGCCCACAAGGAAGAAACATCAACTTATCTCCTGTTGCCAATTCTTCCCCGCTCATTGATAACCATGAAGGACATGACTCAGGTTTTCCCTCAATTATAGAACTCTCTCCAATCTCCTTCCCATCAAGTTTACGCACTTCTTCCCAAGCATTTAAACCCAATGTCCAAGCCTCATCTGCCATCCTCTCAAGCACCGAAAGTTCATTCGTTCTATTCCTTCGCCTCATAATCTCACCAGTAATCCGACCATATTGATGCTGTAGTGGCTTTATAGGCTTAGATCCACCTTTACTCTCTTCCAAAGGTTCCTTACTAGGCCTCACAGGCGCATCTTGGTTTTGGTCTTCCAGTCTGCGATGAAACGTATCCTTATAAGCGGAACTAAATAATGGTTTACTCAAATCCACATCTTCGACCAGTTTCAACCCAACATAACCATCATCACCACTCAACGTGTTTGCTATCTCCAGAAACTGGGGAAACTTAAAGGATATGAAGACCAAGTACAACGCCGCTATACCAAACAACAAATGCTGCAATTTGAACCTCCTCGCAACCGAAGGTTCAACTTTCAGCCTCTTCATCTTTACGAAACCAATACACAGACTACAATATGCTCTACAACAAGAACCACCAAACAGTTCCTCCAATACCCATTTCTTCAATCACCAAAAGAAACCCAATTCAAGCTCCAAACCCAAAAAAAACTCCCAAACTAAACCTTTCCCAAATCCTCAAGAAAAACCCACATTCAAAATATACAATCCAAATCAACAGTGGCAAGAAATACAAAGCAATATACGAGAGAACTCAACCCCCGTAATGGGTTCAGAAAGATCGAGTTCAAGAATTCAATCAATGTCACAATTCAGCAACACAATGCAGAAACAGTAGAAAACCCATCAAAATTTCAACGCATAAAAGCTTCAAAACTCAACGTCTCACCGGCGTTCTGCAGAGAGTTCGATCTCCACCCAGATGAACAGACCCTGCAGTGGAAATGCTGATGGGATTGGATTGGGAGATGGAGTTGGGCGAGAAAAACCTAATGCAGATTACCAGATTGCAGACCAGAGGTAGGGGTAAAGTTGTATGTACACATGTGTAAAATTTATTAGGAGAAGATATTTGACTGAAACGTGAAGCCACAGAAAGAATAACTGAAGGGTAGATTTCATTCTCCATTTCTTTTGGGTTTTTATTTTCCCTTGTCCCCATTTCGTACAGAAGGAAGGGTCGGGTCAGGTGATTCCCATTTTTTAATTAACAAATCGATAGATATTGATTCACGTTATTCGTAAGACATTTAAGAGCATCTCTTAGGTTTTAATTTCACAATTGAGGTTCCAATGTTAGCTTTTAAAAGCGTATGTTTCTCCAACCGATGTGCTAAAGCTGAGTTGGAATATGGCATCAAGCTCTTGGCGTCAAAATAGACAACACTGTTAAATTATTTAGTATTTTACTTTTCATATACTTTTTTTTTTAATTTCTATCATTTGATATTATTTGATTCATTCAATTCAACGGCCGAAAATTGAGAATGTTATAAGAAGTAAAAAAAAAAAAAAATGTGTATAACACACTCTATCTTTTATTTTGATTTTTTTAAATATTTTTCACCACTTCCATAGTAGCTTGTTTATTTTTTATTAGTTTGAGTCTCACCAAAAAGAAAACATAACATATTTTATATAAGCACGAGTCCCACTTGAATAAGAAAAATTAGAACTGACATCTCCAGTGAAGATTAAAAATTTAAGAATTGTTGTGGACTATTTTATTTGACAATGAGAGAGAGACCTGCAGCAGAGAAAGAGAGAAAAGAGAGATGTGTGTTTGTAGAATTGTAGGGGAATTGTGTTGTGTATCCCTCCTACTTTGCACCTCTATTTATAATAATAATAAGGTAAGGATATTCCTTACTCTCCAAGGAATATGAGATACAATAGGTAAAAATAAACTCTAATCAAATCTTATCTAGGATTTACACAATCATACTTAAACTAGGATTGTTTACAACACTCCCCCTTGAGTGTGTAAATACTCAAGGTAAATTTAGCATTATGCAGAAGTTGATGAAGTCGACTTGTCAGTGCTGATTCCAAGGAACAACGTTTATTCTCAATAAGGTAGGAATTTGCATAAGTAAGTAAGTCTCACTAAAAACCCTAAGGCTATGGCAAAAACTCAAGTAGGGATAAAATCCATAGTCTAAGGAAAAATGCGTGAGAAATGCAAAGTCAAAAGAAACGTTTACAGGACGTCATCAGGGATATGACCAGCCCAAGGTGGGTGCCTCGTTAAAACCTAGTTAGGTAGCAAAACCCAGTGGGAAAATGCTCCTAATCGTAGGGAAAAAGAGTACATTCAGATCAAGCAAGTATCTACAGGATACTCCCCCTGAGTTTGACATAATTCCAAAGAGAAATAGCAAAGTTACAACTCAGAAAGTTTACGCATACCAATTCCATGAACAAGCTTCTGAAACGTCACATTCGACAATGATTTGGTGAAGAGGTCGGCTAGATTGTCTTGTGAACGGATTTGCGTGACTTCAATCTTCTGATGCTCTTGTTATTGATGTGAAAAGAAAAACTTCGACGCAATGTGCTTGGTGTTGTCGCCTTTGATGTAACCCTTCTTGAGTTGTTCGATGCAAACTGCGTTGTCTTCAAAAATCATCGTCGGAACATCAACGGCGAGATGAAGATCGCAAGAGCTTCGAATATGGCCCACTACTGATCTCAACCAAAAGCATTTTTGAGTTGCTTCATGTAAGGCGATAATTTCAGCATGGTTAGACGAAGTGGCAACTAAGGTCTGTTTCGTTGACCTCCAAGATATTGCGGTGCCTCCAACGGTAAAGACATAACTTGTTTGAGAACGCGCCTTGTGCGGATCAGATAAGTATCCAGCGTCGGCATAACCAATAAGGCGAGAATCAACTCGAGGAGTATAAGGTGTAGCATCATTCTAGGATTCGTAAGGATAGAACAAGCCCAGATCCGTAGTACCCTTAAGGTAACAGAAGATGTCTTTCACGCCAGTCCAGTGTCTGCGTGTAGGTGCATTACTGTATCTTGCCAAAAGATTAACAGCGAAGGAGATGTCGGGTCTAGTGTATTGAGCTAAGTACAATAAAGCACCTATTGCACTTAGATAAAGAACTTCAGGCTCCAAAATCTCTTCATCATCCTTATTCGGATGAAAGGGATCTCGTTTTGCATTTAGCGTACGAACGACCATAGGAGTACTCGAAGACTTCGCTTTATCCTCATTAAAGCGGCGCAACACTTCTGGGTGTAGTTCGATTGATGTATTAGGATTCCATCCGGGAACTTTCATATAAATTTCCTTCTGGGTGTATTTGAACCAGTCAATGTAAGTCCATCGGGAACTTTCATATAAATTTCCGTATCAAGATCCCCACAGAGATACGCAGTTACTACGTCCATCAGCTGCATATTCAGTTTTTCGGAAACTACCAAATTGATAAGGTAGCGAAAAGTAATCACATCCATAACGGGTGAATAAGTTTCGTCATAGTCAATCCCGGGGCGTTGTGAGAAGCCTTGCGCAACAAGACGAGCTTTGTAATGCACAATTTCGTTCTTCTCATTACGCTTTCGAACGAAAACCCACTTGTAGCCAACGGGCTTTACATGTGGAGAAGTAGGGACTACAGGTCCAAACACCTTACGTTTCGCAAGTGAATCAAGTTCGACTTGGACTGCTTGTTTCCAGTTTGACCAATCAGTTCTACGTCGACATTCATCAACGGAGCGCGATTCAACGTCATCGCTTAACATGATCTTAGTAACTACTGCAAATGCTAATGCATCGTCGACAATCATCTCATTTATACGCCACACATCATCTAAGCTAGCATAATAGACTGAAATCTCACGATTCTCGGGAGGAGGATTCGTCATATTCAAGGACGATTCCATAATCTATAATTTCCTCATGAGTTGGGTAGAATGAGTAAGCGATAGTCGGATTCACGGTAGGCTTTTCAGGACCTTGTGCTGTGGATTTCCTTTTTCGGGGGTGTGAATCCTTTGAACCAAGGGGTCTGCCACACTTTTGTGTAGGGGCAGATGATTGGCTAGGCGCTAATGTATATGGATCACCAGAATTGGCGTCCCGGCTTTCCAGAAGGGCAGTCTGTCGTACATTTGGTACATTTATCTTTGCAGGCGTATTCGCAGCCGGAATGTGTGATCTTGTCACGCGCGCTAGATCGGTGAAAACATCTGGCATTCTCTGAGCTATGCTCTGAAGATCTAATATGCGCTGCACTTCAGTTTCAGACTAAGCAGTGCGGGGATCTAAGTGAGACAAAGTGGGAGTCGTCCACGATAATTCGCGTCGTTCTTCAGGAACGTTGACATTCTTATCTCCCCCTAACGACGGGAATACTGTCTCATAGAAGTGACAATCCGCAAAACGAGCGGTAAACAGATCACTTGTCAAAGGTTCTAAGTAACGAATGATCGAAGGAGAATCATATCTGACATAGATTCACATCCTTCGCTGATGCCCCATTTTTGTACGTAAAGGCGGCGAGATCGACACATATACCGCACAACCAAAAACACTCAGATGAGATATGTCGGGTTCGTATCTGGTAACCAACTAAAAGACACTAAATGGTTGTGTCGCAACAGGCCTCAGGCGGACTAACTTTGCTGCGTGCAATATTGCATGGCCCCAAACAACGATCGGGAGCTTGGTATGTATGACCAACGATCGAGCAATCATTTGTAAGCGCTTAATGAAAGCATCTGCCAGGCCGTTCTGGGTGTGAACATGGGGTACTAGATGTTCAACTTCAACCCCAACTGACATGCAATAGTCATCAAAAGTTTTAGATGTGAATTCTCCAGCATTATCCAATTGAATAGATTTGATTGGACAATCAGGGTGGTGAGCCCTGAGCTTGAGCCAACAGTTTGGAGAATGCAGCGTTCCTTATGGACAACAAGCACACGTGTGACCAACGTGTGGAAGCGTCAACCAAAACCATAAAATATCTAAATGGTCCGCATGGAGGTTGAATCGGTCCACAAATGTCCCCCTGAATCCGTTCTAGAAAAATGGGAGGATTCGAGCGAATCTTGTCATAAGAAGGCTTAGTAATAAGCTTTTCCATAGAACATGTTTGACATGCAATTCCTTGGATCGACCTAAACTTCGGGTTAGTGGATGCTCGTGTGATGATTTGAGGATACGGCACATTGTTATTCGTCCAGGATGTCCTAAACGATCATGCCAAAGTGTAATTTCGTGCGCAGTCCTAGTAGTAGGGCCGGCCACATAGTGGCATTCTATGGGGCGTATGGTTGTAGTATACAGACCACTCGGGATACGCTTCATCTTCTCTATAATACGCTTCTGGCCATATTTGTAGGAAGTTATGCACATAAATTCAACTCCGTTTTCTACATGGGTTTCAGCGTGGTAATTATTATCTCTAATATCCTTGAAACTTAGTAACGTTCTTACGGAATGTGGAGAATAGAGTGCCTCAGCAATGGTCAAGATTGTACCATTGGACAACATTATACGTGCCTTACCGTATCCTTCTATCAGGTTGGATGGACCTGAGAGGGTTGTCAGAAGTGCATTCTTAGGTATGAAGTTAGTGAAATAGATGTGTTCACGCAAAACAGTGTGCGTGGTTGCACTATCTGCCAGACAACTAACTTTTCCACTAGTCATACCTAGAATGAAAAAATTAATTTGAATCGGTCACATGCATAAAAGTTTATAAAACAATTATCAATTCAAAATAATTTCATTTATTCAAGGATTAAAACTTAATATCCAAAAATAAATCACCAACTAATAATCCAAAATATAAAGGAAAATTGTTCAAAAATCAACCAAAAACAAGGGGGGTTCGGCCACTAGGTGGAATTCAGCTCCATTTGTCTTATTTTAACTAAAAAATAAGTCTATGTCTAAGATTCTAATCTTCCATAGGGGTGGTATCCTCCTAAAAGTCAAAAACCTTTATCTTTGTAGTCTCCGGTTCGTTCACTTGCATGAAGTTTGATTCAAACTGCTTACGATGAGAATGATATTCATCTACAACCTTCTTGGGAGCGCGGCAAACACGAGACCAATGGTCCTTTGAACCACAGCGATAACACATATCATCATCTATGGTTTTAGGTGTTTTGCCCTTATTCTTGAAGTTCTGGGCCTTGGGAGCGAGGTTTGGGCGCTGCTGGGCTTTGTTTCCTTCTTTGGGTGGGCCTTGGCTCTGTTGACCTTGGTTGGATGGCTTCTGGCCGCCTCTACCACGCCTCTTTTGGCGTCTTGGGTGCTGATTAGTGCTATAATGTGCTTCAGGCGCAGCAGTAGCCCCAATAGATCTAGCTTGATGATTCTTCATCAACAGCTGGTTCTGGTTTTCAGCGAGAAGTAGAACAGAGATCAAATTCGAGAACTTGGTGAACTTCTAAGCTCTATATTGTTGATGCAGGACAATATTTGAAGTAGAGAAGGTCGAATAGGTTTTCTCTAGAAGATTCTCTTCGGTCAAAGTTTCATTGCAAAACTTGAGAAGTGATCGGATTCAACCATGGATTTAAAAATCGATAATATCGGCGAAATATCGCCGATATTATCGATTTTTCGGGTTAGGGATATTTTGATAGGTATCCGTGTGGTTTTCGACCAAATATCGCGATATTATCGATATTATCGATAATATCGCGATAATTTGGAAATATCGAGAAACTTCGTTGACGGACTCCGACATCGAACGCCGGAGAAGAACACCGGGATTCCAGATCCATTCCCGAGCCGATTTCGTCCCAAAAACCTCGCAAAAACACGAATTTTAACATCAATTTCACATAAAAGCTTCAAATTTCACGCATGCATCAACGATCCAACATATGTGATGTCGATTTAGGGCTTAGGGTTTCAATGGAATCTCACCTGAAAAATCGACGGCGGGGAATGATCGATCCGTGGGCGCACCACCAGAGACGACTGAGCCAGAGCCACGATCAACGGCGGCGAACGATCGAGAGAGTGGGCGAAGGATCGAGAGAGTGGGAGAAGGGGGAGATCTGTCATCTGTGTGTGTGTGTGAGTCGAATGGAGAAGGAGGAAAAGAGAGGTCAGGCCTCAGAGAAGAAGAGAGAAGATCGAGGGCCTCTGTGTGTGTGGGTGGAATGGAAGGGGCCTCTGTGTGTGTGGGTGGAATGGCGAAGGGGGAGAGGGCCTCTGTGTGTGACAGTGTGAGAGAACTTCTCTCAGAGAAGAATAGAGAAGGATCGAGAATGAGAGAGAGAGAGAGAGAGAGACAGAGGCGTATGCGTGTGAGTGTTGTGTGTGTGTGTGTGGGTGGAATGGCGAAGGGGGAGAGGGCTCTGTGTGTGACGGTGTGAGAACTTCTCTCAGAGAAGAAGAGAGAAGGATCGAGAATGAGAGAGAGAGAGAGAGAGAGCCGTATGCGTGTGAGTTTTGTTTTGTGTGCGTGTGTGATGGCATATCTGTGTGTGTGCTTGAGTGACCCCATCTGACTCACCAAATTGGATTTTTCAATCACTTTTTACAATTGCAGTTACAATTGCAGACAATGGACAACGAATAATAGAACTTTAATAATGAAACCGTGTGTCACTGTGAGTCTGTGATATGCTTTCATATACAAAACCATGTGCCACTCTCTGTTATATACTTATATTCTTCCACCTTATCAGAGGTCGAGTATCAGGGGCATTCCCTCAGAGCATTTTCGTTTCTTCTTCTTCCCTTACCATTTTCAAAGTCATTCCAGATCCATTCCAAAGCTTGAACACAAAGGGTTCCATATTTAAGGTAAGTTTACAAACTTATATTTATATTATTGTAATTTATACAACAACAAATAAATTTGTATGGACTCGTATGTTAATTTTTTTAAGTAATTAATACTTGCATGTTAATTTTTGTAAGTAATTAAGTAATGTTAACAATTACATGTTAATTTTTTTAAGTAATTAAGTAATGAGTATAATTATTCCCTAGGATTATTTTAATATGTTTAATGTTATTTATTATTTTTTTTCCCTTACCATTTTGAAAGCCATTCCAAATCTATTCCAAAGCTTGAACACAAAGGGTTCCATATTTAAGGTAAGTTTACAAACTTATATTTATATTATTGTAATTTATACAACAACAAATAAATTTGTATGGACTCGTATGTTAATTTTTTTAAGTAATTAATACTTGCATGTTAATTTTTGTAAGTAATTAAGTAATGTTAACAATTACATGTTAATTTTTTTAAGTAATTAAGTAATGAGTATAATTATTCCCTAGGATTATTTTAATATGTTTAATGTTATTTATTATTTTTTTTCCCTTACCATTTTGAAAGCCATTCCAAATCTATTCCAAAGCTTGAACACAAAGGGTTCCATATTTAAGGTAAGTTTACAAACTTATATTTATATTATTGTAATTTATACAACAACAAATAAATTTGTATGGACTCGTATGTTAATTTTTTTAAGTAATTAATACTTGCATGTTAATTTTTGTAAGTAATTAAGTAATGTTAACAATTACATGTTAATTTTTTTAAGTAATTAAGTAATGAGTATAATTATTCCCTAGGATTATTTTAATATGTTTAATGTTATTTATTATTTTTTTTCCCTTACCATTTTGAAAGCCATTCCAAATCTATTCCAAAACTTGAACACAAAGGGTTCCATTAAATTGGCTTATTATCAAATTGGACTATTCATTAAATTGGATTATTGTTAAATTGGATTATTATTCATTAAATTGGATTATTCATTAAATTGGGTTATTATTCATTAAATTGGGTTATTATTAATTAAATTGGATTATTCATTAAATTGGGTTATTATTCATTAAATTGGGTTATTATTCATTAAATTGGCTTATTATTCATTAAATTGGATTATTCATTAAATTGGCTTATTATCAAATTGGACTATTCATTAAATTGGATTATTGTTAAATTGGATTATTATTCATTAAATTGGATTATTCATTAAATTGGGTTATTATTCATTAAATTGGGTTATTATTCATTAAATTGGATTATTCATTAAATTGGGTTATTATTCATTAAATTGGCTTATTATTCATTAAATTGGCTTATTATTCATTAAATTGGATTATTCATTAAATTGGCTTATTATCAAATTGGACTATTCATTAAATTGGATTATTGTTAAATTGGATTATTATTCATTAAATTGGATTATTCATTAAATTGGGTTATTATCAAATTGGACTATTCATTAAATTGGATTATTGTTAAATTGGATTATTATTCATTAAATTGGATTATTCATTAAATTGGCTTATTATCAAATTGGACTATTCATTAAATTGGATTATTGTTAAATTGGATTATTATTCATTAAATTGGGTTATTATTCATTAAATTGGATTATTCATTAAATTGGGTTATTATTCATTAAATTGGGTAAATTGGGTTATTATTCATTAAATTGGCTTATTATTCATTAAATTGGATTATTCATTAAATTGGCTTATTATTCATTAAATTGGCTTATTATTCATTAAATAGGATTATTCATTAAAAATAAATGTAGGTACGTTTAAGATGTCTAGTGGAGCTACTAAACGTGATCCAGCTTGGGAACATGGAGACCCAATAGAGGGAAACAAACATGGCACAATTTGCAAATATTGTGGTCGGGTAATGAAGAGTGGTGGAGTGACACGACTTAAGTACCATCTTAGTGGATTAGATCCAGCAAAAAATGTCCAACGATGTGATAATGTCCCCCCAGAAGTGAAGGCATTTATCAGCACATTATTAAAAAATAAAAAACAGCAGAAGGAAAAGAGAACACAAGGAATGGAAAATATTCGAGCTGGGCTACGAGGAGAAGTCATTGGCCAAGCGGTTGACAGTGATGATGATGACGATGAGGACGAATGTGATGACGACATGGGACCTGAAGAACGACGCAATTTGAAACAAGGATTACGTGCCTCCAAACAGTCAGCATGGGAAAGAGAACACCTTCATAAAATTCCTAATAGAGCACAAGGTTCCGGGACAAGTGGTGGTGCACAAATGAGACGGGGAGGCAGTCTTAGAGAATCACAACCAACACCACCAATAGCCCCAAGTTTATATAAGTCATCCAACGCACGTCAAAAGAGTGTTTGGAGTTATTTCAAGGGAGGTAATGTGAAGGAGGGAATGGGGCGTCTAATTAGCAAGTTCTTTATCTATGAAAATGTCCCTCCTGCAAAGGCATCATCACATCATTTCAAAAATATGGTAGTGGGATGTCAACAAGCCGGCGTTGGAGTACAACCTCCCACTCCCTATGAGATAAGAAACAAATATTTGGATTTGGAGTATAACGACATTGGCGAGTATGTTAACAAGTTGAGGTCAAAGTGGGAAACACATGGTTGCACAATCATGTGTGACGGATGGACTGGGCCGACCAGATTGTCCATCATAAACTTCATGGTATACTCCAAGGGAAAAACAGTTTTTTTGAAGTCTGTTGATGCTTCAGACCATATAAAGAACTACAAATATATTTACAAATTATTGAGGGATGTAATCATGGAGGTGGGAGAGCATAATGTTGTCCAAGTCGTGACTGACAACGGTTCTGCATTTGTCAAAGCTGGAAAAAAGTTAATGCAGCATCATAATGTGTTTTGGACATCATGTGCAGCACATTGTATTGATCTCATGTTTGAGGCAATGGGGAAGAGGGAGAATGTTGCTACTGTGGTCAAAAGAGCTAGAACGATCACAAATTATATTTACAATCACAGTTGGTTGTTGGCAAAGATGCGTGAATTTTGCAAGGGAGAAATTATTCGTCCAGCTACCACTCGATTTGCCACCAATTATATTGCATTAGAGAGCCTAGTTAAGAAGAAAGCAGGGTTGAAGCAACTATTCACTAGTGACGATTGGGCCAACCACAATTTCAGCCGCTCAAGTACAGGTCGTATGGTGGAAAGTATAGTGCTTGATCATGAGTTTTGGACTCAATCAGAACATGTGTGCCAAGTGTTTGAACCTCTGTACAAAGTTTTACGGATCGTTGACACAGAAGTGTATCCTACTATGGGGGCAGTATATGAGTTGATGCGTGTAGTGAAGGATGAATTGCAAAGAAAACATGGTGCAAGGTGGGTCATAAAGATAATTGATGACCGATGGTATAAAACATTATACCACGATTTGCATGCAGCAGGTATAAATTATGTCATAATTTGCAATTCATTTCTTTAGTTGCATAAGTATTATTTCTCTTATTAGAGTATGTGTTTCTTTGAACAGCATATTATTTGAATCCCCGATACCAATACAGACCCGGTGTTGGAGATGATGGTACCCTTATACGTGCTGTACATAATGTATTCTCTAAATTAGACCCTGCATCACCAGCAGTTGGCCAATTTGGAAATGAGGTACACAATTACTTAAATTATAATAATTACTTTGTTGGATTAAACTAACACGATTTATTGAATTCAGCTAACATGGTTTAAAGATGCAAGAAGAACTTTTGGAGAACCAACATCAGTTGCTGCTCGAACAAATATGTCTCCTAGTGAGTATAAACATATTTCACTATAAGTTTATAATAGAATTTGTTGGAGTTATTAGGCTTATCAACATTGTTTTTCATTGTAGCTGAATGGTGGATCATGTATGGGACCGATGCACCAACTGTGAGAAAGTTAGCAATCAAAGTATTATCACAAACAGCTTCCTCATCTGCTTGTGAAAGAAATTGGAGCACATTTGCACTCATACACACAAAGCAAAGAAATAAGTTGGCTCATAGTAGCTTGGAAAAATTAGTTTATTGCTACTACAACATGAAGCTTCAACTTCGAGATAAGGAAGCAGAAATAGATCATGTCGACCGTGGTGACCCACTAGATGTGTTTGATATTGTTGGTGCAGATGATGATACACAGGATAACCAACTTTATCAATGGATTAGACCTCTTCATTTAGATGATGATGAAGGCAACCCAGCTCCCAGAGTTGCTGAAGAAGCACGTAATGAAGGGATAAATGTAGAAAGAGTATTAGAAGAGGAGGTGGGATCTAGCAGCACTGACTCTTTGGAAGAACATTTGCGCCCAAGACCAAGAAACACTGGAATTCCACATTCTTCTAATCCTACACAACCACAACATCGTGCTGATACTAATGATAGCTCTAGTACAAGATTAGGAGACTCACCTACCACCGGAGGTGGGAATGATGAAGGATGCAGTGGAGCTGGAGGTAGTGGTGGAGCAGGAGGTAGTGGTGGAGGTCGATACTATTATGGACCACCTCCGGGATTTATGAGCCCCTTCACTGGTGAGGCAAACTTCACGCATGCAACACAGGATGATGACCATGGCAGTAGGCGTGCAGGACCAGGAATTGGTGCCATAGGGAAGGACTATACTCGTAGAGAAAGAGGCAAGGGGATTTTGTCAAGTCAAGAAGATGACTCGTTATCTAGAACTTCGGACTCTGTTGGTGTGGGAAGTAGTAACTGTGGTTATACTCATAGCCAACCATTTCCCTACCCTTCATATCCCATTCCTGTTGGGATGGAATCGAGCGAGTCATGGAAACAATCCCAGACTCAATCTTCAAATGATTTTGCTTATGGACAACCTCAACCAATCTCGGATCCATATGGGTGGCATGTTAACAATTACATGCAAAACTATTTTGGGGATTTATCATTTGATAACTACTCTTCACAATACACTCACTCTACACGTAGAGATGATGAAGATAGTGAAAATTTTGAACCTCATAGGAACTCTATGTGGTACTAAAGTGTAAAATATTGTACTAATTCATTATATATAAATGATTTATGGTGTGTTTAGACTTCTTTCATTAATTACTACATATTTTCTACACTCACAATGTTTGTCAGCTCGCTATATAATCAACTTGATAATGTTAAATCCATCATGCAATGCATTTCCTTCCAATTTTTTGTGATAAACTAATAGATAATTGACTAAATAAACATCCTGCAAAGTTTCAATAAAAATTTCCAAGTTTTTCTTACAATTTCCGTGGTTTCCATGTAATTTTTATCGATATCGATATTTTATCGATATTTCCGTCGATATTTCCGTGTTTTCGGACTACCGATATTTCCGATATTACCGATATTTAAATCCTTGGATTCAACAAACTTCAGAATTATATCCATTCACAGACTTAAAGTCTTGGAAGCGCAATTGCTACCAGTCGTGGCTTGCTTTAGGCAAGAATATGTCCTTTTGGTGATCAAAACGATCAGCCAAAGCGACCCATAATGCACGTGGATCCTCCTTAGCAAGATATTCAGTTTGTAGAGCGTTATGGATGTGTCTTCGAATGAAGATCATAGCAGTAACTTTTTCAGCTTCGCCAACAGGCTCATCTGTTGCTTCTTCAATGGTAGGACGCAAGTTCTTTGCAGTGAGGTGGAGCTTCACATCTTGAACCCGCTTGAGGTAGTTCCTTCCAGAAACCTCTAAAGCGGTGAAGTCGAGTTTGTTCAAATTCGACATGTTCCTATCACAAAATATATGGACAAGATGTGGTGAGTGTAATGGAGAAAAATCAATCTATTCACATAGGAGTAGAACATACAGGTTCTAATAGACATGTATTGGTTTAATTTTGCATGAAAAACTTCGGGTTTTCATGGGTGATATTTTTAAGTGAAAACTTCAAGTTTTCAAACAAGGCATGTTATAAAAAACTTCAGGTTTCAAAATAATTATGAACTTCAGGTTCATATATTCCTGTAGGCAAACACAAATATATATGCAAACAAGTATGCAACAAGTATATTAAAAATATATAATTTTAGGTTTACAATTAGAATTGAATTTTAATTGATTTAATTATTTGGACTTCGGGCCAAATTTAAAGTGTGGGTAAAAAAATATATAACCCATTGGGCCTAAAAATAATAGACGAAGAAAATTTCGGGGCCCAAATAAAAAAAATGAAGCCACGGGGTGGCTGGAAGAAAAAAAAATGCCGTGTGTCCCAGGCCTAAAAAAATGGGCTAGGAGGGTCTTAGGTATAGGCTCCATGCCTATGGAAAAAAACTGGGCTGCAGTATGCAGCCAAAAAAAAAAAAATCCTTGTCGCATGCTACTTTAGGCAAGCCCAAGGAATTTAGTTTTTTATTTTATTTTTTTTATTATTATTCGGGTCGTGGGAAATAGTTGGGCCAAAACAGGAGGCCCTAACAAAAAAGATTATATATATTTATATATTTTTGTCACACGGGCTGGGCCGTGGAAAACAATTGGCAGCAGCAAACCCAACAAAGGTCGGTGCAGGCTGAAATATTGAGCCCCATAGGGCTCGGGTCAAGGGGGTTCGAGACACCCCAACGACACTGGGTGTCGGAACGCGGCAGGATGGACGTCGGCGTCGCTTCAGACGACTGTCCTCCGAGGGTTTATGGCATGGGGAACCAACTGGGGACGGAGATTGGAGAAATCTCGACGTGTATCAAAACCTTAAGAAACAAATCGAAAAATTTGTAAAAATTTCGATGAGATTCAAAAATTCTCAGGCAATAGAACACCGTGGACAATTTGCAGGTCGTCAAGGAGGCTAGGCACGGCTGCAAGCCGTGCAGCATGGTGATTGGGTGATGGTGACACCTGCTGGGTGTCGAGGTTAAGGTTTTGGGCTAGGAGCAGAAGCTCTAGCCATGGTCATTAACTCGAAGGCCCATCGACAGGGATGACACGGGATGGCACGGGTTCAATTTTTTTCTGGGTTTTGGGCCATCGCAGGCTGTTGGGTCATGTATCATGGTGAATGTTCATGCTATCAGGGCTGCAAAATATCTAGTTAAAAGCCGTTGTTTTGAAAGAACCTGATTGCGTGATGATATGGATGAACTGGTTTGATGCAGAAATTTCTCTAACGTCAGATTCCTAAGCGCAGCGGTAGGAGCGTGCTGATAACGTGTTGTGGACTATTTTATCTGACAATGGGAGAGAGACATGCGGCAGAGAAATAGAGAAAAAAGAGATGTGTGTTTGTAGAATTGTAGGGGAATTGTGTTGTGTATCCCTCATACTTTGCACCTCTATTTATAATAATAATAAAGTAAAGATATTCCTTGCTCTCCAAGAAATATGAGATACAATAGGTAAAGATAAACTCTAATCAAATCTTATATAGAATTTACACAATCATACTTAAACTAGGATTGTTTACAACAAGAATATTATTTTAGTGTCAACTCAGTCACTAAATACAAATTACAAAGAGATGGTTTTTTTTTCGATTTTATAAATTGAGGGTCTGTTCATATGTAGATACTAATCTGAAAAAGTAGAATGAGATTGAACAAAAAAAAATTGTCAAATTCATTTCTTTAATGATTAACCTACAACATATGTCATGGTGATAATTTCACAGAACAACAATTTCTGAATGTTTTTGTGTAACAATTAACTGGTATTTTAGAATTAGGGTTTTGATGGCAATGATGAAGAATGACGAAGTATAATTTCACCCATAGTTTATTTTCTTTCGAGAAAGAGAGCTTACAGATTTGATCTTAACATGTAGCATATACACTTTTTAATCGATTGCATAAAAAAAATCATATGTAAAAACTTTCGATTTTTCAATGCCGGTGCCGACCATTTATTCATCGACTTGTTCTACACGTCTGCAACTGGTACCCGACCTTTTCCATGCCCTTCCTCATTGAACCACCAGTCAACCACGCAAAAAAATTGAAAGGATTTTAGGTTCTAGATGGTAATTAGAATTTAATTTAGAGGGCATATAAGTCTATTCAATTGAATTTTCTTTTATAATTGAAATTTTTAATAAAAACTGACATTTATGAATTGAATAGCCAAATAAAAACCCGTATCTATGTCTTATTTTCTTACTTGTTTTAAAAATAAGGTCTAAAGTTGACCCAAAGTCATGCTCATTTTTAAAGTTAGAAGTAGTTAAATAAACAAATGCTAATCACTTCGTAGAGTGATTCAGTAGTTAGGAACAAATTTTAAACCGTATTCCACATGGTATGTCTTGAGTTTGATTTATGTGCAGCTGATGAATTGATGGTGATAAAATAAAAAACAAGGTTTTAAAAGTCGCTAGCACTAATCGGGCGGTGGGCTGGGGTCTAGCGCCTAAGTAGACTAGCCGGATTTAAGTAAATCAATCATATTTCGTGTAAATAAGTGTCTGTTTATACTTGAAATATATATAATTTCATCATAAACTATAAAATAAAATGCATATATATATTATGAAGTATTGGAACATAATGAAAACATGTGAAATAAGGATATAATGTGTGTTCATTTAAGTATGTAACAATTCTTTTACAATTTATTGAAAAAAAAAATGCAAAATGAAAGTTTTCTATTTTCTGTCTAAGTGAGTTGCGACCTAGGCGAGTTTTTAGGCGGGTCTAGGTGGTATAGGTGGGTGCCTAAGCGGTGCCTTAGCAGGTCTAGGTGCCCTTAGTATTAATTGGGACGGTGGTCAGCTGCCTAGTGCCTAGGCAAAGATTTTTAGAACATTGAAAAAAAAAACTGAAACGCTTATGTAAGTCCTCCCTTACCAAAAGACTAGTTTGCCGTGGCAATGCCACTAATCCCTTTTCCAAAAAAAAAAAAAAAAGCAGAGCACCCTATACAATTTTCCAAAACCCTCGCAGTTCCCCCTCCCTCCTCACTTCCTACTCTCGAGGCGGGTGACCCCAGAAACGAAAGCTCTAAACTTTAATACCCAACAGGAATTCAAACCTCCATATCCACCGAAAAATAGCTCTACCCAACCCCAGCGGATGAACCGGCTCAACAACTCCCTTTCTGACTCCAGTCTTCAAAATTTGGAATAAAGGTTCATTTCTTACCTTCAAACTTCAGTTTTACTGTTTTTCCCACATTACATTTTCTTTTTTATGCAGCCCAAGACAATTAATATGGTTTCTATGACACGCTCCGATCCCGGTATTCCCCGAATACCAGCAAAGGCACGTGTTGGCCGACACCCGAGGGTGACGAAAGCCATTTATTGAGTGCAATTGCTGAAAATAAGGGATAAATAAGACTTATGAACATAAGGAATAGACATTTAAGGAACGCGTTTAGAGCATACATTTCTAAGAATAACATAAAAGAAGTTTTAGGAAAATATACGAACAATGGAATAATACTCATATGGAGTGAACTCGAGAATATCTGAGCAAACTTGTCTTGACGCTGGGATCATGTCTCGAATCTAAATCATGAAGGGGGCGCAAAACAAGGGTGAGTGGACCAAGTTTATATACATACATAGTACGAAAACAGTTATGAACGTACTAACCCCCAAGTTATATATATAATGAAAACTATTAGCATAATAAATGATAGCTTTACTGAAGACATTAGCATGCCATAAACATTTCACAACATATATCACGGGAAAAACATCGCGTAAAACCAAAGCATGAATCGTCTCACGAATCGTCTCATAATCGCAGTGTGCTGCTAGTAAGATCACTGAATAATAATATACTCCCGGCCCAATGCCTGCACCTAAGTCTCTGTGCTCATAGCCAGATATAACTCCCTCCCGGCCCAATGCCTATCTCCGTGTCCCTCAGCCTTTCGTTAGGGATTATTTCTCCCGGCCTAACTGCCAACACCAGATCCTTGCCACAGGCGGCATAGTGTCCACTAGGTACGCACAAATAGTTACGCCTCTAAAAATAACCATTTCATAGTATAGAGTCATCCATCGTCTATACTATAAAGAGAGGTTTCTAAAACATGTTCTAGCATCCTATCGTCATCCATTAGATAGTCTACCAGTTCATGGTTTTTATAGAAAATACGATATATCAAAATATAGCTCAATATAGGCCAACAATTAATTCCTCACAAAATAATGAGACGATATTCAACATTTCAGTAATATGCTTAACATAAAATCAGTTCATAAACTCGTAAGGCATGCTTTTCAATTATGCAATTAAATCATAAAAATCATGATAAATTTTAGAAGATGTCCATTCATAGATACTCCGTAGTAGCAAAGTTGTGCGGAAAAAGATTGAGGATTTCCCCACTAGGAACTTCACCTAAGCACAAAAATGAACAATTAAACAAACTACCCAACTATAGAATTTTAGGGAATAGAAATGGGTCTTGGGTTTGGATCCGGATTAGGGTTTAGGTTTAGGTGAAATATGATTAGGATTTATTGGTTTTGGGCTTAGGGTTCTAAAGTTTAAGAGGTTTAAGGTGTTAAATGGGTGGTTTGGGCTTGAGCCCAAACCTATACTCTCATATACACACGGCACCCACACACACACACACACATTCACGGCATATACATACACACACATACACGTGTACCACACACACCCACACTAACACACACACACACATTGCACAGTCCAAAACTTCACACACTCAGGGTTGGGCTTTAAGCCCTTCTTATATGGAAATGGCCCAAGGCTTTTTTGTATTTGGGTTTAAATCTCACTTATCCATAAAACTTCTGAGACAAACTAATTAAAAACGGGCTCGGGTCTAAAAGGTTATTGGGCTTAGTTTAATTAAATGGGTTAGACAAATTTGAATTTCGTTCGGGGACTTGGGTTTGGAAATGCATACGGGTCGAGTTGACCCGGATTAATTTGTGGGTCCTCGGACTCTTCGAGGAAGAACACTGGGACACATATAGCCGGAATTTCCTTCCGGCTCTGATTCGGTCTAGGCTAAATGAAAACACTAAAATTTCCACCCAAAAATGATACTAAAAAGAAGAGAACACAATATTATACCTAGCTTAGAGTCTCCGCAACTTGACCGTGATAAGGGTGGTCGGAGATTTCGATTCGGCTTCGTCGGATTTCTGGAACTACACACCTGAGGCATGCATGCATTAAAAACAGACATCTCTAGCATGATTTGTAAGTTAAAACCCTCAGAAAAGGATCGAGAACCTACCCAAGTGAAATGTAGGAGATTTCACCGTATATAGAATCTTGAACTTGCTGAAGTTCGTCTGTTTGCCTTTGTCAAAAGTTGGAAAAGATAATGGAAATGCATGCATGAGTTAGAGCTTGAAACAACGTTCCTCACTTCACTAAAATCAACATAAAGGTACGGAGGAAAGGGTTTGATATGCAAGAACACCCACCAACTTCGAACTCGACGGCATTTCGTCGGAGTTCATCGTTGAGGTTAAGTTCAACGCACATAATTTAACAGAGGGTAAAACCCTCGAGTTTTCACACCAAATCATCATCACAGATCAAGAACATCAAGAATAATTCAAAGATCGAAATAGAAAAGCATGATTTCACCTGGGTTCGGGGTCTTGGCTTGATTGGTGCTGAGGTCCTCTCTGCACTGATCTTACATGCAAGACCACTACTGTGGCACGATAACACTTGTTTTTCCCTCTCTTATTCATCTATGTATAATCCTGCAGACGTCACATCCTTGATTGGGCTATCTATATATATATATATGTATATATATATATATTTTTGTAGACCTGTAGACATCACATCCTTGACCAGACTACACACACACATATATATACATGTATCTGGGTACACTGGCATATATAGGCACATTCTTACACACAACATAGGCATACTTTTTGCGTACCGACATGCAAATCTCTGCACGTACTTTTCATATATTTGTATATATCTCTACGCATACATGTGTATATATTTATATGGCATTACCTCGAGTTTCTCCATCCCCATTTTCCTTCACTTCCCCGGCTCAGTTTCTTCACCAAGCCTGTGATTTTTCGTTTTAGAGTGGCCTCTTAACTTACAGTTAATTTTCCATTTCAAACCTCTCTGGTTGGAATATTTCAAACATTCCCTACATTTACGGGTACAAATTCCTCTTTTTGTCTTCTCTAATCAATTTTGGCCGACAAGTCTCCCACTTGTTTTAATGGACATACACATTGGTTTAAATATGATGGTTCTCCACCACACTTTGAAATTGTCAAGGCTCGTGACCAATGTCATGTTCCAGATGACGTGCACTTCAGCCCACTTCTTGCCGAATTCAACATGTATTTGGGTTTCGGTATCTCAGCCGGGTATACCGTTTTGTCTCTAGACCATTTAAGGGCCATTAGTTTCTCGCTCCACCCCATGATTCATTTCATTTTATTCTTCACAAATACTCACCAAATGCAACTGAACCCGAACTCTTACTTGGTTATGTTGACCTTCCTAGCATTGGGTCTGAAGCTAGGTGTATCCTTAGGTTTTAGAGATTTCCTTTATCTCTTCGACTTGACTACCATTAAGGGTGAAACTAACTTCTTTAATTTTAAACCTAGATATCGTAAGAAATTCTTGTCATTAGATCCCTCGAAAGCCAGAGATTGGAAGAACCACCATCTTCTGATTTTGGGGAATCGGAAGACTCCTGAGCTATCTCAACTATCCATCCCTTCTACTTTGATCCTAAACCTGGTATATAAATTTACCTTTGTTATCAATTTTTTCATAAATATGTAAACATAACTTACCATGAATTTCTTTCGCAGCTTTATGGGATGGTCTTGAACATATAATCTCTAAAGACCGAAAATGTTGGCTAAAGAGGTTTGTGACAAGGAAGATATGGAACTTTGAGGAACAAGATGTGTGCTCATCACAACGACTTTGGTCATACCACCAATGTTTGTCAAAGCCTAAGGAACCAAGTGGAAGCTATGCTGAAGAAGGGGATGTTGTCACAATACCGCGTAGAATCAAGAGACGAACATAAGAATGACGGAGGACTTAAAGCAATAACAGGAAACATCAGGGCTGATGAAGGGCTATTGGATATCAATGTCATACACAACGAACCCCAACCCCCTAAGGGACACGAAGCACACTATCGGTCACAAAGGCGAGAAGCTGAGAAGTCTAGACAGGTGCACAACATAGCATTAGCCCCTGAAGCGTCCAAAGCATTAGCGAATCTCGGAGTCATCTCATTTAGCCAAAAAGACCTCGAAGGAATTCAATTCCCTCACAATGGCGCACTAGTCGTGACCCAACGTGTTGCCAATTCAAGAGTGAAAAAGATAATGGTTGATGGTGGAAGTGGCACAAACATATTATTTTAGGGCACATTCAGAAGGATGAAATTAGATGAAAAAGAGATAAGGATCCAAGATTGAATAGCCACAGACCTGATTAAAAGAAGAATTCAAGGTTGAACGGTTTAAGAACGATAACAAAAATGTGAATTAAATAAATCTTTGCGAAGACCGATTTTCCTCCCTAAACACATTGTGTGTTTGCTAGAGAAAATGGAGCGATACGTGTGCAAAAGTAAAAACCCAAATAGTGAGGCGTTGTTTTCCCACCTGTAAAAAGGAATATATTTTATTTAAAAGAGGAAAACCTCTTGGACATTAGATACATAGTGCGATAAAAAGAAGAAATAAACATACCAGTAGGAGGTGAAAACAAGGACAACATCACTACTAGATATCCTAATAGTGGTTGGACCTAAGAGCCCAATTTATTACAAGCAAGATGACACCTAGTCTAATGGGGTGCGAAAACTATCCCAGTTTATGGAATGGAATGCCGTTTTAGCCTTGGATCAAAAATAGTGAATGCCTTGTTTAAAGCCATCATGAATGCCATCTAAATGAGCAACAGACATGGAACGACCAGCAGCCATCAATTCCCCTCTAAGACTATCCACCTGGTGTTCAGCACGCTTCATCTCTTGCATAAGGGTTGGGAGAATGAGCGATAAAGTTAGGAGCCCGAGTTGCATAATTCATCATCAGAGGGATCCATCCACCGACAATGGGATCTAGAGCCCGTTTTCTATATAACCTTGTTCGAGACCGATACGTGAGGAACTTCAGAAGAGTGGGAAGCCCACCTTGTGAACGAGAAGATGAACTAGAGCATAACCTGATAATGTTCCTAGAACCCTTGGAACCCCTTCGGGAGCCTCCATTTTTTGGGACATCGGCACTGACGAAAGTTGAGTTTCACTCATCGATTGTTAGCCTTAAGACCCATGTATTACTTATTTTCTCTTAAACACTTCTTTATATGAAGACATGTCAAGGTTGTATAAACAAGAATTCAAAATGTAAGATGATCATATCTTATCGGGATAAGTTAATCTCTCGTTTGAAAACTCAAATTTAAGGATAAAAGATATTGCATTCATTTAATTAAAATTGAAAATCGAAAGGAAAGACTAGAGAAGTTCAGTGATGAAAGGGCGAAAGCCCAATTTGCAAATGAAAAATACGTTAAGATACAAGCAGATAGAATAAGTAAAAGTGCAAAGATACAAATACAAACACAAATAGGTTTAGGCCACGAGGACAGTTCACGCGATTTCATCAGCTATTGAGCACCAAAATGGGTGCCAGACTGAAAGCCTCCAAAGCCCAAACCAGAAATGGGCTCGGAATCGGTAACAAACCCGCTGCTTGGGACATGATCAGAAGAAGTAGGTTCGTTTGAGGGTCTCCGATCCTTAAGATCCATCCCCTCGTACCGCTCATATCCACCAGGCTTAATCCCTATATGATGGTCATACACGTCAGGATCGGCTACAAATTGATGTTCCAGACGTTGCTGGTTTTGCACCCAACTAAATCTGGAGCTGGAAACCATCTCCTTACGTATATGTTGCATGTTCATCTCGTGCTCGGCGGTCCTCGCTCGCTTGACTTCGACCAACTCTTTCTTCATACGACATACTTCAAACGTCGCAGCGTCGCGAACTCCCTTCAAATCTGAGATCTCCTCCTTATATCCGTGAAGTTTAGCTTGGCACTCTCTGACTTGCTGCTGATTAAGGCTGAGGGATTCCAACCTGGCAATTAGTCTATCCGATTTTTCCTTTTGGAGTAGAGCCATATGAAAACAATGGTAGAGATAAAGCCCACAAAAATTATGAGATATGCAAATAATGAGAGAATACCTTCATAAGACAATGGGATTTATAGGAGTTGAGATCGTTATCAAGCATTGCCTAAAAAATGATGAGATATGCAAATAATGAGAGAATACCTTCATAAGACAATGAGATTCATAGGAGTTGAGATCGTCATCAAGCATTGCCTCATTGCGGCCGGCATCTTTAGGATGAGTCAAGCCTCTCGCCACAACAGTAGTGACGCAACACAGAAAGTTGAGATCGTCATCAAGCATATCCGTGAAGTTTAGCTTGGCACTCTCCGACCTACTTGCAAATATGGGCACCGGAAGATCACGAGGAGGCGATGTAACACAGAAAGGTGGTGGAAGGTCTAAGGGTGGTGAAGCCATGGTAGGAGAATAATTCAAGTCAGAGTCTGTTTGCCCTGTCTCCTCGTCTTCTTCTTCTGAGCCCTCTGATCTGGAGTCGGTCACAAGTACATGAGGCTCTACGTTGAATTGAAGCTCAAGGTCAAGAGCGAAAATAGATTTAAGCAAAGGGTCTGGGGGCAACGACCAGTGGACCAAACAATACGGGAAGTAAATGATGGAGTTGCAGGGATAGATAATTTGAGTAAGGGTGTTAGCAACTTCCCTAGAGCTCCATATCTTCCTTGTCACAAACCTCTTTAGCCAACATTTTCGGTCTTTGGAGATTATCTGTTCGGGACTATCCGATAAAGCTACGAAAGAAACTCATGGTAAGTTATGTTTGCATATTTATGGAAAATTTGATAACAAAGGTAAATTTATATATCAAGTTTAGGACCAAAAGTAGAAGGGATGGATAGTTAAGACAACTCGGGAACCTTCCAATTCCCCGAAATCAGAAGATAGCGGTTCTTCCAATTTCTATCTCTCGAGGGATCCAATGACAAGAATTTCTTGCGATATCTAAGTTTAAAATTAAAGAAGTTAGTTTCACCCTTAATGGTAGTCAAGTCAAAGATATAGAGGAAATCTCTAAAACCTAAGAATACGCCTAGCCTCAGACCCAATGCCAAGAAGGTCGACATAACCAAGTAAGAGTTCGGGTTCAATTACATAGGGTGAGTATTTGTGAAGAATAAAATGAGATGAATCATGGGGTGGAGCAGTAAACTAATGACACCTAAGTGGTCCGGAGACAAAACGGTAGACCCCGCTGGGATACCGAAACCCGAATACATGTCGGATCAAGCAGGAAGTGGGCTGAGGTGCACGTCATCTGGAACATGACATTGGTCACGAGCCTTGAGGATTTCAAAGTGTGGTGGAGAACCACCATATTTAGACTAAGGTGTATGTCTTGACATGAGAAACAGGTGGGAGACTTGCCAACCGGAATTGATTAGAGAAGACAAAAAGAAGAATTTGTACCCGTAAGCGGAATGTTTGTATTATTCCCACCAGATGGGTTTGAAATGGAAAATTACCTATAAGCTAAGAGGCCACTCTGAAACGAGAAATCACAGGCTTAGTGAAGAAACTAAGCAGAGAAAGTGAAGGAAAATGGGGATGGAGAAACTCGAGGTAATGACATAAATATATACACATGTATGCATAAAGATATTGAAAAGTACGTGCAGAAATTTGCATGTCGGTATGCATATGTTGAGTATAAGAATGTGCCTATACATGCCAGTGTACCTAGATATATGTGTGTAGTCTGGTCAAGGATATGATGTCTACAAAAAAAAAAAAAAAAAAAAAAAAATATATATATATATATATATATATATATATATATAGTCCAGTCAAGGATGTGATGTCTGCAGGAATATACATAGATAGATAAGAGAGGGAAAAACAAGTGTTAGCGTGCATGTGATGCTTGCAAAAACAAAAAAATATATTTATTTATTTATAAAGAGAGAGTGAGAAAAGCAAGTGTGTCGGTGTGTGTGTGTGTGTGTGTGTGTTTAGAAAAGCAAGTATACTCGTCAAGATAATGCTTTTTATCAAACTCAATTGATGAAACCTACATGATATATCGAACCCAGTTGATGAAAAGCAAGTGTGTGTGTGTGTGTGTGTGTGTATATATATATATATATATATATATAAGCGTGCAGATTAGATGTGTAGACTAGGTGTGTGGTGTGCAGCCTAGCATGGTGGATTATATGTGTGTGGAGGAAACATACGTGGTAAATATATATATGCTTGTAAATCAGGTAAAAGTGTATGTAGGTGTGCAGACAAGATGGGATAGAGATCTATATAATAAATATGTATAAGTGTTAGTCCACTTTCGTTATGCGTCAGTCCTCGTTCGTAAATCACACTTTTATGTCAGTCCTTGTTAGTAAATGACACTATTGTGTCAGTCCTCGTTCGTAAATCACACTTTTGTATCAGTCCTCGTTGGTAAATCAAACACCACTTTCGTGTTAGTCCTCGTTCGTAAATCATGTGTCAACTCTCGTTCGTAAATCATACAAGGTGTCAGTCCACTTTCATAACGGTCCTTATTCGTAAATCATACAAGTGTCAGTCTACTTTCGTGGAAGGTGTCAGCCTGCATTCGTAGATTATGTGAAGATGTTAGTTGACTTTCGTAAAGTAAGCAAATGAATCTGTTTGGTTTTCGCAAGTTAGGCGAACGAAACAAGGGCTTTGGTAAATTTACTCTTAGAAAAAGCAACTTCCAATTTTGGTCTTAGCAAGAAATACTTAAAATTTTAGCTTGGCTTAAAAAGTACAATTCCAAAGCCTTATGCGATTGAAAAACTTAGTTTTTTCCTATTTTACATACGTAAAAAGGGGGCATTGTTGGAGGATAAAATTCAATTTCGACTCATGGGCCAATACAAATCACCCAGTGATGGTGTTGTGCAAGGCAAATTGTAAGGAAAGCCCATGAGGAATATACAGACGCACGTATCTAGATAACTGCCTCCACTACGGAGGACCATTGAGGAAGTGGGAAAGAAAGATATGACACGGAGGACCACTAAGGAAGTGGGAAATGAAGAGAGGTCGGGGTACTTGTCCCTTAAGCATGCAATCCTATAAATATGGGGAGAAGCCAAAGCACAAGGTATGCAATGAGACCAAGAGAGAAACCAGAGAACATAGAATCAATGAACTGACTTGAGCGTCAAAGTATCTTTTGCAGGTGCCCTGCCCAAACAAGCTACAGAGAAGGATAGGACGCCTCTTACGAGGGATTCGGCAAACATGAGGATTGCAGTCAACAAATCTGTGGAGGAATTTCTTCTCGTAGGAAAGTTCACTCCAACTGTTAGTTTGATGAATTTTCTTGTCTAGCAACTCGAATAACCACTATGGTGCAAAGGGCATCTTGTATACGAGATCCTGTCATTGTTCGTTAAAGGCCTGCCGCATATTTTTGTTACAAGCCTAAATAAAATGTAAAACTTTATTTGGTGGGTACATTTGAATCATGGTAGAACGTGTGGGAACAAAACATCTAATCCACCTGCTCTTTGTTTAACTCAACTTGTTCTGTGAAAGCAGGCACCTGAAGTAGATGAAGCTATGGTACAAGCTGTTGACATCGGTGCAGATGCAAGTTATACTTCTGATCCAGTTATGGTTGTTATGTATGAAATCTCATTTGACACTGTTTATAATAGGATGAAGGAGACGATAGTGAAACTGAGGTTGATGAACAAGGAGAGAAAATCACACGCAATTGGAGTGTTTTGAAAACTACTCCCGAGCTTACCAAGTCAAAGGTGATTCTCATTTCTCAGTATTCCGGCATGTTTTCGTTTCAATACTTGGTTGTTTGACATATCCGAATGTCTGGTTGCGCTTCGATATTACTTCAATATCGGGTTTTGTGATGTATGACGCACTTGCATCACATGAGATTATCGAATGCTGTCAAGTTGAACTTGCATCACATAAGTTTGAACGCTTACCTGTTTTTATCCATTTCAAACCAGTGCATTTTTAACGTTTTTTTCCTCTCCCAACCCTGCAGGGTAACCCGAAAAAGAACGACGGCATGTCTTTGGAAGACGCCGTAGACGATGCAGAGAACTTAACTGATATTCTGATGGACTTTGAGGAAGATATGTAATTATTTTTCTTTGGAAGATTTTGGTCTTTTGAGATTCACAAAGAAATAAGCGATGAAGCCGAAGGTTGGTCAAAACGAATTGTGGTCGGAACTCCAAAAAAGTCATCGTGCATTTCTTCTCAAAGTGAAACTTCTCTAACACAATTTTACAAAGGAAATGATTTTCGCTACCACTTTCTTTCTCGCTGCATACCCGTGTTTCTTGCATTTTTGGCGTGAAACTTCTCTTTGTAAGTGAAGTGATTTTTTCACACTCCTTTTCTTTCTTTTTGCATATGGAAAGTATGATTATTAATGCATGTGCTATAGTATGAGCGGATTGAAAACGCTTCTATTAGATTTAAAGTTCCCATAAAAGAGGGACTAATTGCATTTTTTAGGGCCGAATACAAGTGCGGGCCTTACGAGATCTAACGGCCCACATGCAAGTGGACCGTCCAACATTTTATAGAAAAGCCACCGATCGAAGAGAATCAGTTCATAATTTTGAGTAACAAAAACCAGATAGTCTTCAACAATTCCGTGCAAGAAAACACAGAGAAAGAAAAGGAGGAGAAACTTTTGACTGTTAGCTTCATAAAGTTATTGATTGTTATTAATTCAAATGTTATAATATGATAGTACAATATAAATTAGTAATATATAAATGTTTGCGTCACAACATTAATAGACAAATAATAACATGTAAGGTGGTGGATTACTCCGGTTATTAGGGTTTTTCTTTTCAACTTAATGTGTTTCGAAATCAAACACTCTAGCTCTCCATAAATTAGTTTAAAACATAAATATAAAAAAAATGAATGGATTCCTGTAACCACTTTTTTAGGCCCACTTTGTAATATATTTCAACGATCTGAGTCTGACCGTCTATCTTAGGCCCACTTCGTAAGGTATTTTAACGATTTGACAATCTATCTTTTAGAACATTATTAATAGAACATCCTTACAAAAAATTAAACAAATCCAAAACTATTAAGGCATTCATTAATAGTCGAAAAATGGGTGAATACGTTTTTACAAAGAAACCCTAAACTCTAATCCAATAGTTATATGTTCACATTTGAATGATTTTTGGCAGACATAATCTTTGAGAGAATACTTAAAAGAAAGACAGTTCAAGTTATTGAAATACAATACAATTTACAAAGTAGGGGCCTCACAAAAACTTGTATCAAAATTTGTGTAAAAAAAATTTGATGTCACAAATCCGTCCCATTAAAAAATATATAGCAGAAGCTCTTTTAGGTTTTAACCTCAAATAAAAATTGCCCCACTTATTTGAAAATTTGAAAATGAGCAGAGACTTTCATTTTGGAGCTTAGTGACTTCCAGAACACATTAAGTATTTGCTAATCAAGATGCTGAGGTGATTAGCTAACCTTAATTAATTAATTGATTTCCCTCTGGCCTACAATATCTGTCTGATGCCTCTTCAAGATCTTAAAAGTGCTTTTAATTATACTGTCCTGTTAATTGTTCACATTAATACTTATCTTAAACTCACACTCATTATACCTTAAATATAAGATCCCATTATTCTGTTTAGGTTCAGCCATCAGTATAAAAAGTTAAAGCTTTAAAATAAATTTAGTTAAAACCTAATCATGATTTTGTTCAAAGTTGATGGGTTTATGAAGTGGACCCATTTAGTTATAAGCACTAATTCTTAGCTGGACCTCAAATTATCAAATATGTTAATAAATTATTAAAAATATATATGCTTTTTATAAACACTTCTTAATCCAATTTCCATGCAGAATTACTTAATTTTTTTTTTTTATGTTTTTCAAAGTTTTGACTTGCATAGACAGTAACGAGAGCCAGGTTCGGGTCAATAGCTGCTTATGACGCCAATAACTTTTAACCTATGTATATTTGTTTGTAGATTTATCGTTGATCCTAATTAAGGAGAGTAAACAACGTTGAATTACAACCTATTGTTGCTTCTTCCTTCTCCTTTTTCTTGTGTGCAACCCAGTGGCGTACACCATATGCTCGACATAATGCTTCACTCGGAAGGTAGGTCTTGACAGTCTGTTAGCCTGGGCACACTTCGACAGATGTAGATGCTAGAAGAACACAACAGCTATCGATAGATGCCCACTAGATGCTCGGAAATTTTGATAGGTGCCCACCAAATGCTTGGAAATTTTGATAGGTGTCCACTAAATGCTCGACAGAATGGTGCAATTAAAAAAATTGGTCAAAATCATAACCCCGTTGGTATAAAATTCTGACTCCACCACTATGCAGAGATAACTTATAATATTTGTGTTCAGTTTAATTTCTAATTATGAGTAACTCATATATTGTGGTCTAGTCTAACCTCTAACTTCCATTATTGTTGTATATAAAAATACACATTATATTATTATTTATTTGTTACAAAATGGAATGTTCATAATATTATTGTATTTATATATGTGCATAAGGGCAAGGACTCAAACACTGTGGTCCATAATACAACTGAGTGTAAACCCTAAATCAATTATCAACCTTTATGCAGACATTATTCCTAAAAAGAAGACACATTATCATTAGGGTTCTGCTTATGTCCCCAATTGGATTTGACTAATTGGGACACAAACCTTGATTACTGTAGATGATTATATACTTTGACCCGGAAATTAAGAGATGATGGAGAAATGATTAGGAGCGCTGCTGGCAGCAAAACATCACAACTATTCAAAACAAATTTACTAATTAGGACAGTTTCTGTCACCCAAAACATGGTCAAGAAAAAATCTCAACTAATGCTGCCTTGCTTTCTTGCCTTGTATGCTGTTTTTTTTAATTTTTAATTTGGTCAAATATGTTTGATTCTGTGTTTGTGTTTTCCCAGCATTGTATGCTGTTTGGATGGGAGCATTTTTTTTAGAAGGGTCACTCCTCAATAGTGGTTCTAATCATTTTTAATTATATGTTAATCGCCGTCGTTAATTGAGTGTCCTTTCGATCTTTCATTTTCGTTAAGTAGTGTTTGTTCTTAAAGCCCACACTTAATCCTGATTAACAGATGGGCTCCATGCTAATCATCTAAGTGTTTGCCTGTCCAGCAGCATGATATGCTGTTTATGTACTTTGTTCATATTCTTCATCTGCTTAGTGGAAACTTGAGTCTTGATTAGTTGTCCAATTAGGACCATATTGCTTGGTAGTTTAATTGTGTCTTCTCTTTATTTCGTCGTGTCAGATTAAAGGCGTACTCAAACTCACCACATATTCATCAGCTCCAAGTTGACTAATATATGCTTGACATGAAGTTGTAAATGGCACAAACTTTTTTGAACTAAAAACAATAAACAAATTAGTTCAATATGATATGGGAACAAGTAAAGGAGATTCTAATATATAGATGGATGAATGTTTCTTATTAGTGAAGGAATTAGGGATTTAAACCACCACGGGTTGGCTCGGTGGTAGGGGATAATTCAAATTCGTATTGTACATTATACATCATGGGTTTGACTTTTGATGCTGGTGATGGTGAATCATACAATGGTAGTCAGAAAGAGGCTGAAATGCCTTGTGAGTCTTCTAAACTCCCGGAACGATGGACTACCATGAAATCACTAGTTAATCCTTCTTTTTCTTTTTTTAGAGATTTGTTCGTAGCAAACTGACACTGCTTATCCCCAGTTCACCACAAAATGTTTGGGCTTGATCAGTCATCTCAGTTCCAATCTTTTTGAGCATGGGCTATACTTTTTTTCAACATCAGGATTATTAGCACAAAATCCATTTTCAGAAATAAGAGTTGCATGCACACAATTGCCCTCCTATTTTAGTTTAGAATTAGAATTGTGTAAGAAATTTGAGATGAAATTTTACCTTAATTATAAAGAAACAAAACAAGACTGCTTTAAAGGTTTCTTTACTAAATACTAGTTTCTTTGAGTATTTAACGAAGAAAGTTGTGTTTCTATCATAAAACTAATTGACAGTATAGAAAGTAATACAACCTCTTATAAACTCTTGTAAGGTTTTTCCTTTCATCGATGTGAGACTCTTTTACCTTCACATCTTCACAATACGCATCAAAGTTTTTTCTTTCTTTATGTCATTTTAAATATTCGTGATCTAATATCCATAGCATTCTCATGAGGTAGAACTGCACCAACAAAACCGGCTTGGATTGCTCTTACTTAATACTACAGTATAGTAGTATCATCTTCATTTGTAAGTAAATGATCTTAAATCCGATTCATATTCCTTAGTGTAAATAATCTCGTATATATTCAAAAAAAAAAACTAACGAAAAGTTAAAAAAAAAAAAACTTCCCTTTTAATGAAAATTTATTTTTAAAGATATAATAAATAGTACCAAAATAAAAAATAAAAATGTAATTTTTCGTTAAAAATAAACAATACCGAAAATGTTTTGTTAAAATCTCATTCAAAAATCGACTTAGATTGCACGTGGCACGCTTTTGTATCCGAAGTGCTCCTTCCACAATATTAACACTCGGCTAGGTGCCTAGGTGCCTAGGAGATGATGGTCGTTTCCTCATTTGAGATGACTTCACTCGTTCATCAATATTCAAGAGCATACCAAACCAGTACTCAATAAAAGGACGTCCAACCACTTGAAATCTACTATTTTTTTCAACTTGGAATATTAGGTCCTGTCATGTTGTGTCCATGTTCATGTGTCTTGAGATAGCCCACATATTCTTCAAAAATTATTATATTTTTTTTCTTTGAAAAACGACCAGTAACTTTGTCACAACAGTCTACTTTTTCAGAGGCCAAAAAGATTCATAGAGGCATTTGAGTCTCTCTCTCCTATCCATTGTCGTATGATTCACATGCACCTGAAATCAAAGTCACGACATACCGTGTAAAATAGAGCTTTGACATTCATTCTCAGTGACTCGGTCATTTTGTAATGGTTAATTTATCAAGATATCTTATTTTGGTGAAAAGAGAATTTATTAAGGTAGGGGAGGAGAGGGAGGGGAATAATGCATATAATAATATGGATTAGCATGAATCATAATACATTTATGAATTATGATCGTGTGGGCGCACGCGCGCGCGTGGGAGCCCAGCCCATATTCCAATCCAATGTCAAAAAGGGGTGCGAGGAAATCTAGAGAGAGGAATTGCGCGGGACCCACAAATCTAAGAGGTGAGCTGTTGCTTTGACACCTATCGCTTTTCCTGCTTTCCCCACAATCACTCACTTTCTCGAGAGAGAGAGAGAGAGAGAGAGAGGAGAGAGAGAGAGGCTGTTGGCAAGATCTCTTTACTTGTAAATAGTTGATTATTTATTAACTTATTTTATACAAACCAAGTGTTTTATTTTTTTTCTTTTTTGACAAAAAAAAGGTGTTTTAATTTTTACATGTAAATAGTATTAGGACTGTGGGGGTATGTGACAACGTGACATTAGTTATCTTTCCATTCAATTATGGCTTCAAAGAGAAGAGAAAAGTACAATTGCACATAGCTTTAAATTTGAAGAAGCCTTAAAAAAATTCTATCATCTAATATTTATATTTAATAACGTTGTGTAACAAAAAAAACTATTTATTAGCATTTTAAAATCTCATTGACCGTTTCTCATAATTGTAAATTTTCTATTTCTAAATATAAATTTGAAGTGCAATGTGAAATATTTGAAGTTTCAATGACAACGCCCTAAACATGTTTTTCATTCATTTTTATACATTTTATACTTTCAATTGAAGTTCTTGGATCGTTTTTATACTTTTTATTTAGCTTTTAGTTGCAACCACATTATAAGGATCTTCTCTGTTATTTATTACCTTTTTATATATATATATTCTAGATAAAATACTTTAAATTCCTACATATATTATTAGAGATGATAATCGCCTTTATTTTATGTTTATATATATTGAACCAATCCTCGCATATAAATACATCTAAAATGTGCAAGTCGCGCGTAGCGCGCTGTGATTAAAAAAATGCATTTCGCATGCGCGTGCAAAAATGCTAGTTATAGATAATATTGCTATATATTTAAGTGAAACTGTAAAGTAAGAGTTTTTTAAGCTTTTATGATTTTCATTGTTTGGTTGTTTGAGATTGAAGTGATTTTGATTATTTAGTAAATGTTATGTTTGTAGCTATTTGTACTTATTATTTAATGATATTTGTAAACTTATAATAAGTGAGTCCTTAAGTTTATATTGATTTAATTTCTTGCTTTCTATCAACAATATATTGTCCTACTTTTAAAAATAAAATAAAATAAAAACAATCTTTATAACTTTACCACATGACTCTCAAAATCTCAAAGACGACCATGGTCTTATTTTTATTATTCTTTTATCCTCATGATTTGCCCTATGTGGATTTTTTGTTCTTTTATCCTCATTATTTTTATTATTCTCAGCAGAATTTCAAGATATTCTGCTTTGAAATTTTTGGAGTCATTTATCTATAAAGTATATGTTGTATATAACCACTGAATGTGAGACGAAGAATCAAAGGAAATCAAGCGAGTGTATATGAGTCACTTAAAAAAAATACATACTGTAGGAAGATATACAAAAGACGGACTCGTTATGCTTTCCATCGAATTATAGCAAGTTTCTTTCAATTTTGATTCCGCTGCTTTCCGGATTCTAATCCTCTCGTTCTAACCTAATTTTGAAGAAAATAACTGCTCTAATATTATCATATAAGAGTCAGGACCCACGAATTTGTTGGGGGTGTGATCTACTTGCAAGACACCTTTGGATCTTAAAGTTTTGCGACTCTGGCCATACAATTAGGTCGTTGATTCGGCTGACTCAAAGGGACCCTACTGAAATCGTATCTATCGTCCTCCATATTCTGGAGAAAAAGATCGATTGCATGTTTATATATAATGCAGCTGATAAGTAACATGAGTCGGTGGAGCTTCTGTTGTCCAATTTTTTTGAAACTTATCGTACGCATGATTTGACTGTTAGATAGGTGGGTGGTACTTAGGTTTTCAGATTGATGGCAACTAGTGGTGCTTTGCTTCAAATTCCACACCATAATTCAATACAATCATAGTGTTAGGTTTTGAAATTCTTTTTATTAGTTTCGCTTTTCAGTAAGAGGGTCGTTTTCTTTGATAAATCAATACTTAGTTCGAGTCCTGATGCTTGCAATATTTTTTGGTGAACGATTTGTAAAAATAAAAAATAAGTACCATCTTTTTAAGTTTTCAAAGAAACTTGTGGTATACTCTAGCATTGGAATGTGCAAGCCTCCCCTCTCTCTAAACTTTTTGTAATAAAAAGAAAAGAATAATTAATAAATTTAAAAACACCTTAACAGTTTTAGATTTTATAAAATAAAATAAAAACACACTTTAAGAGATCAATCTAATAGGAATGCTGTAATCTATTCTCAGTTGCAAAAATCAAATGAATTAAAAAAACTCAATAGCAAAAAATTAACAAGAATGTGTAGAAAGTAAAAATAGGTCTATGAAGAGTACTATGAAAAAGATACAAGAAGGTAAACCAAAGTTTATGCCTTTAGCCTTGTGTTACTAAAGATGAATGAGTTCTAAATATAATATATGAGCCATATTGTTACACTTTGGCTTTGATCATTATATCATACTTGCCTTCATGCACACGCTAACGCGAATGCGGGAGGCTTTTTTTTAATTACGAGTGCTATGATCGGTGAAGATGAGTTGCATAGATTGTTTATCATTGCTATTTCTTAAGAGAGTGTTTTAACTGAAGAACAAACCAGTTTGAATAAGAGTTTTGAGTGGGGTAACAAAACGCGCAGACTGCAAGATTTTTTTGAACAAATCTCTTACTTTCAGAATAAAAGCGAGAAGAAACCCAAGCTCCGACAAATTACGCTCAAAAAGAGAGGATCAACCTCGAGATTTTGATTGTATCACTGCAAGTTGAGGATGTCCTTAAACTTAAAAGTCCTGAGAAGAAAAATGAAAATTGAATCAAAACTAAGGAAAAGTATTAAGACATATACTGGAAACCAACGCGCGTGAACTCCATCAAAGAATGTAAAAAAAAAATTAACACCAAAATCAACTTCCCAATTTGATCGCAAAGGAAATCACCTTGCGATTGAAATTAAAAAATAAAAAAAATTACAGTAACTTATCCAAAAGATATGATGGAGCACATAAAAATTAAAACATTTGAATTGTACGTGGTAAGTAACCTGGGCGATGAAATTAGAAGAACTTTTGAGAACAAACTCACTCCTAATTAAGTTCCTTAATTTTTCTTGTTGCTAATAATTTGAGAGGATGAAGGAAAAAGAAAAACTTGAGATTCTGAATTTGTTAATTAGCGTGTATAATTGGTTTAATGGATATTAAAAGCTAAACAAGCTTTGATTAGGAATATGATTAAAGCTTGAAAGGGACGGTAATATTCTCCACTTGGACTATTGGTCTTCAGCTAGAATTCAAATTCGTATCATTTAATTTAAATGTTAGTGATTTGGTCTAAACCTTTGTGTTTATTACCTATTAGGCAGTACTACCATCTCTTTTAAGCAAATGCACTATTTTCTGAGATTCCTTTCACCCTTTTGTGAATCACAAATAATAATAATATATAATTCAATTTTTTTATTAAAGTAATAAATAATAATAAGGGTTATGTACGGATAGTTATCAAACCTTAAGATGTGATTCCAAATTACTCTAAGCCTTTTAAACCATTTCAATTAACTACCTAACGTTTTAAAAATTAGACACGCATTAGGTCCGTATCCCATATCGTCCAAGGGTGAGAATCCTGTAAGCCTTATATATACATTCCTACCTCCAATTAGCACGAGGCCTTTTGGGAGCTCACTGGCTTCGGGATCCATCAGAACTCTAAAGTCAAGCGAGTTCGGGCGAAAGCATTCCTAGGATGGGTAACCCACTAGAAAGTTCTCGTGTGAGTTCCTAAAAACAAAACAGTGAGGGTGTGGTTAGGTCCCAAAGCGGACAATATCATGTTATGATGGAGTCGAGCCCGGGTCAAGATGTGACAATCCGCCTTTAAGTGATGACTTTCCAACATTAAGTGACGATGTTTTTAGCATTAAATAATGAGGTGGAAAAATACTAAAGTTAATTAGTCTCTATTTCGTCGTCTTTGGAACTCTAATTTCCTAAATCAACTCTTTTTAGCCAAGTTAAACCATAAATTTGTTTACCTAAACAACCGCGATTTAGAGATTCAAAACTTCATAGGTGAGACATTTCGTATTTATTGGTTACTGCTAGCTATGACTTATCAGTCAATAAGGTTGCTAACGTACAACTACCTATGTGCCAAACTGAAAATGATGGGAATTAAATTAAAAATACGAGGTGCCAACTTATTGAGGGATATCGCAAGTGGTCTTCTACTATAGTGGTGGAAAGATATTGAGTCATTGCATGACTGCATGGATTTGAATCTGTCAATGACTAATTTAACATTTAATTAAACAAAATTTATCATTTGACCAAAAAAAATATATTATTGATGGATGCCGGACATTAAACCTTTTTTCTTTCAATACATACATAAATAAATAAAATACTAAAATATGTTAGTAACTTAGTAGGATAAGGTCAGCGGATATTGTGGTATATGAAGTGTGTGTGTGTACATGTACCGGGCATTTATCCAAAGTGATCCTCATCTTTGGGTAAAAATGGAGACTAGTTGTAGTGCCCACTTCACGTCGAATTTCAACTATTCGAATCGTCTATTTTGGAAGTATCGATTCATAAATCATCATTGCAAAAATTCAATTAATCTGAAACTATTTGCTCATTTAATTATTACGTTGAAATTTCATTGTTTTTTAGAGAACAAAGTGTTCATCAATTTATTTGAACTCACTTAGATGCTTTAAATATTTTCGATTTGGCTATTTTGCAAGGATGATCTATGATTTGCAACTTGAAAAATAAACCGTTTGGATTGTTAAAGTTCGATGTGGTGTGGACCCAACAACTATAAAAATGAGGATCCATTCCCTTAAAAACTTCATATATATACATATACATTGATAATTTCAAATCTAGATTCGGATATTTGTCCTAATATAAACAATAGTGGCACTATGTGTATTCGCACTTGCATGATTGGGATACATATGCATGAATATTACTACCACATGCAACCTTCATTTACAAAAACTAATCACGTTTTATACATGCAATTAGAAACTTTAGTGCAGCAAAGAGCGCAGCCCATGTTCAGTGAATATGAAGCTCTCCCAATGTGCTTACCAAAATTGCATATACATAGCTGATATTTAGCTTTGGATTTATACCAAAACTAGAACAGTGGGTATTTGCGTTAGAACTGAAAACAAAGAACTAAAGGTGTTCCTTTTCTTTTCTATGAAGCTCGATCCACATGCACTAAGAATTTGGATTTTCTTGAAGATGATGTTTCCATCTTATATACATCTTTTGTTTTTCGTTCACATGGGAAGTCGATGGGAAATTTTGGTTGATATATAACACTTATTTTCAGTAAATTATGATGTCACCTCTTTTGTTCATTTTATATGTCGTTTTTACTTTTTTTTTTTTGACAAATTTATTCAACAGTGGATCGATCACTAACTCGAAAACTAATTTACGTACATAATTGTCGTGTGAAATACGTACCGCGATAATGATATCCTTCGTGCATATAGGTTAATCATATGTATACTTTTGGTATTGCAACTCTTACTAGTAAGTCTTCAGTTTTCTGTATAGATGCATGGGTTTTCATCCTTTTCATGATCCTGCTGAATTACTGCAAGCCTGCAACATTATGGAAGAGGGTGGAATAATAGCTAACACGTTTGCTTTTACACCATGGGTAAGAAAGGTAAAATAAATAGGAGAATTTTCAAGAGGGAGTAAATCCGCACTCATGGAGGGACGAGTTCAATTAAAAGGGTGGGCAACTATTCACCTAGATATCGAATGATCTCCTTACCGACAAGATTTGCCCACAATTGAGAATGGTGGGGCGGTGTGGGGATCAAATCTCCTTTTCTACTCAAAATCATTTGCTTTTCTCATCCATTCCCCCCAAAATCAATCATTTTAATCAATTTCTCCATCTGGACTTCTTTCTCCAATCCTTTCAGTGCCACTATCGCTAAGATCCATCACTAAGCTACTCCATACTAACTACCAAGTTTTGACTGAATTTATGGACTCTCAAACTAAAAATCCAAAATTATACCTTTGAAATCCAAAACAAGAAATGAGAATCCAACCTCGACGACCAAACGAAGTGAAGAGGAAGAGAGTGACGGCCAATCAATTGCACGGTGAAGGTCCCCTCTTTCTATCCAAGGATGGAAGCCAGAGGCCTTTAATTGGTGTCTCCTCCACTCAATAATTTGGACCTCACATCATTAACCAATATGCTTTCCTCTCATGTTTTACTTCGTCCATAGTTCGATATTCTGGTTTTCTAGACGTAGAGGAAGCACAACAAGACAAATATATATTTCTCTACCACTATACCCTTGAAATCCAAAACTAGAGATGAGAATTCAATCTCGATCCACCAAAAGAAATGAAGAGGAAGACAGTGATGACCAGTTCCATTGCATGGTGATGGTATTAGCATATCTGCCACTGACGTCGCTCGTAGTAGTAAAAATGTAGTAATAATAACGTGTGGGGGTAACGTAGGAGGCAGATCGTCTGCCATCCTAATACCATATTTTTCTCATCTCCTTCTATTTGTGCGGTCACGGTTAAGCTACATTAATATTTGATATTAATTTTTTAATGGAAATAATAAGATAAAAAGCAATAAGAATATAAAATGTTGACATAATTTAACCGTAACCATAAGGGATGAAAAATGTATGATAAAAGGAGGATAGACAATCTGGCTCAGGTAATGTATTTGCGGAATAGATCAGGGTACGGTTGACAGCGACCAATAGGAAAGGCAATAATTTTTAGGTCATGTCACGTCATAATCCATTGAAACCCATTTTTCTCCTAACTCCCGAGTGAAAGGTTAGGATTCGTCCTTTTGCTTCGGTTGGTGTTTGTCCACATCCTTCTCTATATATTGACCCGTACAATGGCCAGATTGCGTTAATCGTGGTGGAGTCAAGTTTTATGCGAGTAAGGATTCTTTCATATGTGTATGGACTCCGATCACTCTGGTTCCTTAATGACTCCGTCCTTATGCGTTATTATATCATTTGTGTTGAAATGCAAAATGCAATGTTGATAAGGAAAAAAATTGAAGAAAAAAAAATGAGTTTCGATGCAAGCAATATTGCAGGGAAGGGAATTGTATTCGGTATTAGTTTAAAAATAACTGGTATTACAATTATCTTAGAAAGTAACAGAAAAAAAAAAGAGTTAAAATCGACTCTAATTATTTACTATTTTTTCTATAAAATAAATTCTTATTTTCCATTCTTGCAAGCATTTGTTTTGCATTCCTCCCTCCATTTCTCCTTATTTGTGATGGTTTGAGATTACTTAATTTTTTTTTAAAGGCAACTTTTTTAAAAAAGAATTTGAACTAAAATTGGTAAATGAAAAAAAAAATTATCCTCAAAATCTTGGATGCAGAATTAACTTTACACATGCTTCTCTAAAAAGTGTTTTTTATATACGAGCACAGTTGAATAGTATCAATTAATAAAACTTTCATATTAATAATTCTATTACTGTCTCTTTCTTTTTTTTTTTTTTTTGCTAAAATAACATTTTTAGTACTATATTTTACCAAGAGAGCTATTATTCTCACCCAAATGTCTTATTTTTCCACCCACTTTTTAATGACTTTTAATTACAAATTTGTCCATTTGTAAAATGACTAATAAGGACCTTAGTTACCCTCTTTTGCATTACTTTTTTTTTTATTTTACAAATTTGGGTTTGATAACTCTTTAGACTATTTGTCTTCCTTAAACCTTAACTCATTATTCTCATCTCTCATACTTCTTATCTCTTTTCATTCAGAGAAAGCAAAAAGAATGAACTTGGAAGATGACGTTTTTATGGAAGAAGTAGAGGATTATGTTTCCCTCGAAGAGGTAAAAGAATAATTTTTTGTGTGCAATTTGTTAGGATTTAAATATTTGCCTTTTTGGGTTTTTATTTTACATGCAATTGATGAAAGTTTTAATTCTCAGAGAAATACAAATGTATTAGGTCTTGTAATTACCATTTTTGTGTCTCATGTTACACAGCCCAATTTCAGAAATCGAATGGAATGGCTTTTTATTTTTGAGTTTACTTGGACAATAAAGAAGTGCTTGAATGTTGGGTCTAAGACGAGATTATTTGTATGTGTATACATAAAGCATGAACTGTTTGAAGGGAAGCGCTTCAATTTTACTAAAGGACTCAATCAGAGATTCTCCCTCAGTCATAGGTCTGATCAGACTTTCAATTCATTCCCATCATCATTCTATTTAATCATTATTATTGAGACACTAATCTGAGTCATAATGCTCCTGTGCCATCGGTGTGTTCATGGGACCTATGGAGATATTCCTTCACAATCTCCCATTTGAAGCTATTTCCATTAATCACCTAGCATAACCCCATGGGTTATAGCTTGAGAAATGGTTTACTAAGATCCTCCATTTTCAATCACAAACATGTACATCACGCTAAAGATTGGGAGACTCCGGTTTTTTTTTTCTTTTTGGTGGCTTTTAGAAGAGAATAATTTTTTTTTTTTAAGAGACAAGTTTATAATTATATATAAGGGGTTATTTTAGGAATAATAGTGGGTGGGGAAATAACATTTTAATTTTTTAACTTTTTTAGTGGGTGTAAATATAATGTGGGTGGGGAAATAAGACAACGAGGTAGGTCTAGCAGCTCTCTTTACCAAACATTTATATGTTTTTTTTTACAATTATTTATTCTCATAGCATACAAAAATAATTTTAAAAAAATACAACAATTTCAAACTAGATCTTGGTCTCTTCAAGCTGACAATCCTTTTAATGGAAAACCCTAGTAGCGTCGCAGCCATTCGATTCTTTTAATGGAAAACCCTAGTAGTGCCGCAGCCATTGTCTATGGTTGGTATCGTACGTTTTTCTTTTATATAAAAAAAATTAAGATATCTTATAATATTAAATTAAAGTAAATGAAAATAGAAAATCGAACATGACATTTAGTAATACGGTTTAGTGGTATTATTCTTCACTTGTAAGCGAGATATATTATGTTTGATTCTCACCAAATGCGAGTTTAAATCACATTATTGCTAGTCTATTGTGAGACTAAGCTCATCTACTCCTTTTTAGTGTAGATAATATCATTTTTATAAAATAAAAATAAAAATCAAACATTAACTTTGAGCCATCCGACCTCTTGTTAAAGGATAGTAATAACTTCGATCGGGGTTCAAAGCTCTCCACATAATAATAAGTACCTGATCCTCGTTTTATGCTATTCTTATCACTATTAATTAATAATAAATATCATTCTTTCTTTTGAAAACTTTGAACAATCCAATCCAATCTTATTAATTTTAGCAATACTAATAGATTATACAAAAATGATAGTATAGGAGAAGTCGGTTAGGATTCTGATAAGATTAGGTTTTGTAAATTTCTATAAGCTTAGGTTCATTTGTGCCATAAGTCGCTTAATTATTATATATTTATAACTATTGTGATATCAATGAACCGATACAATTACAATTCTACGTACTATCGGAGCATGTTATTCTTATATAGACCATATTAAAAGAAGGAATCTAGTTATATATACGGTCTCATGTATTTATTTTTTAACAAACAATATTATCTATACTAAAAGAGAGGAAGTGGGCTAAGTTTTACAATGAGCTAGCAATAATGTGGTTCAAATTCGTTTTTGGCGAGAATCGAACCTTAGACGAAGAATACCACTACATAGTAATATTAAGTGGCATTTATGGTCCCATATATTAGTTGTATGAATTAAATGAGATGGGGACTATGATCTGAATATATCTCTACTTTTTATTTAACAAAAAAATATATATATCTCTACTTGGCCATCCCTATATCCATGGATCGGGTGGACCTAAAGAAAGTAAAATAGCAAACTATGTCCCTTATCATCTCTAAAAAATCTTGATGCGATGCTTCTCTAAACACACATTTTCTCTCACATTTTTCTCCACAAATAACGATCAATTATTTACTAGCTAGGATTTACGTTATTAGTGAGAGAGAAACAAAGATTTTCATAATAAAATTATTTTATTGAATAATCTAATGTAGTAACAGACTAAAAAAAATCAAGTATTGTTCATATTTAATTTTGAATTAAGAGAAGCTAATGAGGATTGATTGAATTGGTACGGATTGTTCTCTTCGCTAGACCAATGTTTAGATTCAATTCTCAATGCCGGCAAATCCTCTTGTGGGCAACAGTGGCGGAGCCACAGAGAGACCAGAAGAGGCCTGGGCCTATCCTGAGTTCATGTTTTATATATATTATCTGCACATTTTCACAATAATGAGCATGTGGGTCATTGGTTAAGTGGGTTTCCCAATTCCATGAGGTCTTGTGGTCGAGACTTCTTGGTGGGGTATACTAACATATTTTAGAGTTTTTTAATTGAAAAAAGAAAAAAGAACCTTTATAATTTGCCTTCGGTTTACCATATAAAAGCTAAGCCCACTTATTTTTTTTGATAATTAGCCTTATGTTTTAACATATAAAAATCATATCTACTTTTTTGGACATTTAATATAAAATAAGGGGTAAAACAAGACCTAGACGGTCTAGAACAAGATCGGGTTTTAAGTTTTGACTAAATTTTTTTGTTCAAATCTAATGTATTAATCTTTTATTTATCAAAGCTCATAAACAAGTTTTGTTCTTATGATATATTAATCATTTCAATACTAAATATTTAAGCTCTACTACTCTTGTTTCATTAAAAATTTTCATTCCAATACAAAAAATAAAACCTCTAATTTTTCTCCCATTCAATAAATTGCAATTACTTTGTTTAATTATTTTTGTATAGCTTAAAGGCCCCTTCTAGTTTAGATTTCTGGCTCCGCCACTGGTGGGCAATATGTAAAAAACCAAAAAAGAGGCTAAGACCTCTTCTATAGATTCTCAAAAAAGCTTGTGATATACCCTAACCCTGAAATGTGGTAGCCTCCCCTTCTCCCAAACTTTTGCCAATCGAAAATTTTCAATTAAGTGAAGACAATTGTTTCCCGTGTTTTTTTTTCATAGCTTTTCTTGTAAATCGTTTTAATTTTTTTTCGTAACTAAGATGTTAGTTTCTTCGTTGGTTGTCGTCCTTCCTATATATGGCCGAGCCCTACCTAGTTTAGCCTGAATAGGAGAGAGATCAAAGGCAAAAGCCATGTAAGAGGTATTGCCAAACATTGAACGACGGTAAACCAAACCAACCTCCTTATCCTTGTAGACCTTATTTTAAAGAAAAAGTCACAAATGACCATAGCTGCCCACTCCTATAATTTTTATTATTTTTTCCTTAAAGATTTCTCATAGATTTCTTAAAAGGCTCTGATCTATGAATATTTTTGGAGAGACATTGTAGGTCGGGCAAATGCTTCATCCCATGCTTTGACTTGTATCATAATATCAGTCTCGTGTTAGATCGCACGTATAACTTGGAAATTCCACAATTAGACGCATAGTGCATATATAGATCTTGTTAGATTGCAGCAAAGATGGAATAAGGATAAGATTATCGTAAGCGGACGGCATATAAACTTTCTTTAACGAGGGGGCCTTAACCTCCAGTTATACTTTAGAAAAAAATTCATGGTAGTAGAATATCTCTTATAATTTCATTGCATTTCATCAAGCCACAACTTGTAGATATTTTTTTTCACAATGATGCTTACAGAAGGGGCAAAGAACATGTTTACCATATTATTCATGCTTCTTCAATTGAAATGTGAAGTGAAAGACACATGATTCGTTTAGGAAGTGCTTTAAAATCCTTAGTAAAAAATCCAAGTTAATCCTAAAAAAACGTTGGTAGTGCTTCTTGAAAGAATACAATATCCATATACAATTATTACATACGATCCTTACAAGAATGACCATTTGGTTTTTGTTAAATTGAAATGAGATTCCTTATGAGAAGGAGCTATATATGTGTGTGTGTGTGTCTACTATTTTTTCATCAAGAAAAAAAAATTCAAGAATAATATCTAAAGCCAGACTATTCCTTGAAATGCTTGGAATTTCATATGCTAGGACTATTATTGCAATTCACTTTGCAGCCAAAATTGAAGTTTGGTAGTAGACATAATGTGACATCCCACATAGCCCAGGGGAGTGATCATTAAATGTATATTCTCATCCCTACCTAGCACGAGGCTTTTTGGGAGCTCACTGGCTTCGGGTTCCGTAGGAACTCCGAAGTTAAGTGAGAAGGGGGCTAGAGCACTCCCATGATGGGTGACCCACTGGGAAGTTGCTCGTGAGTTACCAGAAACAAAACTGTGATGGAGTTATCGGGGCCCAAAGAGGACAATATCGTGCTACGGGGGAGTCGAGCTCTGGTTGTGGTAGGGGCCCGGGTCGGGATGTGACACATAATATGGGAAGAATCAAATTAAAGCACTTTCATAATTTCATGTGTAGATGGAATCCGTGTTGGCCCATCTCGACCGTGCATGAATCCTGGGTAGATGAGCAGAAAGAGAACCCTATCACCATACTTCAAACTAGCCTTCATACACGAGCTCACATACATTTTTTGAATTAAGGTGTGTTATGCGTGACTTATACGTTTTAAATGTATTTAGTATAAATTGACAAAATAAAAGTCAAATATTTGAAGTAAATAAATAATCTTAGATGATGCTAAAAGAAAGCCCCCATAAACTAATTAAAGTAGCTGAATTCACATAATAAAATCAGTATCTATAGAATTTACATTAAGATTAGAGAAAATAATATTTAATAAACAATTGATTGAATCACATTATTGTTAGCCCATTGTGAGGCTAAGCTCACCCCCTCCCCCTAGTGTAGATAATATCGTTTGTTTTAAAAACATTATTTGACAACTAATTTATTCACATTATTATCCACGTGCAAAAGACCTTTTTTATATCTGGCATTACATGCTTCTTAAGATGTTTTGAACGTGTTTAAAAATACAGAAAATAATAGTTAATAAACAACTAATTGAATCACATTATTGCAAGCCCATTATGAGGCTAAGCCCACCCCATCATCTTCAGTGTAGATAATATTGTTTGTTAAAAAAAATCATTTAACAACTAATTTAATCACATTATTATTCATGAAAGACATTTTTTATAACTGACATTACACACATCTTAAGATGTTTTAAACGTATTTAAAAATAGAGAAATTAAATCACATTATTGCTAGCCTATTGTGAGGCACTAACTAAAAAAAGCACAAAAAAATTAATTATTAAAAAAACACTATTAGAGCAGTTCCACCGTGGTGGAGGCCCCCCAGGGCTATCTACTATGCTATCCATCCAGTGAACAGTAACTGCCTTTAATGAATAGTAATCACCTTTTGCATCTCCACCCCTACACTGAATAGCCCTGGCAATTAGCAATAAAATATTACTATTTTTTATTTATAATTAATATTATATTATTTACTTTGTATAAATTAATATTATATTATTAATTTATCTTTTCCTTTTGAAATCTATTCCTAGAAACTTCTACCATTTTTTTGCTGCACTTCCGACGCACAGCAGAGTAGCACACCAGTGCTAAAGTAGCAGGCGTGGTGGTCGGCGAAGGTGAGGGAAATGGAGGGATTGGACCAGAAGGCAGATGTGAAGTTGGCGTTGCAGTACTCAATGGAAGCCAGGACGGCGCCTCATCCAAGGGGAGTGGCAGAGAGTTGGCGATGTCATCGACGAGGATGAGGTCGGAGGCGATGTCATCGACGAAGATGAGGTCGGAGTCGATGTAAACGACGCGGCGGACGCAGATGGGGAGAAGTTCGGCGAGGTAGGATCGAGCATAGTTGAGGGGGCAGTCGAGGGCAGAACGGATGAAGCTGGAGATGAGGCCAGAGACATCGCCCAGAAATGCAGAGGAGATGATGGCTGACGTTGCCCAGACCGAAATTTTTTTTTAAAAAAACGTTTGACGTCAGACCCACTTCAGGGGCTCGGGTCGGCACGAATCCACGAGCCTCTCCCTCGGGCCTACTCGAGCTCCCTCGCCAGCCAACGCTGGGCTTCCTCCCTCGGGCAATCAACCCCTGTTCCGCCCACTGTCCCTCGAGCAACTCATCCTGCTGGAGGTGCTTTTAAAATGATGAAAATGCCCTTACCTTATTTGATGCATTATTTTGGGATGCCTTTGAAGTTTTTTGTTTTGGAGGCATTTTTGTCTAAATATTTTGTTGAAGCTTGGTGACACCAAAATACTATTAACATATTCCATTCTCTTAAAAAAAAGCACAAAAAAATAATTATTAAAAAAATACTATTAAAATGACGAAAATACTCTTACCATATTTGATGCATTATTTTAGGATGCCTTTGAAGTTTTTTGTCTTGAAAACATTTTTGTCCAAATCTTTCTGTTGAAGCTTGGTGACACACCAAATCACCATTTGATTTTCCATTGGCTTTATATATTAGAGATAGATAGATAGATGTATAGTGCCATCTCATCAATCCATGCATTCTATACCAATTTCAAACCGCTTTCTTAACGCTATAGGTAGTGGAATTTTAGGCGTGGGAAATCCCAAATTTTAACTTCGTATTTTTAATTATTTATCCATACGTATGATTATGTATTTTTTCTTCTAATAGTAAGGAACCTATAATTCTCACCCCTAATTTTATAATCTGTTAAACTTTTATATTTCTTTGATTTTTTTTTTTGTTAACAATTTTGGAATTAGTTTTGTATAATGTACGAACATTTTGATGTAAAATCATTTGAATTCCGAGAAAAATATTTGGTAGTGAAATATGAGAAAATTGAATTTTTTATGGATTAGTGAACAAATGGATGAGTATTTGTAGAGTTTTGGAGGAGTTTGGTCGTTGGATTTGATTTGAATTAATTAATAATATTAATTTGACTGTTGAATTTTTTGAGTCATTAAATCTTTTTATTACTGTTAATATTGATTAAATTGGATATAAGTCGTTGAATTGGATGTAGTTGGGCTAGCCGCATTGGATCAAAACTCAAGAGGTACACCAGCCCTTGGGTGCGGGCGACACTTTAATCTAAAGCTGTAGAAAGCATACTTTCCATTTGCTTGCTCGCAGATAATTCGTTTGCTCTGTTGCATCTGTTGCGCGGGCCGCTAAGCTGGTCTTAACCTATTTGTTTCCTTATCCATCCGAAGGATCTTAGTCTTTACGTGAGAAATCTTACGATGTAATAAGTTATACATATATTTTTTCTTTTTCTGTTTCTCACATCACACGAGAAATTTTACCATGCAACTAGTCGTAAATTTTAATCTTTTTATCTCTACGTGAGGGATTCTTGCGTTTAACTAATCATACATCTTTATATTTTTATCTCTCACATCAAGTGAGGGATTTAACTAGTTTTACATTGTCTTTTTTCTATCTCTTGTATAACCTGAGAGATTTTATTGTGTAAATAGTTATACATTTATTTTTTTTTTTCTTTCTATTTCACACATCATGCGGGAAATTTCGCCATGCAAACAGTTGCATACGTGAGGAATTCTACCGTTCAACTAGTCATACATCTTTATATTTTTATCCATCACTCAAGCGAGTGATTTGCCATGCAACTGGTAAGGAAGGACTACAAGTCAGGATAGTTGAGAAAATGCTATGTAACCGCTCCTAATAGATAAGTTCAAATTTTTATTTCGTCAATAACAGTAACTTAAAAACGTGCTATTATTAACACTCTAAATTTTTTGTTGTGCACTCCAAACTCATATATTAAAAATTAAAAAAAAACTAATAAGCGTCGATAACAATACCATTACTTTTAAAAAGCAACTTATTTCCTTATTTCCCTGCTCTCTAGTTCTTCCCCATTTTCGCTCTCTACTTTATAAGGGCATTTCTGCAATAATCATCACCATTGTGTCCATTGTTCTTTCATTTCAAAACTCAAAAGCTCAAAAATAAGCAGGAAAACTCTGTTAATAGAAAAAGAAAAATGAAAAAGGAAAATTTGCAAAACCTTCTCCGTCTGAAAATCTGACATTTTCTCTCTCATACTGTCCCTAAAGTCTTTCATAAATTATTTGTTCCCCTGGTATAAAAAGACAGCCAAAAATAATGGCAGTTGTGCTTTTGATTGATTGAAGCTGAGAGAGAGAGGTAAAAGCAGTACTGGCAAAGCCAGCAAGCACTAGTGGTGTACAAGAACAATCACCACCACCACCACCATCGCTTACCACACCCAGCAGCAAACCTTGTGTTTCCATTACTGGAAAGTTTGGAAGCAAACCAACTCTTGGATTCTCCATCTGTGCATATATTCTTCCTCAACAGTCTCTGTTTCTGTCATCTGTGAGCCTATTTTGTGCAGAGTTGATCATCGCGTACCTTTCAGTTTCCTCTCAGAATAATGCACAGGCCATTTGATTGCATCTTGCTTTTACTTGGGCTCCTTGCTGTTTGAGATCTGGTCCTTTCCTGCTTTCATGGTGGCACAATCAACTTTGTGTTCTGAGGCTGAGATCTGGGGATTCTGTTAGCACTGTTGGGGTTTTAGGCTTCTGGGTTTTGCCGGGTTATTGCTGTGTTGCTTGGCTTCTGAGATTGGACTATCTGTGACTTTGAAGCTCTGTTGGTCACAAATGGTGATGTGGGTTTGTTGAAGATTGTGGCATGAAGTCTTTAGTTGCAGATTGGACATTTTGGGGGGTTTGATTGACGCTGGCTAAGTGCGAATGAGGCTGAAATTGATCGGTTTTATCAGCGAAACCAGTTTCCATTGAAGTTTCAGGACTTGGGGAATTGAGGGTTCTTTTTTTTTTAATTTTTTTTTTTAAACTTTGCATGAATGTGAAGCTTCATGCTTTTGTGATTTCCTGGTAAAGTTTTGCATGAAAGTTTGTTTCTTTGGGGGGTTTGAATGTGTGTTTGATGGTGAAATATGATATTTGCAGTAAAAAAAAATAGAGGGGAAGGAAAGGATCGTCCTGTAATTTGGGTGAATTTTGGTGTTAAATTGTTGTGATTGTGACTGGGGTTGAATAACTTTTTGTGGAGTCAATTTTTAGGCTTCCAGTGTTTTTGAATCTCTGCAAGTAATGAGGCTCTCTTCTGCTGGTTTTAGTCCTCAATCCCAGGAAGGTATGGTCAATTAATGTTGCATGCAGAATTGTTCTGTGTATTTTTATTTTTTGCCAGGATTTTAAACTGAGATATAGATATAGTTGTAATATGTTGTATGAAGTTGGGATTTGGGATGTTGATAGTTCTGTTTGGTTGCCAAGAAATTATGGGGAAAAATTAGATTTTTAGAATTGTCATAACCCAAGTTAGCAGTTGTGTTCAGCTCTCTTCTCTCTCTCTCTCTCTCTCTCTCTCTCTCTCTCTCTCTCTGTTTTCTACTTTTCCTTTGCTCCTGGAGACCCAAATCCCAGAAAGCTTGTTATTTATTGTTTGGTTTCTTCTTTTTCCACCATTTCCTCAGCTGGCAGTGGCTTGATTTGGCTTACTTTCTAAATTTGGAAGTTAAAAACTTAGTGTGAAATTGGGAAATTTGCCATAATTTCCAGAAGTCCATATACTGATGGAAAATTTATTTCCCTCCATAATAAGGCCCTCGGATGACATTTTATTATTTCTTTGTATTCTTTAATTGGTGGATTTGTACTCAAATTCTGAAACCAAGTGTTGGCTTTAATTGGTATTTGTTTTCTTGAATTCCATTTTGCAGGGGAGAAGAAAGTTTTGAATTCTGAACTTTGGCATGCTTGTGCCGGTCCCCTTGTTTCTTTGCCCGTTGTTGGGAGCCGTGTAGTTTATTTTCCTCAAGGTCACAGTGAACAGGTTTGTATAAATAATTGGTCAGTTCTTCCTTGCAAATTTAGTGGCTTGTCGTTTTATTTGTCAGTTTATGTTTGCCAAAGGATGAATTTGTTTTTGCCAACTTTTTATGCAACAGATGTGTTATTCTGTGTGATCAATCTTCTGTAAATGTTTTACTTTATGTTCATTTTCCATCTATGCAAACTGTAATGCTTCATTCATAATGTAGGTTGCGGCATCAACCAACAAGGAAGTGGACGCTCATATTCCTAACCATCCAAGCTTGCCACCGCAGCTTATCTGTCAACTCCACAATGTGACAATGCATGTAAGGCTTGTTTGGTTTGGTTAGTTCTGGTTCTTAATATTCCTATATGCTGGTTTCTAAAGGTTCGATGTTGTTAACTACAGGCAGATATTGAGACAGATGAAGTGTATGCACAAATGACTTTGCAACCGCTAAATCCAGTATGCCACTTTGCCTTGATTGGCTTTGAAACTTTTGTTCTTTATCGTTTCGCTCTCATGCTGTATATAACCTTCTTCTGCAGGAAGAGCAAAAGGATGGCTACCTTCCAGCAGGGTTGGGCAGCCCAAATAAACAGCCAACAAATTATTTTTGTAAAACCTTGACAGCCAGTGACACAAGTACCCATGGTGGTTTCTCTGTTCCTCGCCGGGCAGCTGAAAAAGTGTTTCCTCCATTGGTAAATATTCTAATTAACTATATGCAGTATGACCTTCACTTTTGAGCTAGTTACTAGGGTTTGTACAATAGTTCTGGCACTTGGTCTCAGGGAAAAATGACGGTTAATGGTTCTGCCTGAATATTATAGTATTTTCCATGTTTTTTAATCCGTATTTTGTTTCTGAATATATATTTTTTGACATGCAGGATTTCTCCCAACAACCACCAGCGCAAGAGTTAATTGCAAGGGATTTGCATGATAATGAATGGAAGTTTAGACACATTTTTCGGGGTGAGTTTGCCAAGGAGAATTTTTATGAAAAGTGGAGAAAATATTGAACCTCTCTTCGTATCTTGAAGGAGTGAAGTAGATTGAGAATTAAGTTTGACTTTAGATGATTACTTTCCCGCCATTGCAACTTCTTTTAGTCTCCGGACTTGAATAGTGAGAATATCATGTTACGAGGCCTTTCATTCTATGAAATGATTATTGACATGTTTGTTGATTTATTTTCTATTTTAGGCCAGCCCAAAAGGCACCTTCTTACAACGGGTTGGAGTGTGTTTGTAAGTGCTAAAAGACTTGTTGCTGGAGACTCGGTCCTTTTCATCTGGTAGGCTGTTCACCCGTTCTCTGCTGTGTTGTTTTGTTTTGGTCATATAAACAATGTGATCTTTTGCAATGTTCATACTATTTTTTTTGCCTGCGTGCTTGCAGGAATGAAAAGAATCAACTACTGCTTGGCATCCGGAGAGCTAACCGACAACAAACTGTGATGCCTTCATCAGTTTTATCAAGCGATAGCATGCACTTGGGACTTCTTGCTGCTGCAGCTCATGCAGCTGCAACAAATAGTCGTTTCACCATATTTTATAATCCAAGGTATGAGTCAGTGTGGGCTGATGATACCAGGTCGTTTAGGTTTATCACTTCCTTCGAAACTTACAGCGCCTTTCATGCAGGGCTAGCCCATCTGAGTTTGTCATTCCCCTGGCCAAGTACATTAAAGCGGTCTATCATACCTGCATTTCTGTTGGCATGCGTTTTCGGATGTTGTTTGAAACAGAAGAGTCAAGTGTCCGCCGGTAAACTTTTATTTCGTTAAGGATGTTATAGACGATTACTAGATAATTCCGAATGCTTCTTCTCTCCTTTCAATAAGTCTTGGATGCCTGTAATCTCGTTGCGAAAAAATAAAATAATAAATTTATGGGTTGGGTGTTGGTACATTGAACACTGCTAGCCTCCTTTATATTATTTTTATTCTAGAAGTTGCAAGTTTTATTGGTTGGTATCTGACGATTTTACATTATCAGCTACATGGGAACAATAACTGGCATAGGTGACCTAGATCCAGCTCGGTGGCCTAATTCACATTGGCGTTCAGTCAAGGTTTGTTGTATAATTATTAATAATTATACATATACATCTATATATATGTAGATATGTATTGAATATCATAAACTGAATAATTTTTTTGGATAGATCCGGGTTAAGTTCCTTCAGAATATTTTTTTACAACTGTTGCAACTTTGCTGGAACATTCATGGAAAATGTTAACCTTAATTCAGGTGGGTTGGGATGAATCCACGGCAGGGGAGAGACAGCCAAGAGTCTCACTGTGGGAGGTTGAACCGTTAACAACATTTCCCATGTATCCATCTCCTTTCCAGCTTAGGCTTAAGCGACCATGGCCACCTGGACTACCCACTTTCAATGGTATGCTCATTTACTGCTAGATCTAGGCTAGTTAACTCCCTAGTTTATATCTTATAGAATTGAGGCAGTAAGAAAATCTTTATTCTCTCAGGTATGAGGGACGATGACCTTGGCATGAATTCTCAACTCGTGTGGCTTCAAGGAAACAATGGAGACCGTGGAATGCAATCGCTGAACTTTCCTGGCATGGGGGTCACACCATGGATGCAGCCAAGACTTGATGCATCTATGATTGGCTTGCAATCAGACATGTACCAAGCTATGGCTGCTGCCGCACTTCAAGAGATGAGGCCCGTAGACCCTTCCAGGCCCCTACCTACTTCCCTTCTGCAGTTCCAGCAGCCGCAAAGCCTCCCTATTAGTAATAGGTCTGCTGCCTTGATGCAGCCCCAGATGGTGCAAGAATCTCAATCTGAACAAGCCTTTCTCCAAGGTGTTCAAGAGAACCATCGCCAGTCACAGCCTCAGGTGCAAACTCAGTCTCACCTTCTTCAGCAGCAATTGCAGCATCCAAATTCTTTCAGTAATCAGCAGCAGCAGCAATTAGTTGATCATCAGCAGATTCCAAGTGCTGTCTCTTCCATGACTCAGTTTGCTTCCGCCCATCAATCCCGGTCGCCATCTTTGCCAGTCGTCACATCGCTATGCCAGCAACAGAGTTTTTCTGATTCTAATGGGAACCCTGCTACCAGCACTGTTTTATCTCCCTTGCATAATCTCATGGGTTCATTTCCACAGGATGATTCATCCCACCTGCTTAACCTGCCTAGAACCAATCAATTAATATCTTCTGATGGCTGGCCATCAAAGCGAGCAGCGATTGACCCTCTTCTTTCCTCTGGAGTTTCTCAATGTGTTCTGCCCCGGGTAGAACAGTTTGGACCTCCCCACACTACTACGTCTCAGAATTCTATTTCGTTGCCACCCTTTCCTGGGAGAGAGTGCTCATTAGACCAAGAAGGTGGTACTGATCCTCAAAGCCATCTTTTATTCGGTGTCAATATAGATTCCTCACCTCTTATAATGCAAAGTGGGATGTCAAATCTTAGAGGAGTCGGCAGTGATTGTGGTTCTACAACCGTGCATTTTCCTTCTAATTACATAAGCACTGCAGGTGCTGATTTTTCACTTAATCCAGCGGTTACACCTTCTAGTTGTATTGATGAATTGGGTTTCGTGCAGTCTTCAGAAAATGCAGACCATGGAGACCCACTAAACAGAAATTTTGTTAAGGTAAGTTGCAATGGCCTGTTTAAGGTTACATTATTTTGAAAAGTTAAAATTTTAACTAGACCTCAAGTGATATGATAGTGGCCTTAAACTGTTCTCGTCTTCTAAACAAAACCATAATTATTTGCAGGTTTATAAGTCAGGGTCCTTTGGGAGGTCACTTGACATTACCAAGTTCAGCAGCTACCAAGAGCTACGTAACGAGCTTGCTCGTATGTTTGTCCTTGAAGGCGAGTTGGACGACCCTGTGAGATCAGGCTGGCAGCTTGTATTTGTTGACCGGGAGAATGATGTTCTTCTCCTCGGGGATGACCCCTGGCCGTGAGTTCCCACTTCTATAATTTATATTTTTTCGTTGCAAACTTGGGCAAATACTCGTAGGCTCCTAGCTATGAATTGTAGGATAAAAAAATGGATGAGTCTACCTGAGTCTGAACTTTCGGAGACTTAAAACAAGAGTTCCTCTAGCTGTAAGTTGTGAAGAGTTAAGACTAGGCGTTGTTGAGAAAACTTGTTTAGTATTTTTGTCATTGCTTAAATATTGTTCCAAGTAAGAACGAGTTAATTTCCATGTGGACTAGGCTTCCAATTTTGTAGCGAATGACTTGCATATATTTAGGCTCGATTGAAATATTGACCGCTTGACGGTAAACTTTCCGGTGCAACTAAATTCTGTTATTGATTGTCTGACTCTAGATTCATTGTGTTTATGCTGGTACCAGGGAGTTTGTAAATAGTGTGTGGTGTATCAAAATACTCTCACCACAAGAAGTTCAGCAAATGGGAAAACGAGGCCTTGAACTTCTGAAGTCAGTCCCAAATCAGAGGCTCTCAAACAATAGTTGCGACGACTATGGAAGCCGGCAGGACTCAAGAAACTTGAGCAGCGGGATAACATCCGTGGGGTCACTCGAGTATTGAACAACTTAACCGGTTAAGATACCATTCTCTCTTATGTAATATTTGCAGCTCGTCCCAAGTCCTCCAACCCTTTTAAGAGTTGGGAGGGCGGCTTCATATACTATAGCTTTAAAGCTTAGTTTATATATAAGCTAATACTGTAATTAAACGATGCGTATCTTTTTGTTATTTCCTTCCATCCAAATACGTACAACGCGTATGTAGTAGGAGACTTAAATGTTTGTGAAAATAGCCCTAAAAGGGTATATTGCAGTAAGTTCGTGACTATTTGGCATTCTCTAAATTGTATATGAACCGTCCTGTATGCATGGTTTTCTCCAAGCAATATTGAAGGAGGGGGAACTGAACTCGTTACTTCGGCTGCAGGAGTGAATGCTCTACATACTACATGCATATCTCGTGTTTCATACATACACACGATTCACGGTTCGTATGTGCGTTCAAAAGCAGAATATCATGATTACTTTTCTTGATCTCAAAAGTCTAAACCAATGACTTTTATGTTTTATCAAAACCTTCGTTCACAACTATATGAGGTCCCATGCTCTGTCGGTATGCATGTTCTCAAAATTAAACACTTTTTATTTTATTTTTTATTCCAGTAATGTTACACTTATTATCTATTTCTAACATATTTCTAATAGATGTAGCGCCCATCAGTACATGTAGATTTCATCTCTAGAAGAGATGTAGTACAAAGAGACGGTAAAAATATTATTTTATTAAATAAATTGTCGAGCACGTATAATTATGGCGTCAAATAAAGGGTCGAACAAATGAGTTCAAATCTTCTGCACCGAAAATCCTCAGTGGCTTCTTTGTGCCCTATTTACTTCACTGACACGTGTTCTTTGGACTTAATTTATTTTTAGTTTTTAATTTTTTTGTTGTACAAATAAGTGGGAGAGTTAACATTGTTAAGTGTGATTTAAACGAAAGAACAGATTTCAACAAATGAGATAAGTCACAAAGAAGTCATACAGGGTTTTGGGTGCATTTTGGTTCAAAAGATAGTCAAAGAATATAACTTGGTTATAGTACATACATTTACTTATCAAATAGTGTAAAATAGTGTATATATTAAGTAAATGCATGTACTCTAACTAAGATTTAACTTCAAGTTTGACGGTCAAAAAAGTTTACCACTAAAGTGATTAGTGGACCTGATGATGAATAAGTAAAGGTGAAATTGATAGTAAAAGTCTGGGTTTTATGATGCATGTTGTGGGGCTATCTACACAGATGGGACTTTAAAGAGGGATGGAATGGCGACAGAGACAGGGCACCCTCCTCAACAATAATAGGACCCTGCCCTTGGAAAAGGCAGGTTGGCCATACAATTATATATCCTAGGGGCAGTGACTCAGTAACCTTTTCCATGAACTGGTATTGTAATTTGAATGATCTGTTTTTTATAAGACCCCATCTGCTCTGTCATCCACAGCAGCACCACTGAACCAAAGTCTCCATCTTTATAACCAAAGTCCCCACCTTTGTGTACACACAGACAAGATGAGCATCAAACCTTTAAGTCACTTTTATTGTGTCTTCCTGAATTGAAGCTCAGTCCAAAACCCCTGGAGAAAATAAATTATATATGATCTCAACATTTTATTTGTTAGTGTTTTTTCTTTTTCTTTTTCTTTTTTAATTTCTTCCAAATGTTGTGTCCTAGTAGATGCTTTAATCTTGATTTCGAAGGGGAAAATAATAGTGTGACGGTAGCACCGTGTGACCGTTAGCATGAGTACGATCATTAGTATAGTATGTTGGGCTAGAGGTCGTGTGTTAATGACTGTATAGATTTCACAAATTAGAGAAGGAAAAACACAATGAGAACTGATTCTTTATTTTTTAGGCTTTTGATTACAAAATTGAAAGTGAAACTCTCATTTTTTTATTCAATTTTATATGTGTTAATAAACACACGAGGACGTTAAGAATCAAAATAATTTCGATTTCTAATTTTATTAAACGCAAGAACGTAAAGAATAAGAATGATTATATCTTATATAAGTAAAGATATCAAGAGTGGCACAAATAAACATTTCTTTGCTTGCAAGGATTGTTCATGTAACATAGCAACTTAAGCAAGTGGTCATTTACAACAGTGGTAAAGATGAGTGTTATCTTAATATCACAATGTGGATTCGAGTCCCGTCGACTCCCTAATCTAACAAATTTATCGTGTGATAAAAAAAAACACATAAGCAACTTAGAAAAGTATGATTATGGAGAGAATTATTATTTAGTTTGTCCAAAAAACAAGTTCCAAAAAATGGAATGCCGAAAATTGTATGTTAAGCCATGTTTGAAGCATGCCTAGAGGTGTCTAGGTTGAGACTTTCATAAGTGCTATGAAATATTAAGTACTCAAGATATTTTAACCGTTAAATTTAATAATAAAAAATCAAATTACGAATACTCCAAGCATCAATAAAGTTTTGGTCCAGATTATGTGGCCTGGCCTAGGGCACTGTTGGTGCCATAAATAAAAGAGCCCTCCAACTCTAGGGGTGTGCACAAGCATGTGGGTTTGATTAAACAATACACAAAGGAGAAAGCTTTTTGTCATAGGTATCTTAGGGCTAGGAGCCTAGGACTTTCTAGACTGCTCTTCTTTTTGGGTTGAAATAGGTTAAAAGAATTTGATGGTAGTGGGCTTAGTTTAAGGTAAACCATCCTTCAACTTGAGGTTGTCTCGTGCAGATCCTAGTTGCGCGCATCTAAGTGCGGGCGCGAGTAGCCAGTAGAGGACTCAATAGTGTTGGTCGACCGACGACTCAATATTGTCTGTCGACCAGTCACTCACACTCCTTACCTGATGTGCACCGTTAAGAGTTTGAAAGAGAATTTCCGCCTTCGACGTAGCAGTCTGGCGACAATGACAATCATTTTTAGAAAAGGATTATGATAGTTTAGCTTAACCTCATAAGATTTTACTTTAAAATTGCTTTTTTGTTTCTCTCAACAGTTCCTATTTATTCTCTTCTTTTCCTCCAATCTCAGATAGTGGGGGGAGAGAGGTTGCAGACAATGTTGGAGCATAGATGCTCAGCACTCATATGCATCTACCGAAAAATCTACTTCATCTAACAACACACTGGTTGCTCTGTGGATATTAAGTTTGTATATCACACACAAACTCCTTCAATCATAATGTGTACTGAAAACATACGCTCCTCGGTACGAAGCTTTTCTTCTATATTTTGGTTCAGGTTTTATCACAACCAACCGCAACAAATGTAATGAGATGATGGCATTCGTCCAGTCTGGCGGATGTATTCTGCCCGAGCTGCAGTTTTCTCTGCACTTTGATTCTTTCTAGCTTCAGCCGCTGCCCGTTTCTCTTCGGATATTTGCCTTGCTAGTGCTATCTTCTTCATTATCTTGGATTGAGCTTGCGCTCTCATTTGTTCAACTTGAGCCTGAAAAGTACTCCTGAATTAGTTACGACACATAAAAGTTTCCAACCACAAAATCCTCCGTATCAAATTCATATCGTTGCTGCGAAGTACAAACACGTTTTCTTGAGAGTCAAGAAAAGCATAAATTACAATACTTCCCAATCGCCGGGTATAAAGTTAATAACTGGAGCTCACTGAACCAGTTCAATACAATTCAACAGAAATATCGGCCAAGGTTTCAGACACGAAATAGAACAGTTCTGCTGACCAGAGATGCGAAATGAAGAGAATTTTAAATACCTCTATCCTCCGCATTTCTGCTTCGAGTTTTGCCTTCTGCTGACTTTCCCATGCTTGGATTTGGATTTCATCGCGCTTGTATCTGAGAAATGTTAGCATTCTCAAGTCATGTTAGGATGGCAGAACATATGTACATGGTTTCTAGTACAAAAGCATAGCAGCACTCTATTACAAAGAAACGAAAAAAGGCGATCCAGACGAAGTTCTAAAAGAATGGGGGTTATTGGGTTGAAGAAGAAACCTTGCTGTATGTCTACATTTTTCAGCTTCCTCCCAGGCCGCTGCCCGTTTTTCAAACTCAATCCGCTCAAGTTCGGTCGCATCAGCTCTTTCAGCAGAAAGTTTCTTCTCCTGCTCCTCTTTACTTGCCCAAGCGGCAATGTTCATCTTACCAAGCTGAACACCAAGTTCTACAATCTCCCTTCTTGTCTTGAGCTTTAATTCTTCTTCTGACAATTGTTTTTTGTTGTTTTCAAATCGTTGCTGTGATTCGCCATCCGAGGTAGGTGTAGGAGCCGGTACACCTCCTCGGGGAGTTGACGGCGTTGAAGAAGTTGGGCTGCGGCGTGGGGTTGTTGCCCCTTCAGGAGTAGCAGTCCTTGAAGGCTCTTGACTCGGGATAGGTGTCATTTCTGTTCCCATATCTCTCATTGAGACTGCTCTTATGGCAGCAGTGCCTGCATAAACCGAAAGCAAATGGTAAATTTCCTCTGCCTCTGCTATACAAGTTTTGAGTCTACGAACAAGGAAGCTAAAAGTAATGCAACCACAAATCTCATGAAGCGTTCGGTTATAGGTATTGTAAATTTCCCTTTTCCCATGAAAAGAAATACAAATCCTACACAACATAACAAAGTACCACTTGAAGTTGTTAAAGCCAATGAAAGCGTACCTGCAGTGTTTTCAACAGTACTTGTAGAACACATAGCATTCCCGTCGCAAGCTTGACCTGAACTCAAGTAAGACTCCGACGGGACAAAAGAGAACTTATCGAATCCAATCTGCGATGCAGGCTGACAGAAATCGACCCGCTTTGTGTCTGCTCCTCTGCCATTTGGCTTGTAATCGTAGTTAGCAGACTCCGGAGCCACCCTCACCATGCTTGTCGCCGGCAAACGAATTGTTTGGTTTTGCAAAGTACTCTTTCTGGGAAAATTAGCTTGTACAATTTGCTTGTTCATTATCCATTTCTCGGCATCGTTCCACTTCGATGGCATAGTTCTTGAAAGCGCTCTCGAAAGGTGCTTATGTACCGACTTCTCCCCTTTATGAAACTCAAAACTGGATGAACTAGCATTACTATCATAGTCAAGGTTTTCGTCATCCATCATTCTCACGGGGTGAATTGCGCTTGAATTACCACTCTCACCCCTTGCATGGTGCTGCAATCTAACACGACCGGCATCGCCATTTTCTCGCGGCAACGACTCCTTTGGTTGACAAGAAGCTTGATCACTTTGTCCAAGGTCCAATGCCGCTGCACTCGACAAATTCACGGACACGACTTCCAAACTGGACGATGTAACTGGACAGCATAAGACTTAATCAGTAAACAGTTTAGCATTTGAGCAATGCATGAGAAATCCATTCGAGAACTAAGCTGGGATTAATCGATATGCTCGTGTTACAAATTTTTGAATCAAAAGAGGAGAGACAAACCTTCCTCATCTCCATTCATGGGGTCTAACAAGCTATTCTTCACGAATTCGGAATCGGCAAGCTTCGAGGGCGAAGTTCTTGAGGAGTTGCTGTTTGATCCATCCTTCTTTTTATGTTGGTGAGGCCCTATGAGCTTCATCCTCAATTTGCTGGGAGAAATTATACCAGTCTGAAAAGGGAAAGAAAAACGAGACAGTAAAATAATTACCCTTCAGTCCACTACTCAAAAAATGCTAAAAGCTATTATCTTTGTGAACAAAACCAACTACTTAAGCAAACCCAATGAATCAAATTACTAAAATCATTTACAACGAAGTAGCAGATAGGCATCCAAATTTGATTAAGCACATAAATATTACAGCAAAAGCCAGTTCAAGTTTTTTTTTTTTTTTTTTGAAATACAAGTTGTCAACCAAATTCATGATTTTGTTGGTGCTTTTTCTCGATTTAGAAACAACCCCTCAAAGTACAAATCGTTCACAAAAAGTTCCATAACCAAAGAGAATAAAGCTCCATTCATCTCCGAAAGAACAAATTAAGGAGAGTTAGGAAAAAAACAGACATGGGTTTTTGTTAAATTTACCTGAGCTTTGTGTATCCTCTCGTACTCCATTAGATCTCTCTCTAACTTTCTCTCTCTAAAAGAACCTTCTTTTCTCTCTACAATAACATTCTGAGGAACAACAACAAAGAAAGAAGAGACCTTTAAATGGGTAGAATCATCTCTCTCTCTCTCTCTGTGCGCGTATGACTGTTTATTTTTCTGGTGGGCAGACAGAGACAGGCGTGTTTTCAAAGTTCCCAGTTATAAACTCGCAAGATAGGATGATTTTCGTCTAGTTCAGCTCCTCTGCAGCACAAGGCCGTGCTATACTTCTGTCTGATCCTGACACGTCATTACTTGGACCCACATTCACAGGGACAATATGACGTGGCACAAATCTGGAGACCAGCCTCTTAAATTGTGGCTGGCGGGCTTTCCAACCAGAGGCAACGAGGAATTGCCGATTTTTAAGAGACCCAATTATTATTATTTTCTCTTTTATATTATATATATATTGGAATGTTCGAAACTCTCTTGAAACTGGAACCTTTTGTGAATTTCTTTCTAATTCATGTTTTGACACAATATTTTATAAAATTAACATAAAAGTAGCGTTAAATTGTGCTGTATCAAAGAATTCAAAAAAGAGTTTTACTTCGAGAAAGTTTCGTTTGGTTATTTCCCTTGTCTTTTAGAATGAGGACAAAGTAAATTATGTAAATGGAACAAATGATGGGGTTTTGAACAGTGGCAATGATGAAAAGTGGAATTTCAGTTTGCTCTGCATAGAAACTGAACAATACATGTGGGTCAAAAATCAATCAATCACAGTAATTTACTATAAAAGGAATTTTACCCTTCTGCTTTAAGAAAATCACAGTGAAAAATAATAACTACTGGAAAATCTAACCTAATCATCTAATTTGTGGCCCCTAATCTTTGATTATCTTCAATCAAACTTATCCTGGTGGATGATCACCTTCATATTTAGACTAATTGTCTGATTCAACATCTTCATGGCCCCCCACCACACTTTGAAAAGTTTCTTTTAGTCGCAATTCCACTCTGAAGTTTGAACAAATATTGGATTTGGCAAGATCATTTTTCCAAACTTTTACTTTTCGTTTCATCTCAAATTCAACCGTGTAGTTGGAAGTATGAATCTGGATTTTTTTTATGACGATCCTGGAGATCCGTAAATTATAATCATTCATCGTACATTATACGGTTAGAAATTATTTTAAATATTTTTATTTAAAATTAAATACAAATAGTACATGACAAAAATTTACCGTACGATTTACGATGAATGGATACGATTTACAAATTCCTAAAATCTTGACAAAAAAAATCCAGAGAGAATCTTGTTGGAGGGCATAATCCTTTTTATCTAATTTTTATCATGTAGCTTGATCATAAATTGAACGAATAATCGAACAATTTCTGCATAATAAAACAAGAATAAGAAAAATGAGTGAACCATATAATGTATGATTGATGATATTCGTGAGAATAATCTCCGATTTATTTAGCACTCTTCTTAACTAATTATTGTAATTAAGAGTTTGGACAAAATATATTAATAATCACAATACATATTTGGGTTTATATTTGAACCTTGATGGTGACTGCATGATGTCTACATCCGTACAATTCATAATTGGATGGCCAGTCTTACCTTCTACTTCTACCTTCCGCAGATTATGTGTGTATTTAGCAAAAGATTTTCTGCACAAATGTAAGACTTTCTGCCACTGTTTTTTCAAACTTATATCCTAAATTATTATTCGTCCTCTTTTTAAAATATTTTTAGTATTTCATAAGATTTTTCTCCTTATTTTATAGGATTTTTGAAGAAAAACAAAGAGAGAATTTGTCTGGAATTAACCTACTTCCCATTTTAGAGGCATAATAGAGTGGAAATAGTGGATATTAATATAAAAGAAAAATTAGTATTCGGTCCTTATCCTTAATTATTAATGTTCATTGACTGAAATCTTATTAGTTTTCAGATTTTGATTCAAATTTCTAATATTAATGTAATAATGAATTTACATGTCAGTTACATAATTTTTTTAAAAAAAAATTAATAATTGATTTAGAATTTTAATATTCACACTTTATTAAACTCATAACTAATTTTCATTTCAAAACATTTCCAAAATAAATAAATAAATTAGAATAAGTTTGTACCCGTTAGCTTTTTTTTTTAATGTTTTCAAATTTTTAATTTTATATGTACCCATTCATGTATTTTTTTTAAAAATTTAATCTTAAAATGTACTAATTCTTAAATATACCAATTTGTTATATGTAAAATGTACCATTTTAGTTTATATAAAATCTATTCAATTTTTTTCTAATCCATTTTTAAATTTATATGGGTACTTTTTTTTTTATATTTAAGAACGTATCCATGTCAAGTTTAATCGAAGAAATTTACTAATGTTATTAAGCCTAATATCTTTTTTTATTTATTTATTATGATTTTGAAGAATGTTGTTACTGTAGACAGTGAAAATTCGATAAATAAAATATTGACCGATGGTCAAAATTTTAACACTCGTGTATTACATAAATTGTACACATATTGTATGATTCGACGAAAACTCGAAAAGAGTTAGAAAAGCTGTCAAACAAGACACGTGTCAACACCTGGCAGAGACGACTTATTTCATCTGATTATTTAAATCCAAAAATCAAGTTTTGGAATTCTATAAATAGAAGCCAAATTCATTCATTTCAATTCACCAATTCACAAATACATTTCTCTACTCCCAAATTGGAAGAGAATTCTCTGGAAGTTCGTTCTTCGTTCTTCGTTCTTCGTTCATCGTTCATCGTTCTTCGAGATCAAGCCCCGACGGCCCTTGAAGCAACATTCATCCACCTTTGAGATCAAGCCCAACGGCCCTTGAAGGAACTTCGCCAAAACCTTTGAAGAATCAACAAGCACCTTGGTCACGTGCCGATTCTTAATCCAAGATCAAGCCCCGACGGCCCCTTGGATCAACACAACTGTTCTTCAAAATCAAAAGCCCTTTGAAGATCCATTCATCGTTCATCCATTCATCCACTTTCAAGATCAAGCCGCGACGGCCCTTGAAGCAACATTCATCCACCTTCCAAGATCAAGCCCCGACGGCCCTTGGATCCACACATCCACTCTTCAAGAATCAAGCCCAAAAGCCCCTTGAAGTTCATCCATCGTTCATCGTTCATCGTTCATCGTTCATCGTTCATCGTTCATCGTTCTTCGTTCGTCATTCATCCATCTTCCAGAATCAAGCCCTAACGGCCTCTGGATCAACAAATCATCCAACTTCAGAATCAAGCCCCAACAGCCCCTGAAGATCCATCCGTCATTCAACGTTCATCATTCATCAAGAATCAAGCCCAACAGGCACCTGAAGAAGCGTTCATCCGCCAAACTTCAAGATCAAGCCCAACGGCCCGTGAAGAACAGTTTATCCAAAGAATCAAGCCCCAACGGCCCCTTCGGATCAACAGCCCATCAAATCCACAAATCAATATCTCACGGAGATCGAATCAGAGGACTAAATCAAATAGAGATTGTAACCCCAAACAAAATCATCAATACAAATATTATTTTGTACACGTGTCGTGTTCTTGTTCCTTCAGGAAATTTCCGTGTTTACAAATTTGGCACGCCCAGTGGGACATTCTCTACCTCTCATCTCTTTCTCCGTTCAAGAAATCTAAAGCACACTTCAAGCGCAATGGCTTCAGACAAGGGCGCCACCTCCATCGAAGAACAACTGATTCAGATGAAGGAGATGTTTGCAATGATGACGAAGACCCTCGAAGAAAAAGACTTGAAGATTGCTATGCTCGTGAGCAAATTGGGGGCAAGGCATGGTGAAGGATCCGGCTCCAGCCCTAAGAAAGGTGGTGACGAAGAAGAAGAGCCTCCATTGGAGAAAGTGGAAGAAAACCTAAAGCCAGACCAAGCAGCGCCGCTCATGGGATCTCTCTCAATCAAGCAGTTGCAAGAGATGATCGCCAACACAGTCAAGGCACAGTACCAAGGGAGCTCAAATACCTCCGAGTTGTACTCCAAGCCTTACTCTAAAAAGATTGATGCCCTGAAGATGCCAAGGGGATATCAACCACCCAAATTCATGCAGTTCGATGGAAGGGGGAACCCGAAACAGCACATCGCCCACTTCGTTGAAACTTGCAACAATGCGGGCACTGAAGGGGACTACCTTGCCAAACAGTTCGTGCGCTCGCTGAAAAGTAACGCCTTTGATTGGTACACCGATCTTGAGCCCGAATCCATCAACAGTTGGGAGCAACTGGAGCGAGAATTCCTCAACCGCTTCTACAGCACCCGCCGCACAGTCAGCATGCTGGAGCTGACAAGCACGAAGCAGTGGAAGGATGAGCCAGTTGTTGACTACATCAACCGATGGCGCACCCTTAGCCTTGACTGCAAAGATAGACTCTTGGAGCGCTCCTCGATCGAGATGTGCATCCAAGGCATGCAATGGGGGTTGCACTACATCCTTCAAGGCATTAAACCGCGGACCTTCGAAGAGCTAGCAACCCGCGCCCATGACATGGAGTTAAGCATCGCCAACCATGGAAGAAGGGAGCCAACCACCAACTTCAAAGATAAAGTATTTGCTCCGAAGGTGGACGAGACTGGGAAGAAGCCCACTAAGGAAGCTTTTACCGTTAACACCGCCCATGTCAAAGTCTCATCGTCGCCCGTCAAAATCCCGTCCAAGTATAAAACAAGGGAGATAAAGAAAGGAGAGCCTTCTAGCACCCAAGACAAGTACAAAAGCACCTTGAGGGAACTAGAGCAGAAGATATATCCTTTTCCGGACTCCGACGTGGCCGCAATGCTGGATGACCTATTGGAGAAGAAGGTGATCGATTTACCCGAATGCCGATGGCCGAAAGAAATAAATCGCACCGACAACCCAAGGTACTGCATGTACCACCGCTTCATCAGTCATCCGACGGGAAAATGCTTCGTGCTAAAAGATCTCATCGTAAGGCTAGCCCAGCAAGGGATCATCGAGCTGGATCTCGACGAGGTGGTAAAGACGAATTATACCACCATCACTTCCGGCACATTCAATTCGAAGTCTTCATCGCCGCCGCTGGGGGCATGCTCCAAATCAAGTAAAGCTGAAGGATGGATTCATGTTGCTCCAAAGAAATGGCACATGAAGCCTACACCTCCACCACAAGTCCACCAACCGAAAAGGGGGCAAAGCAGCTTTTGCCAATCTCCAAAGCAACGGGAAATTGTTGAAGATGATGGAAATTCAACACAAAGATCACCCATCCCCATCACGATGCGTGATTTCCTCCCGGAAGATTTCTTCAAACACCCGGTCAAAGCTCCTTGCTACAAAGATTGCAAGGAACGCTTCTTCAAAATGGCTTGACAAATTCATGTGCTGCTCCTTGTCTGCAAGAGCTGAAACTGCAAGACACCATGCTCCTTGTCTGCAAGAGCTAAAACTGCAAGACACCACGCTCCTTGTTCGCATGAGCCTAAACTGCACGAACGAAGGCTCCTCGCCGGCACGAGCCCAAACTGCATGGCACAACGCTCCTAGTTTGCACGAGCATAAAAGGCAACACAAGGCTCCTAGTCTGCACGAGCATAAAAGGCGACAACAAGACGCTCCTTGCATGCACGAGTTGAAACTGCAAACGGCACCAAAAAAAAAAAAAATATGCATGTATTTGAACTACGTTTTGACTTGATCTCTTTCTTTGGAAGGGTACGTAGGCAGCTTGGATATTCAATTTCGAGTTCAGTCACATCAAAATAAAAGTAATGTTTTATTAGAAAAAAAAATGAAATACATACGTTTATGTATTTACAAAAAAAAAAAAAAAGAAGAAATATATATGTATGTGTGTCTCATGCCCAAAACCAGACACTCCACTAAGGCCCGGCTCTCAAAGCCCAATCTACCTTCCGCACCACTTTGTCTTTCGATTCTCTATTTTGGGCTTGCAATGCTGAGATCAGTTTACTAACTGTGCATGGATTCATCGTCGCTGCCAAATGCTTCAATGACGAACAGCGAAGATCCGCAATCCCAATCGACGAAGAAAACCATAGAGTTTTCCTAATCTGCCGGAGTGCCATTGTTGCCACCTGAGAGTTGACATTGCCAACACCAGCGCCAAAAGCATGCTTCACAGCGAGTGGCGCGTGGTCCTCCTCTGCAAGAAATGCCTCTCGCGGGTCGAGTCATCGGAGCTCTACTCCTACTGCTTCGTCGCCACTTCGCCGTCGCAAAAGGACCCCCTCACTCGCCCACCACCAGAAACCTCATAGCCATGAAGCTCCTGCTGTTCATCAACAGCGACCCATTCCAGCCAGAAAGCCTCATCAACATGAACCAGCTGCCACCGACCAGCGACTGCGAAGAAGAAACGGGGGTGTCCTTCCCCAACAGTACCATGTCGACCGTGAGTGGCAAGCAGAGCAGAACAGGCAATTGCAAAAAAAAGGTTCAGGAGCTGAGAGCACTGAAACTTTCCTCGCAGTTCTACATGCATGTGATCCCACCGTCAACTCTCCTGACAAGGCCGGCCTCAGCTGCGACCTCTGCAAAATCATCATTCGGTTTGACGCGGATCAGGTGGCTGTGCTCATCATCTCATCCTTGTTGTTGGAGTAGACCAAGTTCCTCGTCATCCTTCCTCCATCTTCCTTTGCTTCTGCAAGAGAGAGAGTAGCGGTGGTTGTGGACTGATGGAGTGGCTGAGGTAGTGGTGGCATGCGGTGGAGCTGCCTCTTTGGAAATGGTCACCCTCGAGAAGAAATAGACAAAGCAGCACTCGTACTCCAGCTTCCCTCCATCTTCTGCCCAATGCCCTTCCCTTCTCCGCCCCGCTCGCCAGAAAGCCCACCTCCTGGAATGGCATGTACGAATATGGAACCAACCACAACTGCAACTCCTAAGTGCCGCTGCTCCTGCAGTCGAGAAGAATGAGGAAGAAGGCAGCGAGTATGAACGAAGTGAGGGAGTTGTAGGACCGCAGCTGCTTCATCATCTCCTCTGCATGGCACAGCACCTCTCGAAGCTACCCCTCCGACGTCCGCTTCATCCTCGCTGGTGCAACTGACCACCGTTGCTCCGTGCCTTGCTTCCAGCTGCTCTTCCTCCTGTAACAGCTCGACCTCGTCCTTGTCTGTCCACAGCCTCTGGAAGAGTCTCCGAGAATCAGCAAGTCACCATCTCCTTCGTAGACCTTCTTCCTCCACAGCAACCATCTCCACCACGGCTGCACTCCACCAACTTCATCATCTCCACCATGCTATCTCCACGATATTCAGGCTCCTCCGTCTTCAGCTCCTCTGCAAGCTCCTCTCCTCCATGGACCTTCTTCCTCCACAGCAACCATCTCCTTCTCCACCACACAGGCTGTGCGACCACCAGGCTCTGCATCCACCATCTCCGCCACGAAGGACTTCAACGACCGTCGTCAAACGACTAGCCAGTCGTCAAGACTCAACGTTCTGCTCTGCCTCAAGCACGTCGTCTCTGTCCTTCCCTGCAAATTTCTCAGCCAAGCATCCTAATTTATACAGAAATAATAATAATAAAGAAAGAAGGATGGTGGAATGGTGGTGCATCACCACCACGTGAGGAAAATGATGGAGGTGCATGCATGGGCACCATGTGCAGAAAGAAAGCAAAAAATTATTGATGGTGGGTGAGAGCGGCACCGAAAGCAGAATGGAAAGAAAGAAGAAATGATTAAAGAAAGTCATGGTGGACACGGAGAAAGAATAAAAAAAAAAAAAAATTTTTTAGTAGTGGCTGACAATAAAAAAATATATGCATATGTATGCATAGAAAAAAGATAGGGAAGTTATGGTACCTGCCACCGAAAGAAGAAAAGAAAAAATATATATATATATATATATATAAAAAAAAAGGAGAGAAAAGCGATAAAAACCATTTTTATTTATTTCTCTGGAAAATTACACAAATCGGCACTCTACATGCCACAAAAAAAAAAAAGTCAAATCAAAATTACAAGCAGGAAATATTCAAGGGCGATCAGGTGGTGCCTCAGAAGTCGACGGAACTCCGGGAAGACGAAGAGCCAGAGTTGGAATCTCCGGAGCCGGAACGCTTGGTGCAACTCCGGAGGATGAAGGCAACATAAACCTCGGGAGTAACGCCATGAACCTTTCATGGTCACTCTGGATCCGACCGTCCGACTCCTGCAGCTGGTCCAGCTTCCTCTTCATGCTGGTTGAGTAACTAGTTGCAAGCAGGTGCAACTCCTTGTTCTCATGCCTGAGACTTCTGACTTCTTGCCGGAGACTAGCCACCTCAGCCATCAGCGACTCCACCTGACGAGACCGGGCAAGAAGGCGCTGGCCCATGTTTGAAACTGAGCCTGCACTTTGGACGCTGAGGGCTAGAGATTCCTGAACAGCCAGCTCGTCTGACCGCCTGGAAAGCATCCTATTGTCCCTTGGAGTGAGGAGATTTCGAGCAACCACCGTAGCGGTTATTTCATTCCTCATCATTGTGTCCCCAATGGTAAGAGGACCATTGGGAGATATGAAGGACGGACGCCAAATATTGTCTGGAGAAGACAAGTCATCATCTTCTCCGACGTTCAAGTTAAGGCGACGGTCGGAAGGGCAAGACATTTTAGAGGGGGTCGAGGAAGAAAAGAATTCAGAAAGATTAAGATTGCTGCAGAAGGAAGTGTTTGAGGAAAGGAGTTCAAGTGTGAGGTGAAACAAAATTCATGCCTCTATAAAAAGAAGCAAATCAAAGAGCGCCCGCTCCTCAGAGATCGAAGAAAACGTTCTCACGCAAATCGGAAAAGCTGGACGCTTCTTTCTCAAAGGCCGGATTTCTGTCTCAAAAGAGCTGTTCCTCTATCAAAAGCTGGGCTTGACACAGAAATCACGTGGCATCAGCTTTTCCAGTTTGTCATCACTCGTCACATGCGTTGCATGCAGCTTGGAGCGTTGCGAAAACCATGAGCCGAACCCGGATTTGAACCCCGGTTTTCAAAAAGATCATCATTCAAGACGTGTCGTCACTCGTCGCATGCGCAGTCAGCTTCGCGGAAATTACGGACGCTTTGTCAGAAAGCGCGTAACGGGCACTGTTCATCCATCACCGGCTGCCGACAAATAGTGCGGGAATAGTTCCGGTTGAGGAAGAAAAAAATTTCTATAAGTCTCGACCTTCGCCTTCCACATCAAAGGCACACCTTCACACCCTCTCAACCTCCCAACCTCTCAACCTCTCTTCATCTCTGAGAATGTATTCTCAAAGAAACCTTTCGAGTCACTCAGTGTTCTTCATCCCTTGGAACACCCTAGAAAACAAATCATCCAAAGCAAAAATATTTCATATTAAAAAGGTTAAAAGCAAAAGTATCTCATATTACGCTTTCTCCTCACCTTCATCTGAAGAACATGGAGAAAGTGAGATCCTGATTGCTTACCTAGTCTTGCTCTCGAGTACTCATCTCAGACCCCTCCCAGCCCACTTCAAAAATAAACCTGTGTTGAGGTGCTTCTTCAAAAGCAAAAGTACCTCACAGACGAAGCAGGAGGAGTCTGAGTTTCATCCAGGTGAAGGCAGAGTCTGAGATGATCCAAGAGTTCAAGAAGATGCACGTCTGCATGGAAACCGGAGTACTTGAAGCATGTGGAGACAACGTGCTGATTCATCCTCAACTAAGCTGAGGATCACTTGCAAGTAAAAAGGCTCCCAAACCCAGTTCAAAAATCAACTTGTACTTCTTCAAAAGCCAAAGTATCTCATATCAGCAGGGTCGAAGGCAAAGATATCTCATGGCATGCTTTTCCTTTACCCTTGCTCTTGCCTACGGGACAAAGAGAAAGAGAGCGATCAGCCGCCACTTGGAGTCAAGCTTCCGATCTAGGACTGATTGTCTGGAACCCTTCCCTGATTGCTTACCTAGCATTGCTCACGAGCAGTCATCTTCAACTAATGTTGGAAGCTGGAAAAAATGATGAGTCGCTGAGAAGTGATGTTCTGATGCTTTCATGGGAATTTTTGCAGCATAGCTAATCTCCACATTGAATGTTTTGGAGCGGCATCTCCAATTGCTTTCATGGGAATTTTTGCATTAGAGAAAAATACTGCAAAAGAAGATGCCAGACTTGCATGAAGATCCGATTACTTGAAACATGTGGAGACAACGTGCTGAATCAACCTTCAAGATCAAGCCGCAACGGCCCTTGGAGAAATCAAGACCCGATTCAAGATCAAGTGTCCAACACCCTTGAATCAACCTTCAAGATCAAGCCTCAACGGCCCTTGGAGAAATCAAGACCCGATTCAAGATTAAGTGTCCAACACCCTTGAATCAACCTTCAAGATCAAGCCTCAACGGCCCTTGGAGAAATCAAGACCCGATTCAAGATCAAGTGTCCAAACACCCTTGAATCAACCTTCAAGATCAAGCCTCAACGGCCCTTGGAGAAATCAAAAGCCCGATTCAAGATCAGGTGTTCATCACCCTTGAATCAAAACCAGTTCAAGATGAAAGCTGTGGAAAAATCACAAAACCCGATCCAGGATCAAGCCTCGACGGCCCTTGGATCAAACGTCTACATTAAGGGACTTCAAAAACACGTCTTCTACACGTGACAAGCACATGTATACGACACGCTTTGAAGTGGGGGCATTTGTAGACAGTGAAAATTCGATAAATAAAATATTGACCGATGGTCAAAATTTTAACACTCGTGTATTACATAAATTGTACACATATTGTATGATTCGACGAAAACTCGAAAAGAGTTAGAAAAGCTGTCAAACAAGACACGTGTCAACACCTGGCAGAGACGACTTATTTCATCTGATTATTTAAATCCAAAAATCAAGTTTTGGAATTCTATAAATAGAAGCCAAATTCATTCATTTCAATTCACCAATTCACAAATACATTTCTCTACTCCCAAATTGGAAGAGAATTCTCTGGAAGTTCGTTCTTCGTTCTTCGTTCTTCGTTCATCGTTCATCGTTCTTCGAGATCAAGCCCCGACGGCCCTTGAAGCAACATTCATCCACCTTTGAGATCAAGCCCAACGGCCCTTGAAGGAACTTCGCCAAAACCTTTGAAGAATCAACAAGCACCTTGGTCACGTGCCGATTCTTAATCCAAGATCAAGCCCCGACGGCCCCTTGGATCAACACAACTGTTCTTCAAAATCAAAAGCCCTTTGAAGATCCATTCATCGTTCATCCATTCATCCACTTTCAAGATCAAGCCGCGACGGCCCTTGAAGCAACATTCATCCACCTTCCAAGATCAAGCCCCGACGGCCCTTGGATCCACACATCCACTCTTCAAGAATCAAGCCCAAAAGCCCCTTGAAGTTCATCCATCGTTCATCGTTCATCGTTCATCGTTCATCGTTCATCGTTCTTCGTTCGTCATTCATCCATCTTCCAGAATCAAGCCCTAACGGCCTCTGGATCAACAAATCATCCAACTTCAGAATCAAGCCCCAACAGCCCCTGAAGATCCATCCGTCATTCAACGTTCATCATTCATCAAGAATCAAGCCCAACAGGCACCTGAAGAAGCGTTCATCCGCCAAACTTCAAGATCAAGCCCAACGGCCCGTGAAGAACAGTTTATCCAAAGAATCAAGCCCCAACGGCCCCTTCGGATCAACAGCCCATCAAATCCACAAATCAATATCTCACGGAGATCGAATCAGAGGACTAAATCAAATAGAGATTGTAACCCCAAACAAAATCATCAATACAAATATTATTTTGTACACGTGTCGTGTTCTTGTTCCTTCAGGAAATTTCCGTGTTTACAGTTACATCCCAGCCCAGGCTCGACCAATTTCCGGACTCGACTCCACCATAGCACAATATTGTCCGCTTTAGGCCCTTAACACACCCACATGGTTTTGTTTACGGGAACTCACACGAGAACTTCCTAGTAGGTCACCCATCCTGGGATTGCTTTCGTGCAAACTCGCTTAACTTCAAAGTTCCGATGGAACCCGAAACCAGTGAGCTCCCAAAAGGCCTCGGCTAATTGGAGGTGGGAATGTACATATAAGGCTTGCATGATCCTCACCCCTGGGCGATGTGAGATCTTACAAATGTACCCATGTTTTGGTACAATAATTGTTTTAGTTAATTTTGATGGATGTACCCATGTTTATACACACACACACACTAGTATATTTATATTTTAATATTTTTAATCCCACAAATTATGGTTTTTTATTTAAAATCTAATTACAATAAACAACTATAATTTTTAATTTTAAAAATATAATAACATACATAGAAATAAATTATTACATTAATTTCAGAGATTTCGATCAAAAATTAAAAACTAAAAGGGTTTCAATTAAAGAATATTTATAACTAGGGACCGCATCCAAATTCTCCCTAAAATAAATGTGCTTTTTGAGAAAGGATCGTGTTGGTCGGGTTAAATTTTTAATGTTAAGATAGATTATGGCCCCCAGCCTATAACCTATTTTTCATCTTTTATTCCCCCCCAAAATCCAACCCAACCCAAGCTTAAAATTGGACCTAAAACCTATAACCTAAAACAAAGCCACATTTAGCCCAGGATTAGTGGGGCTGTGACACACCCCGACCCGAAAGTGGGATGTGCTGGCCGTCATATAAGCGTGATGTAACCATGTGCGCAGTGCGGAAACGAGATTGATTAGAAAGATACGAACCAACTAAAACCAAACCACTAGCAATCGAATAAAAAATAGTGTGCTAGTGCGAGAGTTTATAGTGCTTATACAAGACCAGAGCATAAATGGTCTATGTGCAGTCAAGCAGAAAGTACTAAATGGAAACAACACCCGCAGGTGATCCTACATAAGTGAATTCTGTCAAAACGTCTGGGAGATCCTCGTATGCCACCAACGAACACTACTTAATACCTGGAGGGGCGAAAAACAAAGTTGAGTGGGTCAGTAAAACAAATCTTTTTCAAAACTATTCTTTTCTCAAATCATTGTAACCCCTCTCCGTAAAACCTGTATAATTTCCCAGAAATAAAATATACTCATATACATATATGTCTCAAAACCATGCTGGAAATATCTGTAGGTATGCCATGCAAAAGTATCACAACTAATATCTCAACTGTATGCTCATATCGTAAATATGTGATGTGAATAGTATCTGATAATCATCTCAGCCCTCGGCTGCATATATGTATATATAACTCATAACATCTCAATCTCATCATATATATACTCTGCACATACATCAATATCCTCATGAGGTCACTATCATATCACTGTATCAATATAAGAATGCTCTAGTGCTACAATCACGTGAAGACTGTGAGAATGATTCGCGGGTCACCTACGAGTCGAACCCACCTATAGTGGTCTATACGACAGGACTGTGCACCTACTTGGATCGAAGGTGAGCATGCAGTGTGGGAGGTGAACGACACGTGAAAGACTGTGCCCCTAACTCTGGGCGTGAGCACTAACAATATGTGAAGGTGTATGAGCTCAAATCACATCATTTCATTCATTCGTATCACATCACATCATTTCATTCTCATCATAACTAGTATAGAACCTTACCTGATACTTACCTGTGCGTCCGCAGCACCATCACAATTATATGCAAGTACTAATGCATAATTAAAATAAATAGATACTTGCATGGCATCTCAAATCATTTCATCATTCAAATTCATTTTTTGGGAAAATAGCAATATATATAGGTATGTACGGAAAACAAACTGCCCATTCACTGATAAATAGCCGGATCGTAGCCCCCACGTCTAGCCTGGCTACGCTCGTCCTCGAGATAGGCCTCGCCTATATGAGAAGTAACTGTATAAACGTTATTTAACGTACATAGACGGAACTTTAGAAATAACTTCTCATACGTAGCTCAATTTTGGTATTTGAACATACCAACGTGATCTACTCGACATCACGAACACCCAGAAATTTTCAAAATAATTTTCCCGGCATCCACGCGCCGGCGACGGCACGGACCTACGCGCCCCCACGAGTGGCCACGTGACATGCACACTGACGACGTCAGTTAACGCTGTCAGGTATATACTGAGAATATTCCGTCATCTTTTAACGGCGTCAGCTAACGCCGTTAGCATATTCCGTCAAAACTGACGGAATATACCGTCATTTTCTCCGGTCAAACGCCGGTCGCCGGCGACCTTGCCGGTTTCTGGAAAAAGTTCTAAACGTCCTATCTAACTCATTTTTCAACCATTTTCGTGATTTTTGTCTCAAATTGAAGCTAATAACATGTGGAATCAGGCTATACTAATTTACAGCTCTAAAAGTTATGAAATCTTACCGGGAAATTTCCACAAAATCCGGCCAAGCTTCCAATCCACAATCCCGACGTCCAACTCCTTCAAACAAAGCACTCCGAGCTTCCTTGGGACCTCACTAAGCTTCCTATAAGCTTAGAATTCCCTAACAATCACGTATATGAAAATGCATGAACAGTGGTATTCTCGGGAGTAAGTGGTTCGACGTGAAAACGATGGGAAACTTACCTGAAACTGGTATGGATGAACTTGTATCGACGAGATGAAGATGATGGTGTAATTATTTCCTTCGATCTGTTGAAGGGTTCTTTGGGCATGTCCTTGCATGAGGAGAAGAGAGAGAGTGAGAGTGAAGATAGTGAAGAGAGAGAAAGTGTCTGAGAGAGGAGAGAGAAACTGGTATGGGTGTTTGTGTGTGGTCCTAAAGTCACCAATCAAAACTAAGAAAAATATAAGTTTTAATTGGGTCACCAATCCCAAATAATTAAACTAAATACTTATCACACACACATTATTCAACGTCCGAGGGTACTTCCGTCTTTTCATATTTCCAAATATATAATCTCAGGACGGGCTGTCACAGGCTGCCCCACCATATATGTAAATTTTATTTAGTTTTATATTTATAAATTCATTGAATACAATAATTAAGATCTAATTTGATGAAATTCAACGTTAAAAAAAATTTAACGATCCAAATTTAAATCTAACGGCTAAAGTAATTTAACGAGTTTCACGGTGTCGGTTAATGATTTTTCAGTATTTGTTAGAATCTAAATATGTTTAGATTAAAATGTTTATAAAATTAAATTATGATATTCTACATAATTTTTTCTTTTAAAAAGGTTACTTTAAGAAAAAAATTAGTCTAAATTCATTCTTTAATAATCTGAGGCTAAAATTATAGGTTAGAATGGTTGGAGCAGAAATGCTGTTTCTGGGTTAAAACCTAAATTTTATGGGCTAAAAAGTTTAGGTTTTAAGTTAAGGGTTGGAGATGGTCTAAGAGAGAATGAGAAGATAATCAAACTTCTAATAGAAATAAACACGTTAATCAACACTTAAATATTTAATTATCAACAATCACATTTTTAATCTGCACAGTTTTATTAAATTTCTCCTAAAATGTATAATATTATTACTTTCGTTATCACATTAAAGTGCCATCACAATTACCTAATAATAATAAAATTAGGGTAAGGGGTGAGGTCAGCAGTCAAAGATACTTTTGGTAAACACATGCACCAAAGCAAAGCAAGACTCATTATTATAATTTTGGATGATGAACGATGAACAGCGTCAGTCACATCAGATGGGTCATTGCATTGGGGTTGCCTGTAGGGTTCAGAATTCTATAAGCCTATCACAAACCCTATTCTTTTTTGGTGGTTTTCTATGTACCTAATCCCACGACAGACGGTTTGTTTTCATCTCTCTATAACACATTTGGACTTCTTTAATTTAATTTTGAATCAAGAGCAAGAGAGAACTACTTCTACTTCTAGAGAGAATTTTCAATGTAACTGTCATACATGATGGTACACTATGTGTCTCTATATAAATTATAGGATATGTTTACTAAAAGGTTCATAACTTAAAAATTAAAATTTTTCACTACTTACATAAAAACACGTGGTGTACTATTCATATTCTTGTCACAACTAAAAATTTATTCTACTTCTGTTTCGTAAGCGTAACCTTTAAATCAATAACTCAATAATGCATTGTTATTTGGAAATGTTGTAGTATTGTGTTCTTGATATATAAGGATAATACTAATGAAACCAAATTTTTAAATCAAAATTTTAAATTAAATGATGTGCCACCAATAAGAAATAAGCACGTTAATCGACACTTAATTAATAATTCAATCATCTACAACCACATCATTTGATTTGCAAATTTGATTTAAAAAATCTGGTCTCCGTAACATTACTCTCCATATAATATGTCATTCAAGAGAATGAGGATCCTCTCCGGATCCTCTTTGTGAGAATCTCTAGAATCCTCTAATCGTGTATGTTCATTGTACATCGTGAAATCAGAACTCCTTTAAATTTTTTTTATTTAAATTTGAACACAAATAGTACCTGACGAAAATTGACCGTACGATATACAAAGAACGGACACAATTAAAGGATTTCTGAGATCCTTACAAAGAAGATCCAGAGAGAATCCTCATTCCATTCAAGAGGTCTAAATCCTTCCCCACTAAAGTATCTCTTAATATTTCGTTTAATGATATTAGCTTTCATTTTTTGAAAGAGATCTTGAGACTTTTAGCACTAATTAAGAGTATTTATCCTTACATATTGATGTCGTATGTTGGATTCTTTATTTTTTTAACTTATGGCTTTGAATCCCATCACTTAGCTCCTTCTCTCCCGTGCTCTAAAAAATGCTTACACGATATTTCATATATTTATTTCAATCTCTCTTATAATATGACAAAAATATAACGAGCGAAAAAAAGAGAGTACGAAACATGTTGCATGAAATTGTACTCCCTTAACACTTCTTACTTAACAAAAAAAAAAAAATTAGTGCTCAAAGTCCTATGAGGCAAAGTAAGGGGGCCTTCCCTTTATTTTATATTCATGGGGTCCTACACCTACGATTGTAACTCATCAAGAAAATAATTTGAAGCAAGAAACATTCTCCACACAGAGTTTGTAATTGGCATTACTCTTTACAATTTGCTCGATCCGTGGATTGTGACTTATAACCCTACTCACATGTTGTGTTTTCCTTGTCAACTGGTCCAATGCAAGCATCCATGGAATATGAACGCTTAGCACTTACAATATGTTTAAAAGATTAGACTAGAAGTGTTTCTTAATTAGTAGCCTACTTCTCTGACCACATTCCCCACATGCCAAGTCAACAGAAAATGAGTCGGCTCCCGCCGTTTTTCTCTTCTTTCTTCTGCTCATATGACATGCCCCAAATCCTGATATCCCCAATTATTAGAATAAGCACGTGTTGGCCAACATCCGAGGGTGAGGAAGCCATTTTAAACATGTATGCGAATTAAAATATATAATTAGGAATGAATATACTAATGCAGAACTGTGTTTAGAGCGTATAACTAATCAAGAATAATGTGAAAGAATTACTATAGAAAGGTATGAACTGAGAAATGGGACCTACACAAAGGAGGCTCAAAGATGCCTAAGTGGAAATGCCTTGACGTCGAGATCGTGTGCCTCGACTCTAACTTCTGAGGGGGCGCAAAACCGAAAAGGTGAGTGGATCTAAGTTTATAATAATAATAATACTAATATAAGAAAACCGTTTTATTTCTGAACATACTAACCCTTTGTTTTGAAAATATATATAACACTACATAATAGGTTTTTCTGAAAACCCTAGCATGCCATGAAATCATTCGTAAAACAAGTATGAGTAAAACCATGCTCAATAACAGTGCAATCATGGGCTGAAGGCAAATCCATAAATCTCTTAAATACTGTACTCTCTAGGTGTGTCATAGTCACCCAAAGGCAGTACCTGTCCATCATCAAAGGTGAAGCTGTACGACACTGGGTTACACAAGTGAAGAAACACGGTAGGCCCCATCACCTGAAGGTGAAGCTGTACAACTCTGGGTCACGTCGGAGAAGAAAATATATACATCACACACCGACACTAGCCATGGGTAGTAAAGCTGTCCGACACTGCTTTCGGCAGTGAAGCTGAGGGTATATCATAATATCTCATCTCACTCCTCATCAACTATGTCCTATGGCCATAAGCGTCATAATGCTCGTGTTGTGTGGATGTGTTGTATGATAGCTCACTAGATAGCATCGAAAACATATCTCAAAAACTCATCAAATCTGGAGCTCAAAAGCTTAAAGCGTTATCTCATCAATCCATGATAGCACATATTCATAAAATCCATAAAATAAATCATATTCGTGAATCCATAGAATTTCATATACGAAAATTCCATAATTTATAACTCATATTTGAAAACCGTAATATAAGTCATATTCATAATCCATAGAGTTTCATATAGGAAAATTTAATAATTCATAACCTTTCGTAAAACGTAAGTGCGATAAAACATAAATATCTCGTAAACTGTGTATATAGCTATTCGTAAAGCATAATATAAAATGTACTCAAATCACGAAATATCTAATGCATGCTAGGCTAATATTTTATAAAAATATGTAAGTTTAGAAGGAGTCCACTCACAAGTTTTTCATTGCCCGAGAGCCGTTCAAACTAGCGAGAATAGTGTCACTGCCCACCGATGCACCTAAACACATATAGAGTGTTGAGAATATCACTTTTAAGAATGAGAAAAATAGAACAAATTCTGGAAATCGAAAACAAATAACCAAGATAAATAACACCAAGAATTTACGTGGTTCGGCTGTATGTGCCTACGTCCACGAGACAACAACAACAATCTTGCACTATATCAATAATGAGTATAACCAATAATCTTGCCAAATCTTTAGAACTAGGACTTGACGAAAAACCTGAAAGAACAAGAACAAGAAATACACTATCTCTTTTCTTTTCTCTCGTACACACTTTACAATATTCTCTCACTCTAATCCCTTGAGTGGTATACAATTTATTGTTTTGCTGCGTCCCATAAAAACTAGTACAATAGCCTATTTATATAGACATAATAAAGGTCTTCTTCAATAAGGATTACTAATCCTAATTGGAATCTAGTTATGAATCATTCTCCAATTGAGAAACTAACATCAAATGGGTAAATAACTCCAATTGGGAAAACAATTTAATCCTCTAAGACTATAATTCCTTAATCTTCATAGATTTAGGACAACTTATCATGGGCTGGAAAAAAAACCCAACATAGAGGCCATTTAGTAAAACTCTATTAAAATGATTGAATTTTGAAAAATGGATAGCGGATTCAAATTCAGCACGTTGAGAAACCTTGAGAAACCTAATGAGGGACCTCAGGTTCCCCCACGCACCACCACAAGGCGGCGCGGCTCGGAAAGCCACGCGCCACCGCCCCTAAATAAGAGATGGGTCGCCGGCGCAACCATAAATGACGGCAGAGCATAGTACCTCTAGCGGAGGTGCATGTGCTTCATGCGCCGACTGTGGAAACTTAGCTGGAGTTCGGGTCATTGGATCAGATCCGGGTTTGGACCTGGGTTCTTGATAACTAGATTAGGCCGAGTGGTTTTGGGCCTAATGGGTTGGGCTAATATTGATTTTGGCTTGGGTTAGGTTTAGTGGGTTAGGCCTGGGCTAAGTGAATTGGGTTGGGTTACATAGGCCTAAGGTTTTGGGTTGGGTTTCAAGTTGGGTCATGGGTTACAGGTCGAGTCGACCCAGTTTTAGGCCATGGGTTTGGCCAGAATTTGGGTAACCCTTCTTGAGCTACGTTTGAGCTCAAATCAACATAATTTGCAATGATTCAAAAGCCAAAAATAAAGCTTGACACGAGAGGAAGAGATTCATACCGATTTGGAGTGGTGTAGTGGCCAGAGTTGGCTGTGAATTGGCTTGCAAGCCGTCGGGTCTCGTCAAAAAATATGGAGAAAGTATTTCCGAGGTATTCCTGCGTTCAAACACTATTAAAACACTTCAAAAACTACCTAAACATAGTACTAAGCACGATTTAAGGGTGGTTTCAAGCTTACCTCGTCGGAAATCACGTGCACAGTGATTGTGCATAGTGCTAAGACTGAGAGAGAGAGAAAGAGAAGGATAACTCAGGGAGAACACCCCAAAAATGAGGAACAATTTTGGCTTGATTGTATAATTACCAAAATACCCTTATGTTTTGAATCCCGTAAAATCCTCATTTTAGCTCTAAATTCAATTCTGCTCGTGCCCATGCGTTTCTAGCGACGAGTGCTACAAGGTTATGCTAAGAAAATGGATATTATGACACGACAATGTAGTCAACAAGAGTCAACGTTTTTGCTTCGGAGGGCATTTTCATATATTCACGTATTAAAACTATAAAAACCGTAATACTTGGGGACGAGGTGTTATGCATATATCAAACTACAAACTCAGATCATGTGTTTGATATCTTAGTTGTGATTGCAAATTTAGGTTTTTAACTGAAAAAATTTGAGCTTTTTTCACTTTTTATATTTTGTATAAGCTTCAGTGGCATTCTAAGATTTATACAGTAGACTCCACCTAGCGGGATAAGACTTTGTTATTGTTTTTGTTATATTTTGTACCAACTAGCAACAATATTTGATGTGATTGTGCAAAATTACAATAATTACATACATTTTAGTTCTAATTATTTAGATACTTTTCTTTTATTCAAGCGATATTCAATTCAAATTAAAAAAATTGTATGTATTTCGCTATTTCTTTAGGCCTCCTTTTCTATCTATCTCCTTGTATATTTTTGTACGTGCAGAAATGAGTGTATATCTTCTTTTTTTTTCTTTTTTTTTTCTTGATCGGGCCTTGAGTATGTCTTTCACAGAGCTAGCTAGAGAGGAATATGAAACGGGTGTAGCTAAGAAGAGTAAGGGAAAGGCTGAGCCTTTCATGCTAGCAAAGGATACTTGGTTGCATCACTGCAATTTGTTATTCAATATTGTGGACAAGCCAACTGTCCATATTAAAACTCCGATGAGGGTCAGGCAAGACAACTTGTTATCACCTCCCTCTTGTCGGCACCTTTTATTGTCTGATGATGCTTTAATTTTTAGGAAAATTAACGAAAAGTTAAAAAAAAATTTTTTTTAAAGATATAGTGAATAGTACCAATGAAGGGTTAAAATGTGGTTTTTGTTAAAAGTGAATAGTACCGATAGTGTTTCGTTAAAACTCCCTCAATTTTTATGCTCGTGGTGTTTTATCGTAGTCTTTTTTTAGGGAGTTTAGTTCTGTTAACCACAATTAAGCATATAAATGGGAAGAGTGTGTGGGTGGTTATTAGGTCTTTTTCCTAATAACCTAAAGCCTTTTCTAGGGGCTCACATTTCGTGTGCGGGGGTGGTTATTAGGTGTTTGCCCTGGTCTACAAGTTCTACAACAAAAAGTTGGAAAAAGAGTTTGAATTATGTGACTGAAGGAGACGGGGGTGCAATATAAAAATTGACTACTACTACTACTACTCGGAGTACTACAACAACAACTACTACTCGGGTCTTTTGCCTATATATAGAACATGAAATATGGATAGACCAAAGTTAAAAAGAGAAATGTCAATGAGACTCTCTCAACAGTAAGACTCTCTACCGACTCTCTCACATTTCATAGTTTAAGGTTAAATCCTCGTGTCAATATTATAAAATATTGTGCCAAAAATATAGAAGACAATGAATCTATAAAGAGTCCCACTTTTGAGAATCTCCTTAATTAGCGTTTCTCTTTTAACTTTGGACTAGAAAAATAAACCATATTTCATATTCTATAGGCAAAAGACTCGAGTAGTAGGTTTCCCTTAGTCACATAATTCAAACTTCTTTCGAACTTTTGGTTGTAGAACTTATAGACCAGGGCAAAGACCTAATAAGCACCCACCCACACACACGACATGGGAGTCCATAGAAATTAAAGGCATCAATAGTTGCACATATTGCGGTATGAATGATTTAATAGTTAAAATAACAAACAAGCTAGGGAGTGTGTTAGACCTTTTCTAGCAGAGAATACTAAGTTTGTTTTGACCCTTTTTGAATCAAAAGGCACAATGACCTTTTAGATTTATTATATTTTGGTCCCCTATGTAATTGCCACTTTTTTCTCCACGTTGTAGGGGAATGGCTTTGTTTTGATATGTAAATCACTTTGTTTAAGGAACGGGTTTCTGAGTGCAACAGTCATTTTTTTAGGAGAGGGTTGGTGCTTCACATATGATTGTCGACGAAGAGCTAATATTGCCTAATATTTCTCTACATAAAAAAATCACTTTGTGTAAGATCTCACATCGCCTAGGAGCGAGGATTCTCTATGCCTTATATGTACATGTCCACCTTCGTATAACAAGATGCGTTTTGGAAACTCACTGACTTCGGATCCCATAAGAACTCCGAAGTTAAGCGAGTTTAGGCGAGAGCGGTCTCAGGATGGGTAATCCCTTGGGAAGGCCTAAGAACCTAAAAACAAAACCGTGTGAGCTGGGCTCGAAGCGGACAATATCTTGCTATGCAGATTGGGATGTGACAATTTGGTATTAGAGTCATTCCCTGGCTAGAAATGTGCTGACGAGGACGTCAGGCTCCTAAGGGGGGTGGATTGTAAGATCCCACATCGCCCAGTGGCGAGGATCCTCTATGCCTTATATGTGCCCACCTTCTTATAGCAAGACGTGTTTTGGGAACTCACTAGCTTCAAATCTCATAAGAACTCTGAAGTTAAGCAAGTTTGGGCGAGAGTGATCCTAGGACGGGTGACCCCCTGGGAAGGCCCAAGAACCCAAAAACAAAACCGTGCGGGCCGGGCCCAAAGTAGACAATATCTTGCTATGCGGACTGGGATGTGACACTTTGTTTCATTAATCTAATTCTAATTTGATCCCTTTTTTCTTGACACAAGGACAAGGTTGGTTTAGCTTAAATTTATTTATAGTCATTGATAGTTTGCAACTAGTAATCTGTTTGAGACTACTTCTAAAGGTAGTAAAATAGGTTTCTGACAGCCGAAAGTGTTTATATCTGCGTTTAAAAGTCTTATAAGTGTTTTTGGCTAATAGAATTGATTTTTGGTTGAAGAAGCACTTGCCAAATGCTTCCACTTTCAAGTATGAGTTTCATGAAACATTTAAATTTTTAATAGAAAAATTTAACGTGTTTATATTAAAAACACTTCTAGTTGTGCTTACGAGCATACGTATTGCCAAACAATTATTATTTTGATAGTAAAGTTGGATGTGGTTCTCGTTGAAGATGGAAAAAAACAAAGGAACTCATTTCTAAGTTTATAACCACGCATTGTGGGCCTTTGCAGTTCATTGCACGCATTAGCTTCTTGAAGATGGAAAGAGAAAGCAAAGGATATGATACCTAATAAAGGTGATTTGCCTTGGAAAGTTTGACAATTTGTTAGTTTGATCATGATTTCTTCAAGAGATTTGCCAGTAGGGTCCTAAACTGATTGAAAAGCCAAGAACTAGCTTGGTAGTTTTGACTATCCCAGCTAAGAGCATCAAATGCAGATTTAACAAAATGTAATATGCATACAAGATCCAAACCAAACTTATTACTACCTTTAAATTGGCAGGCCAGGCCTTTTAATTGGGTCCCTAATTAAACAGTTATCACATTGATGTCAAATGACTCTTCAAATGTGTGAAAATTGTATTACGCTTGTAGCATGATTGATGACACGTAATTACATGTAAGAAGCTAAATATTTTTCTTTATTACATTGGAATGAATCAAACGCTAAACTTATCATAATCCTAACTCATTGTCCCCACCTTTTTTCTCACCACTTGAGCCAACCTAAGAGAGAGAGCATTAAGAAGCCAAATATTGTTCTTCCAGAAAGCATAGCTGTGTTAATAAGCTCCTGCTTGTGAAAATTAGTTATGGTATCCATCTTCAATATATGTATTGCTTGCCTTGCAAGTTAAAGAGAAAAGTGTTCGTAACAATCGTGTATATATATATTATTTATATATAAATATGTAGGTTTACAAAAAAAAAAAAAAAAGGATATGATCGATGGCCAGATAATACACTCATCATATATTAATTCAGTTCAGTCGTAATTATACTATGGAAGTACTTTGCATGAGCTGCCCTTCTTCTTTGCTTTCGCCTCCAGCTTGTTCTAACATCTGATGACGAGGATATAAGACCTGCAAGTCGATATCACTGTCTCCGCTGACATAGACTACTCGAAAAATGTCGTACTTAATCTCAATCGAGACGCTTTCGAGATAGGGCGACAATGCTTTTCTTTGGTCGGAATTTAGAATCCATGAGTAGCAATATTGCAGAGACTTCCACACGAACAGAGAAGCAGTTCTTTGCCCGGTTTGGCATTTCAAACAAACACCAGCTGTCGCGCCTTGCATCCTTTGAAAACCGGACTTGAACAACGCTAAGCATGCGTAAGAGACGTTGTTTATGTCACCACCGTTGCTGAGGGCAGTGCTCAGTGATACCGTGTCACCTCTGCGAAATTTCGCTGCAGAAGAACCGTCTCTCGATTCTCCAGCATACGCGTCGAAGAAGGAGTGATCGACTAAGATAGCCATGTTTGATATATTCGCTAACATTGAGAGCTGCATGGGAACATTAAACCTCCAATAAAGGGTTCTGCAATTGGATTTGTAAATTTGTTTGTTTTTATTTTGATAAAGCATTGGTAGGTTTACTTTGAAATTTAACCTCAGGTTCAGTACTTGACACATCATTTATATACAAAGATGACCGCATGATAACAAGGCTCCTGTTTTTGTCAGGGTTACGGATCGTAAGCAGTCTTACTCTTGCTTTGCAAAAGATTACTTCTACAACTCGAACCCTTGGAGTCACAAAGGAACAGTCTTTGCAAGCTAAGAAAGTACACATCAATTATTATAATCTTTGTTTCGAAAAATATGGAGGTTTAGAAAGTTTAGTTCAAGGGAAGGAGCTTAATTTCTGGAGGAGGCTTGTGCCATATAGTGGAAATCAAGCACCGTTGTGGCCCTCCTCATCCGGATTCAAGACTCCCCCACCCCCTCAAAACCTTCTAGCTATTGACAAAAAAGAAAAGAAAAAAGAGAGCTTAATTTCTGTTTTGTGATAAGGAATAAAACTGAAAATAAAAAGAAAATAAAGGAGATAACATATAGGAGCAAGATGCGAGTAATTAACAGGAATTAGACATACAAGCCTTGCAGTCAATGAATCTTTGTTTTCACATGATCTCTTCAGCCACGCTCCAAACCATATGAACTGATGATCAAGGAGAAAGAACAACCCGATTAATTAAGATCGAACTATCGCGATAAATATAAACAAAGTATTTTATATTTAAAACATATACGTACCATATTTCCATGGATGCTCTGCAAGATGGAACTTTGAACACAACCAAGAGACTCAGTGCACAAAGAGAAGTGCTTGAGAGCATTAAGAAGGTCATCGACCAACACAATTGTTGGCCTGAACACAAAGATGCTTATGTCTAAATTTTTACTGTTGAAAGGCACGAAGCATGCCATATCTAATCTCTCTGTTTTTTCTTTTTCTCTGCAGCTTAATTTCTGTTTGGTTTGCGAGGAAAAAGAAAAGCAGAAAGCTAAGAGGCGACTAGAAAGTAGAAGGCTCGCCGAGCAAGTGTGAGAAAGTGTGGTGTTAATAAATATGGAGGTGGTTGGAAGGCTTGGAAGAGAGACGAAACTTGATCAACGGGGCATCGCAGTCTCTGTGTTTGGTCTTCTTTGGCTTGTTTTGAAACGGAGAAGAGGATGGCTATCAGCAAATACTAACAATAAAATAAGAATAAAAGATAAAAAAAAAACTTGGAATTTGGAAGCATAGCAAACATGCAGTTGTTGGTCTTGTGCATGCTTTGAATATTTCTAGATGATTGTACATGTTCAAATTTCGTGGTCCAAATCTAACATACAAAATAAGATAAAAGATATGTGATATATATATATAGGAATTGCTTAAGAGGAGGAATTTCCATTTTTTCAAAAAAATAGATACACGCTCCTCACCGTTAGATTGACTTTAATGAAATTGTGTGGTTGTAAATAAAACACAGGCCACACAATTTCATTAAAGTTAAATCCAACGGTGAAAAACGTACCCCATTTTTTGTTATTTTAGTTTTAGGGTATATGAAAACTAGAAGAAGATGATTGAAAGAAAAAAAAAAACATTTTTGACAGAAAAAATTTCAAACTTTTTTAAGTTCTAAAAGCATAGCAGGCATCAAGCATTTAATGGGGTATTGAATTTTTTTTTAATAAACGATAGTATATATAAGAAACTTTAATAATCTAAATTTATTGTCAAATTTACTACAAAATTTGATTGTACTCTCATATATATACGAGTCAATTTAAAACTTCTTCTAATTAAATGTAGTTCGATCACCACCCATAATCAAAAGTCATGCGTGAGATCTTGTTTAGATTAATAATATTATTGAGAAAATAATTGGTAATTTGGTATTGGTGGGTCAACAAATTCCAGGATCTTGTTGTTGGAAGAACTAGTGAGCTGTTTATGTTCTTTCAACAAACTTTATATGCTACTGATGACGTGGCACGTTTTGATTGGGCTAACAAAATGCGTGGTTGCAGGATATTTTAGTGTCCAATCAATTGTTTTAAATATTTTTTTAAGTATCTACCCAACCATGTTACTTATTATTATGATCTAATAACATTTTTTAATATTTATAATTAAAAAAATTTAAATTTGATTCATTATTATTAGTGTATTGTGAGATTTAACCCACTATCCATTAATATAATTTTATGGTACTTATCGTATCTGACGTGTTTTCGGAACATTAAAATATCTTACGGCTGTCATAACTTCCGGTCGTCCTTCCCCAAAAGAGGAAAAACGTCATCAATGAAAATTTTGATTGGTTCGAGAAATTTGGCAGTCAATGGGTTTGACTGGTCAATTAGAAGATTTAATTTGAAATGATCAAGATTCAAAACCACCATCAATAAATAAAGGAGATGTCAATTTCCTGCCAAGCCAAGGACAATTCTCTCCGGTCCAGATTCTCGAAAGCCCTTGCTTGCTGTTCTACTATTCCTGTTGGAGAAAAATTTAAGGAAAATAATAAAAATGATTTGAAAATTTTGAATTTAACTATAAAATAAAATAAATAATATTATGATTGATTTTTTAGTGTAAAAAAATAATTTTTCGTTAAAGTAAACATTACCGAAATTTTTTCGTTAAAGTTCTAAAAAATCAATGGGGAAAGGAATCCTCTCTGGATTCCTTCCAATCCACCGAATCCTACCAATCAACAAATCTAAACCTTTGAAATGTGATCCAACAGCTAAAAATAAAGAGCCTCTATAAAAGTTATAATAACTTTAGTCGTTGAATCAAATTTTAAGAGCCCGAATTTGTTGATTGGTAGGATTTGGTAGAAGGGACCTGGAAAGAATCCCTTTCCAACCAATGGCATTGAAAATAAATCATTTGGCTCGAGTTTCAATCCTAAACCAAACGAGAAGACTTTCATACAACGGATCTCACGTTGTCATGCAGAGAAAGTTAAAACTTATAACAATGAAGAAGTGACTTGAATTATCACAGGCTAGCACCCAGTAGTAGCTAAGTTTGTTATTCAATTATGTAAGATATGCTCTAACATCACACTGTTTTAACGTAAAAATACAAATTTGGTGAGCGTAAATTTTCCATCTTCCGTCGAAGTAAGGTGTCCTAAAATCCTTGTAAGATTGTTTTACCTCTTCAGAGACACTGGTTGATGCAATCAACAAATATGGACTTCAAGAATATCACACGCATCTGCTTTCCTCCCATCAACATGGGGATGAAAACTGCATATGGTATATTCATTTTAACACACAACAACATTAACCTGCACGTAAAACAGAACAAAGAATGAGCGTTTTTGTGCATCTTCCAATTCTATTAATCCATTAGTTCAAAAGATTTTAACACTCTTCAGTTCGAATCCCACTATCCCGTGTTCTCTCAGTTCAACTCACTTGCAGACTCGAAGATGCATGCGAAGAAAGGATTCAACGAGAAACAGGAATAGAGTTACAATGTTGCTTATGAAGAAGAGAGCGGGTAAACAGAAATTAACCAAAAACAAGAAACGAAATAAACTACACAAAATTGTCATACGACTCGTATTATATTCTTTACATCAGTCCAAGTGCAACTATGTACTTGCATTTATACTAAAATTCACAAATTCTCCGACTAAACAAAACAGTTAAAAGATTGCGCTCGCACCTTATCATAGGTCTACAGGCACTCTCAAACCATCATGCGCAAGCTGCACTTGAATCCCTTCCCTATTTGAAAACAACATAAAAGTTGAAAGCATAAGTTTCTTTAAGTAATGATATTTCTTACCTGTACAGAAAGTGAATTACAAAAGTAGTACCATAGTTCAATTTACTCTTAACTCTAAGGCTAGAAGATTAATGCCCTGGGACTGTTATCCAATTTAATAAAGGAATGCGATCAAAATTCTTACCTCTCAGACCATTCCCTAAGAAACTTATTGTCCACGTGGTGATCAAACTGATGAGTCATTCCAATTAAAAGGGTTTTTTTTGGACAAATCCTCTTCACAGCTTCAAGAGTCTGCAAAACATTATAGTTCGTTGCCATGAACATTTGGCTATAAGAAATGCACATATGTTTCAGTGTATAAAACCAACCTGTGGGAGGCAAAGGTGAACATTATGGGATCCAGTCTGCAATGAAACAAAAGGAAAAGCTGATTATGAAGAATATGCCTTAATAATAACAGGTAACACAAGATGAGCGAACAGACTTTCTGCTGACCCTGTATAGTGTGTCCAAGATAAGAAGATCCAACTGTCCAGCTCCATCTTTTGAAATAACTGCAAGATTAAAATGTACGGTTTTTTCAAATAAAAATAAGAGACACAGAGAATGCTTTGTAAATGACACGGAATATCAAGAATTACAAATTTACAAGTGATAAAAACAACGATGAAACCAGTAAGGTGGCATGTTCAAAAGATGAGATGTCTTGGGAAGGCGTTTTATGCCAAGAACTGATTTTTCCTAATACAGGATAAGAAAGTTTCCACACAATGCTTCTCCGTAAGGAACAATCTCCAAACAGATTCACCTATAAAAAAATTCTTATAAAAGGTGACAGGCGGCCATCCTTCCCACTGCATAAGTTTCCAATTTCATTGACAAAGTGGAAATGATAAAATGTCAGAGAGTATAATCTCCTCTGTAAAGGGACTTCCCAGTGCTTTGGTGGTGAATTCAAGAGTACAGTAAGAAGGGAATCTCAAAAATCTCATCACCAAATAATCTAACAAAGCTAATCACAATTGAGCCCCATCATTTGGGAAATTACTTCTACCTATAAAAGTCCTAACTAAGTAAACAGAAATAACACTCATAAGATGTTCACAAAATGCACTGAAAGTACAGGAAATATACATAAAGTACAAGGACCTAGGCTCACCATGTTCTGTGCTTGCAGGAAAGCGTGAAACATCAGATATATAAGCTATTCTACATCTTTCACCAAATAGAAAACCCAAACAGATATAATCTTCCCCATGCATTACCTACATATGAGGAATGGCAGTAAGGAACTTGGAAGAATAACAAGGAGTAGGATATTCATATCATGACTTAGAAAGGTTTGATGAGAGTAACTGGCAAAGGAATAAATTGTAGGCCTGACGCAAGAAATGGTGTTTCAATACTCTCCTCAATTATCCTCCAGTCAAGTTGTGCTACCCGTCTCACTTCTTGTCCTTCAGCAACTTTTTTCTTAACCAAGTAAGGAAATTTCACTGCAATGCTATTCAAAGGTACAGCAGGCACAATAAGTTGCATTATACATAAACTGAAAGACACAAATATCACTTTGACAAAAAAAAAAAAAGACACAAATATCAGATATAATGCCTAGAGTAATTTCTTTTAACTATTTCCTCACCAATGACATCCACAGTTACATTTTTACTTATGCAAATCCTAGGTTTTAAGTCTATAATGTAAGCAGACTGATTTATTTCTATCAAATGAGATGGAGCAACAAAATACCAAGAGCACGTCCGAATCATACGGTCACAAGTATTGCACTAATTGCAACCGTATCCAGATAACGGAAAAAAGCAAACACACTTTGCTTTTGACCAAACGGTTTAACAATAACAGAACAGTATCCAACTTCACCCAAAATATAGTACCTCTCCATTGCATAATGACTTAGGTAGATGGGAGTAGGATCAATGTCATTTGTGGGACTAAATGGTTGAACGGCACGTATATCATCCAGACCAAGAACCGCATCAGCATGTTCATGAGTCAAAATAATCTGCAGTTGACGAAGAATAGTTCTTAAACTCCCAGTATTTACAAGCTTCAAATGCCAAAAAACAAAAAAAAAAAACAAAAAAACTTGGACATAACAGCGATCATATTATCTATGTTAGAAACATCTTTGATTCTAGTCTGGGTAATTCAACTGCCCATTGTTTTATCATGTTTACTTTTATGATCTCTGTCAACTACTCACTCCTCTCTTCGACACTCCTACCACGTTCTTGTTCCATCCCAAGTCTTACCAAGTGTCATGCGCATCATGATTACAGGGACCTTCTAGTGCACAACAATTCATTGTACATACTACATACAAACTGCAATTACAATCTATGATGCTTCTGATACTAATAACAGTCGCTAAAAGAAAATAACCGACATCCACAACTTACTTTCAAATGACTCGCCATTTTCACATGACAGATTTTTTCTCGTCTCCCAAAGACAAGTTACAGTCTCATTGCGAAATGCTATTAACTTTCGGATAGTTTAACAAGTTACACTCATACCATGAAGCTACCTCTTCCCAATCTGGCATCCTAATGAAGTTCGAGCAATCACATTCATTGAAAGCAAGCATCCCAGCACTGTACCACACCACATTGCTTTCCAAACAAAACCAATTTCTTTTCTTTCTAGTTTTCCGGAATCCCTCATAGTGTGAACAGAAAATGTACATCGCGAAAATAAATTTGAACTCTTTTACAAGTATCCAAGTCAAAACAAAACATACATACATTCCTCTAAAACATTGATTTTAATCGGCCAAATGTTCCGAAAATCGTAACTAGTCAAACAAAAATGTGCACAAACAAAACTCACAGAATCAACTCTGGGAATCTTATAGCGAGTGAACCATCGAAGCACTTGCTCCCTGAACGTCTTTCCTACATCGATCAATATGTAGCTGTGGTTACCATCGCTTCCGCAATGATCAATCAAAAGCGACGTATTGCACCTGCAACACACAAATCACTCAAATGCTGATTTTCAATCCACTTTCCTTCGCTTTCTCGGGAAACAAACAAGCAGATAATGGAAGATCTAAAGCTCAATTTTACCGGTAATTAGGGTTTTGGTCCGGGGGGATGGAGAGCGCCTGAGCGCAGACGTGGCAAGGATCGGAGGGCTGGATCAGGCACATTGCGTTGGGGACGGCGCTCGAGCACCCGGTGCCGAGGAAGATCAGCGCCGATCGACCGCGGTGGTGGTTCTCCGCCGCCATTGGGGTCTCCTACCCGGAGGGCAAGGGTTTCAGTCTTTGAGGGAGAGCGAGAGACGTAGTGCAGAAGGGAACGAAGAAAAAGAATGGAAATATTTGGAGACGACAAGGCCCGGGAAATATTGGTTCCTAGGTTGTTAGAAAAATATGACCGGAATAATTAATTTCTCATTTGACTGTGGCCGGATGGCCGGAATCTATAGATTCTATTGAACTACTTGCCGTCGATTTTATTATGAGCGATAACTTTTAGATTCAATTTTTATGATGGTGGGTTCAATAACACATTATGATTATCATTATTGAAGGAGATTAAGAGATTTTAATCTTAAATACTACAACAAAATTCACAAATAACGTTCCTCCAAAAAAAAAAAGATAACAAATAACGTGGTGTGGGTTGAGATTATACGGGCTCAACAATAAGGATGTTGTTGCAGACGGGCCTGGGTTGAGAATATAGCCCAATACCAATACGCGGTCGTCTCGGCCAGTCCCGCCCATTTTCTTTTTCTTCGTTTATAAATTTTATACAAAGTAATACACCACGTGTTATTACATAAATAATAAAACTTATATGTTAAAAAATTAATAACTTAAAAAATACTTTTTTTTTTACCATTTACATAAAAATATAGCCATCACAGTAAAAATTTCTCCCATCTCCTTCGGTTAATACAACACCCCAATGAAACACCATTTTCTAGTCGCATTCAGGCTTTCAGTGACCAAATCTGTCGTCTCAGATTATTTCCGTTCATATTTTCTTCACATTGCAGTGCTTCTGCAGCAACCGCAATGCTCTGTAGTCGTAGCCGTTGCTTTAGAACTGTTGGAACTCTCGTCGGACCTCATAACTCCACCGGGAAAGCATTTTCCACTGTTAGAACTGTTGGAACTCTCGTCGGACCTCATATTTTTCTTAGCACCCATTAACCTCTTCCGAGCTCGCTACATTTTTCTCATCGTTTTCCTCAAGAAACTCCAACCCAGGTTCTGATTTTAGCTCTGAATTCAAAGCTCGTTATTTTGACAATGATGGTTTTGATGATTCGAATAATGGGTATGATAGAGAAAGGAAAATGGAAAATTTGGGGGATTTGAGTTTCTTGGGAGGTAGGAAGAATGATTGTGAGAGTGATGACAGCAAAAGGTTTGGTATTTTTTATGACATTGAAAGGTCTGGTGGTGGAGGAGAAGAGTGTAGTGATGATAGTGATGATGGGGATTTAACGGTGTTGGATTCGTTGAGTCGGGTTCACGAGAAAGGCGAAAACTTTGGGAGAGTTGAAGGAGATGAAGAGGAATTTAGGCACCCATTGGCGAGAGAGGTTTGTAGGTTGATTGAGTTTAGGTCAGGTTGGAACCCTAAGCTTGAAGGGTAATTAAAGAACTTGTTGAGAAGCTTGAAGCCGAGGCAAGTTTGCGCCGTGTTGAAGTCTCAGAGTGATGAGAGAGTTGCTTTGAAGTTTTGCTATTGGGCTGATAGGCAGTGGAGGTATAAGCATCAGCCAGTTGTGTACTATGCAATGCTTGAGGTGCTTAGCAAGACTAAGTTGTGTCAAGGTGCTAAGAGGGTTCTCCGGCTCATGGCACGCAGGGGAATTGAGCGTAGCCCCGAGGCTTTTGGTTATGTGATGGTGTCGTATAGCAGGGCGGGCAAGTTGAGGCATGCATTGCGTGTGTTGACGTTGATGCAGAAAGCCGGGGTTGAGCTTGATGTGTCAATGTCCAACACTGCGATTCATGTTTTGGTGATGGGGAATAAGTTGGAGAAGGCTTTGAGAGTGTTGGAAAGGATGCAACTTATTGGGATTACACCAAACGTTGTCACTTATAATTGCTTGATAAAGGGGTATTGTGATGTGCATCGTGTTGTGGATGCATTGGAGCTGATTGATGAAATGCCGAAAAGCGGTTGCGCGCCGGATAAAGTTAGTTACTATGCTGTGATGGGTTCTTCTTTGTAAGGGGAAGAGGGTCAAAGAAGTGAGGGAATTGATGGAGAAAATGATCAAGGACGGTGAATTGTTACCAGACCAGGTCACTTATAATAATCTTGTCCATATGCTTTCTAAGCATGGTTATGGAGACGAGGCTCTTGAGTTTCTAAGGGAAGCTGAAGAGAGGGATATCGGTTTGATAAGGTTGGGTATAGTGCAATAGTTCATTCATTCTGTAAGGACGGTAGGATTGACAAGGCAAAAGAAATTGTGAATGAAATGTTCTAAAAAGGTTGCACTCCGGATGTTGTAACATACAGTCATACACTGCTGTTCGTGATGGGTATTGCCGACTTGGGAAGGTAGATCAAGCTAAAAAGATACTTCAACACATGTACAAGCATCGCTGCAGGCCAAATATCGTCTCTTATGCAGCCCTATTAAATGGGCTTTGTCGTAGTCAGAATTCATTAGAGGCAAGAGAGATGATGAACACGAGCAAGGAAGAATGGTGGATTCCAAATGCCATCACTTATAGTGTTGTGATGCATGGTCTCCGGAGGGAAGGGAAATTGGGTGAGGCCGGTGATATCGTCAGAGAGATGGTTAATAAGGGTTTTTTCCCTAACCCAGTTGAAATTAATTTACCAATTCAGTCTCTCTGCCGAGAAGGGAAGACAAATGGGGCTAAAAGTTTCATGGAGGAATGTCTAAGCAAGGCATGTGCTGTTAATGTTGTAAATTTTACAACTGTAATTCATGGATATTGTCAAAAGGATGACTTGGACACTGCTTTGTCATTGCCTGATGACAGGTATCTCAGCAACAAACACCCAGACACGGTCACTTATACAATGGTCGAATACAAGAGGCAACCGAACTTATGAAGAAGATGCTGAGTAAAGGGTTGGATCCGACTCCAGTAACATACAGGACAATCATCCACTGGTATTGTCAAATGCGTAGGGTGGACAAGTTATTACAATTATTGGAAAAGATGTTCTTAAGGCAATATTGCAAAACAGCATATAATCGAGTGATTGAGAAGCTTTGTAGTTTTGGGAACCTTGAGGAGGCTGATAAACTATTAGGTAAGGTGTTGAGAACAGCTTCAAGAGTTGATGCCAAGACATGCCATTCTCTTATGGATGGTTATTTGAGAAAAGGGAATCCTCTGTCAGCATATAAAGTGGCTTGTTGAATGTTCAATCAGAACCTTATTCCTGATTTAAAGTTATGTGAGAAGGTGACCAAGAGACTGATGTTAGACTGAAACTCCAAAGAGGCTGACAACCTAATTTTACGTTTTGTTGAGCGTGGATGCATATCAAACCAACATCAGGAACATTTGCAAAGCTAATGAGAACTGTTCTGAGATCAGACTGCAAAAAGTGTCGTTTCTATCCATACAGCATCATCTGCTGCTAATATTCTGTCTTGGAGGGCATTAATATGGTAAGGCCTTCTTTTCTTTATTGATTTCTCAATCGTATTTTGTCTCCACATTTTCCTAGCGTTCTTCTCTATTTGGATAAAGTGAACTTATCAAGTAGATTCATGAAATGTACATGTGATAGGTTTGTTTTGATACATATACTGTCTTCTTTGTGTATTCTATCAGTTTTACTTATATTTGGTTGCAGACGAGCAGGGAACACTTATCTTCATTTGAAAATTGTTTAGATGGACATTGGCCTAGCAAAATTTATTTGGCTTCTATAAAATTTCCTCTAAGTACTATTATTTTATACACATGATAGAATGTGTCCAGGCAAAGGTGGATTGGGTTTTAAGGAAAGGATAGTTGTAACGCCTTTTGAGTAGTCGATCCGTTGGACCCAAAACGAAGGTCTCTTTACAGAATAAAAACCAACAGAGATGTTGGCGAATATGAAATAAAGAATCTGGCCTTGGATAGGGAAGCCGTTAACTTGACCCCGGTGAACTAGTCATGAGAGCTGTATTTACTAACCATAGAGCCTTTATGTAATATAGGTCTCTTGACCTGTTTTACAGTATATAGTACAGCATTTTGACAATTTAGCCCAGCCAAGTAACTAGAATATGTGGTTTCTACACTTTGAGTTGGCTATTACACAAAATTCATGCTTTACCACAAACGGTTTGTTTTCCCTTCTTGTATTCAGAATGAAGGAAGCTGACATAATGCATGGTTAAAAAGGGTGTGATCAGCTGCAATGAGTCAGAGATTCGGCTCGTATTAGAGTTTTTAATTTGTAGTTAATTCCTTGTGCCATTTGAAAAGCCAAGAACATCATAATCCTGGCTATTGTTTTTTTCATACTGTCATTTCTAATCATTATTTAATCTGATTGCTGCAACTGATTGGTGGCTCTGAATTTCCTGCAGCTAGGTATTTACCGTGGCTTTAGAACTCGTTAGTTCTTCTATTAACATCAAGTATGCAATTCCTTTTTCCTCGCAGACCTCTGTTTCAAAGGCATCAGGATGAGGATGTCTACACTTCATTGAGCCTGACAGTTGATTCCAAGACCTTGGTACTGCTTTGAGGGTGCATGCTTGACAAAACCAGCTGTGCCTTTGTACAGAGCTCAGAGGTTTGCTTTCAGACATGCTTTTGTGAGCTTTCGGTTAATGGTTTCATACGAGGATTTATTTCACACCAGCTGTGCCTTCGTACAGATGTCAGAGGTTTGCTTTCAGAGTCGTGCTTTTGTGAGCTTTTGGTGAATGGCTTCATATGAGTGTTTAATCTACTCTGAACAACTTCGAGCACCTAGCAAATAGAAACTACAAGTTGACAGGTGTAGGCCTAGTCTTTTTCACGTGTGCTTGAATTATTATCAATTAGTGCCAAAAAATTTGAAAAAGCAGAAGGAAAAAGGAAATAAAAGCATGGTTTTGCTGGTGAATGCTTAGGAAGTATCCCTTGGGGCATGCCTCTTCCAGACGCAATCCACGTGACAACTTTTGATTTTGTCTCCTCCATTATTGGTCAGATGAGAGCCAAAATGTATGGACTTCAATGTTTTGAGTACTGCAGTTCGTCTCGCTAAGCAGTTTGGAAATAAAGGAAATTTATGCAGTTAAAAGTTGATGCAGATTTTTCCAGTGCATGGAATATGAGATTCCACAGGAAATGGAGCCACAATTTCTTGCAATGGTGCACTCGCTCGTAAGAGCTGATTACCAGAGATTCAGTGAAGCAAAAGGGCTTCCCCGTTGCAACAAAAATATGGTTTGTTCTTTCCTGTGACCCATCAAATGCTTATCGACATTCAGTGCCACTATGTTGTGGGGCTTCGCTTTTGCATTATTTGAAGAGATAAAAGGGGTGTCTTTGTGTTTAAAGCCACCGCATGGAGCCTTCTAAAATGTCTCATTCATCGCAGACAACCCATTCGCGGCCAAAAATTCTACTGTTGCAATGCATAAACAGCTTTAGTATCACATTCATCTCTGTGAGCAATCTTTGTTTACCCCTGGCGTATGTTGTTAAATTTCTGTAGCGCTACTGTTGATAAGTGCATTATGCCATTATTTGAGGCACCTGATCAAACATGTGGAACTAAAACACTTGCTTGGCGTCTAGTTTCTGCCGACGTCGACTCCTGCCATGTAAATTATCTGAGACTGAGCGAGCCCTTTCGTCTTGGAAGTATGCCTGTCTTTTGGATTCTGCTGTGAAACGTTTCTGGTCTTTACTGTGTCTCGTCCCTTGAATACTGCTCGCATTGGGGAACAGTTTGAAGTTACTGCTACAAAAAGTCCATATGTTCCGTGCATAACGCATGAAATTAGTCAAGAGCATAGCTTTTGTTTTTTGTTCCATTTTTCCAACGTAACACTAGCTTCGCTTCTTTGTCGTCTTCTTCCTTTTGCTTGAGATGTTTTTCTTGGATTGAAGCATTTACTTACTGATATTTCATATTCGTTGGGACATCAAGACGACTCTTACAGTACACCGGTGCATTGTAGAATTTTCATAGCAAGACTGACGAGCATACGCGTGATCCAGCCGATTTGAACAACATAGACAGTTGTTTACAATGAGCACTGGAACAATGAAGGGGCACATTATTGTACCTCCAATATTAAAATGGATAGAAGGTGGCCATTCAAAGGGCTTCAGATGATTATACCTCCCGAGATGGAATATATCCGTTTATGTGTCTTCTCGCTCCTCGCGAGATGACACAGAGAGGTATACATTTCTGTTGCAGGCAAGTCCCTCTGCACTAAGAGCAGCCCATTTATCCACTCAAGTGAATAGTAACAGACTTCATTGAACAGTAATAGGCCACTGCATCTCCACCCCTAAAAAAATGCGATGGCACCCAGCCCATTTATAATATTTTTAAATTTTTTGTAAAAGAATAAAAAATAAAAATAGTTTTAATTTCGGATAGGATTTTTAACGAATCTCGTCACGCCACGTGTCATTATCCGAATGTACTATTTTATGAATAGATTTCCGCTAATATTGAAATGTAGATAGTATAGAAAGTGTACAAATATTGAAATGTGGTGTAAAGTGAAAGATGAGGGTTAGGTATTTATAGAAAAAAAAATTTAAAATTTTTCTGTATTTTAAAAATATGTTTCTGTATTTTTTATAATTTTAAATTAATTTTAATGTGCTTAATTAATCTGGACCATTGATCTTTGATCGAACGGTCCATTTTAAAAGTGAAAATTTAAATTTTTTTACCGTTGGGAATCCAACGGTCTAGAAAAACTAGCCGTTGGAAATCCAACGGCAGAAAATAGGCCACGTCGCCCCTACAATCCAAACCCTGAGTGCGCCTGCGCGCGGGGCCCACCGTGTTTTTCATGTCGGCTACTCGCCAGTTTGGCCGCGTGAAGCACACGCGCCAGGCCAATTACCCGGCTTTTTGGTCAATGGGTTTTGGACTGGCCCAGGACCAGCATGGGCTGCGTCCCAGGCAAAATGGTGGCCTGGAGGGGATTGACAGTGTCCCAGCTTGTTTTTGTGCTGGGTGCTGGGCAAAAAGCCCTTCCGGTGGACTTGCTCTAAGAGATACTAACTAAATAACCAATTTGTTTCCCTTTTTGCTGCCATCAATCACTTCATCAAGTTACTGAGATGATTGTACCTCGTGAGACAAAATATACCATTTACATATCTTCTCACTTCTGGCGAGACAACACAAAGAAGGGGATATATTGCGAGAAGACACATAGAGGTATACATCTCTGTTGCAGGCAAGTCCCTCGGCACTAAGAGATACTAACTAAATAACCAATTTGTTTCACTTTTTGCTGCCATCAATCACTTCATCAAGTTACTGAGATGATTGTACCTCGTGAGACAGAATATACCATTTACATGTCTTCTCACTTCTGCCACAACACAAAGGGGGGGATATATCTTCGGTGCAGGCAAGTTCCTCTGCATTCAAAGATACTAACCAAATAACCAATTTGTTTCCTTTTCGCTGCCATCTCATCAGGGCATGTTGCCTAACCCCACTATGCATCAACTGCAGTATGGCAGCTCCATAACCCTTTGTCTATGGGATATGTCTAGGACCACATCACAAAAACAGCAGACAAAGTCCGTGGTTTGAGTAAGGGTGGAGTATTCTTTTGAGGTTGTGATCGCGAAATATTAATTTAATTATGTTCATTATTTAATTTTTCTAAAGAATTGATAAGATAAATACATTAAATTTATTTAAATAATCAATAAAAATATTCAAACTTGAGTGCAGAAGGCAAAACACAATACTTTTTAAAAAACATAAAATCCAACTGATTTTGTGATTGGGGAAGAGCACCAAAAGAATTTCTTAGTTAAGAATTAGCAAGAGCGTATAAGTGGATATTGTGGAGTTTTTTTCCTTTTTCCAATTGAGTGCTGGCGTTGTAAAATTTCCGTTATTATAAGTTACCTTTCTCCTGATGTGCTCTTTTTATTTTTTTTAAGTCTCTGAACCAAATTAGTAAAGAGTCGATAGATTGCAAAGTTTTTTTACTTCTCTAATTGAGTTCGGGATTGTAAAATTTCCGTACTTATTAAGTTATTTTTTTTCCTTTATGCACTCCTTTCACTATTTTTAATCTTTAAACTAAATGAGAATTAAGAAATCGAAAGAAAAAAAAAGAACGCATAAGAAGAAAACGGGAGTAAAAATAATTACCCATTGGCCATGATTAGTATCTTGTAAAATCCGTAAAGTAGAGAGAGGTAGAGGCATAAAGCTTTTCATATATCAATCAAGTTGTGGCATGCGGGTGTCCCCCTTGGAGGTATCAACCATCCTTCCCCTCACCTGCCCTCCTTACACTTTTTCAGTACACAGCTACACAGCTACACAGCTAAATAGAGTCGGATTGTATTTTCTTCTTTTCTCGTGCTCTTCTGTTTGTGCGGTCACGATTAAGTCACGTTAATATTTTATATTCTTATTACTTTTTATCTTATTATCTCTATTAAAAATTAATATAAAATATTGACGTGGCTTAACCGTGACCGCACAAATAAGATGAGATAGAAATGACATAAGAAAGGGAGGGCAAACAATCTGCCTCCCAGCTAAATTGGTCTCCCACCATACCATATGTTACCGTATGCAGCAAGAATCATGAGCTACATAATAATTTCTTTCCTTACTGAGAAATTAAAACTATATAAACATATATATATATATATATATATGTATGGGATAAGATCAAGAGACAAATACTTTTACACTCTTTTTAAGCCTTTTGATTACATGACATCTAATGATTCTTATTTATTCATTAAATGATATGGATGTCTATGTGGATTTTAACTAACATTAAAGATAAAATAAAACTGAAAAAAAAAACATAAAATATAGAAAATTAAAACTAAAATTAAAAAAAAGGAAGAAACTCTGTCTCCCCCTTTGCAGAAATCGTAATTACCCTCATGCTCAACTTGCAAGCAGAGACCTAGTCCGGTTAGCAGAGACCCCTGTGCTCCATAGTTATCAAATGTTCCATTCACAATCAAGAACTTGAGAATATTCTGTAAATAAATATGCAATGATTTAATGATTTGGTACTAATGAAGAACTAATGGGATTGAAATTTTTCTACAAGTACCACAAAAAAACTAATTGTTACAGGTTCGTTCTATATGCATTCACCATGAAAGATTTTTTTTTTCCTTTTGAAAATTTGAAGTTTAGTGTATAGGTTCTTAATTGAACGTAAACTATGCAGGTGCAATCCTTGGTTCATTTTCACTTGTGCTGATACTTGTCGGTCTCCATCGTGTACATACTTATTGACCAATAGAAAAGGAGCGGCAAACCATGATCAAAGAATTTTTGGAAAACTACAGAGCTCTCAGGCCTACGAGGTACTCATATGCTTATATCAAGCGGATTACAAATAAATTTAGAGACAAGTTGGGACAAGGAACATTTGAAATAGTGTTCAAAGGAAAGCTCTCGAGTGAGATCTTTCTTGCTGTAAAGATGCTCCACGAATGGAGAAGAGTTTATCAGCAAAAGGGGAGACGAAGGACTGTGTACAACTACGGTTTCTTCCTTTTTTAATTTTAGTTTTAATTTTTCAGATTTTATGTTTTCTTTCAGTTTTATTTTATCTTTAATATTAGTTAAAATCCACATAAGCATTCATGTCATTTAATGAATAAATAAGAATCATTGGATGTCATATAATCAAAAGGCTTAAAAAGAATGTAAAATTATTTGTAAAAATATTTGTCCCTTGCATTTGAAAAGTTCAAACAAACATTTTTTATGCAGATAAAAAAGATTGTTCCTTTGTAGCTAAAGGTGAGGCTAAGTATGATAGACATCTTTTTTCCATCACCCGCCTCCTCCCCTTCAGGACCCTCACAAAGCAAGGAGTCTTGTTAGTTTCACGTTGCTTTTTTTTTTTTTTGGATTTTTTTGGTTTTCTTGGTTATCATTATGCATTATGTTAAGGGGTGTACTATCCACACACCCCATTTTACTTCTCACACATCCCTTGATAATTTCTGTCAATTGATCTTCTTCAATTCATCCGATCCGACGGCTGAAAATTAAAAAAGTATGTGAGAAGTAAAATAGGGTGTGTGGATATCACATTCCTATGTTAATCTAGTGTAATCACAAGAGGTTACAACATAGTTAACTTGTTCCTAATTGAGTAATTCTGTAGCATTTAAGGTAACTAAGTGCCACCTACTTCCCCAACACAGCATGAAAATCATACACCTATATTCTTTTAGACAGTAAACGAGAAAATAGATTTTTCAGTATCACCAGTTATAGTACTAAACAGATAAATTGTGAACGCGTATCAAATTGTGAGATGTCTGCGATTATATCAATCACCTGTTGGTAACTGTAAGTTTGCGGTATCAACTGTCAATGATACTAATAATATCAGTGATATGTATGCATTAAATAAAATACGATTAACTGCATTGTAGAAAAAGTGTATTTTCAATCATATATGTAGACTATAATTCTTATCAAATTAAACAAACAAAACTCTCATGAGGCCAAAAGTCTAATTTCGCAAAGATTCTCAGGCCAAGGAAATCAATTTGGAATATTTTGCAGGAAATGCACACCACTACAAGAACCAAGAATTATTAATTTGAAGGCCCATGTAACGCAAAAGGGTAAAAAGAGGTAAAAGAAGGGACATCAAAAGTGCTTTTCATGATTTCTTTCCTTCGATTATTTTATTCCATTTTCTCCACTGTTACTGATTTTTTTAATCGTACATGACAACAAATCTTTGATGTTGAAATTGATGCATTCCTGATGCATTCCAAATTCGTAAATCACAGGTCGCGTTCTGAATTCGATTTTTTTATATTAATAAATCACATATACTTATATGAGTCTTTCGACTTTTAAAATGATAGATTGTCGCGGTGAACTCACTATTTGATTCATTTTCATAAGAAAAATAAAAATATTAGTCAATAATTATTCACACTTAAAACTTTTTTGTTTTTGCATGTGATTCAGTGGATAGGGTGTTGAATTTTTATCTATGTGTCCCCTCTTTTACATTATTGTAATAGTTTTGAATCATTCTCACTTCCTTCAATAAATTATTTTTTAAAAATCCTTTTTTCCTTTTAAATTTCCCTTTTCTTCCTCTGTTGAGCGGTAATTTTTTTTTAATAAACGATATTATTTTCACTAAAGGGGTAGGGAAGTGAGTTAAGTCTCACACTAAGCTAGCCATAATAATGTGGTTAAAATTCACCTTTGATGAAAACCAAACTTAAGATTTCTCATTTCTAAGTAAAAATGAATACTATTAGTCGCAGTAATAAGTGGCTCTCTTGAGTGATAATTGTCACATCCCGGCCCGGGCTCAGCCACCTCTCGGGCCCGCTCCACCACTATAGCACGATATTGTCCTCTTTGGGCCCCGACCATGCCCTCACGGTTTTGTTTTCGGGAACTCACGAGCAACTTCCCAGGACCCCGACCCAGAAAGTCCACTAGGACACTGAAGTCGAGTTGTGCTGGCCGACACCTGGAAGGTGACGAAGCCATAAAGTGTAGTGATGTGGAGAAATGTGAATAAATTTTAAACCTAAAAGTGCCTAAACATCAGAGTGTGCTCGTGAACGGGAGCGAACTCATCTCACACGTGACGGCCAGCACGCTTCGACCCCTGGGTCAGGGTGTGTCAATAATAAACTTTGAAATTAATCCTTTGTTTAATTATCAGCATAAAGCATATAAGCCACATAGTACTAAATGCAGTTCATTTTTTTGGGGTCAAATAGTAGCAATAGTAGTTCAACCTTTTAAGAAGAAAGTAGTATGATATGATTGGGTTTTGTTCACTCTTCACACACCGAATTGAGACTTTGACATTGCCACTTTTAGGACTTTGGCGCATGCATGGGATATAATATACTACTAAGTTTTGTACTAGCATAGTCAAAAGTGTTCGTTCCACCATGCATGTATTCTCAAACTACTTTTGCCTTTGGCATGACTTTTTAACTAGGACAATTCTCATATTTAGTAAGACTGTGTGCAGTCAGTTTGAACCATAATATATGAAATCTCATTATTTTTTTGGTAAAATGTGTCTTATGAATGACGTGATCAGACAACTTATGCTTAAATTTTTATTGCTAAGCTAGATAGCTACCTATGTCAACAAACCTAAATCCTAAATTTTCACTTACTTAATATTAATTAGTTTATTTTAGCAAAGGGAATTACTTACCAACTAGATGTTTTTGGTTAGGGAAAATACAAAAATAGTGAGATTCAACAAACACAAGGATAAACTCACCCACAATCCAAAAAGAAAAAGTTTGGTAAAAAATGATCTTGCACGATACTTGTGGGGACAAATTAAGCGATGAATTGCAAACCCCATAAGAAGTGACATTTGCATGTTTTTATTTATTTATTTATTGTTTCCCTTCTTTTTATCCTATTTATTTTCTACCTTTAAATTGTATAATTTTTTTTTAAAAAAGCAATAAATATGCATATATATATAAGTGTGGGAAAATTATTTTTCTCCACGAAAACAACCAAACTTGACACACCCCGACCCAGGGGCCGAAGCGTGCTGGCCGTCACGTGCGAGTGACGTAGCCAAAAACGTCAGCGGAAGGTAATTATGCATGAAATGCAGCATTGAATGTCAAGTGAATAATATACATATGATAAAAAGTGATATCGAAAGAAAGTGTGATAGTGAAAGGTCACAGAGCCAATCCTAGGTGCAGTCGATTAAAACAAACGACAGAATTACTAAAGAAATTCTACATCAGTGGTGCTCATGCAAGAGAACAGAATGTACGTACCAAATAACGCAGAGCTAAAAAGGGCTATTCTCGATGAGGCACACGTGTCAGCTTATGCGATGCATCCGGGCAGTTCTGACAGATCAATTTGTCACATCCCCGCCCGGGTGGGACCACTTCCCGGGCCCGCTCCACTACCGTAGCACGATATTGTCCGCTTTGGGCCCCGACCATGCCCTCACGGTTTTGTTTCTGGGAACTCACGAGCAACTTCCTAGAGGTCACCCATCCTGGGATTGCTCTAGCCTCATTCTCGCTTAACTTCGGAGTTCCAATGGAACCCGAAGCCAGTGAGCTCCCAAAAGGCCTCGTGCTAGGTAGGGATGAGAATATACATTTAAGGATCGCTCCCCTGGGCGATGTGGGATGTCACAATCCACCCCCCTTAGGGGCCGACGTCCTCGTTGGCACACACGCGGCCAGGGTTAGGCTCTGATACCAATTGTCACATCCCGACCCGGGCGGGACCACTTCCCGGGCCCGCTCCACTACCGTAGCACGATATTGTCCGCTTTGGGCCCCGACCACGCCCTCACAGTTTTGTTTCTGGGAACTCACGAGCAACTTCCCAGGAGGTCACCCATCCTGGGATTGCTCTAGCCTCCTTCTCGCTTAACTTCGGAGTTCCAATGGAACCCGAAGCCAGTGAGCTCCCAAAAGGCCTCGTGCTAGGTAGGGATGGGAATATACATTTAAGGATCGCTCCCCTGGGCGATGTGGGATGTCACAAAACTCCACTTTCATTTCTAAAGAAGCAATGAGCTTGCGTTGTGCGAGAGATTTTTCAATGTGTTGGAATACGATCTAGTACAAGATGTCATAATACAAGTGGTTAAATACTTTAAAACAAATTTACAACCACTTTTATTATGATATTTATGTACCGAATTGTGTTCCAAACACACCGAAAAATTTATGTGCTTTACACATTACATTCCATCATCAACATTTCAAATCATCACAAAAACTTATCACATTAATCAAATAAAGAAATTAGTGGGCCCCACCCAACCCCATTCGAAAAATAAAAAAGTTGATAACTTTGTTACAAAGTTCCTTGCTTCCTTTTGTTCATATAATATCATATCATATGATCTCTCCTTCCTTCTTATATTATATAAAACAACACACAGAATACTTCTCCAAGTTTCTCCCACTAATCCCTCGGAAAAAGATGGACGAGTCCTGGCGCATGCGCATGGGATTAATGCCGGGACTCCCGCGGCGGCGCTCCGCGGAGCACGCCTCCACTCGCTCTGTATTTGCGGCCGCAGCCGCCAAAGACTCCCATATGACGCTTGAACCCGATGACTTCGCGGATGTATTCGGCGGGCCGCCGCGGAGCGTCCTCCCGCGCCAATTCCCCGGGGGCTCGACTTCCTTCTACGAGGAGATCTTCCGGCCGCCGGAGTTCTGCTTTACGGCTGATAACAGAGACCGAAGCTTGCCTGCGTTTAGGATTCCGTCGAGGAGCGAGCGGTTTTATAGTGATATTTTTGGATCGGACGACGACGGACGCCAGCGGATGTCGAGAGAGCGGTCGAGGCCGAACTCGAAGACCAAGTCAAAGTCGAACTCTTCGTCGGTGCTGAGCTCGGAGGAGCTGAGTCCTCTCCGGCCGGTCATCGGCGATGACGTGGCATTCTCCTCCTTCGCTTCAAAGCTCAGGTAGTTTACTGTAGTTATTGTGTCATTTCGCGATGGCCAACTGCTTTTGCCGCTGTTATTTAGCTTGACGAATATACCCTTAACATTGCTTTATATTTGCGTTCATTCTGCCTTCCAATTGGTTATATTCGAAGGGCATGGAAGCCTTCTGAATTTTCTTTTCAAATATTTTGAGTTTTTTCCCATAGTTTCCATTCTAATATTTTGAATTAAATCCTGTGTTTGGCCAAAACATTTGGAATTTAAATATTATCATTTTTTTTCCAGAATCATTATTAGTATTGTAATTTAATTTTGCCTTTGTTGATAAAAGTGCTTTAGTGGAAAGCGCTTGGACATCACTACTAATTGTTTTGTAAAAAGCACTTTGCTTACTCAAAAAGAAAATACTAAAGAGTATATTTTCGTGTTATATTTCCGTATTACCTGATCTGTTAAGAGATTTGCATTTATAGTGAAACTTTATTAATTTTATGGCATTAGATATTAGTTGTCTGCATCATTCAGTATTCAGAAGTAATACAAAAGCGCTGCGTTTCTGGCATTACTCGATCAAAAGATTAACATTAGATTCATCTTTCAAAAAATTTAGTAATCCAATTATTAATGAGTTTCTCAACTCAACAAATTCTGGATTGCCACAGACCACTAAATGTGCCATGTAGATGGAACTCATCAACCATGAAGCCAACCAAGGAACATCCAAAGAAACAAGGCACGTCAGGTCTGCGTTGCAATCCTCTTTCCTTCACTGAAAACCAAGTCCTGGAGAAATTATATGATGAAAAGTTCAGAAGCTCCAGTAATTTCGGATTCACAAGGAAGGTCTCGTCCCCAGAAACCATGAGTCCTGGACCCAGTTCGTGTCGAAGCGTCAAGCAATTTGTGGATGATCTGGAGCTCCTCTCACCATCTTCAGCAGTCTCTTCGCTCTGCCAGGAACATGAGATCAAATCCGGGATTTGGGATCGGGTTTTGCGAGAGAAAGAAGTGGGAGTATTGGAACAACAAGAAGAAGATAATAATGACGATGAAGTGATGAGCTCTTACGTGATTGAGATCAATTCTGATCAGCAAAGAGAAGAAGCAGTTGGTATTGAAGAAGCGATTGCATGGGCTAAAGAGAAGTTCCAAACACACAGTAATTCCGAGAAAGAAGGGAGCTTGACGCAACAAGACAATCAGCAGTCTGTTGAAATGGATGAAGGTGATTTTTGTTAGTCTCTAAACTGAACCTGAAAGAAACCCTAAACCCTAAACCTCGAAACTTATATGCATGAGTAATAACTGTACTGTGTGCGTTTGATATGAATCTTTTAGGTAGGCCTACTGTGGATGAGCACTCAGATCACCAGCAAAGAGATGAACTACTACTTGAAACGACTCCATCTCCAGAGGTAAATTATTTTTGGTAAATTTTGAAGGCATGCAGCCCAAAGTATTCTACGTGTGTGTGTGTGTGTATATATCATATATCGTCATTTTCCGATATCGACTTGTTTGGCAGGAAGAAGAGGAAAGGACAGGGATAACTGAAGAGGAAAAGAAACCTTCAGAAAAAGATGTAAGCTTTCTCTTCTTGCATGCATAAATTTTGTACGAATAATTATACCAAAATAAGTTTGAGCAATGGTTTCTCTATATATATACAGATGGAATTGAAGCTCTTGGATGAAGACATAAGGTTATGGTCGGCTGGCAAGGAATCCAACATCCGTATGCTGCTTTCGACACTACACCATGTAAGTAAAAATCTTGAGGTTTACTTCGAAGAATACTGCCTGGCTCTTTATGGACAAAGATTTTATTTCTCCCTGCATGCAAATACGTAACTTATTGAAAGCACGTAAGTTTTTTCATGCGGATCGAATGTGATTGGTCTGCAAGGAGGATCAAGTTCGCATAATTAATGTTACATGGTTTGTTTTGGTTTTGTGTGGTGTTGGCTGGTGATCAGATTGTATGGCCCAAGAGTGGATGGTATGCAGTTCCTTTGACAAGCCTAATAGAAAGTTCACAGGTGAAGAAAGCGTATCAGAAAGCAAGGCTGTGCCTCCACCCAGACAAACTGCAACAAAGAGGAGCAACACCTGCTCAAAAATATATTGCTGAAAGGGCCTTCGCCATCCTCCAGGTAAATAAATGTTTTTGTTACGTCTCGTGAATTGTTATTAACATTACAAAGGAAGTTGTCACACCTTCTTATATATTTCATGAAAAGCAATAAAGTTCCATTGCATTCCAAATTACTAAACCTGATTGTTATCAAAGAATTTATGACTTGTTTGAAAGTACTTTTAAAATGATTGAAAACGCTTTAAGTAAAAATGTTTTTAGGTTCCAAAAGTGCGCGAAGGGCATCCTGAAAGAAGCATCAATTATGTGTTTCTTCCATGAAGCACTTTAAGTGTTTTTTTTAAGATTTACTTACGTTTTACTAAGGATTAGTTCTAAAAATATTTTCACCAAAAACGATTTCAATCATTTTAAAAACATTTCTAAAAAAGTTACAGATTCATTAAACTCCAATGATTCTGACGAGTAATTAATGATGTGGAATTGTAGGATGCATGGGCCGTGTTTATCTCCCAAGATGTATTCATTATTTAGTGGATGTGTGAATTATTCTTGCCTTTTGAACTCATATTTTTGACTCCAAGGTTGCAAGTGAAGAATAAGCATATGAACAACTTTGTAAGATAGCTCGGCTAGTATTCTTGTGGACATATGTACATTAATTTGTTCGATTAACTGAGCTTGGTTTTTTTATTTTTTATTTTTTTTATCTGTATATTTATTTTCGAGTGTTGACACAAAATGTTTTAATATAATTTTGAATCCTAAACAGTCCCTTTGTATATGTATATTTTTATTTTTGAGTGTAGAAACAAAGTTTTTGGAATATAATTTTGAATCCTAAACGGCCCCTTTTTAACTTTCATACAAACTCCAGCCTGTAAAGGAGGTTCAGACGCGTTGAGAAAATCGAACTTCTATTCAATTTTGTTCAACGGCTGACGGACCATGTGTCTACACACGAATCCTCCTGTATGGGGATAGAGCTATTTGACACGAGTACACCGCTACTAACGTACACACATGCATTGTGGTTGATGGCGGGCGGGTCTTTTACTCCCTTTGGTGTAACACCATTTTCTCACAGCCTTAGATGATGTAGTCATGTCCCTTTTTCCTTTAATTTTCTACCTATTCTGCATGCCATTTTCGTTCGGGAGAAGCCGGCGGATAAAATTTAGAACTTGAATGAAAACAGTACAAGCATCCTCCGAACAGCCGAAATCAGAGATGAAAGTCACTACTAGCTTCACTCTTGAAGCCAAGCGAATACGATCCAATTACATCATTTGACCGGAATCCGGAATCTGGCGGAGTTAAGTGTGGTATCCTTAATTACTCCCGAGTTTAATGTACACAATGAAGGATGTGTGTCAAAATTTTACTCAACGAAATGTAGTCTATGGGAATTTTTTTGGAAAAGAAAACGAAATGGTTGAAAGAATATGATGAAGAAAATGGACTCGTCCCTCGTATTACAGGGACAATGAAGTTCAATAACTGAACTTCAACACATTATGATGTCAATATGGTGCAGATATTCTCCATCATTTGGTTCTTGTTATGACTACCTGGGTGAGATCTAGGAGTGCCCTCCTCGATTTTCTGACATTCTCGTCTTCGCTCTCAGGCAGAGATTCGATTGCTGCTGCGGCAAGGTTTGCATGTTTTGTGGCTAGCTCCCTTGTCCTATGTATTCCACGGCTCCTACCTAGGTAGTCGAGAGCCTGTAGAAATATACCATGAAAACCAATAACAAGAATTGAATCTAACAAAACGGAGATGACTGCATTAAACTATTTATATTCACTTAAAAACTGTTTGTATTTTCTGTTTTTCACCTCTCGTTAATGAAATTTCATGAACAATATTCGTTAAGAGTTGGACATTTAATGAGAGGTGAAAAATAGAAAACAGAAACATTTTCTAAAGCTGGATGACAGAAACAGGTTTAGACAGGAGTTTTCTTTGGAACAATGCCAAAGTAGCCCAGACCGGCACTTAATGAAACAATGCAAACTTACGAGTTCCATATTTGCAGGGTTGTTATCAAGGCCCTCTTCAACAACTGTACGCAACTGAGGAAACTCTTCCATGGCAAACAATATTGGAGCGGTTATGATGCCCTACAAAACGATTATATGGTTTCAAAAAATTATGACAATAACTGAAAAAAGTGAGTGGGCTCTTAATCATGAAAGTTGAAAACATAGCAGCATGGGATTAGAATAGTTGAGGATTTCTCTCGACTTACTATGAATTGAAAAGTGAGACTTGGTTTCAACACGCTAAACAGAGAAATGCTGGCCATGAACTACATAATTTCTTTAGGTCAAGTATACCATGCATTTTTTTCATGGCAAATGCAAGCAAGCTTGTTGAGCATGTCAATATGGAAAGAAACGAAAGAATGAAAAATAAAAAAAATTAACTGTGTTGTAGGAAAATTAGAGCAACCAAAACCAACTATAAGGCTGACAGACACAGATAATACTCACTTTAAGCTACCAAACTCAGCCATGAGATACACCTAGATCAGTAACGGACAAGAGAGACAAATCTCATGTGTTCAAACATAGAAATATCCCATTACCAACCAACACTTACATGTCGGATGTCAGATAAAGAGCCCTTTCCAAGTGAAGCGGATGTGCCCATAAAATCAAGAACGTCATCTATTAATTGAAATGCCAATCCCTGAGGGAAAAAAATTATTCAGCTTCATACACATGCAAGCACATTGACTCATCAATCCATACATGAATGTAAAAAAACCACCAGAAAGTGTCCATTGTTTGAGCTCTAGCAGGAAAGTTACATAATTATTGTTATCATTATTTTTATTTCTCTATATGTGCTTCTGTTTGGAACCTGACTATTAAACTCATAAAAATATCTTAGAATTAAGCTTGCTCGTCAAGAATATTAGACAAAAGAATTCCAAGAGTTTACGAACCAGATTTTTTCCATACTCATAAGCCAACGTAGCAACTTCGGTTGTATGCCCAGCAAGAATGGCAATTGCTTTGCAACTATTTGAAATCAATGATGCAGTCTTGTAATAAGTCTTTTGTATATAATATTCCATGCTGCAATGAATACCAAATTTTATCATAATTAGAAAACCTTAAATCTTAAAGAAACCCTAATCAAGATATCAAATAACAAAAAAACCTGTGCGCTTATGTACATAATATCAACAATGATTTGCTCACACTCAACTAATTGAAGCTTTTGAAAATGGAAGATAAAGAGTATTTTGAGTATGAGTTATGCATGCATAATTTGTTTCTTACACTTCCGCTTTCTTTTCACAACAACACATTTCGTTGTAAGTTGTAACAACCCCCAACTTGTTTCTTCTCTATATAATCCCCAATTCCCATCCCTACATGGCATTACTAAGGAAATTCTTTATGTAAAAAAGAGAGCTATAAAGACGAGCCCTACTATATACAAGACAAGACATGCCAAATCCCAACCTAATATATACTTTTATCACATAGTAGTTTACTACCTAAAACAAAAATGTACACATATGACAGAAGCAGCAGAGCAGTGTACCTACAACGTTGATCAGATGTGGTAGTCATTTGCATGGTTTCACCTGTCACAAGATGCTCAACAACCGTTGACAGTAATGATACAACCTACAAATGCACAAAAATGATGCAAAAACATGTTAAAACAACTAAAGTGAACGCACATCCTTCTGTCTGTGATACTTGGGAATATAACTATGAATAGGTATGGGATCCACTTCCTGACTAGCTAAAATTTCAGGCATCACCTTCATACTTCACTGATGGATGATGATGGTGATGATTGTCATGTTTGGTGATGAAAAAATTGATTCGGTAGTTTATCCACAAGAGTAAAAGTGCAGAAGAAGGAAGGGGGAGGCAAAAACAAATTAACTGACTTGCTTGACAAGATAAGGAGCTGGCACATTTGATTGAATAAAATCTATCCGGGGTTTTGCTCTCTTGTATTACTTGGTTGGCCTTAAGATACTTATACATGACATGGAATATTGCAATGTGCTAAAAGTAATAAGTAGGGGCTTCAAGGTGGACCCAGAAGATAGTATGGACCCTGGTAATATACCATTGCAAAGGGAACCCCAAATCCCTGTCATGAAGGGACTTACAACACTCCCTCCCAATCCCCACCCCTCTGCAGCCTGACCCCACCAAAGAAACTTTCTAGTCAACATGCATTAAATATAATTAACACACTTTTGATACGTGGATGAAATACAACTACTCTAATAGGGTGCCAGCACAACATTCGAATATGTGGACTTTTGTGGCGAAGTCTCTCACATCCCTAATACTATAAACAAGATGAGCCAGAAAGCATGAAATATAGTCCCACGTGCTATTGCTCATCTCAGTACACTAGTGCATAATAATTCATCTGTACCTCTGTGTTTCTCAAGGAGGCAAGTGCGACACAGGCTCGGGAAAGCAGAAAATCCCCTGCTAAAACAGCTAACTGCATTCAATAATGGAAAGAAGAGTATTATCATATTTCATAACTCTGTATGTTCCCAATGCAGAGTCATTATTAATAAAGGAAAGATAAAATGGGTAAAATTGATATAGTACGGCACTCCATCTCACATTCTATTAAAATGTTCAATACTTGGCAAGAATTAATATCATTCAGTGGAAGGGGTATCAGCAGCAGCCATGTACGGTAACTATCTGCATAGGGTGGAAAGTAAGGAACAAATTATTTAGCCACCCTTCCCCAGTCCCTTTTAGGCATCAAAATAAGCTCTAATAGGAACATATCATGTTGTCCCATGTTGCATAAAAATAGGGGTAGTAGGAAACACACCGTTCCTTCATGTTCTAAGCCTTTATCGTATTAATTGTTTGATTTTCATCCAACGACTAGAACATGATACATGCCTTGTTTAAATGCTTAATGTGATGCATATGGAAACTCTCTGAAACTCCAACAAACACATTCGTACTTTTGATTAAAATATAAATAACTTTTGAAGAGATAAGAAGAGAAGCGTCAAAATAAATTATATTCTTATAAGCAAAACGGCAATTTGACTAATTTAAAGGAACCAAAACCACACCTTATTTCCCATTATATAATTTAATGAACCAACACCACGCCGTGTGTCTGCATCATCCAATACATCATCATGTAGAAGGCTTGCCACCTGACAAATGAAAATAATTACGTTAGAAGCTTTTTTAAGCTTCAAGTCCTGAGAGAAATATCATATCCTCAATGTCAACAATTTATTCATGAAGCATTATAAGTCATATTTCATTCCTATCAAGTGTAACTAGATTCTTAATAGAAATTTACTGATAAGCACATGCTAAGTTAATAATATTACTGTAGATAAGTTGCAGGGTTGGAAAGGTAAGATAATACATGTAATGCTTATGCCACAAATTTTGGAGGAAAAATGAGTTATAATTCAAGCAAGTGCACCTCAGAGAGAATTTTAAACAGGCCATTAAAAAACAGTTTTGGAACGACATGAATAAATTGGTCTAGGGAATCCCTACAGGCAAAGAATGCTTTTAGTGCATTAGAAATGATATTTTTCCAATAATATGTAGCATATAATAAAATAAAGCGATAGCAACAAAATCATTAAGAATGATATAACTAACATGAATCATCTCTGTGACTTCTGCTATACATTGTTGCCTTGCGCGTAGCTCTGTTGACAAAGCCTCTCGCAGTTCCGTAGGAGGTTCCGGTACAGTGATATTCAAAGCGGTTGACATCAACAATAAGACCTGCATATAGAAACAATAGAATAAATCTACTGAGCAACTTTTAACCTTGACGACAATCATAATTCTTGAAAATATAAGGTTGGAATGACGAGTTACATATATATTCCACTGACTTCTCCTAACAGCATGATGTGCAAATATTGAATTTAGAGACGGAAGGCAAATTACTAAATGATATATACAAGAAAATATCCAGTATACAACATCTTTGCAAAACAGAGAAAGTGAAATAATGAATTGGATTAGTACTACTTATATTACCGTGGGACGAAACCTCTTTCCTTCCACTCCCATTTTAAAGAAGTAGTCAGCAGCGGAGGCAAGCTTAGGGACCTGGGAATAGAAAACAAATCTGATCTATGATCATATGATATAACATTTGAATCTTACGAGACCATTAGGATCAAATCTCAGTCTCTAACATGTAGGTCCTCAGAGTAATATCAATTAAATCCAAGGAGACAGAAAATAGATATACCTCAGCAACTACCATTGCCCGCAACCTGCTAGCAATAACCGACAGCTCATCGGAAACAAGCGAGAATGGGTCAAGCGGTTCCTGCAAAGCAGTATGTAAGCACATTAATATTATAGAGGTGGACAAACAAAATTATCTATTACAAAAGAAAACTAAAGTCCCTAAGAGAAGGGTACATGAAATTTTGAGCCTTGACTACGACGACAAGTTAAACTTACTCCCATCTTTGCATTTGTGCCATAAGCGACAATAAACAACTCGTACATTTTGATCCGGAGGCTGATCTCACATAAACAAACTAAAAACAAACGAACACTCGGGTAACTCGAAATTTTCGTGCTTTCATACATTTGGCATTGAAATATCAAATGAGCATGTGGGAAAACAAAATAATAACCAAAAATGCGAATACCCAAAAACCTCACCTCAACAATGGAGCTGCTTTGATGGTGAATTTGGTGCCTGGAACCATGGAAAACCGGCGGCAATCCCCACGAAATAAATTCTCTGCAACCCATAATCTACCAACACACAACCAATCAAGACCCTGAAACATAACATAATACAAACACATTCACAAAACTTCCAATCTCTCAGAGATTTATAGAACAAAATTACCTTCTGGGTCGAATCACTCAGCGATTGAGAGTAAGTGCTGGTGGCGACGAACTGTTGCGGGTCCCGGCGATGGGAAAGCAAACACCGACACAACCCATTGAATCTGCTTCTTTGAATCCGAGAAAATAACATACTTATTCCTTTGCTTCTCTCTCAATAAAACTGATAGCGATTTAAAGAAACGAACTTTAATAGAGAGAGAGAGAGAGAGAGAGAGAGAGAGAGAGAGAGAGAGAGAGAGAGAGATTCAGAGTGGATTTTGGGCGGCTGGGAGAGGAGGGTCAAAGTGGAAGAAGAAGAAGGAACCGACTCAGAGAGGAGAGAGAATGGGGGGGTTATGTGTAAGCGCCACAGCCATGTTCTCTCTCTCTCTAAAGAAGTAAGGAAAACGACGAAATGACGACTGCCAAACGCAGTGGCAGCCATGTATCAAAAACGCACACTTTCGCTTTCTAATTGCTATTTAAGGGTTTGGTCATACATAATTACTAAATAATTGAATCTTTCTTTGGAGGTTTTAAGTGCTAATTCAGCAAAAATTGCAATTATTTTGAAAGGATTGTGTTAAGAGTTTAAGGAAAAGGGCTTTAGAAGCGTGGTTTATATTTTAGACTCATAAGACCATCTCCAACCCTGAGCTAAAAGCCAAATTACTCCTCAAAATTTCCCCCCAAACTCACTCCAACCCAAGGGGAAAATTCGGGCTAAATACTAAATGTTAAACCAAGGCCAGATTCCCCCCGGAATTTAGTCCAGAAATCGGTGTGGGCTCCACCAAACTGAATGAAAATATTTATCGAAATTTAAATTTTTTTTGATTAAAATGTTCATAAAATTAATTTATGATAGTCTAAATATTTATTTTAAAAAAAATTAATTTAAGAAAAAAAATAGTCTAAGTTTATTCTTTAATAATTCCGGGATAAAATTTTAGGCCAAAAAGGATTGGAGCAGAAAAACAATTTCTGGGCTAAAAGCTAAATTTTTCGGGCTAAAAAATTTGGCTTTTAGCCCAAGGGTTGGAGATGATCTAATTGTAGTTGTACTGTTCAGTTTTATAAATAATTGTAGTGGCAATATTTAGTTTTATAAATAGTTGTAGTGGCAATGTTCAATTCTAGAAATAGTTGCAATGACAGTGTTCAGTTCTAGAAATGGTTGCAATGACATTATTCAGATCAAGAAATAGTTGGAGTGTTCAGTTTTATAATGGTAGTGTTTAGTTTTAGAAATAGTGACATTGTTTAGTTGTAGGAATAGTGAAATTGTTCACTTCTAGAAATAGTTACAATAGTTTAGAGAAGCCCTTCTCATCGAAACTTTGTGTCATTTTCATTAAATAAAGTTATTACCATGACTCGTAATGGATTTCCATTACTCCGCAATAGTTCGATTTTCAATTGTTAGCTACTGAAAACGTGTAGGCTTTTGGTTAGTTGCTAACTGCTAAGACTTGTGCGAAATGAAATCAAATATTGAGGATTTTTAATTTCACGCTACTAAACTGTTATGCAATTTTCGACTCGTTACTATTGAATGCTGAGACTCACGACGATCCCAATAAACATGAATAAAATTTTAGTAAATGCCTTCACTATATTAACAAGCGATGTCAAGAAGGGAGAATCAAACACATTATCTCGGATGCGTGATAACTGCTCTTCACCAAACCATTTACAAAATAAAAGCAAACGATTTACAGAAGAAACTATATATCTGAGATAACCTTGTGAGTCGGAAACTTAATAGCAAACAAAGAAAGTGAGAGATTAAATTGGCAGTGCTCATCTCTCCTGCCACAAACCACCCCCCCCCCAAAAAAAAAAAATCCCTGAGCAGCTCCCTAAACTCCTCATCAGTGCTCTTAAGCATCAATGGCAAGGGCACTTCCACTCCCCCTCTCCACAACCTCCATGTGGCTCGGCTTTATCCTCTTCTCCAAACTAAACGTAAAATGCTGCGGAAACCTTTCAACTCCTCCAACCCTTTCCCCATCTTTACTGAAAAGTACTCGAATTTTGGCTTGAAGTTGTTCTTAATGCTGAAGGTCAGCAATCCAGGGCACCTCAGCACCATCCCCAGGGTCTCCTCCCTTGGGAATCCCAGACCCTCCAAGTACTCCAACTTGGGAACCAATGTCCTATCCACATTGGAGACCAGCAGCACAGGGTCATGGTAGGGCAGGGCATTTAGGTCGTTGAACCCAAGTCTCTGGAGGTAAAGAAGTGCTGGTCTGAGCTGGTCTTTCCCACTTGAAGTAAGCAATCTAGTAGGAAGGAGCTAATCTTGAGATGGATTTAAAAACTACCACGAGTGGATGAAAATCTAAAAGGAAACAATTCCCGCACACCATTTTGTCCCCATACACGCCTATGTTTATTTTTAGCTTTGGATTAGTGTTTTAAAAGGCTCGCCTGAGTGCGCACCAAGGCTGCCTCAAAGGCTAGGCAAGTAGCTTGCCGCCTCTTTTTACTAGGTGCGGCGCCAGGCGTTGCTAGAGCATGCCTCAGGGCGTCCAGGCATTTTTTTTTCATTTTTTTTTTCCTTTTTTTAGGTAAAAATACCCAAATCAAAGCCGTGCCCAACGATAAAGCTGAGTTGCAAAACTATACCAAGGAAAAAGATGAAGAAGACAGACGGCGAGGGCTTTCTTTTCTCCTGACTTTTCATTTTTCAATATTTTTTTCTCTCTAAATTTAAATAGTCCCCACTTTGCTTGACATTTATTATCCTACTATCTTTTTTTTTATTCACTTTTATTTTTTATATTATTTATTAGATAGATAGATAACCATATTTTTATGGATATCCTCTTAACATTCCAACAAAATTCAGCCTTTATTCCCTATAATTGCTCCACTCAAAATTTATTTCTTTTGAATTGCCTATAATTGCAAAATTTAGCCTTTATTTTCATTGAAATTTCCTAAAATTGTGTCCACTCAGTGTTATTTCTCTTGAAGTTCTCTATAATTACTTACAATAAAATAAAATAATTACAACATTTTAAGACTATATGACATAGTTTCTAAATACAACTAGACATAATAATGAAGAAGATGTCATTATATTTGATTTAGTTATAATTATATTTGTTTTACAAAGTATTATATTTATAAATATAATTATATATAATATATAATAAAATTTTAAGTACCGTGAGGCATCGCTGATTTCAAATAGTTGCAAAGCAATTGCCGTTCTAGCTGGGCATACAACCGAAGTTGCTGCGTTGGCTTATGAATATGGAAAAAATCTGGTTCGTAAACTCTTGGAATTCTTTTGTCTAATATTCTTAACGAGCACGCTTAATTCTAAGATGTTTAATATTCATGTTCCAAACAGAAGCACACATAGAGAAAGAAAAAAATAATGACAACAATAATTATATGACTTTCCTGCTAGAGCTCAAACAATGGATACTTTCTTATGGTTTTTTTACATGCATGTATGGATTGATGGGTCGATGTGCGTGCGTGTGTATCAAGCTGACTAATTTTTTTCTCTCAGGGATTGGCATTTCAATTAATAGATGATGTCCTTGATTTTACGGGCTCATCAGCTTCACTTGGAAAGGGATCTTTATCTGACATCCACCATGTAAGTGTTGATTGATATATGATGGGATATTTCTAAGTTTGGACACATGAGATTTGTCTCTCTCTTGGTCGTTAGGCCATCTCCAACATCTGGTTGGCTAAGATTCTCCAAGATATTAATATTTTAATAAACAGTACATGGTCATATTTGCCTCCGTCTCCAACTGAGGGCCAGAGGGCCAGATGGCTCGTTTTAGCCCTATCACAAAAAACCGTCTCCAACCGAGGGCCAAAGGGCCATAGGGCCAAACATAATTTATTATTTTCAAATCCAACGGCTAAGTGACGAGTAGGCATTTACGTTTTATGTTTTTAAAAATGTTGTTTAAGTTTCATGTTGTTAAATGTTTTTTTTTATGTTGTATAATTTTTATGCTGGTTGATGTTATTTAATGTTGTTTCATATTGTTTCATGTTGTTTCGTGTTACTTAATTTAATTTAATGTGGTATAATGGCCTAGAAAGTTATAGGAAAAAAATAGAATTAAAAAAAAATATGAAACAAATTTTGTAAAATAGAAGTTATATGAAAAAAAAAATATTAATCAAATTTTGTGAAATATAAGTTATAGGAAAAAAAATGAAACAAATTTTGTGAAATAGAAGTTATAGGAAAAAATGGAATTTAAAAAAAATATGAAACAAATTTTGTAAAATAGAAGTTATATGAAAAAAAAATATTAATCAAATTTTGTGAAATATAAGTTATAGGAAAAAAATGGAATTAAAAAAAATATGAAATAAATTTTGTGAAATAGAAGTTATAGGGAAAAAAAAATGAAATTTAAAAAAAATATGAAACAAAATTTGATTCATATGAAAAGGATAAAAAAGGAAAAAAATAAATTCATATATAAAAAAAAATGAATACAGCAACTACTAGCCGTTGAGTTGAAAAAAAATTCAAACTATTAGTGCCGGTTACAACCGACACTAATAGTAATTCAAAATTTTTTTTTGCCTTGAATCCTTATTACTGTCGGTTATAACCGACAGTATTAATAAAACCTTTATTAATTCTATTGGTTATAACCGACAGTATTAATAAAACCTTTATTAATTCTATCGGTTACAACCAACAACAGTAAGAAAATTATAAAAAAAAAAATAGCCAGCCCTCCAGCCCTCTAGCCCTCTTCGATCCCGTGGGGCCCTCCCAGATTCCAGAGCCCTCTGGCCTAGCCCTCGGTTGGAGACGGTTTTAGGGCTATTTTCGGCCCTCTGGCCCCTTCGGTTGGAGATGACCTTACTTAGCCAGGTGCATCTCATGGCTGAGTTTGGTAGCTTAAAGTGAGAGTATCATAGCTAGGCGAACCTCATGGCTGAGTTTGGTAGAGCTTACAGTGAGAGTATTATTTGGGTCTTGTCAGGCTTAAAGTTGGTTTTGGTTATTCTAATTTGCTAAGCAATGTATTAAAAAGGCGTAAGCGAGGTGTCTCACGAACAGCTCTACCTAGGTGTCTCAAAATGAGTATTGTTATAGCAAATTAGAACAACCAAAACCAACTTTTTAAGCCTGACAAGACCCAGATAATACTCTCACTATAAGCTCTACCAAACTCAGCCATGAGGTGCGCCTAGCTATGATACTCACTTTAAGCTACCAAACTCAGCCATGAGATGCACCTGGCTAAGTAACGAGCAAGAGAGAGACAAATCTCATGTGTCCAAACTTAGAAATATCCCATCATATATCAATCAACACTTACATGGTGGATGTCAGATAAAGATCCCTTTCCAAGTGAAGCTGATGAGCCCGTAAAATCAAGGACATCATCTATTAATTGAAATGCCAACCCCTGAGAGAAAAAAATTAGTCAGCTTGATACACACGCACGCACATCGACCCATCAATCCATACATGCATGTAAAAAAACCATCAGAAAGTATCCATTGTTTGAGCTCTAGCAAGAAAGTCATATAATTATTGTTGTCATTATTTTTTTTCTTTCTCTATGTGTGTTTCTGTTTGGAACATGAATATTAAACATCTTAGAATTAAGCGTGCTCGTCAAGAATATTAGACAAAAGAATTCCAAGAGTTTACGAACCAGATTTTTTCCATATTCATAAGCCAACGCAGCAACTTCGGTTGTATGCCCAGCTAGAACGGCAATTGCTTTGCAACTATTTGAAATCAGTGATGCGGTCTTGTAATAAGTCTTTTCCATATAATATTCCATGCTACAATGAATACCAAATTTTCTCATAATTAGAAAAACTTAAATCTTAAGGAAACCCGAAACAAGACTTCATAAGAAGAAAAAAAAATTGTGCGTAAATACATAACATCAACAATGATTTGCTCACACTCAACTAATTGAAGCTTTTGAAAATGGAAGATTGAGAATTTCGAGTATGAGTTATTCATGCCTAGTTTGTTTCTCACACGTCCGCTCTCTTTCACGACAACACACTTCGTTGTAAATACTCCCAACTTGTTTCTTCTCTATATAATCCACTTCTCATCCCTACTTAACATTGTTCAAGAAATACTTTTATGTTAAAAAGAGCTATAAAGATAAGCCCTACTATATACAAGCCAAGGCAAGAAAAGCCAAATCCCAACCTAATAATGCCACGCCTATAGCTATACTTTTATAACATAGTAGTTTACTACCTCAAACAAAAATGTACACACATGACAGAAGCAGCAGAGCAGTGTACCTAAAGCGTTGATCAGATATGGTAGTCATTTGCATGGTTTCACCTCTCACAAGATGCTCAATAACCGTTGACATTAATGATACAACCTACAAATGCACAAAAACTGATACAAAAACATGTTAAAACAACTTGAGTGAACCCACATTCTACTGTTTGTGATACTTGGGACCACAAGTATGAATAGGTATGGGAACCATGTCCTGAATTGCTGAAATTTCAGGAAGATCACTTTTATACTTCACTGGTGGATGATAATGGTGATGATTGTCAGAATGTAAGTGCACAAGAAGGAAGGGGGAGGCAAAAACAAAATTAACTGACTTGCTTGACAAGATAAGGAGCTGGAAATTTTGATTGAATAAAACATATCAGGGATTTTACTCTCTCGTATTTGGCCTTAAGATACTTTATATTTGCTCCATCAATCCCCTAAAATGAATAGTAATTGCCTGCAATGAACAGCAACTGCTTAAGTGCATCTCCATCCCTAAACTGAATAGCTCAAACAATTCATATTAAAATATTAGTATTTTTTATTTTATTAAATAATAAAAGATAATTTTATTTTTACTTTTGGATAATAATAAAAGATTGGTTAAAAGTATTTGAAAATATTGAAATGTAGTTTAAAGTGGAAGAACATGATTATGTATTTATACCAAAAATTATAAAAAAAATTTATATTTTAAAGTAGTTTTTTGTAATTTCTATAATTCTTTAATAGTTTAAATTGTGGCTGACGTCACGACGATGTCACATAATCAAGACGCTGGGTTAGGCGATTATTGCTTGACTTCTCCATCAAGATCGCCTTGGGTCCAATTGCCCAAGTGCCCGAATAGGCTCCATGAGGATGACATACAACTACTCTTAAGGGTGCCAGCGTCGAATACGTGGACTTTTGTGGCCAAGTCTCTCATATCCTTAATACTAGGTACAAGAAGAGCCAGAAAGCATGAAATATAGTCCTACCTCTGTGTTTCTCAAAGAGGCAAGTTCAACACAGGCTCGGGAAAGCAGAAAATCCCCTGCTAAAACAGCCAGCTGCATTCAATAAAAGAAGGAAGATTAACTATCATATGATACAAAACCCTTTCCTAACTCTTTATGTTCCCAGTGCAGAATCATTGTTAATGACGGAAAGAAAACAAGGGAAAAAATTGATATAGTACGGCACTCAATCTCACATTCTATTAAAATATTCTTATAAGCAAGAAGGCAATTTGACCAATTTAAAGGAACCAAAACCACACCTTATTTCCCATTACACAATTTACTGAACCAACACCACGCCTTGTGTCTGCATCATCCAATACATCATCATGCAGAAGGCTTGCCACCTGACAAACGAAAATAACTACGTTACAAGCTTATTTAGGCATCAAGTCCTGACAGAAATATCGTATCCTCAATGTCAACAACTTACTCATGAAGTGTAACTAGATTCTTCACAGAAATTTACTGGTAACTACATGCTAAGTTAATAATATTACTGTAGATAAGTTGCAGGGGTGGAAAGGAGTTATAATTCGAGCAAGTGCACCTCAAAAAGAAGTAATAATTCGAGCAAGTGCACCTCAAAGAGAATTTTAAACAAGCAATTGAAAAATAGTTTTGGAAGGACACGAATGAATCGGTGTAGTGAATCCCTACAGGCAATGAACGTTATTGGTACATTAGAAATGATATTTTTCTAATGAATTGGTGTATTGAATCCCTACAGGCATTGAAAAATAACGCGATAGCCACGAAATCATTAGCAAAGATATAACTAACATGAAACATCTCTGTGATTTCTGCTATACGTTGTTGCCTTGCGCGTAGCTCTGTTGACAAAGCCTCTTGCAGTTCCGTAGGAGGTTCAGGTACAGTGATATTCAACGCGGTTGACATCAGCAGTAAGACCTGCATACAGAAAATTTCCAGTATACAGCATCTTGATATTCTGTGAAACAGAGAAAGTGAAATAACGAATTGAATTAGCACTATTTATATTACAGTGGAACGAAACCTCTTTCCTTCCACTCCCAGTTTAAAGAAGTACTCGGCAGCGGAGCTAAGCTTAGGGACCTGGGAATAAAAAACAAATCATGATCTGTGATCATATGATATAACATTTGAATCTTACAAAACCAATAGGATTAAATCTCCGTTCTAACATGTACGTCCTTAGAGTAATATCAATTAAATCCAAGAAGACAGAAAATAGATATACCTCAGAAACTACCATCGCCCGCAACCTGTCAGCAATAATCGACAGCTCATCGGAAACAAGTGAGCATGGGCGAGGCGCTTCCTGCAAAGCAGTACGCACATTAGTAGAGGTGGACAAACAAAATTATCTATTACAAAAGAAAACTAAAGTCCCTAAGAGAAGGGTACATGAAATATTGAGCCGTGACAATGTCGACAAGTTAAACTTACTCCCATCTTTGAAATGACGACGGCCAAACGCAGAGCCAGGCATGCAAAAAAAGCGCTTACTTTCGCTTTCTAATTGCTACTCAAGAAAAATAAATAGTTTTTTTTTTAACAAAAATAAGTAGTTAGATCATTTAATTCACACCCTCCGGAAGAGAGAAGATTTAAATACGGAAATGCAATAGGTTGGAGATGCATGCCCTAACTATTAGGATAATTCGTAAACATGCTAAATTTGTGAACTCTAGGTTGATTTTAGATAGACAACAATATTTTTACATTATTGCTAATTAGTACTATAGTCTAATGGTATTTCTTTTTATTTGAAAGTGAGAGATCTTAAATTCGATTTCACCAAAAGAGAATTTGAACCAAATTATCGATGACCCATTATGAGGCTAAGCCCACCCCCTCTCCTTTAGTGTATATAATACTGTTTGTTCAAATATATGTATATAATTACATTAAGAAAAGTTAGATTTTGGGCTAATCAAACAATAAGATAGTCACAATAATATCGTATTAAATCTTCTTTTCCGTTAAGTGTTCCATAAATAAGTGATTTGTGTTTGGGGTTATTTCGGATATTTCAATACCTGACTTCCATTTAATGAGTTGCCTTTGACAACAAAAAAAAAACGGGTTTCTAAAAGAATCCAAAATAAAGGGTGATCTGCCACTCAGTATTACCCTTTGGTTGTATTCCTCTTCACTCTTTGGTGGTATTCCTCTTCATTTGGAAGTGAGAAGTCTTAGGTTCAAATCTCGTGAATGGTGAATTCGATGCCAAATTAGGTTGCCCATTGTGAGGCTTAGCAGAACTCCCCCTCTCTTTTAGTGTAAAAATATCGATGTATTAAAAAAAATAGAGGTTGATCTAGTACATATAATATGAGGGTTTCCTGTTTAAAAAAGGGGAACGACCCACATTCACTTTTATTGTGTTTCGAACTGAAGATGGCTAAAAAATACAGGGTCATTGGGATCCTCCAATCTATGGTAGAGTTAGATGATAATCTTTATGTTAAAATGTCCAAATTAATCCTGAACACAAATCATGTGACACACTTTATAGTGTAATACTGTTCTTTTCTAGCCTATTAGCCTTTAAAATTTCATATAGGTTGTGAGTTTAACGTTTAATTTACCCTCCAAAGTTAACTTACACTATTTCTTAAGAAAAACTACCAATTTATCTCCCCCCCCAAGTTAACTTCATATACTATTTCTTTAGAAAAAAAACTACCAATCTACCCTCCAATGTGTATCTCATGCAAATAACGCGACTTAAATTGACGGAAAATTGAATATATTATTAGCTTTGAATATTGACACACCCCGACCCAAAAAGTCCACTAGGACACTGAAGTCGAGTTGTGCTGGCCGACACCTGGAAGGTGACGAAGCCATAAAGTGTAGTGATGTGGAAAATGTGAATAAATTTAAACCTAAAAGTGCCTAGACATCAGAGTGTGCTCGTGAGCGGGAGCGAACCCATCCCACATGTGACTTCAGAGCATAAGCAAATACAAAAGAACGGGCAAGAATTATTCCGTCAACAGTAGCCACCAGACCAGAGATTCGCTAACAATCCTCGTCGATACGAACCTTAACAGCTAACCTGGAGGGGTGCAAAACAGAAAACGTGAGTGGGCAAAAACAAATATTTTCTAAAATCATTTCAGAAATCTGTATATAACCCCTCACTGTAAATCCCGTATAATTTCCCAGAAAATAATACGTATATATACTTATATACGAAAACATCGTCTAGAAATCAAAACTCATTATCAATATCAGGAATAGGCCATGTCGATATACCAACTCAGAAAAATCATCATCAGGCAAGTAATATAAATCAAGGGGTGTCCCTATTGTCATGTCAGCCGGAGTCACCTCTAGTGACCTGTACGGCTGAATCTATAGCTCATCAATCACAATCAATCACTATAATCATTATCCTGCACACGAGTCGGAACCACCTATAGTGGTCTGTACGACAGGCTAGGTGTATAATATTACGCTCAGTGCTACGATCACGTGAAGGCTGTGCGACGAATCGCGGGTCATCTACGAGTCGGAACCACCTATAGTGGTCTGTACGACAGGCTAGGCACCTGCCTTGGATCCAAGGTGAGCGTACGGTGCGTGAGGTGAACGATCACGTGAAGACTAGGCCCTACTCTGGCGGAGCACAAACACCCGAGGTGCAGGTGATGAGCCAAATCACAATCCATTATCATCTCAACTACTAACTATCATACTTACCTGACTTACCTGACCGTCCACAGCGCCGAAGCATAATAAATGCAATCATATTCATAATTATATAATATAATTGGCATACGACATGGCAATTCAATTATAAAATCAATTCAATTCATAAATCATTCGAATCATTTTTCTGGGAAAACGTCAATTATATATATATACTGAAAACAAAAGCCCACTCACCTGGACTCCACGCTATAGCCCCCTAGCACGACTCTCGAGATATCCCAAACGATCCCGAATGATCACCGCCTAGCATAAATATCAATTCATGTCTCAGAATCTGTGCTGAGAGAATATGCAATTTATAATAAACGCATCCCTACGAATTTGATCTGGAAGATCCGTATCACGAAACTTCGATCCGTCACTTCCAATAATCCACATTATATTTCTAGGACAATACCTCAAAGTTTCATTACGATCCAACGGTTGGATCTCCGCCAATTGCCAAAACCAAGTGGCGGTTAACGTTTTATTTACAAACTTACAATTCCAATTCGGGAAGATCCGTACGACGAATTCTCAATCCGTAAATTCCTACATTCCTTAAATATTACATAATGACACATACTAAAGTTTGGTGACGATCCAACGGTCGGATCGTCGATTCATATTTTGACCTATTACCGAATCGTAACGAATTTACGTCCTAACGATCAATCTACGTCAATCCATCGTCAAAACTAATATCAAGGCATTGAATAATGCCTAAAAACATCATTGGCGGCCCTCGGGCCACGCGCCGCCGCACGCGCCGCCGCGGGTGGCGGTTGGCGGTTGGCCCCCCCGAGTCGCCGGAAAATTCAACTTTCACTAAAAATTCTCAAAATCTCCATAATTAAAGATCTCAATGAGTATAACAACTTTCATACCTGTGAGAAAGTCCAATTTTGCCTCTAAGACCTTCAATTTTGTTACACCCGCCAAGAACCCTAGAAATAGGGTGTTCTCCAATTCGACTTCAATTCAATTCCGATGCTCCAAAAAATGATTGGGCTTTGTTCCTGGGTTCTAGGAGAGTGTTTTGGTAGGTTCAATTTCATGAAAACGTTTCAAGTTTGGAGGATTTTGAGCACGACCCGTTTTGGCACCACATGGGTTTTCTCTATTTTGGAGACCAAATCTTCCTAAATTTTGAGATGGAAAGGATAGAGGGAAGGTTATAGAGAGGTTTCTAGGTGATGGTTTGAGGTAATTCGACGGAAAAATAGGTGGAAAACCACCGGAGTTTTGCTTCGGGTCGAAATACCCGCGCGAATGGGTTGGGGATCAATGATCCCGTGAGTTCCTCTTTTCCTCCCGTTTCTGTTTTCTTCAATTCCTGATTGGGCAAAGCCCAATCCACCCACTCCTGGCCTTCCACGTGGCATCCAGAAAAATCTGGAATTTTTCATAGAATCACAATTTTACAATTTGGTCCCTAACTTTAAACGTTAATAACTTCTTCGTTATAGCTCCAAATTCGAATCTATTTGCGCCCACGCGTCCGTAGCGACGAGTACTATCAGAATATGCCAAGAAAACGAATCTTAGGTGTCACTACGAGGCAGTCTACACCAATCGAAGTATGTGCCTCGAAGTGCATTTTCGTAAACTCACTTATTAAAATTATAAAAATCATTATTTTCAGGGACGGGTTGTCACAAATATAATATTAGGAATGTAATTGGCATATTTTTATAATTCAATGACTGATTTTTATGAAAACAATAGTTTAGGGACCTAATTTTCACTGAGGTGATCATTTATGGACTAAATTAGCAGTTCACCCTAGATGATATGAAGGTTTCCCGTTTGAAAAAGGGGAACGGCCCACATTCACTTCATTGTGTTTCGAAGTGAAGATGGCTCAAAAATACAGTCACTGGGGATCCTCCAATCTATTGGTAGAGTTGGATGATTATTTTTATTTTAAAATGTCCGAATTAATCCTGAACACTTAAAATGTCCAAATTAATCCGGAACACAAGTCATATAATTTATTTTGGATGAAAAAACTTAATAGAGTTAGCGTGAGATAATAAATCTTGAAATCGCAATGGCTTATGTTATGATGATGATGGTGCTAGGTACCGAGTACCAACTATTGAGCTTGTATTCAGCATAAGCAACCGAATATTTTCCCGTTCTGCGATTGCTACTGAACATCTGCCAATTTTTCGTTTTGTTGCTACTCATTACTACGACTCATGATGGATTTCCATTACTCCCCAAAAATCTATCGAATAGTTCGATTTTCAATCGTTAGCTACTCAAAAACGCGTATAGCTTTTCGTTAGTTGCTATCAACGACTAAGACTTGTGCGAAAAGAAATCAAATATTTTGAGGATTTCCAGTTTCTCGCTACTAAATTGTTACAGTTTTTTCGACTAGTTATTATTGAATATTGAGACTCACAACGATCCTAGTAAAAATTTAGTGCGTGCTTCACTAAATTGACAAGCGATGTCAAAAAGAGAGAATCAAACACATTATCTCGGATGCATGATAAATGCTCTTAACCAAACGATTTACAAGCTTAGAAGAAACTACATATATGAGATAACCTTGTACAACAAAATGTAGAGTCTGAAGAGTGCTCAATGCTCATCCACCACCCCCCAATTCCCTGAGCAACTCCCTAAACTCCTCATCAGTGCTCTTAAGCATCAATGGCAAAGGCACTTCCACTCCCCTCGCCACAACTTCCATGTGCCTCGGCTTTATCCTCTTCTCCAAACTAAACGTAAAATACTGCGGAAACCCCTTCAATTCCTCCAACCCTTTCCCCATCTCCACCAAAAAGTAGTCGAATTTCGGCTTGAAGTTGTTCTCAATGCTGAAGGTCAGCAGTCCAGGGCACCTCAACACCATCCCCAGAGTCTCCTCCCTTGGGAATCCCAAACCCTCCAAGTACTCCAGCTTGGGGATCAATGTCCTCTCCACATTGGAAACCAGCAGCACAGAGTCATGGTAGGCTAGGGCATTTAGGTCTTTGAACCCAAGGCTCTGGAGGAAAAGAAGTGTTGGTCTGAGCTGGTCTTTCACACTTGAAGCAAGCAATCTAGGGCACTTGTTGATGACCTTTCTGAAGTTGCAATCCGGTACTTTTAGGTCTTCGGAGAGGAAGGCGAAAACCGGGTTGAGGTCGGACTTGATGCTGGAGGTGAGGATGCTGGGGCACATGCCAAAGATCTTGGCCAGGTCCTTTTGGTGGATGCCTTTGGAGTGGAGGAAGGAGATTTTGGAGTGGATGGAGTCGAGAGTCGCGGAGTGGAGATTAGGGTTTTGGGAGAGGGCTTTGCCTGCATCGACTCCCATGATTTCAAGGCAGAGAATCTTCTCTTTGAATTGGAGGGAGAGTTTGGTGTGGGTGGGTGTGTAGAGAGGATGCTTGTGGAGCAGGCTTTTGGGTTTTGCAGTCAATTGGGTGTCCAAATCAGAAGAAGAAGATGATGGATTGTTAGAAGAGACGCAGAGAGATGACTGCAGGGCTGCGGCTGCTGAAACTGGCATGGTTTTTTGGAGAGAGAGAGAGAGAGAGAGAGAGAGAGAGAGAGAGAGAGAGAGAGGTTTTTCTCTGTTGGAATATCATCTGGGAAGTTTTTAATGGTATTGGTGGACAAGGAGTCACACCTGGCAGTTTGGTTGAATCTGATTGGTTGAGGTTGGATTTCAAAGATTTGTTTGGGGATTAAATCCAGACCAGACCATGGAAACAGAGTGAAAGTGAAAGCCTTGGAGATGGATTTCAAACGACCAAGGGTGGATGAAAATCCAAAGGGAAACAACTTCCGCACACCATTTTTTCGGCCTGCACACGCATGTTTCCTAGAAGCGGTGTGCGGATATTATTTCCCATATCTAGCCTCCCCTAATTATTAGTGGTGTTTGAGTACAAAATTTGCAAAGATAAAAAAACGCTTCAAAACATCGAAATTGGGACAGACGTGGAATAAAATTTATTCATCGGTCGACCAGAGGAAGGGTTCCCATCACTACCCATAAGAAATCTCACTCGACAATATCACAGTTCAACATAATCTGCAGTCTAAGACGTTATGACAACATTATTAGCAAAATGCAGGAAATTACAATTGTTCAAACACGTCTGATCCGATTAGTCCATCACATCACTGAATTCCTAAATAGTAGTAAACAAAAACCTGTAAAGGAAGTACAGACAAGGAAGTTAAACTCCTGCATGAGAATGCATCTAAAATTTGTACCAAAACAAGAACGCGTCTCAAATTCCGGCGATTATATAAATTACACCACCGTGAAGAGGGGGAATAGGGGGAGCGGCTCCAGTTGCAACTAGTGAAACTTTGCTCTCAATTTCCCTTCGACACTGAATGAATTTTCTGATCCTGCGAAGAATGCATCCACAGATATATTAAAATAAAAAGCGCCAAAGAAAAAGATTGTTACAGTTTATCTGGGCAGTTGGCAGTGGCACCAACATAACTGTAATGAAACTGTAAGGGTTATCCTACTTAACAGTTAGCACCAACAGAAACTGAGTTTCCTAACCACCATATTCGCCCCCTCATGCGTGCGTATGTGTGCTGGTGGGTAGTTATAATAATCATTTCAGAAAATGTTACTTCTTGATGCAGTATTACAGAAATATAAAACCAGGTGTTTGATAATGAAATATGACTATGAATCCTTTCAAAGGTAACAAAAGTGCTTCGTTCTAGAAAAACGTTTACCTTTAACTGGAAATACCCCCATTGCTCATCTCAATATTGCCCCTGGCTTCGACTTATAGAGTGGTTTCGAATGAGTTTCTGGCTAGGGGTTTGGTGATCATCCTGCAAGTACAAATGCAATCAAGGCGTACAGCACAGCGAGAAGATTTTGTTCAAATGATATGAGGTTATTTTCATGCATTCATCTGACTCATATGAAGCACTTGATTAGCATCAGAGGGCGTACATAAATGTAGGATCTAAAACACAAAAGAAATTGTGTAAAAGAAACTAACCTTGTATAAAGATGCCGCTGACTCAGACTGTAATGTCTGAATAGCATCCTGCCCCAGCGAACGCAGAGCATCAAGGGCATCTAAGGTTAGCTGCCAACCACAAAGTGCAACAGCATCAGCACTGGTACCAGAACCACAGCCACTGCCGCCAGCGGCAGCAACATTCCCATTGACCCAGGGGCAGAATTGGTTGTGATGGCCAATTGGGTCAAATTCCATAGGTTCTTCATAATTGCTTTCACCCTTTGGAGGTCCTGGATAACCATATAGAGTTAACAAAAAAAAAAAAAGAGGAACATAAATGAATACAAATGAGTAGACCCTTAATTCTCCTTTATAGGTATAACCAAACACAAGCATAGGAGTTGGTGGATGCAAAATATGCAGCAAAAGTGGTTTTTTTTTTTTTGTAGGATGGAGTCATTCACAATATCACATTACAAACTTAAACTGCCGCCCGCAAATATGCCCTAAAAGTCTGAAATCATCATAATACTTAAAACTAAAAATAAGAACGAATAGAAGTCTGTCTTCATATTTGTAAAAGGTTTTGTGAGAGGAACAGGGAGGTAAGAAGTGGACAAATGTGCATCATTGCCCAAAATCGAAATTTTACCTAGCCCGTTGGCAACAGCATACTCCGATTCTTGGTACACACAATTGTTCGTAAATGAAGATTTGCCAGCATTTTTAATCTCCTTCTTGGTTGTTCTGTAATTGGAGAAGACATTAGCATTGCATGAAAGAGAAGGGCGGGCACTGTTCTCTAGCTTGAAGCTTTGACTAATCTTTTCACCACTTTCCACGGATTCAGCCTTAGTAGAACCATCAATCTTTGAGCCACTATCAGCCCTCCCTACAGATCGAGACAGCATCTCCTGGCTATCACCATGGGGATCTTCCCTATTTATTTCATCAGGGACAATTTCATACATTAGTCCAGGATCTGGGACAGATTCACCTGTCTGGCCCTGATTTTCAGCATCTTCTGTTCTAGGTTCCACATCGCCAACTACACTATCTGCTCTATGGACAGATACATCAGCACCATGAATCTCGGCTTCATGACTAGCACACATTCCAACACTTCCGCCACTAATCCCGAAACTAATACCATCCCTGGCCTGAGCAGTCACAGTTTCTGTGTTGAAAATCTCCTCCCCATCATTTGTACTACTAACACCCATTTCCCCAAGAACTACATCAGCCACAGGTTGAAAACCAACGCTCTGCTGAGCTTGATTACTGTAATTCAATTCTGATGTATCATTCATGTCCAGATTTCCATATGTACTAGAAGTGGGGAAATGAACATCATCAACATCTCCTGGATAATTTTCAACACTTTCCATAGAGTCGTCATCTGTGCCGTGACAAATTGTATCCATTGCAATGACTGAAGATGCACGTGCTGAATCCAAATTTGAATGGATTCCAAATTGGTCGCTACCTTGCGGAAACAAAGCAACTCTATTAGCATCAGCATAAATATCAATACCCATTGAATGACTGGGACCAGCACCAGAGGAACAGTATGTATCGAACATATCTGAATCACGAGCACGTTTTGAAGGCCCAGCTGAGTATTGTCCACCATCTGTAACTTCATCACCATCACGATCAATGACAGTTCCTTCAACACTATCAGTGTGCTGCGTCCTTAAATGAGGCCTATCAACAGAACTGCCTCCTATTTCCAAACTCCGCTTACGAGAACTGGGACCCCTTGATTCATATGAAGCGGCTCGATCACCAACCTCGCTGCCTGCAGGTTGCCCAATCATCAGATCCCTCCCCATATCTCCATCCTGAATGTTTTCAGACATTTCTGGTCTGCCAAACCGATTAAAAGTAAAACCCCCTCCCATTGTAAGATTCAAATCAACATCTGTTTTCCTCTCAGTTGTTGTTGCTACTTCATCACGGTCTTCAGTTTGGTCTTTATCAGCATCATCAGCAGAAACCCAACCACTAATTCCACTGGCTGCACTTGCGCCACGTGTAAATCCCAATTTTTTGCTTGTGTCAGGAAGATCAATGTTATTGGGAGTAAATCGTGTAGGTCGAGGAATGGTTAAGAAATCCAATATTCTAACTGTAGCCCCACATAAGCTGCAATCTAGTAAAGGTGATCTGGGATCATGTCTAGATTCCTTTACCAACACTTTACTCTTTCCAGCATCTTTTCTAGCAGAAGCAGAGACCGCTTTCTTGCTTGGTCCAGGTTCTTGTGAAAGATGGACCTGGGCATACGTCGGCCCAAGAGAATATCCATTTCTAGCTGATTGGGCAGAATGTTCTTCACAGTCTTGCGCGTTTAAAAGCCATCTTGGTTCCCATCCACAAAGACTTATAAGTTTTTGAGCCTGATAATACAAAGGAACTGGGTTAGAAGAACATATACTTCAGTAATTTGACCAGTACAACAAACCACCAACAGGGAGAAGTTTATAATTAACTCTTACACGAGAATATAAACAAACTGATCCATCTCGGGAGCTTTCCTGTTCTGGTATACTTTCTGGTTTAAAATCTACTTCCCCTGCCATAAGAAAGCGATCAACCTGCGGGCCCCGGGAAACCAACATTTGCTCAATTGCAGATGCAGCTACCTTAGGTAGAGAGTGGAATTGCAAAAGTCCATCACATCTATCCTTATATCCCCCGATTAAAGCAGACTGAGGGGTAGGAGGGAACTGCACCAGACTTTCAGGGCAGCTGTTTCCTATCCAAGAACAAGCAACTTTGTGACCGGAATCCAGCTGCTTGACAAAGACATCCCCCGCATTTTGAACTTCACATTAAAATGAAAAGGACAGAACAAAAAAAAAAATTAAAAAGTAGGAATAGACAAGCTTATGCAGATACCATAGAAGTCTTAACACAATTTCTGATTATATAAAAAAGCGAACAAATAGAGTATTCTAAAACTGAAGATTAGCATCATTATACTTAATTTTATAAGAAAAAAGAATTTATCAAGGAATTTAACATGGACAACAGCTACTCATTTAGCCCAAAACGGAAAACAAATCCAGTTGGATCAAACCAAAGGGCGCATCCTTCAGATGCTTAGACTGGGTCATAAGGAAGCCAAACTAGAATCAAGGAATTTAACTTGGACAACAGCTACTCATTTAGAATTTAATTTTGCAACTGAAACAAATATAGATGTAGTAGACTAAAAGACAACTTTCAACCAAATAATAAAATGCCTTAATAATCTAAGAAGTCACTCTAAGCTGACTATAGCAATTTTTCGTACTTTTTAAAAGATTTTTTTGGGTATAATGAACATGCCAAAAGCGACGCCACAGCATTTTACATGTGAAATCAGAAATAAAAAGTCCATCATGCACATGATATGTAGCTGAAAAGAATCAGAAGCTGTCCAGGAAAGTCGTCTCAGAAATATTAAGGGAGTCGCGAAGTAATCCGCATAACAAAACAGAGGCTGTGTAAGTTTACAAATTATAAACATGTATTTTGAAAGACATTGTTTTAAACATATATTACTAGAAATCCCCTAAGACAGCTATAGCCAACCTTCATCAGGAGTCCAAGATGGCAACAAAGCAAAACCAAGGGATGCGCCGCATGATTCACATGCAATTTTATCAACATCAACATTCACCCAACCTCTCCGAGCACAAGCCAATGAACTGATGACCTGAAAGAAATGACATTAGCAAAAGTTAGATACTTTGAAACTGTCATAAGCCTATTGCAGGAAGGAAATGAAAGATTTGTGGCAGGAAGTTCAACTGCTTACAGTTGAACGTTTAAAAGTTGTCCAACAATATCATATTTCACTTCTAAAGATAACAATTATGAGAATCATAATGTATAAAAAAAATTAGCTGAAATTTACTAAACGATGAGCCCACAAATGGGTACTTCATTTATGTAACATAATATATATTAAATGGAAAGACAACATAATTGTACATAATTATACTATCTGTGTGTGTGTGTTCTAAATGACTTAAAATGGAAGTAAAGGCTTCAGATTTGAAAGACTTGAGTTTATGGATATATAGCAGCTAAAGTACAAACCTTGGGCTTCGAAAACCAATTTGACGGTTTAAAAGTAGCCAAGCGGCGCAGTAAGTCCCCTCTTTCCCAAGGTCTACACGACAGTCTTGATGATCCGAAAACAGAGCTACCCCCACCACCTCCTCCAGCACTAGTGCTCAAAGAAGTCATCGGGGGTTGCGAACCAACACAAGATATAGATGCTCCTTTAGAGCCTTGTCCATGAATAGACCCATCCACACTGCCCACATTTGCCGGAACAGTCGGCGATGATGCCCCCGCCGAACTAACAAACGCAAAGCAGACATATTTAGCCAATTGAACATCAATACACAGAACAAAACCTAATTAACCAAAGTTTAATTCTTTACAGCAGGTTAATTGAATTAAGCTGAAAATTATGCAACATTAGGAAATGAAGTTGAAGTTCCAGCACTCCACTATCCGAGCAACCAAGTTACCAAACAGAGGAACAAATCGACCAATTCGACACATAAATTAACCAAATCCTAACACTAACTGCACGAATTGGAACACTACAGTCGCAGCTCGAACCAAACAGCAATCAAATGCAAAACCCTAATTGGATAAGCAGCAGAAATTGGAGGAAGACGAAGACCAGAAACTTGACGTACGTTTAGAGAGAGAAAGGGGAGAGAGAGCGAGAGCGAGGAAACGGTACCTGGCAGCAGGAGCAGGATCAATGTTCCCTCCCGAGCTGATGACCTCCTCCCTCATTGCTTCTGTTGATTTTCCCCCACAATATTTTCTTTTTCGAAAGCAGAGAATAATACAAAAGAGTGCGTGCGTACTTGCAGCTCCGTTTTATATCGAGTACTGAACGCGTGTGGTGTGGCGCGTAACTGGTACTCTCACCTCCTTTCCGGCTTTCGGTGGAACTGTGGGTCGGTTCGATGGGCGGGCGGGGTATGCTAGTGGTTCGGGTTTTGAATTTCATTGGAGTCAGGGCTTTGGAGTTGGACCCACCCACCCCTCCCTCCACGCTGGATCTAATTTGACTGGACCTAGAGATTTTTCCGAGGGAATGGAATTCTGTCCGAATTCTAAAAAACTGTGCATGCTGAGCAATCAATTAGAGCTGTTAAAATTTGATTCAACGGTTATAATTATTACAACTTTTAGAAGGGTTCTATATTTGTAATTGTTGGATTAAATTTCAACGGCTCATAATTATTGGTCAGCAGGCTTAATTTTTTGGAATTCAGAGGAGATCCGGTTCCTTTTCTGTGTGTCCAAAACATAGATTTGGCACTGTACAGTTAGTTAAATACCTGCGTTAAACAATTAAAAATTTAATAGATAAAACTTGTCTTCACTTACATAATAACATAAAGCTTCGCGCACAATGAAAATTTCTTGACTAGACCAGCCTAGTTCTTTTGATTGCCTGGTTATCTTTTTTAATCTTTAAATACGATTTGTCTTTTTTTATTTGTAACAAAATATTATTTACTTTCGCAAGTGGTTTTCAATTAAGGGTGGTCTGACACCGTGATTGGACCCCGTTTACAGTCGCTTGATAACGATTATATTTTCAATTTTTAGTTTAAAAAATGCTAGCAACATCTGCATTAACCTTTACATTTAAACCTTATCACTTTAATAAGTGATATGTGACATTTTTAACACACACAAAAAATAAGTTTTATGTATATTTTCTATTTAGGTATAGAAAAAGGGATGTGCTATCTACACACTCGTTGATAATTTATGTCCGTTGATCTTCTTTAATTCATTCGATCCAACGGTCAAAAATTAAAAAAGTGTGTGAAAAGTAAAATGGAGTGTGGATATCACACCCCTAGAAAAATGCTAAGGAGACTCTCCATCGACTCTTTATTACCTCACATTTTAATGTTAATTCTTGTGCCAACGTTACAAAATATATAACAAAAAATGCACAGAAAAAAAAGTCTTAAGGATATAACCCCAAGTGCTAGTTATACTACATAATACTGTATATTCGGTCAACAACAAACACCTGACAACGTTCACACAAAAACCCCATCAACATGTCCGGCCTCGGCCCGAGGAAGTCAATCATCTAACCTGAACCAGCACCTGCATCAGAACCAGAACCAGCATCAGCACCAGCACCAGCACCAGCACCAGCACCAGCACTAGTCCCAGCACCTGCACCTGCGGGGAAAAAGAAGTGTCTAAGGGTTTCACTTTAAAAGGGTTTATTGGGGAAGAGAGGAAGATATGCTATGTGCTTATCCTAGAATTTAAACAGATTAGGAGGTGATGAGGTGATGATTACCACCATCTGCTTCCTTCCTTGATTCATCTGCTGATTTCCAGACGATATCCTTCAGCCCCGTCGACAGGTTCTCGTAGAACTGTAAATGCAAGACAATTGAGTAAATGCATTCAAAGGACAAAAATTCACAACACAGTACAAATAATGGTGCAAGATATGATTGCCCAAGCTGCAGCTAGATGTGCAATAACTCTAATGCTGAAGTGGATCGGCAACACGTCCAATCCATTAGGGACACTCTGCCGAGGTGTAGTTATCCGTAATTTCTCGTAATTCGATGAATATAAAATACTTATTAGATCAATGAGTGCATCAACGTCACAATAACATACATTGTGAAATTCCAGGGTGTCTCCCCCGGACTTGCGAACCTCAACCATGAAGAGTGAGGGGGCCACCTCAAAAATCTGGAAATTCATTTTGTAATCCATTTGTCAAACGGAACGTCAATTGAGCAGAAGAAGAAAATTTGAGGAAATAAAATAAAATTGAAAGCCTAACAAAAATGAAATGGAAAGAGGCAAACCTCTGTTGCAACGGTTAAATGGCCTTTACGTCCCATTTTTTCACCTTGCAGCTTCAACTGCGATATAAAAAAAAGGCATGGAGATTTGTCACCTGACGATGCATTTTCCCCAGCTTTAAAGTCCGCTTTCCCCATGCAAAGAGAATAGACATTGTACCTTAAAGTTGTTTTTCTTTACACCGAATCCCAAAGGTGCCGCAGCTTCCTCAATTTTAGAAATTATCTCATCAGCAGGACGTTTGGATGTGAACCTTGTTTCTCGTTTAACAAGATCCTGGTTTGTTAAGGAAATGTCAGCTGTTTCCTTAAATTTAATGTTTATGACGTGAGATAGAATAATTATTTGTATTTCAAATTTAACCATACCATTTGTTTCTCAAAAAGACTATTGAGATTCAGGCCCTGGGACGTAGAGATAAGCTCAAAGGCATTCATTGTGACAGGCGCCATGTTCCGCTCTTCTCGCCTCTCCACTACAAGGTTCTGAGAATCCTGTGCTTGGGAAGAATCGAGTAGAAAGTCAAGCCCTGGCATCACGAACCAAAATAAATCATGATACGCAATGTCTCGCCCTTACCCCTGATTCATTGAATATAGAATCCACATCATCAAGACTGACATCAACTTGTTCAAATCTAGGTGGCTTATATCCTTTCTTAAACCACTCATTCTCAATCACCTCAGCAGTTGTAATTCTCTGTTGCATGAAATTAGCTTGTGCAGTAAATGCAACGTATAAATAATAGCGAAAGGAAATCGAAACCCCTGGACAACAGACAAATCTATTTTATAAAGTAAAAAAGGACAGGAGACCGGGACATACTGTCACGGGGTTAGGATCCAAGATTCTCTTGATTAGCTTCTTTGCACTTGTGGAGAACCATGTAGGACATGTGAACTCAGCCTTGAATATCTGGTGGTCGCATAAAAACGATGGATGTAATCATGCATGTAAAACATGGATATCAGAGACAATCTGGTGATGAGAAACAAAAGAGACAGATTCACCTTTTTGTATAATGACGCGAGGTTGGAATCTTCAAAAGGCAAATATCCAGCCATTAAGACAAAAAGAATCACACCGCAAGACCATAAATCTGCTTTCGCTCCATCATACCCTTTGTTGTTGATTACCTTACAACAACAAAAAAAAAACAAAAAAAAAAAAAGTATCATTAAGTGGAACAGGGCAACTAGATAAGAAAACTAGCTAGTTTGATTATAAACTTATGTACCTCAGGGGCAACGTAATTTGGAGTTCCACATGTTGTGTGAAGCAATCCATCTTCCTGAAAGAAAGGAATAAGATAATGACTCACACATTCAGTAACAAATGAAGGTATGAAACTGCCTAATTATTCACCATGGTAAATTTATGACCAAAAGCGTGAGATGGGTATTGTCAAAACAGAAAAACAAGTATTGCTAAAAAGAAGCCGTCCAGTCCTGACTACCAAATTTCGAATGGTTACATGAAAGCATAATACTCACTCGCACTTGCTGAGGTAGGGCACTCAGTCCAAAATCTGAAACTTTAAGAGTCCCGCTAACATCCAGCAGCAAATTCTCTGGCTGTAATTGTCAACCCCAATAACAGTTTAGTCTTACATCATAATATAGATACATCAAAAGAGGGCAACGATAGATCTGAACTTCCTACAAACTACAGATACGAACTTCTACACTAAAATAACGAATATCTACATATTTACATATATAGATACAACAAAGGGGGCAACGATAATTGAACCTTTAAGTCCCTATGAAAAACACCTCTGCTATGACAGTAATCAACAGCATTTATAAGCTGCTGAAAATACTTTCTTGCTTCATCTTCTTTTAGTCTTCCTTTACTTGCCTGACAATAGAAAATACCGCAAGAATTCTGATTATATATATCATCAGAAGTAAATAGTATGTCCAGCAAGTCAACTTAATAAGCACTATCTTACAATTTTGTCAAATAGTTCTCCACCAGTCACAAACTCCAAAACTATGTATATTTTCGTCTTGCTTGCCATCACCTACACCATAAATACATCCAGAAGTCATCTGTAAGTACTAAATAAACCACGGTTTTAAAACTCCTCAAACAACAAGCACCAATAATATTGACAGTTGATGTAGAACAAATGGCAGAATGGATTGAGGAGGAGATGGACCGTCGGAAGACAAAGAGGCGCAATCATAAAAGAGGTGTTAATTTCCAAGAAAAGTTCACAGAAACTCGTTAAAATAATTCTCCCACAAAAGTGGCTTGAGCCATCTTTTGCATAAAGTCATCAAAACAGCAGCCTACTAATGAATAGAGTCTTTTGGGGTTTCAAGGGTTTTATCATATGTTAGTTATTTCCATTTTAAATTCCTAAATCTTTTGAGTTTTCCAAAAGGTTATAAAAGGCTTATTTAAGCCATATCTTTGTAATCATCTTTTCATCTTTCAATCAATTAATCAAATTATCCTTTGGGATTTATATCAAACTGGTAGACTACAGTAACTTGGTTCTATAAGGGATTACGCTGGTAACCCTTTCTTTGCTTCGTGCTGCGTCAACAGTGGACAGTGTACTATTGTCACGCCACCAACCAAAAAGAAAATAAGAAATAGAAATAAATCCAACTGCCATGACCACCACCTCATCGTAAATGTTTGTTCTCATCATGATTAAACACATGTAATTCATCTTAGGTAGTGTCGTAGTGAATGAAAAACAAAAAACGTACAAATTGTTTCCTAAGAATACATACAGAAACCATTAGGAATCCAAAAACCAATGTACAACAAAATTTGACTAACCTCATACATGCGGATGACATTCGGATGTCTAATTAATTTCATTGTTGATATTTCTCGTTTGATCTGCAAAAGGAGAGGACATGGCAACAATTCATATTAATTTACAAATCAGGATGATGCTTGTGCCCCAAAAGTGATTGTGACAAATGATCATTTTTTTTTTTAAGTTGATATGTACGTGTAGATGTTTAAGAAATCAGCAAGGCGAGGTAAGGGTGACGAGCATATCCATCAAGTCAGACCATGTGAGCAGCTTGTTTCTTTCAGTTGAAATTAATCTCAACTGAACTTTTAAGGGTGCGTTTGTTGCGTTGGACTAGCTTCAAGGACTAAGCTGGACTGGCTTAGACTAGACTGCTCGACTAACTTAATGAAGCGTTTGGTGCAATGTTAGACTAAGAAGCTAGATAATAACAAATTCTAATATTATATTATTTAATCTATAAATTATTAATATTTTATTATGATCTTATCTTTTTCTCCATCTTTTCCTACCATTTCCGTCCCACACTCTCCCGCTTCTCTCAGTTCTTCGTCCCACCCTCTCCCTCTTTCTTTCCTCCCAGACCTCTCGATTCCTGTCTCTCTCATTCTCGATCAAACTCCTTATCGATTCCAATCTCTATTTCTCTGCCCTCCCTCCCTCTCTAGCTATGCGTTGTTCGAACGGAACCTCACGACTCCATTTTTCCGACGAGCTGCAGGTTTTTTGACGTGTTTTCCAGCCAACCCTCGTTGAAGTGGATGAAGTTAGCACCACCAAAAAATTCCTCACCATCCCTAGACCGAGATCTTAGTTTTGCATGCTCGAATCTGTCATGGATTCAAAGAAGCCCAAATAGGCCGAGACTTCCAGGCCATTTTCAGGCCACATTCGACCACCTTTTGGCCTCAATTCAGGTAGAATCGTAATCTTGTCACTCCCAGCTTCAATTTGGTATATTTTATATGAAAGTTGGTTGTGAAATGGATCTGAAACAAAGTCAAATCAGAAAGTCAATGATTGACCTAGGTGACCAGAGATGATGAGGAGTCTGTCGGTCGTGGTCGTTAAGCATGACGAGGACGGGAGAGAGAGAGAGAGAGAATTGTCTTAGCTAGTCCCATGGTTATTAGGGGATCTAGCTAAGACCTCTTAGTGAAGACTTTTGTCCATGCTAGTCCCCTTTAGTCTCATTAATGTTAGTCCCAGCATGGAACAAACACGGTATTTGACTAATAGCTAGCCCAGTCCAGTCCAGTCCCACTTAGTGAGCGCAAACAAACGGCCCCTTAATCATTCTAGCAGGTACAACCATCTACTAACAGGGTATTAACAAATTATGTCGATTCAATTCTGATGTCCGTCAAGTTTAGTTCCATTCTGATGATACCCTATGCAAAATGTCAAACTTAAATATGTTTATGGAAAAGCATAATTTCCCTAGCCCCGCTTTGGTTCCGTAACTGATGGTATCGACAACCAAAACAAGAGCCCTTATAAATTGGGTAGTGTTATCCACGCACCTATTTTTATTTCTCAGTTCTCACAACTCTTCTCAAATTTTGGTCAATTTTCAAGTATCAGATCAAATAGATTTGAGAAGATCAATGGCCAAAAACTAACGAGTGTGAAAAGTAAAAATATGTGTGCCACACTATCCTATAAATTTCTTCAAATTCAAAAAGTCAATAAAACAGTAAAATGCTCAGGTCATCAAACGACAAACCGTAGCCACTATTTTCAAGTTGACTTTTTTTTTCCCTCAACATTACGTAAACAATAAAATATTTTCATTTTCCGCGAATATTCACCAACTTCCTATCCAACCAAACAGCGAATCATCCAATATTCCCAGAAAGTTCAATTAACATGCAAACAGAAGGCTAAATTAAATAAAAATATGGTTAAATTAATAGAATTTGACAAAAATTCAAACCTGGCCGATCATCTTGTGCTTGAGGAGCTTTTCCTTGTCGAGGACTTTGATCGCGAAGTTCTCGCCTGTCTCGACGTTGCGAGCGAACTTGACCTTGGCGAAATTGCCCTCCCCGACAGTCCGACCCAGCTAGTACCGCCCGACCCGCGCCCTGCTTCCGGTGTTCGACCTCGACGCCATATCCAACCTCTCTATCTCTAAAATCTTCCGAATTTTCCCTCTCAAAATTCCAATTCCAATACCTCTTTCTCTCTCTCTCTCATTCCTCTCTCTCTAAAACTACCGCTTCTTCTTGCAGGGCTGCCAAACCTGAGACTTCTTCACACTCATTCTTCCTGAATTTCAATTCGAAAAAGGAAAAAAAAAAAAAGGAAACCCTAGAGACGCGATTTGGAGCTTCAAACCGGGGAAGAAGATGGAGATTTGGAGGCAAAAGCCAAAGAAAAGGTTGAAGAATCGTTGACCGTCCGATCCGACAAGAAACTCATCAATTGGGATCTCCTAAAAGTACAAAAAATCGAATCCAGAGATTTAATCGGGGCCGTGGACGCTGGATCTGATGATTGAATTTTGCTGTCGTGCTTTTTTGAGTGAAAAGTTGGAAATAAAAGGCACCTCGATCGGGGTTTTGTAATGAACTGATGAACTGAGAAAACGAATATTCGGGGATGATTGGCCGAACACGCTGGATGGTGGATTCCTCTGAGTCTCTATACTGGGAAGGTCGTATCTCAGGATGTTTAAAATTATTTTTTAAACCCCCGAAGTAGGAATTCGGTGCCGCCACAAAGATTGTTTAATTTTAAATTATTTATCTTTCGTAGCCTTCGTTAATAAATTATATTTATAGCGTGTTGAAAGCCGATCTGGATTCCGATTATGAGTTACTTTGTTCATTAAATATTTTATAAAAATATATATTTTTTAGTTTTATTAATAAATTTTAATTTCTCTCATACTTTATATTATTTATGTAACAGGGTAAAAAAGACAACTTACGTTTAAAATTTAAATTGATCTAAAAAGAAGTTGTATGAGTTTAATTTGCTTAATGTGTGATGGGTTACCTTCTATATTCAAAATAAAAAATAAATAAAAAAAGTAATTTTCACTTTACTATGGCATACCGTAGTTTCAAACTTTCATACAGTAAGTATCTTTTTCATCCAAGTTCATACATAAAGTAAGGATTGTCAGACACTTTTATACTTCTATTAGAGCAAGTCTAGCCCTAACACATAGGCTAGCCCAAGGTCCAAAAAAATGGGCTGGCTTTAGGCCTAGGCAAAAAATACCGAGAACCGAACCGAAATCAGTCGGTTCGATTCTTTTTTTCGGTTCATTTGGTATCGGTGCAAAATCGGTTCGGTTTGGTACTTAGTCGGTTCGGTTTCGATCCTATATTCGGTACCGAATCGTACCAAATCAGTTTTGGCCAAAAAACTAATTTGGGTTTTTACAAAAATTGAAAAATAGGTTTTGTTCCTTACCAAACTGAAAACCAAATCGAACCGAACCTATACTTGGACCAAACTTTATAAGGTTCGGTATTAAGTTGGTACAACTATTCATATTGTATAGAAATTTTACTACGGGTTCGGTTTCGGTACCACCCCGGTACCGAACCGTGCCCAGGCCTAGCTGGCTTAAAAAAAAAAGCCCTTCCATCCTTAAAAATAGGACAACCCAAAGTGCAAGCCAACTTGTAGGTCAACCCAAAATGGGCAAATGTAGCAACTGGCCTATCTGGCGTCATGTTGACGTCAGTGCAACATAGATATTTTTTTTGCGTCAGGCGCGTGGGGGCTTCAAGCGCACTAAAAGCGCGCAGAAGTGGACCACGTGGGAAACGGCTAGTTTTATGAACCATTGGATTTTCAATGGTAAAAAAAATTTGAAATTCAACCCAACGACTAGTGACGTGGCAAAATCTCAACCGTCCGATTCGTATATCAACAGTCTAGATTTTTCGATCAAATTTTTTTTTTAAATTGTCAAAATTGTTACCATTTGCCATGTGTCTAATTTTGGGCTGTTGGATTTCAATCTTTTTGAAATCCAATGGTCCAGATTAATTAACTTAATAAAAACTATTTAAAATGTTTAAAATTATTATTTTTTAAAATTTTAAAACGATTTTTTTTCTATAAATACTTAACCATCATGTTACACTTTACACCACATTTCAATATTTTCAACACTTTTAACCAAAGCTTACATATACTTTTGTGTGCAAAAAAAATGGCTACTTGGATGACCATCGAAGATGTTACGTTATGTGAATGTTAAGTTCAAGCTACTTATGACCCAATTAAGGGTAATGAGATGCAGTTGCGAGAACTTTGGAGCCGAATTACGGAAGCGTTTTGTGAGAGGCATGAAAAAGACGCAAGAAGTAGTCAAGGTCGTTGGAAAAAACTTAACAAAGTGCTTACTTGTTGGAAAAATGCCTTCTTTCATGCTGCCACTGATCTGAGTAGTGACAGAAGTTTAACGGATGAGGTGACAATATTTTTATTTATTTATTTCTATTATACCCGCATCAATATTTTTACCTATTTGTATTACACCAACATTTTATAATATTGTGTTATCCCGCATTAATTACCTTGATTAAAAAATTGTCTTCTCCCGCATTTTATAGACACTTCAAGCACAAGCTTGGTACAATGTGAACAACAGAAACAAATCATTCACCAAATGGGAATGTTGAAATGTTGTCAAAGATTGTCCCAGATACAAACTTGTGCCAACCGATCCAGAAGTTGTCATGCACGGCATCTCTCTACACAGTCCGCCAGAAGTAGACCCGAACCAACAAGAAGGCGATGCATTTGAAGAGCGGGAAGGGATGCCTAAAGCAATGCTGGAGCCAACTAGTCGATCCCTAAGGCCTCAAGGTAAAAATGCGACAAATAAAAAATCGCGTGATTCCAAGAATGACTACACAAAATATATGGCTGAACTTGCTTGCTAAGGTAAACTAACCTTGGCGCAGGAAGCGGCTAGAGATGAGGCAAAAGTTGTAACTATGCAAGCAATCTTAGCAGCTACTAAGAGACGTGATGTGGCTAATGAGCGACAGAGAGAACTATTTAATTGAGAAATGGAGATGCTTAAAGAATAAATGATGGCTCAAGCAGATCGTGACACTATAAACAAGCCTCTCGTAGGAATGTCTCTGAATTCTAAATATTTTTGGACATCGAAAAAAGAGGACATAGTGCGAAAAAGACATGCAAGAAACGAGAAAACAAGTGGAGGGCGTTCTAGCTACACAGATCCTAGCACGACATTTCCTACCAATGAAGATCCTAGCACCACATATCCTAGCAATAAAGATCTTAGCACCACATATCCTAGCAATGAAAATCCTAGCACCACATATCCTAGCTTCTCAGACTTTGACAGGCCCTAACCCCGATTTCCCTAAATATCAGGTTAGGCGTGCTAGCCGACACCCGAGGGTGACAAAGCCATTTAAAACATGCATGCTGACAAAAATATGTAATTAAAATGAATTAAACCAAAGCATAATTGTGTTCAGAGTATACAACTACTTAAGAATAATGTGAAAGAATTATAATATAATGTACGAATAAAGGAATGAGTCATACACTAAGAAGACTCGAAGATGCCTAAGCAAAAGTGCTCTGACGCCGAGAATCATGTGCCTCGATAGTAACTCTTGAGGGGTTGCAAAACAAAAAAGTGGACCAAAGTTTATAATAATACTAATAATACGAAAACCATTTTATTTCTAAACATATTAACCTTTTGTTTTGAAAACACATATAATATTACGTAATAAATTTTTAAGAAATCCCTAACATGCCATGAAATCATTTGTAAAACCAATATGTATAAAACAATTATCGGAAGTAGTAAAATGGTCGCCAGAAGGCAAATCTGTAAAACCTCCGCCCGAAGGTAAATCCATAAAACCTCTGCCCGAAGGTAAATCCATAAAATCTCATCAACAATGTACTTTATAGGGGTATCATAGTCGCTCGAATGTAGTACATGTCCACCACCCGATGGTGAAACTATACGACACTGGATTACGCCAGTGAAGAATCATGGCAAGCCTCATCACCCAAAGGTGAAGTTGTACAACTCCGGGTTATGCCGGAGAAAGAATATATAATATCACACACTGACACTAGCCATGGCTAGTGAAGCTGTCTAACACTGTTTTCGGCAGTAAAGCTGGGGGTATAACATATATCATATCTTACTCATCCTCATCTATTGTGTCCTATGGCCAGACATCTATACCCGTGTTGTGTGGATGTGCCGTATGATAACCCGCTAGATAAGCACCGAAAACATACCTCAAAAATCTCATATCAAATCTGGAGCTTACAAGCTCAAACCTCGTCTCATAACTCCATGGTAAACCATATTCATAAATCCATGCAATCTCATATTCGTAACTCCATAAAATAAGTCATATCCAAAATCCAATAATTCATATACGCAAATCCAATAATTCATAATCATTCGTAAAAAGAAATCTTGATAAGTCATGAATATTTTGTAAACCATAATGATAGAAATCTAAAAGCATAATATAAAACATTTAAATCATGAAATATAAATGCATACTAGGCTAATATTTCATAAAAATATATAATTTATGAAGGGGTCCACTCATAGATATTTTATCGCCAAATAGCGAGGATGACGTCGCTTTCCGCCAACGCGGCTAAACACAATTAGGAACCATGTAGTCAAACTATATCTAAACGATTGAATTTGGGAAAACGGGCCCCGAATTCAAATCCGGCACGTCAAAAAACCTAAAAATGGACCTAAGGTTTCCCTCACGCGCTACCATACGAGCCGTCACGGGGCAGCGGCTAGGAAGACCACACGCCACCCCGACTCACTGGAAAATCCAACAACTCCAAAAATTCCTAAATTTTACAAGAATGAAAATCTCAATGAGAGGAACAACTTTCATATATGGGCTAAAGTCAATTCAGCCGGGAAACCCTCAAATCACCCTTGATCCGAAAACCCTCGAAATGGGTGTTCTCGATTCGTCACCACCGATGCTTCGCCGCCTCCATGATTGTTTGGGATCTGTTTTTGGGTTCTAGGGGAGGGTTTTGGTGATGGTAATTGGGAGGAAACATTTCACAATTGGTGGATCCCAAGCAAGGGTTCCCGCAACACCCATGGTGGTTTTTCCACCAAATTCCTTCTAATTTTGGGTGGAAAATATAAGATGAAGGGTTGGGGAATGTTTTCCAAGTAGTGTCTCGGCTTAATTCGCTCGAAAAATGCAGGAGATCGTCAGAAAACTACACGGAGAGTCCGTGTCCGAGTCGGGTCGAAGGAAGATTCGGTTCGATCCCTCAATCTCATTTTCCCTCATTTCCCTCCTTACTCTTTTTTCCCATTGGTTCCCTCATTTCCTCTCTCCTCCTGATTCGTCCGCATCCTCCTTTTCATCACAACCACACACGTGGCTTCATAGATTTTTCCTCCAGCAATATAGAGCTTTTTAGATTTATGGTCAAATAATTATAACTCCAAATTCGATTCCGCTTGAGCCCACGCGTTTGTGACGACAAGTACTACGATAATACGTCAAGAAAATGAGTTTTACGTGACATGGCAAGGCGGTCAACAAAAGTCAACATATTTGCCTCAAAAGGCATTTTTCGTAATTTCATATTTTAAATTATAAAAAAGCGTAATAACTGGGGACGGGTCGTTACAAATTTTATGTAATTTCTAATTTAATTTTAGTACTTTATGTAATTCCTAATTTATTTTTAGTACTTTATGTAATTTCGTATTTATTTTTAGTACTTTATGTAATTTCGTATTTATTTATTTATTTATAGTACTTTATGTAATTTCTTATTTATTTCTAGTAATTTATTTAAACACACCAATAAAATTACATGAACACACCAAATAAAATGACACAAAAACACCAAATAAAATTACATAAACTCACCAAATAAACTTAAAAAAAACACCAAATAAAATTACAAAAACACACCAAATAAAACTTAAAAAAAAACATACCAAATAAACTAAGAACTTTATTCTTCGACCGCAAGCTCCTTTTAAGTTTCTTCACCTTGTTTCAACCCCCACAAGTGCTCAATCAAGTCACTTTGACGGCTTAAGTGCATGTATGGTCATTGCATTGCAGTGTACTATTCAATGATCAATTGATTGTAACGTTCATCTCTTTCCAACGGCTCGTATTGCACGAGATCTTGGGTGTAGTCATGAGCACAATATATAAGTGTTTCTAGAATTGTTCATTGTGTCTAGCTCGTATTCATCGATGGCATCATAATCATACTTATCTTCCATAATCATGTTGTGGAAAATGATACACGTCATTATAATGAATCGAAAAGCCTCTACATCAAACAATCTGGCAGCACCCCTGACAATTGTCCAACGAGCTTTTAAGATACCAAAACAATGCTCCATATCATTCTTATACCCCTTTTGACATCTTGCGAGGTGTTTTTCCTTTTCACTTTGTGGACGTGACACTGTTTTGACAAATGACATCCACCTTGGGTAAATGCCGTCTGCTGGGTAGTATGCTCCGTCGTACTTATGTTCATTGATCCAATATGTGACTTTCGGTGCTTTTCCTTGCAACACCTCGTTGAACACTAGAGATTGGGCAAAGATATTGAGGTCATTTTGAGCTTCTGAAACACCGAAAAACACATGCCAAATCCATGTATCAAATAATGCCACTGCTTCCAAAATGATACTTTTGGCTCTTTTTATGTCACCATAAACTCCTTGACATGCACTTGTACAATTTTTCCAGGTCCAGTGCATACAGTCTATGCTTCCAATCATGCCAGGAAAGCTTCGCATTTCACCCTTTTTCAGAAGCCTTTGCAGGTCCATTGTTGTGGGTTTCCGAAGGTACTCCTTGGTGTAGAGGGCTTCGATTGCAGAACAAAACCTCACCAGAGACTTTAGAATAGTTGATTTGCTCATCCTCGCTATCTCATCCACTTGATCTACATATGCTCCATATCCAAGCATTTGCAATGTAGTAATTTTTTGCTCAGGAAGAAGACTAAGAACATGAAAAACATCCCTTTTTGCATAAAGTATGGATCATGGCTGCAAATAACAATCATTATTTTGTTGAACAACCTTCGTTGCATTCTAAAATGACGTCTAAAAAATGATCAGGGAATACACTGTTGGGGATAAAATAATCTTCCAAGAAAGCATTACCTCGTCTTTTCCTCTTTCTATCCAAGTTTGTAACACGTCTAGGTTTGGAGATCTGACCCACAGCTTGCATAACACGACGAGAATGTGAGGCTATATGCCTTCTTTGTTCCTCATCATCTTACTCTTCCATTAGGAACGCCTCATCTCTATCATCCTTGAGATTGAACAATTCTTCCTGTTATGCCAATAATTTTTTCTCTTGCTCATCAATTTCATACAATCTCCTTGAATAAGACATTATAAGAACTCAAGATTTAAAAATAATGGAGAAGGATTCTGAGCTAGTTTGAGTTTGGTGTCTGAAGTAGGATGGATGAAGGGTTTATATGGACAAAAAAGAAAAGATGAGATTGTGGATAATGCCATGTGACACTACGTGATTGGTTGAAAATCTTATCGAAATCTATTTTGAAGGATTCTAAACAGATAGTGACACGTGGCGTGATGGGATAAGTTCAAAATCTTACCGAAAATCTGTCCACAAAAATAGTACTTTCGGATAATGACACGCGGCGTGACAAGATTGGTTAAAAATTCGGGACATGATTGGTTCAAAATCTTATTGGAAATCTATCCACAAAAATAGTACTTTCGGATAATGACATGTGGCGTGACAAGATTGGTTTAAAATCCAATCCAAAATTAAAAATAAAATATTTTTTATTATTTTATAATAAAAAAAGTTAATAATATTTTAATACAAATTGACTAGACTTTGGGCCATCTAATTTTTTAGGGATGGAGATGCACTTTTCCAATTACTGTTCATTGGAGTTAATTACTATTCATTTGGATGGATTAAATGGACTTTAGGCCATCTCATTTTTAGGAGTGGACTTGCTCTTAAGCTTTCAATCAAAATCTCTTTTAACATATGACGTAGCGCTTATATAGACAATAATTAGGTGCCACATATCAATATGGCTCCACGTGAACATTGAAATATTAAAAATAATAATTTGATATATGGATTTTTATTTTTGGGCCGGATAAAACACAACCGCACAAACTTTTAAAATTGGGGATCTGATCCAGGTCCATCCATTTTCTAATCCATTAAAATTGGGCGTGGTTCAAACTCAAATGTCAAAATACCATTTTCATCCCTACTCTATTTTGTATTGACTAATAAGTCCCCATCACTGGATCTTGTTCCCAAAACCCTAGTGGAAGCCGTTGAAACTAGGATTTTAGGGCTGGTTTGGTATTGCTGTGTTTTGAAAAAAAACTGCTTCTGTTGTGCTGTGTGAATAAGCAGCTGTGAAATAAAGCAGCAGAGTGTTTGGTAAACTTTATTGTAAAAGTGCTTTTGAAAAAAAAAGAGCAGTATTATAGTGTTTGGTAAACTTTTATGTAAAACAGATGTGAAAAAAATCGATTTTTCAAAGCTGAGTTTTGCAGCTTCCTGTTTTTGGCTTTTTTTCACCCAAAACTGTGAAAAAAGCTGAAGCTGAATGCCAACTTTTTTTTAAAGCAGTTTTTTTTCAGAATCACCTCAGTACCAAACCAGACTTAGTAACAAGGAGCTGGTTTTTTTATTTATTTTTATTTTTTTTATTTTTTTTACAGATTCTAACCGAAGCTTCAAAATTTGTTCATAATTTATGCAAATGGGCGCCGAAGAAGAAGATAATCAGAAGAGCATTCTGCCATTGGATGCGAAGCCCAATCGATGTCAGTGCCGTCCACGAATGCCCTCCCTCTCTACTCCCCTGGATTGACCCCAGGTAAAATAACCAACCCAATTCACCAAAACTCTCTGAGAAACTTACCCACATTTCAAAATGTTGAATTTCTTGTTCTACTTTGTGTTTTGGACACCCAATTCACTATTTTTTTAACTGTGAATTAGGTTGAAGGTGACGTTGGAGAAGATGGGAATCTGTTCACTTTTCCCAGTTCAGCTTGCAGTTTGGCAGGAGACTGTTGGCCCCGGGAGGTTTCGAACGCGATTTGTGTGTTAATTCTCCGACTGAAAGTGGGAAGACTTTAGCTTATGCATTGCCAATTGTACAAATGCTGTCGACTCGCCCTGTGAAATGTCTTCGTGCGCTCGTGGTGCTGCCGACTCGGGATTTAGCATTGCAGCTTTCATTGACTTCCTATGCCTACTTCTTTTGTATCATGTCAACCTGTCTTAAGTGAACTGTTTAAAAGTGATGCTATGGAAACTTTGTGTGGATTTTGGGTGAAATATTTACTCAGTTGGCGATTTTCGTCTGCTGCTGGATCAGGTGAAAGAGGTTTTTGCTGCTATTGCACCTGCAGTGGTGGAACCAACTCAATCTAACCCACAGGAAATTTATCAAAGAAAATGCAAGAACAAAATATTAAAGACACCACGATTTTAACGAGGTTCCTCCACAGTCAGTGTAACTGGAGTACGTCCTCGGAGCAGTAGGAGCTCACCCAATAATCCACTATCAACCAAATGAGAGTTTACAAAGTGTTGGCAATCTCACAACCCAAGAGCCCAATACACCCAATAGCTCTCACACACCAAAGAAACAAATAGAGAAAGAAATATAATGAATAATTTATTCTCTTCACATATAGCTCAAAGCTATTACAACAACAATTACTTTGGTGGATGATTACTAACCAATTAGAGGAGCACTTTCTTCTTTTCTTCAAAGAGGAGCTGCAACTCTCAATTTTCTGCTATCTATTCTTGCTCTCTGTGGCTGCCTTTCTTTTTCCTCTCTAAAACAAAAGGGCAGCTCTCTTCTCACTTCACAACCAAAAAATTGGAAAAGCAACCAAATACTCTATTATGAAGGAGCCAAAATCCCGCGGGTGGTAAAACAGAAAAACAACAACCCATAATTTCTTCCCCAAAACAAGGAAAGAGTTGTCCACATCCTATTTCTTTATAATTGTATAATAGCTGAAAGTGGGATGTGAGTTGGCCACTTGGCCACATATTCCAACAATCTCCACCTTGGCCAAGTTCCGAAAGACGCCATGATAAGCCAAAATGCTTCAAAACTCCTACTGCTCAACGCCTTCTTTATATAGGCAAAATGTGAGCCAAGTTCAAGCAATGAATAAACTTGGCTACACCAACAACCTTAGTCAACATATCAGCGGGGTTGTCTTTAGTTGGAATCTTCTGGAGAATGATCTCCCCTTCACCAACTACTTCACGAACAAAGTGATAACGCACATCTATGTGCTTGGTCCTCGCATGATGAACCTGATACTTAGCCAAATAAATGGCACTCTGACTATCACAATGCACCTCCACCTGCTTCTGATCAACCCCCAAATCTCTAATCAGCCCATGTATCCAAATGGCCTCCTTTATAGCTTCAGCAACTGCCATATATTCAGCCTCTGTAGTAGACAAGACAACAGACGACTGCAAAATGGACCTCCAACAAACTGGCCCTTTAGCCATAGTAAACACATAGCCTGTAGTAGACTTCCTTCCATCCAGATCACCTGCATAATCTGAATCAACATAACCAACAGCAAAATGACCAATACCAGAGTCATCCCTCTCAAAGCATAAACCAACATCTCGAGTACCATGGAGATACCTCAATATCCACTTAGCTACATTCCAATGCTCTTTACCAGGATTATGCATATATCGACTCACCATGCCAACTGCATGAGTAATATCCGGTCTAGAGCATACCATTGCATACATCAAACTACCAACCAAATTTGCATATGGTATATCTTTCATTTGCAGTTTCTCTTTATCAGTTTTAGGACACTGTAAAGAACTCAATTTAAAATGAGGAGCCAAAGGGGTACTAACCGGTTTGGTTGAGTCATGAACTCCAAACTTCTGAATCAACTTCTCAAGGTAGTGTCTTTGATTCAAGCATACCAAACCTTTCTCTCTGTCTCTAGTGATCTCCATGCCAATGATCTTCTTTGCTTTTTCTCGGGGAGACAAATCCCACGGACCTACTTTAAAACCTCAAACATTCACTTGCTCATCATCAAACTATTTTTTTTTTCTTCCAGCCAACAACATCATTTGTCATCATGATGTCCTTCTGCCAAAACAAATGCCGAAAGAAAAAAAAACCAACCTTTTCTTTTCTATTCTCAACTGCTTCTACTTTTTCTCTTTCTCACTCAACATACTAATTGCAGCAATGCAAGCAAACTATGCATCTCCAATTGACCAAATGCCAAAGTTTTTCCTCCGGTCGAATTTTTTAAAAAACATATTTCACCAACATATTCGAAGGTTTCATATACATACTAGTACAAAACCCCCAAGTCGAAACTCGGAGCTCTGATACCACTTGTTGTGCAGAAGCGTCAAATATGAAACCAATAAACTAACACGGCAAAATATGACAAGACAAAAATCCAAATAACACAAGGATTTATACTGATTCGGCGTAAGCCTACGTCCAGTCCGAGACGGTAAGGAAATTCCACTAATATCCAAATGGAGATTACAAATAGAGTTTTAACTCTCAAACCCAAATCCCACATACACCCAATAGCTCTCGCTCTTACAAAGAACAAATGGAGAAGATGGACACACATCAAATACCATCTCTCCCAACAGCTACACAACATGTAGCAACAACATCTTTGATTGAGGGATTACTAAACAAACGGGTATTACAAACAAATGGGAAGGAGCAGCACTGTTTCAAATGGGAGAGCCGAATGCTCTCCCTGGTATGGCTCTCATCTTATGCCGCTCCCCCCAAAAACCAAAGGCATAAGATGAGAGCCATACCAGGGAGAGCATTCGGCTCTCCCATTTGAAACAGTGCTGCTCCTTCCCATTTGTTTGTAATACCCGTTTGTTTAGTAATCCCTCAATCAAAGATGTTGTTGCTACATGTTGTGTAGCTGTTGGGAGAGATGGTATTTGATGTGTGTCCATCTTCTCCATTTGTTCTTTGTGAGAGCGAGAGCTATTGGGTGTATGTGGAATTTGGGTTTGAGAGTTAAAACTCTATTTGTAATCTCCATTTGGATATTAGTGGAATTTCCTTACCGTCTCGGACTGGACGTAGGCTTACGCCGAATCAGTATAAATCCTTGTGTTATTTGGATTTTTGTCTTGTCATATTTTGCCGTGTTAGTTTATTGGTTTCATATTTAACGCTTCTGCACAATATGGGGCTATCTGTTGGTATTGCAGTTGGCCAATCTTTCTATATAGCCGATGATCTGTAAGATCTAAATGGCTAAAGCATTGTCAGTCCTCAGCTCTCTTGTCATTCTTGTTTTATTCGGTTCAGGTAATTAATTTTTCAACGTTCTTAAAACTAAAGTGACCAAACAATCTGATGGATTACGTCACAACTATCATATATGCGAATATACACAAATTGAAATATTCTTCGTAAGACTATATCACATTAAAACCCCATCTACAGGTTTGGCCGAGGCCCGAGGAAGTCAATCATCTTGATGGCACAGCACCTGCACCAGCACTAGCACCTGCACCAGCACCTGCAATTGCACCTGCACCACCACCTGCACCTGCACCTGCACCTGCACCTGCACCACCACCTGCACCTGCACCTGCACCTGCGGGAGAAAAGAAGTGTCCGAGGGTTTCACTTTAAAAGGGATTGTTGGGGAAGAGAGGAAGATATGCTCTGTGATTATCCTATAATTTAGACAGATTAGGAGGTGATGATTACCACCATCTGCTTCCTTCCTTGATTCATCTGCTGATTTCCAGACTATATCCTTCAGCCCCGTCGACAGGTTCTTGTAGAACTGTAAATACAACACAATCGAGTAAACATATGCAAAGGACAAAAATTCGCAACGCAGCACACATAATGGTGCAGGATATGTGCAATTTCAAATGTTGTGTGATTGCCCAAGCTGCAGCTACATGCGCAATAACTCTAGGTCGGTGCAATCCACACCTATTTTTACCTCTCAAACACCTCTCAATTTCCGGCCGTTGATTAAATGCTGTAGGGGTTTAGTAACATGCCCAATCCATTAGGGACACTAGTTATCCGCAATTTCTCTTAATTAGATGAATATAAAATACTTATTAGACCAATGAGTGCATCAACGTTACAACAACATACATTGTGAAATTCCAGAGTGTCTCCTCCGGACTTGCGAACCTCAACCATGTAGAGTGAGGGGGCCACCTCAAAAATCTGGAAAGAAAGTCATTTAGTTATCCATTTGTCAAAGGGAACGTCAAATGAACAGAAGAATTGAAAAAAAAATAAACTAAGGGAAAGGCCCAATAAAAAATGAAAATGAAAGAGGCAAACCTCTGTTGCAACGGATAAATGGCCTTTACGTCCTGTTTTTTCACCTTGCAGTTTCAACTGAGACATAAATAATGGCATGGAGATGTGTCACATAACGATGCATTTTCCTCAGCTTTAAAGTATTTTACCAGTAGTAATCCCCCCTTTCCCCAGTAAAATAGAGAAACAAAATCAAAATGCAGAGATAGCCATTTACCTTGAAGTTATTTTTCTTTACACCGAATCCCAAAGGTCCTGCAGCTTCCTCAATTTTAGAAATTATCTCGTTAGCAGGACGTTTGGATGTGAACCTTGTTTCTCGTTTAACAAGATCCTGGTTTGTTAAGGAAATGTCAGCTGGTTCGTTAAATTTTATGTTTATGAATAAACTAAATAATTAGAATTAGAGAGGAACTGTTAAGACTTAAGACTTGCCAATTAAGCAAATAAAAACAACAACGTGAGATAGAACAATTACAATTTTACCTTTGTATTTCAAATTTAACCATACCATTTGTTTCTCAAAAAGACTATTGAGATTCAAGCCCTGGGATGTAGAGATAAGCTCAAAGGCATTCATTGTGACAGGCGCCACATTCCGCTCTTCTCGCCTCTCCACTACAAGGTTCTGAGAATCCTGCGCTTGGGAAGAATCGAGTAGAAAGTCAAGCCCTGGCATCACGAACCAAAATAAATCATGATACGCAATGTCTCGCCCTTACCCCTGATTCATTGAATATAGAATCCACATCATCAAGACTGACATCAACTTGTTCAAATCTAGGTGGCTTATATCCTTTCTTAAACCACTCATTCTCAATCACCTCAGCAGTTGTAATTCTCTGTTGCATGAAATTAGCTTGTGCAGTAAATGCAACGTATAAATAATAGCGAAAGGAAATTGAAACCCCTGGACAACAGACAAATCTATTTTATAAAGTAAAAAATGACATGAAACTGGGACATACTGTCACGGGGTTAGGATCCAAGATTCTCTTGATTAGCTTCTTTGCACTCGAGGAGAACCATGTAGGACATGTGAACTCAGCCTTGAATATCTGGTGGTCGCATAAAAACGATGGATGTAATCATGTAAAACATGAATAACAGAGACATAGATTCATCAAATCTGGTGATGAGAAAAAAGAGAGAGATTCACCTTTTTGTATAATGACATGAGGTTGGAATCTTCAAAAGGCAAATACCCGGCCATTAAGACGAAAAGAATAACACCACAAGACCATAAATCTGCTTTCGCTCCATCATACCCTTTGTTGTTGATTACCTAGGAAAAAAAAGTATCATTAAGTGGAAGGGGGTAATAAGATAAGAAAAATAGTTAGTTTGACAAAAAAAGCTTATATACCTCAGGGGCAACGTAATTTGGTGTTCCACATGTTGTGTGAAGCAATCCATCTTCCTGAATGAAAGAAATAAGATAATGACTCGTACATTCGGTATTGCTAAAAGAAGCTGTCCAGTCCTGACTATCAAATTTGGAATGGTTACATAAAAGCATAATACTCACTCGCACTTGCTGAGGTAGGGCACTCAGTCCAAAATCTGAAACTTTAAGAGTCCCGCTAACATCTAGCAGCAAATTCTCTGGCTGCAAAATTGACAACCACAAGAACAGTTTAGTCTTACATTATATATAGATACATCGAAGGGGGCAACGAAAGATCTGAACTCCCTACAAACTACAGATCCGAACTTATTACGCTAAAATAACAAATATCTACATTTTTACATATATAGATACAACAAATGGGGCAACCATAATTCAAACCTTTAGGTCCCTATGAAAAACACCTCTGCTATGACAGTAATCAACAGCATTTATAAGCTGCTGAAAATACTTTCTTGCTTCATCTTCTTTCAATCTTCCTTTACTTGCCTAACAATAGAAAGTAGCGAGAGGATTCTGATTATATATATCATCAGAAGTAAAAGGAATGTCCAGCAAATCAATTGAATAAGCACTATCTTACAATTTTGTCAAATAGTTCTCCACCGGTCACAAATTCCAAAACAATGTATATTTTCGTCTTGCTAGCCATCACCTACACCATAAATGAATCCAGAAGTAATTTGTAAGTACCAAACAAATCACGGTTTTAAAACTCTGCCTGCACCAAGCACCAACAATATTGACAGTAAGCAAGACAAGAAATAGAAACAAATCCAACTGCCATGACCACCACGTCATCGTAAAATTTGTTCTCATAACGATTAAACACATGTAATTCATCTTCGGTAGTGAGTGAAAAACAGAAAACGTACAGAAAGCAATATATGACCAGATTTGACTAACCTCGTACATGCGGATGACATTTGGATGTCTAATTAATGTCATTGTTGATATTTCTCGTTTGATCTGCAAAAGGAGAGGAAATGACAGCAATTCATATTAATTTTACAAACCAGGGTGATGTTTGTGCCCTAAAACAAAAATGATTGTGAAAAATGACCATTTTCTTATTTTAATTTGACATGTAAGTACGGATGTTAAAGAAATTGGCAAGGCAAGGTGAGGGTGACAAGCATATCCGTCAAGTCAGACCATGTGATCAGCTTGTTTCTTTTCAGTTGAAATTAATCTCTAGACCTTTAATCATTCTGGCGGGTACATAACATCTTCTAACTGTGTATGCCAATAGCAATTATGTTGATTCAATTCTGATGTTCGTCAAGGTTAGTTCAATTCTGATAATATCCTATGCAAATTGTCGAACTTAAACTCAAACATGTATACGAAAAACCATAATTTCCTTAATCTCGCTTTGCTTGCGTAACTGATGACATCGAAAACAAAACAAGAACACTCATAAATTTCTTCAGAGTCAAGAAAGTCAACAAATTTCTTCGGTCAAAAAGTCAATAAAGAGTAGCAATCAAACAGTAAAATGCTTAGGTCGTCGAACGATAAACCCTACCCAATCTTTTCAGAGTTGATTTTTTATCCCTTTAACTTTATGTAAACAATAAACAATAAAACATTTTCATTTTCCGTGATTTCCCCAACTTTCTCACCAACCAAACAGCGGGTCATCCAATATTTCCAGAGAATAACTCAATTAACATGCAAACGAAACGCGAAATAAAATAAATAATGATTAAATTAATAAAATTTGACAAAAATTCAAACCTGGCCGATCATCTTGTGCTTGAGGACCTTCTCCTTGTCGAGAATTTTGATCGCGAAGTTCTCCCCTGTCTCGACGTTGCGAGCGAACTTCACCTTGGCGAAATTGCCCTCCCCGAGAGTCCGACCCAGCTCGTACCTCCCGACCCGCGTCCTGCTTCCGGTGTTCGACCTCGACGCCATCTCCAACCTCTCTCTCTCGCTCTCTCCCTCCCTTCCCTCTCTAGAATCTTCCAAATTTTCTCTCTCAAAATTCCAATTCCAATACCTCTTTCTTTCTCTCTCTAATTCCTCTCTCTAAAACTGCCTCTTCTTCTTGCAGGGCTGCCAAACCTGAGACTTCGTCACGCTCATTCTTCCTGAATTTGAATCCAAAAGAAGCACGAAACCCTTAATCCGCAGAGACAGCCGAATCCCAGAGACGCGATTTGGAGGTTCAAATCGGGGAAGAAGAAGGAGAAGCGAAAGAAAAGGTTGAAAAATCGTTGACAGTCGGATCCGACAAGAAACCCATCAATTCGGATTTCCTAATTATACAGAACAACGAACGGATTGCGAGCACGATGATGATGCATGCAGAAAAACCGAAAGCTTTTGTTTTGGTTTTGGAGCGAAACAGAAGAATTTTGCTTTTTGTGCTTTTTTGGGAGAGAAATTAGAAATACTTAACTGAAAAAAAACGAATCTTTTGGGGGAGATGATTGGGGGACACGTCACATGCTAGACGGTGGATTTTTCACTTCGTTTCCATACGAGGAAGGTCATATACGAGGAAGTTGGGATCCGGTGTTTTGCATGAAAAGGTTTTGGGTGCTGCTACAGCTGCAATTACTTTATTTTAAAATTGGTATTTACCTACATACTTTGCGCGTATGAAAATATATATATATATATTTTTTTTGTGATAGAAGATTAAATAGTCTTTTCATCCTCTTTTAATTGACAAAGAGGATTTCATTAATGTAATTTTACATAAAGCAGCTTTTAGTTGTAACTATTTCTACGTTTGTGGCATTTTTTTAGTAAATTATTATTGTTGTTTTAAAACTTTTAACTAGTATTTTAAACTTTTTATATTTAAATAAAATTTAAAGTATCAATACAATTTTTTTTATATTGTATTTGACATATATGATTTTAAGGTAGTTTCAATGCACGTGTTCTTTAGTAGCTTAATATTCAAGTAAACGACGTGTGGATTAAGTTTAAAATTATAGTAAACAAGTGAATAAATAATGTAACTACAAATATAATTTAATTAACAAATAAAAAAAAACTGAAAACTGTGGACTACATTTGGGTTGATTTGTTTCTCATACTAAATTATAAGCGACATACATAAAATAGCAAAAATATATAAACAAATTATATTTTGTGCTTTTTTGGGTGAGAAGTTGGAAACAATTAACTGAAAAAACAAATTTGGGGGAGATGACTGGGTGGACACGTCACACGCTAGACGGTGGATTTTTCTACTTCGTTTCTATACGAGGAAGGTCATGTATGAGGAAGTTGGGATTTGGTGTTTTGCATGAAAATGTCTTGGGTGCGGTCACAACTGCGATTACTTTACTTTAAAACTAGCATTTGCCTACATACTTTGTGCGTATGAACGTATTTTTAAAATTATAGTAAATGACGTATATGATATTAAGGTAGTTTCAATGCATGTGTTCTTTAGTAGCTTAATATTCAAGTAAATGATGTATGGTTATAGTAAATGACGTATATGATATTAAGGTAGTTTCAATGCACGTGTTCTTTAGTAGCTTAATATTCAAGTAAATGTCGTATGGTTATAGTAAATGACGTATATGATATTAAGGTAGTTTCAATGCACGTGTTCTTTAGTAGCTTAGTATTCAAGTAAATGACGTATGGTGTCACATCCCGACCCGGGCCGACCACATCTCGGGCCCGACTTCCACTGTAACACGATATTGTCCGCTTTGGGCCCCGACCACACCCTCACGGTTTTGTTTTTGGGAACTCACACGAGAACTTCCTGGTGGGTCACCCATCCTGAGATTCCTCTCGCGCAAACTTGCTTAACTTCGGAGTCCCTACGGAACCCGAAGCCAGTGAGCTCCGAAAAGGGCTCGTGCTAGGTAGAGATGGGAATATACATATAAGGCTTACATGATGCTATCCCCTGAGCGATGTGGGATGTCACAATCCACCCCTCTTAGGGGCCCGATGTCCTCGTCGACACACTTATGGCCAGGGAATGGCTCTGATATCAAATTGCCACATCCCGACCCAGGCCCACCACATCCCGGGCTCGACCTCCACCGTAGCACGATATTGTCCGCTTTGAGCCCCGACCACGCCCTCATAGTTTTGTTTTTGGGAACTCACACGAGAACTTCCTAGTGGGTCACCCATCTTGGGGATTGCTCTCGCGCGAACTCGCTTAACTTCGAAGTCCCTACAGAACCCGAAGCCAGTGAGCTCCCAAAAGGCCTGGTGCTAGGTGGAAATGAGAATATACATATAAGGCTTACAGGATCCTCTTCCCTAGACGATGTGGGATGTCACATATGGATTAAGTTTAAAATTATAGTAAACAAGTGAATAAATAATGTAACTACAAATATAATTTAATAAACAAATAAACAAAACTGAAAACTATGGACTATATTTTGGTTGATTTGTTTCTCGTACTAAATTATAAGTGTAATATGTAAAATAGCAAATATATCTAAACAAATTATATTTTGTGCTTTTTTGGGTGAGAAGTTGGAAATAATTAACTGAAAAAAAAATGAATCTTTTGGGGGAGATAATTGGGTGGACACGTCACACGTTGGACGGTGGATTTTTCTACTTCGTTTCTATACGAGGAAGGTCATATACGAGGAAGTTGGGATTTGGTGTTTTGCATGAAAAGGTCTTGGGTGCGACCACATCTGCGATTACTTTACTTTAAAACTAGTATTTGCCTACATACTTTGTGCGTATGAACATATTTTTAAAATTATAGTAAATGACGTTTATGATTTTAAGGTAGTTTCAATGCACGTGTTCTTTAGTAGCTTAATATTCAAGTAAATGACGTATGGATTAAGTTTAAAATTATAGTAAACAAGAGAATAAATAATGTAACTACAAATATAATTTAATTAACAAATAAACAAATAGACAAAACTGAAAAATGTGGACTATATTTTGGTTAATTTGTTTCTCATACTAAATTATAAGCGTAATATGTAAAATAGCAAAAATATTTAAACAAATTATATTTTTTATGTCCATTTATTCCACAATTTTTAGTTTGTAAGCTGTATATTTACTATGAAAATGTGTTTTTCCTCTGCTTTTATTTGTAAGCATGTATGTTTGCAAATCGTCAATAAGAAAATGTGTTTTTCACTAAACAGGTAATAAGATATGCTTTTAGTGTCCATTTATTATGTGGATAGGCTAAAGTAAGATACTATAAGATCCCACATTGCTTAGGGGTGAGGATTCTGTAAGCCTTATATGTATATTCCCATCTCCAAATAGCACGAGGCATTTTAGGAGCTCACTAGCATCGGAACTCCGAAGTTAAGCGAGTTCACGCGAGAGCAATTCCAAGATGGGTGACCCATTAGGAAGTTCTCGTGTGAGTTCCCAGAAACAAAACCATGAGGGTGTGGTAGGGGCCCAAAGCGGACAATATAGTGCTATGGCGGAGACGAGACTGGGATGTGACAATTTGGTATCAGAGCAGTAGGTTTAGACAGTTATGCAATTCTTAGTGTGTTTTAACTCTTGTTTTCTTATGTCAGAACCATGCCACCTCGTAAAGAGCCACGTGTTCCTGCTGAGAATAATTTTCCAGACTTTGGGCAGTTTGGTGAGACTATCGCTAATGTTATTCAGTCTGCACTCCGTCCTCCCCATAGGAACACTATAGACTCTATGTCTCACCTGAAGATAGATGAGCTCTTTGGTAATAAGGGGTCCACAAAATCTGAGATTTGGCTCCATCATGTCAAGAAGACTTTTTCAGGTCTTGCATCAACAATGGAGTTTTCCAGTAAAGATATGGGTCTAGACGGCGACCTGGTTCTTTTGTAGATGAGAGGAATCTTGGTGGGCTCAGGAGAAACGCCCATTGTCTACTGAGGATTTTAGGGATTGGGATACCTTTAAATGCATTTTTTGGACCAGATTCATTCCCCCATAGTTTTTAGACTGAAAGAAGAATGAGTTCTTGGATTTAAAGCAGAGTAAACTGTCAGCAACTGAGCACCATCAGAGGTTCACAGATTTATCCCGCTATCATCCTGAAACTGCTGCTAATCCTCGGGAAATGCTTCGTTTGTTTAAGAAGGGAACTCGAAAGAAACTGCGTTCTATGGCAACCACTACTCCATGTCATACTTATCAGAAGTTCTTCGAGGTCTTACTTCGGATTGAGGAGTCGAATAATGCTCCTGATAATGATGATGACGACGAGGACGATGGCAGGAATGGCCAGAGGAATAGTAACATGGGGTAATCTTCATTTGGTTCACGAAGGACACATAACTTTAAGAGGAGTGGAAATAGCTCTGGATCATTTAACGGGGGTTCTAACTCTAGTACACCACGTAGAGGCGGTAGATTCACTGGCAGTTCTCGTTTCCAGACTCAGGGAAACTTTAGTAGTTCAGATGTCCAGTTTTGTTGCAGATGCAACACCCGTCACTTTGGCGAGTGTAAGAGAAGAGACAAACCATGCTACACTTGTGGACAGATGAGGCACGATTCGGTAACTGTCCTCATAACCAGAGGAACTAGCCTGCTTATCTGCCATCTACAGTCTCCATACGGCAGTTTCCTGCACATGGTAACCGTCAGCAGACATATTATGGTGAAGTTTTCCACTATCAGGGGGACATAGCTCTGTATTATGGAGGATCATACCAGTATCCAATTAAGGCTCCCTATTATCAAACAGACTATCAACAGATTTAGGGAGGTTACCCACAGTACCAGGGAGACTATATACCATATCAGGGCGGTGGAGTTCAGATATATACTGGAAGGCAGTATCAGAACCTAGACGTAACATCTAGCAATGGAGGTTTAGCAGGCAGGCAAATCCACCTATCAGGGTCGAGGCAACCAAATATGAGGTAACCAGACTCAGACAAACAGAGGTCGTGGAGGCATGCAACAAGTCTAGGGAAGAGTCAACAACATCACTCTGCAGGATGCTTAGGCTAATCCGGACTTGATTATGGGTACGTTGAATGTTTTAGGTCACTTTGCTAAAGTTTTAATTGATTATAGTGATACACATTCAATTATTTCCCATAAGTTTGCTCAAATGACACAACCACATCCCACTTCACTCGGTTACGAGTTGGAATTCTCGATGCCCAGGGGTGAAATCTGATATGTTAGCTGGGAGTATTAAGGATGTCCCGTCCTTATCAAGGATGTAGTTATGCCATCTAATCTTGTTTCATTGGATATTGTTGATTTTGACGTTATCTTAGGCATGGATTGGTTACACTACAATCATGCCAAAATGGATTGCTATCAGAAGGTAGTTACTTTTCACTGACCAGACATGCCTATTGTCACATTTGTTGGTGAATGAAGTGTTCTAAAGCACAGAGTTATCACCGCCATAAGGGCAAGGTGATTGTTGAGCAAGGTTTGTCAAGGCTACTTAGCTCATGTTGTGCTATAGGAAGCGAGATGTCTTCCCCGATGATCTACCTAGTTTACCCTCAGATCGTGAGGTGGAGTTCACCATTGATCTAGTTCCAGGTACTAATCCTATTTCTCTTACACCTTATCATATGGCTCCTGCGGAGTTAAGGGAATTTAAAACCCAGTTACAAGACCTTATTGATAAAAAATTTATTCAGCCAAGTACTTCCCCTTAGAGAGCTCCAGTTCTGTTTGTGAGGAAGAAAGACAGAGCTTTGAGGTTATGCATCGATTACAGGTAATTGAATCAGGTGATGATTAAAAACCATTATCCGTTACCTCGTATTGATGATCTCTTTGACCAACTTAGAGGAGCCCATGTATTCTCGAAGGTTGATTTAAGATCTGGTTAATACCAGTTGAAGATCAGACGTGACGACGTTCCGAAGACGGCTTTCCAGACTTGATATGGTCATTACGAGTTTCTTATGATGCCATTTGGGTTAACTAATGCACCAGCAGTTTTCATGAACATGATGAATTGAATATTTCATCCATATCTCGACATGTTCATCATTGTTTTCATAGATGACATTTTGGTGTATTCTAAGAATGAAGCTGATTATGCCAGGCACCTGCGTTTAATTCTAAAGACGCTGAGGGTGAATCAATTGTATGCTAAGTTCAACAAATGTCAGTTTTGGCTATATCAGGTGTCATTTCTAGAGCACATGATATCAGTTCAGGGTGTGCTTGTGGATCCTAAAAAAAAATAAAAAAAAATAAAAAAAAACAGCCGTTGAGATTTGGGAACAACCTCAGACGGTTACTGAAGTACGAAGCTTTATTGATCTTGCCAGTTATTATCGACGTTTCGTGAAGGACTTTTCAGCTATAGCACTACCTTTGACGAAGTTAACTATAAATGAAGTTCCATTTGCATGGAGTGAGGAGTGTGAGCAGAGCTTTCAACAGTTGAAGTTAGAATGATATCAAATTCACTCTTTGGACGAAAGTGTGCCGACGAGGACGTTGGACCCCTAAGGGGGTAGATTGTAAGATCCCACATCGCCAAGGGTGAGGATCCTGTAAGCCTTATATGTACATTCCCACCTCTAAATAACACGAGGCTTTTTGGGAGCTCACTGGCTTCGGGTTCCATTGGAACTCTAAAGTTAAGCGAGTTCGTGCGAGAGTAAACCCATGATGGGTGACCCACAAGGAAGTTCTCATGTGAGTTCCCAAAAACAAAATCGTGAGGGCATGACCTAAAACGGACAATATTATGCTACGGCGAAGCCGAGACTGGGATGTGACAGATACCACCTAATGCGATCCCGAATTGCATAAAAAAGAGAATTAAATTGCTATCAATATGTGATGAATTACTTTCTATATTCAAAATTACAAAAAACAAACACGGGCATCTTTTGTGTTTAAGATGGCCTTCATAGTTGGAATGAGTTTGAACCAAAATGATTATTTAACACTCTGCCTGGATGAAAAAATTTCGATTCGAATTTAATCAAAGTTTGCGTCTTTTTGAAAAAAAAAAAAAAAACATTCAAAGACGTAAAATTTCCGAAATAACTTGGGCCTTGGGGTTGGGCTTGGTTCAAGCTCAATGTCGAATCCCATTTTCATCCCTAACCCATTTTGTATTGACCAATAAGTCACCGTCACTGAAACTTGTTTCTAAAACCCTAGTGGAAGCCGTTGAAGCTTGAAGCTAGGGTTTTAGTAACCAGAATCTGGTCTTTTTTTTTTCTTTCAGATTTTAACCGAAGCTTCAAAATTTGTTCAAAATTTATGAAAATGGGTGCCGAAGAAGAAGATAATCAGAAGAGAATACCAGTTCTGCCATGGATGCGAAGCCCAATCGATGTCAGTGCCGTCCACGAATGCCCTCTCTCTCTCCTCCCCTGCATTGATCCCAGGTAAAAAAAACCAACCCAGTTCACCAAAACTCTCTGAGAAACTTACCCACAATTCAAAATGTTAACTTTCTTGTTCTGATTTGTGTTTTGGACAAACCCAATTCACAATTTTTTTGTTTTACTGTGAATTAGGTTGAAGGTGGCGTTGGAGAAGATGGGAATCTCTTCACTTTTCCCAGTTCAGCTTGCTGTTTGGCAGGAGACTGTTGGCCCGGGAGGTTTCGAGCGCGATTTGTGTGTTAATTCTCCAACTGGAAGTGGGAAGACTTTAGCTTATGCATTGCCAATTGTACAAATGCTGTCGACTCGCTCTGTGAAATGTCTTCGTGCGCTCGTGGTGCTGCCGACTCGGGATTTAGCATTGCAGGTTTCATTGACTTCCTATGCTAACTTGTTTTGTATCATGTCAATCTGTCTCAAGTGATTTTGTTTAAAGGTGATGTTCTGGAAGCTTTATGTGGTTTTGGGTGGAATATAAACTAAATTCGCGATTTTCGTCTGCCGCTGGATCAGGTGAAAGAGGTTTTTGCTGCAATTGCACCTGCAGTGGGGTTATCTGTTGGTCTTGCAGTTGGCCAATCTTCTATAGCTGATGAAATTTCAGAGCTTATCAATAGGCCTAAACTTGAGCTGGGTGTTAGTTTTGACCCCGAAGATTTTTTACCCGAGTTACGAAGTTCGGTGGACATACTGGTGGCTACCCCAGGAAGGTTAATGGACCATATAAATAACACCAAAGGGTTTACACTTGAGCATCTGTGTTATCTTGTAAGTAGCAGATTATGGTACTTCAATTTTCATCCATGTGTTGTGATACTGGAATTATAGATGCAACAGGTGGTTCATGCACTACAGTATATCTTTTTGAAAACTGGAATGCTTGATGATGCGAGTTAAATTTCAAAATTGGTTTCAGAATTTTGTGTTTGATGTGAGTTGAAACAATTTTTTTGGTAATCACTTACATGAAAAAGCATATGATGATTTATAGGTTGTTGATGAAACAGATCGATTGCTAAGGGAGGCATACCAGTCTTGGCTACCCACTGTGCTTCAAATCACTCGCCCTGATGATGAAAGTTTCCTTCCCTGTGCTCAAAACTTTCTACCTTCCGCATTTGGTTCCTTAAAAACCATAAGGAGATCGTGAGTTCTATGTCCATTTTCTCTTCTCTGTCAATTTTTTATTTTTAGATCTTTGTCATGACACAGAATTGAGCAATATTAATTTCTCTTATCATTTTGAAATAGAACTACATTTTAGTTTTTCCACATCACCGCGATTCTCATTTTCTAACGTACTTTTCAAACAAGGTTTTATATTCTTGTCTTAGTTTATGAGAGTGCAATAGGTTAAATACCATGTTATCACTGACACTGATTATCAGATGCTGGCTTTCAAATTTTTAGGATTCTTGGTACATACAAGCAGCCTATTTCATGGGTTTGCCGGCTAGGGTTATAATTCTTACTTGCAGAAACTGAAACTCATATTATGGCCACTACTAAAACTTGACTCTACCTGCAAGGGGATCTTTAATACTGATGGAAATGATAACTTGTGTTTAGTTAAAAATATAAAGCATGATCTATGCCTTGCTTTTGAATGTTATCTCAAATTTGTTTCAGTGGTCTTGAGAGGGGGTTTAAGGGTAAATCTTACCCCAGGCTTGTGAAGATGGTTCTGTCAGCCACGCTAACCCAGGATCCAAGCAAACTTGCTCAGCTAGATCTGCATCATCCTTTGTTCTTGACAACTGGACAAAAGCGTTATCAGCTTCCAGAAAAGTTACAGTCCTACAAACTGGTATTCTACGATTCTATCTTTACTCTATTGGTAAACACATGAGATTGGCTCTGTTTCTTTTTTCTATATAAGGGAGACTTTTTAAGCTCATATTGTGCATACTTCTTGTTTACCTTGCAAGTGTGGGATGATGGCGACACTAGATTCATTTAGTCCCTTGGTAGCATAAATAAAGTGAAAAATCTGTGTATTATGTTTTGATAAATTTCTAATATTTTGATGTCTAAAGGGAACCCAGTGTCTCTCCTAAATTTTTATTCCGTCTTATTTACAGTTATGCGAATCAAAATACAAGCCGTTATATTTGGTTGGGCTCCTGCAAAGTTTAGGAGTGGAGAAGTGCCTCGTTTTCACATCCTCTGTGGAGTCAACTCATCGTTTATGCACCTTATTGAACTCTTTTGATCATCTGCCTTTCAAGATTAAGGAGTATTCAAGCCTTCAACGTCAATCTGTTCGAAGGTAATTTCTGGGATATTTATATAAATTGAAGGGATAAAATTTTGAATTTGTGATTTACTTATGGCAGCAAGACATTGAAGGCATTTCGGAAAGGGGAGATTCAAGTACTCATTTCATCTGATGCAATGACTCGTGGAATGGATGTTGAAGGGGTGAGGAATGTCATTAATTATGATATGCCTCCATACATAAAGACATACATACATCGTGCAGGTCGGACAGCAAGAGCAGGCCAAAATGGTTGTTGCTTCACACTGTTGCGTAAAGAAGAGGTATGTATTGTCTTGTTAGTCTCCAACCCAACGTGCATTTCAGATCAAGGTTATGTGGAATAGAAATATTGTTACCCTATGCCCATGTTTTTCATTTTTCTCTTATTTTAGTATTTCCATCTTTCTTCTACGCCCTGGTGCAACTTAAATGGGCAAACTGGTAAGTATCAATTCGTTATGAGCTTGTCATGTAAAGTAGATATTTTCTTTAAGTTTGGTACAAATTTATTTATCCGCTGAGGTCTATCTGAAAACTGGGATTATTATTTACCTTGGTTTTGCCCGTGTGAATAATCAGTTTCCCGATGAACAGATATATTTTAGCTTTCATTTATATCGGGCTTGAGCTCGAATAAGCAAAATCATTAAAGGACAACCTGCTCAGAGTTTGGGTTTGTTTGGCTCACTTTGCAGCGCTTTTGAGTCCTATTACTTGATCGAATATCTTAACTCAAGAAAAATTACTCGCTGATCTTGCTCATCAGCACATGGTTGGAATGAAAGTCATTTAGGATTGTTCAGATTAAGCTTACACTGACATCATTTACTTGAACTATCGATTATAAGTTGGGATATTTGTAATTTTCTCCTTTCGTTGCAGGTTAAGCGTTTCAACAAGCTATTACGCAAAGCTGAGAATAACTCTTGCTCTAAATACTCTGTTCCTTCTAGTTACATTGAACCACTTCACTCTATCTATGAATCTGGTAATTGCTTTGCTTATTCGTCACGTCTATAAAGATTAATGTTCACTCTGATGGCTTCCACCATTACGATGTTTGGCCTCCATCGAATTTACATGTTATCTCTAACGGTTTTAAGCTTACATGGACACCAGCTAGATCTAGTCGAATGACTTCAGATGCTTAAACCAACAATGCTCCTTATCATATCTTTTCTTTTCTCAATGTGACAGCACTGGAGAAATGGAAAGAGACTGTTGAAATGGAAACATCCCGGAAGAGAAAGCGGTGAAAGGAAACAAAACGGAGCAGCCACGAAAAGAGAGTAAATTATTGAAGCAAGTTCTGCGTAAGAGTTAAGATTTGTGAGGTGTAAATGTAAAAGTGAACTCCCGTCAGCATACATGTTTCACAGTTGGTGTAACAACTAGTATGTTAGCAACCATTTATAAACTTTTTATCACCAAAGCATTTTAGCTACCTTCTTGGTCGTAAAAGGTTCGTTCAGATGATATAGCAGCAGGACCTTGCAGGCGATCGGACGTATAGTTTGATACAGAGCTCAGGTCTATGGATCGAGGTCGTATCGAGACATTATTATATTGAGTTCATTCAAAGTTACAAAGGCATTATAAATTAGGGAACTTTAACGAAAAGCTCACAGTATTGTTTATTTTAACGAAAAATCACATTTTTATATTAAAAAATTAATCATGGTACTATTCACTTTACCCTTTATTTTGTCCTTATCGTTAAAACTCGAAGTTTTCAAGTATTATTTATTAGTTTTCCTTATAAATTATTGGCCAAAATGTCCTCTCGATTGTAGATCAAATGAGTAATGTTACATCTACTGACCAAAATATCCTTTCTAAATTTAAAAGCAAGATTCGGAAGTTTGGAATCGAAGGGACATTTTGGTGAATAATTGGACATAATCGAAACGCAATGAGATGAAAGCAAGGTAGGATATTCGGTCGGCATGCATTTGGTGGGATTTTTTTCAGATACTTATTTCTATTTACGTAGAGATTTACCTTATATGCTTAAACCTACCCCCATTTAAGCCTATAAATAGTCCTCAGCTTTCTTGTCATTCTTGTTTTTCTCGGTTCAGGTAATTAATTTCTCTATGTCCAACCGTAATTAATCTATGCATACCGTTGAACTAGCTCATGTTCTTAAAACTTCAGTGACCAAACAATCCGACAGATTACGTCACAACTATCATATATACGAATACAACAATAATAGAATTAAGGACAAGATATATACACAATCAATTATTACTATCGCATCATTTGGTATGCAAAAATTGAAATATAGCTACTAATTAGGGGTGGGCGCGGTTCGGTTTGGTGCGGTTTTGAGTGAAGCCAAAACTAAAATGAAACCAAACCATTTGGTTCGGTTCGGTGCGGTTTCAAACGGTTTTGGTTTGATTTTTAAGAAAAAATGTACAATTTGCAATTTAACATATTAATAAGCATTTCCCAATAATAATAGGAAAAAGACATTTGTTATGTAAACAATTAGTACGTTGCATGCAGTTGTGATGTTAAAACATGTTTGTGCAACAAAATGGTGTCCCTTACAATGTTTTTCATAAAACAAGTTGAATAAATTTGAATTCATTAAACATGAGCAAAACTTTCATACTAGAATATGTGATATCTTGCTTCAAATGAGTGGACTTCATTAAATCATTGTTCAACTCTTGATAACAAGATTAGTCCACCCTTGTATATATATGTGTGTGTGAATTTGAATTCATTAAATGTGAGCAAAACTTTCATACTAGAATATATGATATCTTGCTTCAAATGAGTGGACTTCATTAGATCATTGTTCAACTCTTGATAACAAGATTAGTCCACCCTTGTATATATATATATATATGTGTGTGTGTGTGTGTGTGTGTGATGGTATAAAATAACAAAGGTTCTTCAAGTTAATAAACGTGTTGATGCACAAAATCAGTGAGGACTTTGGTACAACAGAAAGTGTCAGGTTGTGACCTACGCTAGATTGCTTTGGTCACTAGTGCAGATAAGTATGTAAAGATATAGAGGCAAGGAAGCAACCACCAGATGTACGTGGTTCACTCAGATTGGTTACGTCCACGAAGTAGATGAGTTCTCATTAATTGTAAATGGTTCACACAAGTACATAGGTTCAAGCTCTCGTTTTGTGAGTTCTAGTGAATGATTTAGTACAAATGACATTAGGAATTCATTGTGGGAGAATGATCCCTATTTATAGAAGAGAGTTTCTAGCTTTATTCTGACATTGACACGTGTCATGTTATGATTGGCTTCTGATGTTGACACGTGTCGTGCTGTGATTGGCCTCTGACGTTGACATGTGTCACTTTGTGATTGGCCTCCTGGTTGGAGGGAAACTCTTGTGGCTCCTTGACGGTATAATGTTGACCGGTGCATAGTAGTTTCGGAGTTGGTCAAGTATGGTACAAACAGTGCTCCCCTAAGTTCCCGAGTGAGGTAAGCTTCTCGATTGGGGACTAGGGCCGGTCCTAAGTTTTTGGGTGCCTAGTGTGAAAGCTCAAAGTGTGCCCTTTTTTAATACGGAAACATGTTTAAAAAATATTTAACAAGGGCTGGAACCCAGTCAAAGTTGGGGGGCTAGGCCCTCACGCCTCGTTCGTAATTTTTTATCATAGTAGTGTGAAGAAAATTTTCTAGAGAGTTTGTCCTTAGGATATGTGATATTAGTTTCTCGAATTGGTCCATTTTCTACAAGTAAGGCTCTCATTTCTGCATTAAGACTATCCCAAACTCTTGGATCATAAATGTTTAAATGGAAAATAGGTTCACGAGATTCAATATTTTCCTCTACTCCAATATGATCATTATCAACATTTAAATCCACACCACCACCATTTTCATGGTCTTGAGACTCATCACCAACATTTTTCTCCAAATCACCACCATTTTCATGGTCATGAGACTCGTCATTAACATCTTTCTCCACAAAACCACCAATTTCATGATCACGAGACTCCCCAACAACATATTGTCACTCTTCACCAACATCAGTTTCTCTCAAATTTCCAACCGACTCATTCTTTGTAGATTTTTTTTATTAAGAGATCCTCTTAAACTTTCCTTAATCTCATTATCCTTTGCTTTTTTTCCTTTTCATATTACTAGAGAGTTGTTTCCTAAAAGACATGACTTCGAAAATTTGTTTGCAAAAATTACCTACACATGATATAACAAAAATTTCCTATCAAAATTATCATTCCAACACATATTATATATTATAAATACCCTAACATCTATTACATATTATAAATGCACTAATACATAGTCTAACATATTAGAAAAATTGATAAAATTGAAGCTAAAAATTGGGTTTGAAATGAAATCAAATAATTCAATTAATCAACAAGAAGTTAACAACAATTCTATACGTCAATTCTCATATAATTCTATGTCACTTGCAAAATTTTATATTAAATTATGAATTAATAATTCAAATTTTAAAAATTAGTTTACTTTAAATTTAAAAGGGTTAGTGAATGCAATTAATGAGAAGGACCTGTCGGCTTGGAATCTGCATTGCACAGCTTGCAGTGAGTGAGTTTTGAGAGAAATTGTTGCACTTGCAGCCAATGGATGGGTGAAAAGGACATAGACAACATGCAAGGCAGTGGGGAAGTGGGAACAAATGGGGTGGGGAATCGGGAACAAATGAGGATTTGTTAGGAACTTAGGGTTAATTAGGGACAAGTGGTCCCTCTTGTGTTTTTTTTAATGACCCAAAACCTGGGCCGTTCAACTTAAGAAACAGGTTATGTGTAGAAAAACTGGGTCGTTTAATTTGGGCTCTAGATAGTTTTTTTTTTTGAAATACCTAGTTATGTGGATTTTTAACTTTTGGTGCCCCTCTCAATCTTGGGCCCTGGACAGTTGCCCTGGTGGCATTGGGCTTGGGCTGGGCCTGTTGGGGACTTGCAAGATCCAAGCTACTGAGTAATCACGAAACTTCTAAGTGCCGAAGTGTGGTATCATCTTCAGTTGCCCCTGTCCCATAGGTAGGAGTGGTATCTTGAACATATGTTGACGCACAAGGTAATGTATCATTTTCATTTGAAGCTTACTTGTAGTTTCAAGCTTGGTCAAGTGCGATACAAACTATATAGTGGGAGTCATCCAAGTCTCTGACTGAGAAGATCTGCCGAATGAGGTGACAAACAAGGTAAGCAATCAGAGTCTCAAGCAAGCAGTCGCAGATCGGAAGTTTGACTTTGGACTCCGGCTGCTTGTTCTCTTTCTCATTGTCTTGCAGGTTGCATGAAGGATAAGGAAAAGTAAAGGGAGAAGAGATGATATGAGATACTTTTGCTTTTGAAGAGGTACCAGATGAATCGGTACGTACTTTGTTGTACTTGTTGACTTTCCACATGCTTATTCTTGAACTGGGCTGGAGGGTTTTTTGGTTTCCTCCAAAGGAGCGAGCCGACTAGAGAATTTAAGGGTCAAAACAACTCCATCAAATCTAGAGTACATTCGATCCTGATGATATAAGATACTATTGCTCTTCCGCGATAGTGCCAGCGAAAAGTTGTTGAGGCTTCTCGAGTTCTTCGGATGAGGCAGTGATGCCGAGCTTGGTTTTGACTTAGACTCCTCCGTCTGGATTATGCGGTTCTGTAGGAAGGGCGTCGTGCCGTAGTGACCTGTTCCAGCTCATCGTTGACCATTCTGCTTCAATCTTTTACATAGCCGAAGTGGTGTGCACCATTTGCATTTGAATGGTCATTCAGAACACTACTTCTTAGTGACTCATCCATGCTTGGCAGCTTCAGTGTAAAAAGCCAATATCTGATCAACTGTCATGGGGTATTTGCCAGAGGAATTCGTGACCTTGAAAACAATTAAAGATGAGTACTCGAGAGCAATGCTAGGGAAGCAATCAGGCAAGGGTTCCAGGCAATCAGTTCCAGATCGAAACTCTGACTTCAGGTTCCGACTAATTGTTCTCTTTCTCATTGTCCTGTATGTGAGAACAAGGACAAAGACAAAGACAAGGACAGGGAGAAAGCATGATATGGGATACTCTTACTTTCGACCCTGATGATATGAGGTACTCTTGCTCTAGTGTGGCTTGTTTGCAGAGATATTATCGGGGGAAAGAAAATTGAGTATTTCGAGAGGCTTCGTTAGAAGTGCCCTCTCTGATGTTAGGAAATGTTGAGCATTTCTTGCAGGTATGCCTGGCTGTGGAAGATGAAGGTCGACATATATAGGAATTTCCCTAACAATAAGTGGTAATATTGTTCTTTTACCCTTCACGGTCATAGCAATGTAGTGGGAGTTGCAAGGTTCACGTGTTGTCGGATATCTTTGGCAAATTGTTTCGTGGTATCCGGAAAGCTGATGTTGCGTGTGAACAGTGTCGAGATATTTTATCCAGGAAAACCTGGCTCTCGAAATCCGGAGAGTGATGTCTCTTCGATTTTTGAACATGTAGATCTTTGTTGAAGATGCATTCTCGGGGAGGATGAAAAGATAGGCATTTTCCCAAGCTTGCTTTGTCATGGAGGACGAAAATCGACATATACAGGGGTTCCCACTTAGCAAGTAGTGGTGTCATTCCTTTGCCCTTGTGGGCAATAGTAGGGTAGATGGCACTTCAAAATTTGCGTGCGTTAGCTTTGTCAGAGATCTTTGCCCAAGTTATCCGTGGTATTTGAAGAGCTGATTTTGCGTGTGGGGCTTGACAAAAAAATTTATCTAGGGAGACCTGGCTCTCGAAATTTGGAGTATAGTGCTTCTTTGATTTTTAAACAAGTTGCCCTGTTGCCCTTCCTTTTATAGGGGTCCCAATTCTGTTCAAGGAGTACATTGAGAGAGTTACTACTTGTAGAAGTTCCCCCTCATTTTCGTGCTTCTAAGATTTATTGTGCCTTATTTTTGCTTCGTCATTTCTGCAAATGGCTTGCCAATCCGACCGTCGTTTTGATTTGAATGTTGTGGAAAAGGCATCCATGTCTTCTCAAGACAACCTATGGCATCCATCATTCTTATCCCCTACTGGTCCTCTTACCATTTGGGACTCTGTGATGAAGAATGGTATGACCGCTACTGTGGTGGCCAGGAATCTTCTCACCCTCAAAGATAATGTGATATTCTCCAAACGGTCCAATGAATTGGCTGTTCAGGATTCTCTGGCTTTCAGTGTTCAGTGTGCAGTTTCTGTGTCTAATATGGGTCAACGCCTGCTTGCTCAAACCCGTCAAGTTAAGTCATTGATGGCGGAATTGGCAAGTCTCAAACAAGAGATCAGGGGGCTTAATCATGAAAATAGACAGTTGTACATGCTTGCACATAACTACTCTACGGGCATGAAGAGAAAGCTTGACTAGCTGCAGGAATCCAAGAGTCAGATTCTGAGTGATCATCAGAGGTTTGTGGATGTGTTCCAAAGGCATCTACTGCCTTTGTCTTCTGAAGCTTTACCGCGTTCTGAAGCTCCAAATGATCAACCTCCAGTGCCTCCTCTTTCTGGTGCTCTGTCGAGTACTGAGGCTTCTCACGAGTAACCTTGTGAAGGCTCCCTCCTCTTTGTTTGTTTTGATTTTTGTGTATGTCCATGTATGTAATTGATCGGAAATTCCAATAAACAAGCTTTACTTTGTTTAGCATATTGTGTAAAATACCCTAAGGCATCCTTTGCTAAGTTCTTTGAATCTTTTCTTTTGTTGAAGTTTTCATGTCGAAACTTCGTGGGTGGATCATGTAGGTTGCAATAGTGCTCCCTTAGTTTCCCGAGTGAGGAAAGTTTCTCGCTTGGGGACTTGAAAGCTCCAAGGTATTGAGTAGTCGTGAAACTTTTGATTACCAAAGCGTAGTCGCATATGGTAGGAGTTCCCCAAGTCTTCGGGTGAGGAGTCGACGAAGGAGGTGTCTTGCTAGTAACCAAGTTTCTGCCACTTTTTGCTACTGCTCATTTTTTGGTGGAATTCTTTTTCGTTTCCACTAATCAGCCTGAGTCACTGCAATATAACACCATCATCTGCAACTCAAATTGCAAAGACATCTTCATGAAAGTTGTTCCTTAACTCGTTAACTACAATATATCCAAATTTGAGACCTATCGGAGCAGTACAACTCCAGAAATTGAAGTATGATCAGTGATTGTTCATTATTTTTTAGTCAACCAGTCAGACCTGTTATGAGCTTCGAAACTCCATCTTCTCTTGCTCAGATAAATATACTTTCTTCATCAAAGTTGTTCCTTATCCTCTCTTCCATAACATATAAAAAAATTCAGAACAAACTAACTGTTAAATATTTCCAGATCGTTGAAACACTGTAGCACCGTTAAAATCTGCAGAAATCCGACCGTCTTCTTTGGAGCTTCAATACTCTAACTTTCGTTGCTTAAACAGAAACAGTTTCTTCTTGAAAGTTGTTCATATGCTCAAGGACTATAAGATGTCCAAAATTCAACTCCATTGAAGAAGAGGAGGAGTTGCAGAAATTTGTTGAAGATCGGAGTGTGTGTAGTTCAATAGGTAAGATTTGTTGAAAGTAGCTCTTTGTTGTGGGTTTTTATTTGGGTGTATAGCTTGAATGGTTGAAGCTATTTTTAGGACGTAAAACTTGGTTTAGCTTCATACTATCTTGATCAAGAGTATGTTAAACTCTTTCATGTTTTAGTGTTGAAATTTTGTAATGAAGCTTTGAAGGTGAAGCTTTGTAGGTGAAGCTTTGTAGGGTGAAGCTTTGAAGGTGAATCTTTGTAGGGTGAAGCTTTTTAAGTGAAGCTTTGTAGGTGAAGCTTTTAACGTGAAAGGTGAAGCTTTTAACGTGAAACTTTGAAAATGAAGCTTTGAAGCTTTGAAGGTGAAGCTTTGAAGGTGAAGCTTTGTAGGTGAAGCTTTGAAGGTGAAGCTTTGAAAGTGAAGCTTTGTAGGTAAAGCTTTGAAAGTGAAGATTTGTAGGTGAAGCTTTGTAGGGTAAAGCTTTGTAGGGTGAAACTTTGTAAGTGAAGCTTTGTAGGGTGAAGCTTTGAAGCTTTGAAGGTGAAGCTTTGTAGCTGGTGAAGCTTTGAAGGTGAAGCTTTGAAGGTGAAGCTTTGAAAGTGAAGCTTTGAAAGTGAAGCTTTGTAGGTGAAGCTTTGAAGCTTTGAAAGTGAAGCTTTGTAGGTGAAGCTTTGAAAGTGAAGCTTTGTAGGTGAAGCTTTGTAAGTGAAGCTTTATAGGTGAAGCTTTGAAGCTTTAAAGGTGAAGCTTTGTAGGTGAAGCTTTGAAGCTTTGAAGGTGAAGCTTTGTAGGTGAAGCTTTGAAAGTGAAGTTTTTTTGGGTGAAATTTTTTGGTTGAAGCTTTGTATGGTGAAGCTTTGTAGGGGAGAGAGGTAACAAAATTTGGAAGGGGAGGGTCAGAGAGGGAGATAACAATAGAGCATGCGAGCCAAAATTAGGGGTGCACAGAAAGAGCAGGGAAGGTTGGAAAAATGACGCGTGGAGGGAGAGAGAGAGTGGCGGGTGACAAGTCTACCACCTGTCACCATTTATACAGTAACACGTGGTATACTATCTCGTGTTGCGATTACATTGGAAAATTTGTCACATCCAGGCTCGGGCTCGACTCAGCCTGAGCACGATATTGTCCGCTTTGGGCCCCTACCACACCCTCACGGTTTTGTTTCTGGGAACTCACACGAGAACTTCCTAGTGGGTCACCCATCCTGGGATTGCTCTTACCCGAACTCGCTTACGAACTCCGAAGCCAGTGAGCTCCTAAAAGGCCTCGTGGTAATTAGAGGTGGGTATGTACATATAAGGCTTACAGAATCCTCACCCCTCGGCGATGTGGGATCTTACAAAATCTCTCGCCAACAACGACCTTCCCTCTCTTTTAGCCAAAAATTGTCGAGATTGACATAACTCTTTACTCTCGTTTTTGAGATTCGAAATAGTTAAAAATGTTCTTTGAATTTGTCCACCATCAATCATTTTCATAAAAAATTTACTTAAATAAGAATTAAAATGACAAAATATTCTCAATTTAATAAACAATGGCAATGCCCCAAAAATATTTGTAGATGCCGAAATGTAGAATGGTTTCTTATAATCCATGTCAAAAATATTTGAAAACAAGATACAAATCTAAATTTAAATCTAAAAGTATTTAAATTTAAATAAAGTAACGTATTTAAGTTTTCAAACCATTTTCATTAATTTTTTTTAAAGAAAAATAGAGAAAAGAATAAAAAAGAAAAGAAAAATATACGATCGGTACTTAGATAGCGATTTTAATTGTATAAAGTTGCTAGTAAGCTAGCGACTAATGCCTTACCAAGTCGCTAGAGTTTTAGCGACTATATTATAGTTCATATTCATGTTAAATTTTCATTTATTTTTTTAATATTTTAATATTTGTTAATTTTTCTTTTATTTCTCTTACCATAACAACAAACTATCATATTCATGTTCTTCAAAATATGTTTTTTCTATAGAAAATATATTTTAATTCATATTTAAACACTTGAAATCAACGATATAAAATCTAAACTTAAAGATTTTTTTATTTTAATTTTCAAGTTTAAAAATCAATAAAAAATTATTTCGAGACCTAATAAATGGTAGGATCACATCCAAAGGTTTTGCAAGATCTTAAATCTGATGCAAAATATTTCCTAAAGCTAAAAACACACAAAAACTGTGAGTTACCCACAATTTTCTAATCGATTTCGAGAACTTTTACAACATTCATTATAAGCTAAAGTTGGAGTCATTCTACTCGCATCACATGTTTTCTAAAGTTAATTTAAGATATTTCTAAGATTTCGTACACCTACACTGACACGCCCCGACCCGGAAGGGTCGACGCATGCTGGCCGTCACTGTGAAGTGACGTAACCATAGGGGTAATGTGATGTAAAAAGTGTATAAATTTAAATCAAACATAGAATTTATTAAAATTTGAAATAGTGACAGAGTGCACAAACGTGGGTGTGGCCCACTATAGTTATTCAGAGCTTAAAGAGGAAACGACTACCGAAGAGTAGTCAAGCAACTAAAGTACGCTTATTACACATAGTGATAAGTTCATACGTCAGAAACGGAATGCTGAATGTCAGAAACGTTTCAAGATTCCTCGAATGCCACGAAGAACAGCTATCTAGGTTCTGGAGGGGCGAAAAACAAGTTGAGTGGGTCAGTAAAACAAACTTATGTGAAAACGTTTGGTTTTGAACATACTAACCCCTCGCCGTAAAACAATTATAGTTTCCTTTATTAAAAGCACATTATGAGTAATTACGTACATATATATATCCACAATACTAAAGCCCAGTATAAATGACAATATGTAATTCAATTCATGATGAGATTGGTGCTGCAGTTATATGATCATGTGGAACACAGTAAGACTAGGAATATGTCAAGTAACGATGTATTCATACTACAGTAGTATAATCATGTGATAAACAATATTCCTAAGTGTAATCAATACGCTCAAGTACTATGATCAAGTACTACAATACAACCTACTACTCATCATCTAATGGCTAGCACACAAGTCGGATTGCCTAATGCAATCTACCCGACAGGCTGGGTGTAATCAATACGCTCAGTACTACGGTCACGTGAAGCTGGTGCAAAAGCACATCACATACAAGTCGGATTGCCTAGTGCAATCTACCCGACAGGCTGGCACCTAACCTGGATCCAGACGAGCGAACGGTGCAATGTGAACATACACGTGAAGGCTGGCCCTGGCCCTGGGGCAAGTACTAACACCAGTGCAGCAGATGAGTATGTATATGACATGTATGAATATCATGACAAGTATATCTCAACCATACAGCAGCATTTATCACAATTTTATCATACGTAACATCTATTTGATAATTGATAGGAGCATATTTATGCGACTTAGCTTGCTTGTTTTCTTGCATTTTGGTAATTATTTAGTATTTATTATAGTGTTTTAAGTTAAATTCGTGTGTTTGTAGGTTTTATGGGCTAAGGGTGCATTATGAGCCAATTTGGAGTAGTTTGGAGTGTTTTTGGGCCCAAGATGGATTGCTTATGATCCAAGCTAGATGGATGGACGAATTTGGAGATTAATTGGGTTGAACTCTACTATGAAGATGGATAAGTGAAGCCCAAGTTCTAGAAGATAAGAAAAGAGCAAGAAACAAGGAACTTTCCTTTCCTTTCCACTTCACCTACAACATCCACCCCCTTCACCTACAACATCCACCTACTTCACCTACAACATCCACCACCTTCACCTACAACATCCACCTTCACCTACAACATCCACCTACTTCACCTACAACATCCACCTACTTCACCTACAACATCCACCTTCACCTACAACATCCACCACCTTCACCTACTACCTTCACCTACAACCCCTTCCACATTCCCTATAAATACCATCCTATGCCACAACATTCTTCATCATTCTCTTAGCCTTCATCATTCATACACACATCCACCCTTCACCATAACTCACCTATATCCATCCACCACTACAATTCACCACAAAATCATCAAATCACACTTGTGCCGCATAAAAGCAAAGAAGAAGGAAAGGAAGGAGAGCCTTGGAGCCGTGCTTGCCATTCAAAGCTTGGATTGTTGGAGCGTTTCTAGGTGTAATCTATCTTTGTTTTAAATGTTTAAATTTGATTATCTTTGTTTAATTGCGACTATGAGGAAATAAATTCGCCTTGGCTAGAGGTTGATTCAATACCATGAATATGTTTGTAATTTGAATTGGTAACTTCAGTTGTGATTTCTGAGTTGTGATTTAATTTACTTAACTGCTTGATTAATAACTTATTTATGTTTGTCGATTAAGAATGCAAACTTAATTTACATGCATGAATTTGATGCTAGAATATAAGTGAATTTCACCTAATCGTTATAAACTTATATTCATGAGTAGTGAAGGTTGCTAGTCACAATCGCGTTAAGTGAATTCTTGGCATAAGTTTCATGCAATTCATAGTAATAAGTGTCTCGTCAATGCTTATGGTTTTCACAGAACTTAATGATTCTCGCTTGTATCTCTATTATGCAATTCATGTAGGGAACTTGTGGGGAATGTTTTGGGTTGTCGTATGCAATCATCCAATCCATTAATTTAAGGAAAATCTGAAAGTTAACTAGTGCAATTCACGGTTAATTTGGGGCGTTGAAATTTACAACTTATTGAAAGAACAACTGAAAATCAATTTAGGTTGCTTATGTGTCATGTGTGGAGAAAAACCCTCTAGCCAATCTGTCATCTATCCATTTACTTTTATTTTATGTTTTTGTCAATTTTGTAATTTATTTAAGTTTAATTTACGTTTCTTCAAAAATCAATCCCCCCATTATTATAATATTATTATTTAGTTAGTTTTTATTATTTTTTATCTTTTAATTTAATTTCCGTCTAATTAATTTCCTAGTTTTTATTTTAAATTGTTTTTATTGTTTTGAGTCATTTTTAGTGTGTTTCGAGTTTTTAGTTTAGTTTGTATTTTCTAGAGTCTTGAGTTGTTTTGAGTCTTTTGATTTGTTTTAGTTTATTTGTTAGTTTTATTTTGAGTTATTTTAGTTAAGTGTTTTTATTTTAGTTTAGTGTTTTAAACTTTGTTTTTACGTTTTTAAATTATTTTAGAGGTTTTAGCAAGCCCTCCTAATCCCCGGTCCAGAACGATACCCTACTTATACCTATACTACGATTGTCAAAAAGAGGGTTTAATTTGTGTCGAGTTAATTCTCGCATCAAATTTTGGCGCCGTTGCCGGGGATTAGCAAATTTGCTAATCCCTTTATTTTTGTTTGTGTTTATGTTTATATTTGTGTTTGTGTATTTTACTTTTGGTATTTGATTTATTTTTCTTTCTTTGATTTTAGGTATAATTGGAGCAAGACATGGATTTTGCTAGTATTCAAGCTCAATTGGCGCAGCTCACTGCTCAATTGACTAATAATGCCGAAAGGATCTCAATGCCAAATGTCCCGACATTTGATGTGCCCTATGGGCAAGGATATCAGACTCATCAGCCACCTCAATTTTCTGCATATGAAGATGAATGGGGATATCAAGGCCACAGTCAATCAAGGGGCAACATGTTTTCCAACGCTTGCAATTCGAATTGGAGAGGTTATTCAGATCAGATGTGGGATGAACCTCAGCAATTTCAACAAAGTGGATATTGGCAGCAAGACGAGTTCTATTCCAGACCTATGCAGCCACCACAGCATCCCTCACAACAATTCCAATCGAATTCAAGTATGCCTGTGAATTATAATGAAATTCTTGAAGGACTAATCTCTTTGACGCAGGGTTCACAACAAGAGGAACAATTGCCGCCATCGGAAGAGTTCTATCAGTGGCCATATGAACCGTCACAGCCACCACAACAATCAGCCCAATTCGATTCAGGTACATCCTTGGATAATGATACATTTAATAAGCTACTCACCTCTTTGAATCAGGGAGTAGAAAATCAAAACCAGGAGATGCAAGACCGGACCAACAAGGTGGATGAATTGGAGAGGCAAGTTGGGCAGATTATGGAGATCATGGCACAGATTCAAGATCAAAGTGAATTCTCCAACTCCACATTTGCAAATTCAATAGGGGAAGTTGAAGTTGATGAAGCCACCACTTTGGAAGGTGAGATGGAGGATGAGGCTGTTCCAGAACCATCCAAACACAGCCCGAACTTGGATGACTTGCCGCTGCAAGAAGAAGACGAGGAGGACGACATGGGCAGCTTAGAAGAATTCTTGCTGCAAACTCCTCAAATCCCTATGCCGTCCAACTCAGGTGAGGTTGTTCCAAGTTTAATTATTTCTGACCCCATTCCACCAAATATCTCTTTTCCTCGCAGATTTTTTATTCCCAATGACGAAGAGAGTGAAAAAGATATTGTGGAAACTCTTCCAAAGATCCAAAGTGATATTCCAATTCTTGGTGTACCAATTCAAGTTCCTGACGGTGTTGAAACATTCAAAGAACCTTGCACACCAAGAAGCGGGATTCAAGATAATAAAGTGGCTGGAAAATATGTGGAATGCATCAAAGAGGATGTAATTGTGGAAATCAAGGCCCAAGAAGTTGAGTTTGATGACACGGGACAGGCCACAACCATCATAGTAAACCTGGCCAAGTTCAAAGTCCCGGAAATGTCCAAAGGCGTAGTTTTTGCACCCACCCTAGAATTTAGACCATTGCCGAATCATTTCAAGTATCACCTCCCATTGAAAGATAAATTCCATGCTTTGGAGCCGAGGGGAGGTTAATGGAAAGATTCGTCCGGCTGCAAGACGTTAAAGCAAGCGCTACTTGGGAGGCTACCCATGCATTCAACATAGGAAGTCCTAGGAATCACTCCAATTCCAGATTTGCGTTCCTAAAACCCTTATCTTTGTTGATTATTTCGTATCTGCCATGTTAGGTTGTTTAGTTGCTGTTTGTGTGTTTAGTTTTGTTTTTCGTGATTTTATACTTGAAACATTGAGGACAATGTTTGATTTAAGTGTGGGGGGGGGGTAACTAAGTGTTTTTAGATGCAAATTCGTGGGATTTTATCACCCTTTACTCAGAGACTTGTTCCTTGCTGTTTTAATGTGTTTTTAAGCAACTTTTGGGCTGTTTTAGTGTGTTTTGGTTTAAAAATCCGAAAATCACATAAAAATTTGAAAAATTTGTTTTGAAAAACCCAAAAACAGTTGTTTTGAGTTGTTTTTGTGTGTTTGTTTGTGTCTTAGGGTACCTTCCAACACAATGATGAGGATTCGGTTTGTAATTGCATGGCTATTAAAAAGAGTTGTAAACATGGATGAAAGTTTGATTTACTCTTTGTTTATGCTTGGTTGTGGTTATAACTTATGAATTCACATGCAATCATAAAAGAAAAATCAGTTTTTGTAACATGCTTGAAGGAAGGAACTCAAACTAATGCTACAACCTTGTGAGACTTGAGCCTAAACGTTTATTTGGAGAGTTAATAATCTGTGCATTGTTGTTTTCTAAAGTCGTTGCATGATCTCATTATTCTTTGCTTGGTTGCTACTTAGAAGGCGTTTCATCATTTAGTTCCAAATGCTAGAACTCATGCCCATTTCATTCAAAGCATGTTATTGATTTGCATAACACATATTCAAGATGAAGTTGTGTAGTGACCACCACCTAAGCCAAACATCCGTGTATCCTATTTCATTATGTCTTTAAGTTAACCCCGTTGAGCCTTGTTAGCCTATGTTCTTTGTTAACCTACACTATCCTCACCTAGCCTAGATTAGGACCATCCATACCCTTGTTTTTAAAGCATAGTAAAGCATGACTACAATTGAATTCCTTTTGATTAATGAATGGCAGAAAACAAGTGTGGGGGAAGTATTGTTCATGTGAGTTTGTGTGCAAAGGCACGGGTAGAAAAGAAAAAGAAAAGAAAATTCGTGGAAAATAGAAAGAAAAAAAAAGAAAAGTTGTGAATAATGTTTGAAAAAGAGTTCTAAAGTGTTGTTTGTTGAAGAAAGGGTCCAAAACAATGAATTCGGCCCTAAGTATTGTTTAAATCTTCCCCTTGTGTTTTTAAGTTGATTTTTGCATACTAAAGTGAATTCTAAGTCTCAATGTCACTACTTTGCTTACTATCTCTTTGAGAATGTTTGTTTTCCCTATCCTTCATTTGTTAACCAATACCCCAAGCCCCGTTACAACCCTATACTTCTATCTTGGTTGTTATGTGTTCAATAATGTGGAGTTTGGGATTGGTATGAGCATATGGTGTCACTGGTTCTCGCATCTAAGTAGTAGCATTCCATTCATGAGATCATACCTACACATGTATTAATTACTCCAGAAAATGCTTTCTTTGCTATAAACATATGTGAGTGTTCGTCTACATGTTTACATCAATCTTCTCACATATACCTAGTGTAGGGTGTGTAGTCAGAAAATCTGAGTGAAAATAGAGAGTATCTTGTAAGGAATTGAGTGAATTCTCTAAGGCATGTTACTACATTCAAAACATTGTTTTAATTGATTGATTGTGAGCTAGTAAGTGGCGACTGTGATTGAGTATGTGCTTGAGTGTAAGGATGACTAAAATTTGTGGGAATAACGATTTTTAACATGTCATGTTTCTTTGGAAATCCTTGAGGCAATTGTTGGAAGGTCTAAATTGTGTTTTGTTTGTTTATAATATATACGTAGAGTGAATTATTCATGCATTTTTGGAAACTGTGAATTACGTATAATGTCATGGCAAGTATATCACAACCGTATATCAGCATTTATCACGATTATATCTCAATTATCCAATACTTAGCAACATATACGTAAAGTGAAGCATTTTATGAAGTTTGGAAACCATAAATACGTATAGGTATAAAAACAAACTGCCCACTCACTAGTACGGTGCTGGGTCGTAGTTCCCGGGCCTAGCTTGGCCTTGAAATTCCTCCGGATAAGTTTCCCCTATTTATAAATAATTATAACTAATTAATTAACGTTTATATATACGGAAATTTAAATAAAACTCCCATAGATTACTCAATCCTAAGATTTAAATATATCAAATTGATCTACACGTCATCACGAACACACCCATATTTTTAAATTAATTTTTGGACCTACCACGCGCCCAAACAAGGTACGGACCTACGCGCCCCCATGCGCAGTCACGCGCCTGGCACACTGACGGCGTCAGTTGACGCCGTCAGGAATATTCCGTCAACTTTAACGGCGTCAGTTAACGGCGTTGGAATATTCCGTCTGTTTTGACGGAATATTCTCCCCAGGTCGTCTTCTCCGGCGACATCGCCGGCCGCCGGCGACTGTTTTGCCGGAATTTCTGGAATTTTTCAAATCGTTATAATTTCTTCATTTTTCATCCATTTTTCACAAATTTTATATCAAATTGAAGCCCTCAACACGAGGAACATGTTTATACCTCTTTTGAGCTCTAAATCTTTCAAAAACTTGTCGGATCAAAACCACGAAGTTCGGCCAATGTTGAAACCTGTGATTCCGACGTCCAATCTCTTCCAACGAGCTACCCCGGGGTTCCTGGGAAGATTTTAGAGATGATGGTGATCTTGGTTTCTTTTAAAACACAACCATTTGAAACTCGATGAACAGTTCTATTAAACAGAGATTGATAGTTCGACGAAAAAACGTTGGATTTCTTACCTGAAAATGATGTAGATGGACTCGTGAGGTCCTAAGGAATCCAACTGTGATCTTAGATTCTCAAATCTTCGAGGTTTGGATGTTTTTTGAATTTGCACCGTGTGTGTTGATGAGAGAGAGAGAGAGAACTTCGAGTCTGAGAATTTGATGAGAGAGAGAGAGTTTGAGTCTGAGTTGAGAGAGAGAGGGTTGTCTGAGAGTTTGAGAGTTTGATGATGATGATGATAGGATTTGAATAACAGAAATGGTGGATGCACGAGTTGGAATGGGACGGGTGATGGATTTTCAATTAAAAGAAATCGAAGTGGAATGGGTTGGTGTGGGTAGTGGTTTAGGTTGGTGAGGGTTTTACTTTTACACAATATTTCTACTTATGTAAGTTTACATTACTAAAGTTAAAACGATTAAGTGTAATGTGACGGTTTCATAATAATTAACGATAAGGGTAAAATCGTCATTTTACACGCACGGGGAGAATTTACATATAGAGTTTGGGACGGGTCGCCACATACACATCTCTTTAGGGGCTCCACTATTAGCATTCATTATTTTTTTCTATTTTCAACTTAAAAAATGAATGAAAAATAGTTTCCGGACCTAATAAAGGAAAAATCACATCCAAATGTCTTGCAACATTTTCGTTAATTCCCACATAAGATATTTCCTAAAACTAAAAATTTTAATTTTTTCACAAAAACTGTAAGTTATAACTCACGTTTTCCAATCGATTTTAAGAACTTTTACAAAATTCATTATAAGCCAAAATTTAAGTCGTTTTAGTCGCACCACATGTTTTCTAAAATTAATTTAGGACATCCCAAATATTTTTCAACACCTACAAATTTCTTTGGTGGCTTCACTATTAGTTTATACTATTTTTCTAACTCATAGTAACAACGAAAAAATTTTCCAGCATGACCAAAATGATTGATGGTGCATAAACTCAGAGACTACTTCTATCGATTTCAAATTTGAAGGACTAAAGTAAGGACCTATGCCAGAAAGTGGCCCTCTACCATAGTGGTGGAGAGGAGTATTGCCCTTACACTACGATAGGGGTTCGAACCATGTCGGCTCCCTAATCTAACATATAATTAAAAAAATCTATTGTTTGACGAAGGAAAAAAGGTAAGGAGGTCAATCTCAAAATCCGTTTTGGCCCCTTTTTAACATGGATGGAGGGTTTCAAATTCCTTGTTACTACCTTTTAGGGGTTTTATTAAATTTTATGAATTTTTTTGTTGATATATTTGAACGTGTCTTTAAAATGATTAAAATTGTTTTAATATAATAAAATAAAAACTGTTTATGACAACATTTTGACAAAAAAAGGACTTTATGGAGAGGTCTATGAGTAAAATGCAACTCTTACTACCTATTTGTACTATAATTTGTACCACTAATAAAGATGAGACCCACATGCGTTGGCGAGCCCTACCTCTATTAGAGATATAGTACAAATATATGGTAAATGTAGCATTACTCATCTATGAGTGTTTTCAACGGAGTACAATTCTCTGTCATCCTATTTCTAGTGTGGTTTAGTCCATACTAAGTGTATGGATTCTAACAAACGATCAATTAAAATATAAAATCTAATATGGACATTTAATTAAATGTTTATTAATATTTACGGTGCGGTTTGGTTTCGGTGTGGTTTTCAAAAGCTAAAACTGAAACCAAATCGTTTTCTATGTTGCGGTTCAGTTTCAAAACCGAAACCGTTTCAAAACCGCAAAACCAAACCGTTCAGTGCAGTTTGATTTGGTTCGTGTTTTGGTTTCTGTTTTCGGTTCTAAGTGCCCACCTCTACTACTAATACAGTGGCTATGAGACCAATGGATACACGTTACTGTAGCTTGGAGATAGAAAATGTGTCGTGCACAACTGCAGGAACGGATCAAGCATATTAGGCAAAAACAGTGGTTATCGGAACCGATATGCGAACATAGCCTTGGCGAGTATACATTATCTTGCCTCATGCACAGTGGCGGAGCCATAAATTCATGTTAGGAAGGGCACATTTTAGATCAAAATGGACATAATACATATAGCAACTATCTCGTTCATTTGGTCGCCTTGGTATCAAATTTGAAAGTGAGTGATGATGCATTTATTCTTCATTATAAATGGTCAACTATAACAAGAGTTGAAACATTATTAAAAGCACATCAATTTATTTTTCATTCTTGATATCAAATTCAAAGGCGACTGACCGACTGACCATGTATTCATTTTCTCATATCGATCAAGAAAACATTTTTCTAAAAACATTAAGACATGAGAGCATCTGAAGGGTTTTTTTGTACTAATTTGGAAAAAGGAAACATTTTTTTAAAAACATTAAGACATGAGAGCATCTGAAGGGTTTTTTTTTTGTACTAATTTGGAAAAAGGAAGTATTTTTCTCTTCTTGATTTCATTGACGATATAATAGAGGAAAATGAAAAATTAACCAAAATAATAATTTGCAAGCAAAGGGAAAAATTGTATATAGGCAAGAAATAGAGAATATGATCAACTAATATTAGTATAGAACTATAGTTTTGAATCTTTAATGTAAAAAATTTAAGGCTTTGTATTTGTTGGATTGAAGTTAATTGGACTAACCAATACAATTACAAATTCAAGTTGATAGTGATATTATAAAATTAATTAATGTTAGTAGAGGTTGTTAGGAAAAAATTATTTGAGGATATGCCCGAGCCTACCCTAAGTCTAATGGTGGCTCCGCCACTGCTCATGCAAACATCATGCATGCTCGATAAATGCTCTTGCATGTCCTCTCTTGTGTTTATGTTCGTGGATTATCAATATGACAAGGAAATTAAACAGAATGTGTGTTAAGAGTATCAATTTATCAGATCTCTCTTACTGCTGGTTGAAGGGTTCTTGTTTTTTGTGATAAAGAATATATATGCAACTGCTATCAGGCTACGATATTTTTCTGTTTTAACATATATAGCCAACCTATAAAAAAAACACACACACACATTTATAGCCATATCTCTTTAATTATAAAGAATATGCAATTGCTATGATCCGAATTTGATAATCCGATTATAAATGGATCTATATAAATCAAGGTTAATTATGACTTGATATAGTTATGACTTAATATAAAATATTATTTGATTTTTATATTGCTTATGTTTTTCTGTAGTGGTAGTTTAAAATTGGAAAAATATACACCTATACGCCCTTTTCTTATTATTCAACATGAAATTGTTAATTAAAATCGAAAAATATAATAAGGATGAGGTCACTAATTAATGATATTTTAATATTTGTTAGGTTTTAAATTAACTTCTATCTATCCAAATGAATGTCAATCGGATCTGAATCAATAAATAAGATTTGATGATCCGAATAAGATTCAAATATGTTAATAGAATTTTAAACGAATCCACATATAGATCAAGGCTAATCCAATCCAAACTCGACTCATTAACATCTAGCTTAAAATCCCTCAATCAAAATTGAACTTATGTCAGAAACTTGTTAAAATGTATATCCCTTGTACGTATTGAATCAAGAATTTTCTAAAACGAAAAACAATCTTTTTTTTAATAGAAAAACTAACGAAAAATTTAAAAAAAATTTCATTTTAATGAAAAGTCCTTTTTAAATGTATAGTTAATAATATTAAGAAAAGCTAAAAATGTGATTTTTCGTTAAAAATGAACAGTACCGGAAGTATTTTGTTAAATTTTTTTTATTTATTTAATGAAATGATAGTGGGGTAACCAACCATTCACTAGAATGACTGGATGAAATACCTACATTAGGGATGGGAAAATACATATTGGTTATGGGTAACCGCGGTTATCTGCCCATTTAAATTAAACGATTACTGTTATGGGTAACAGTTTAAATAAATAAACGGTTATGGGTATAACCGTTTTCCCGCTAAATTTAAATGGGCGGTTATGAGTATTAACTGCGGTTATAATGGTTACCCGTTTATATTAATAGATATATAAAATTAAAAAAACAAAAAACCAATCTTGATCTAATGAATTTTCTTTCCAATATGCGATTGATGGATCTTCTCAATGGTTCTGAATTTGTTTTGACTTACGAGGACAAGGATGATGACTGGATGCTTGTTGGCGATGTTCCTTGGCAGTACGTTTTTAACTGTTCCGTATGAACACGATGTTATGGCTATTTGAACTTAATCGCATGATTAGTGTTCAAAAATTGAAATTATCGCTGATTGAATTGCAGTTACCTTCAATTAGATACACAACGTGGTTGTTATGTTCCAATTGATTCGGGTCTCAATTAAAAATTGCATTTATCAATTAAAATGGATAAATGGATAAACGAATATGAATAAATGGGTAAACGGTTACAATTAAATGGGTATACGGTTATGGGTATGGTTAACTGTTTATAAACGGTTATGAGTATGGGTATAACCGTTTAGGTAATTATCCAACGAATAAACGATTATACGAGTATGAGTATAAACAGTTATGGGTAAATAATCGTGGTTACCCGCCCGCCATAACTATTTCCCATCCCTAACCTACACGAGCAAGCCGGTGAGCAACTCCATTGGATTGGTGCCGAGCGTGGGTGGGTAAAGCTCCAGTGACTTGAGGAGAGAAGGGCCTTGATATCCTCAACAACCTGGGTATGCAAGAAGAGGAGAGCATACATTCAGGAAATGACCACATTTAGCCGCTACAAAACAGCCGCGATCGTCACGAACAACTGTTGACTTATATTAGGATTCCTATAATTGTGGGATTCCTATTGTAATTGGTTTCCTAGTTTAGGATGTAATTATTCTTCCCTTATTCTTTCCCATATCTGTATAGGATTGTATATATACCTTGTTCTGATATGAAATAAAATATCATTGAAAAGCATTCTTTCTTCTTGGCACCAGAGCCGGGTTAGAAAAACACAGAACCCTAATTTTTTTTTCCTGCCGTGTACCTGATCCATTGCGGCGAGCAACCTTAGGGTTGTTGCTGCCCGTTCCCTAACTGATTGCAGCGAGCACCAGAGAAGGTGTTGCTGCCCTGTTGATTTGTCCAACGTGTTCTAGGTCCCATCACCGCTGCTGTTTTTTTTCTCTGCCTAGTTTGTGTCAGTCAACACCGAAGCAACAGAGAGATGGCTGAAGAAAAGGGGGCTGGTTCACAGATTGTTTCAGCGGCTGCTCCAATTATGGTGCAGTCAGAGAATTCAAGCTTTAATATTGGTATGGTTTTGGATGAAAAGAACTATGATTTATGGGCTCCTCTCATTCAAATTCATATTGCTGGAAGGAAGAAGATGGGATATCTTCGTGGGTCTATCAAGGCACCTAGCGAAGATGATCCTAAATATGATGATTGGTTTTCTGAAGATCAAAAAATTAAGAGTTGGCTTTTATCTTCAATGAAGCCTGAGATTATGAAACGGTACATTCGGTTGTCTACATCGAAGGAGATTTGGGACTCCTTGAAGGCAGCCTACTTTGATGAGAATGACGAGGCTAGAATTTATTCGTTGAATCAGAAGGCATCCCGTCTGCGTCAGAATGGCCGACCCTTAGCTACCTATTTTGGGGAGCTCACTGAGATCTTCCAAGAATTGGATCACTTTAATAAAGTATCCATGGAGTGTGAGAATGACATCAAAGTGTTTCAGAAATCCATTGAGAGACAACGGGTCTATGTGTTTCTTGGTGGTCTCGATGATGGGTTTGATCAGGTGCGTGGAGAAGTGCTGCGGAAGGATCCCCCACTTGGCCTGCAGGCTTCTTATGCCTATGTTCGTCGGGAAGCCGATCGAAAGGAAGCAATGAAGACAGAGATTGACAAGGGGGAGTCTGCTGCCATGGCAGCAAGGGCCCGTGGATCATCTAGTGGGTCAAACCGAGAAGGGGTACAAAACCGGCCTGGATCAACTCGGCCAAGCCAGACAAGCCGGGATCGTCCACAAGGTAAGTGCCCACACTGTGGCATGACGGGACACTCCAAGAGTCGTTGTTTTGAGCTGATTGGATATCCCGAGAATTGGGATAAGACCCGTGATCCTCGGTGCAACAAATCTCGAGCCTCCATTGCCGAAACCAAGAATGATTCAGATCAGATAGCGGACAAGGCATCTGCCATGATAGCTGCGGCAGGAAGTGATGGTAAGGCACTCAGTACTTCTACTTCTGTTATGAATAATACGTGGATAATTGATTCCGGAGCTACTGAACATATGACTTGTGATTCTAGACAGGTTCCATCACTAAAAACATCCACACAAACCGAGGTCAATGTTGCTAATGGTAATGCCGTCCCTGTTATTGGGGAAGGCGTTGTTTCCCTTTTTGATACCATGAAACTTGACACTGTTCTTGTGGTTCCCTCTCTAAATTATAATTTGTTGTCCGTTGCTCAAATAACCCTTGCCTTACATTGTTTGGTTATTTTTTGGCCATATTTTTGTGTTTTTAAGGACATCCGGACGCGGAAGACGATTGGTTATGGTATTAGAAGAGGGAAACTTTATTACTTGGAGTTGACCACCAGTAGTTCTAGCTTGCTGACTCAAGCTCTTTCTGTTGATGATTCTCATGGGGTTACTAATAAAGTGTCAGACATCTGGATGTGGCACCGGCGCCTTGGGCATGCTTCCTTTGGTTATCTGCATAAGTTATTTCCTAGTTTGTTTGTTAAGAATGATGTTTCTCAGTTTAAGTGTGATGTTTGTGAAATGGCTAAGAGCCATCGAACCTCTTTTCCTCCCAGTTTAAATAAAAGTACTGTTCCTTTTATGATTGTGCATTCTGATGTATGGGGACCGTCAAAAGTAGCCACTCTTGGTGGTGCTCATTGGTTTGTTACTTTTATTGATGATTGTACCCGCATGACTTGGGTTATTTTGTTAAAATCGAAGAGTGAAGTTAGTTCGGCCTTCCAACGTTTTCATAAAATGATTGCTGTACAATACAACAAGAATATCCAGGTTCTTCGCAGTGACAATGGGGGAGAATATGTTAATATGGAACTTCGTTCATTCTTAGAGTTGCATGGTATTATTCATCAGACCACGTGTCCGTATACTCCTCAACAGAATGGGGTTGCAGAAAGGAAAAATCGACACTTGTTGGAAATGGTTCGTGCTTCCCTACTTGCGGCCCATCTGCCGCTCCATTATTGGGGAGAGGCACTTACGTCCGCAACCTATCTTATTAATCGTCTTCCATCTCGGACTCTCGACTTCCATACGCCATTTCAGGCTCTCACATCTCAGACTAGCAGCCCCCCGACTCCCAATCTTTCCCCACGGGTCATCGGATGTGTTGCGTTTGTTCACCTCCATCCACCTCAACGGAAGACTAAACTTGAACCTAGAGCTCTACGTTGTGTTTTTCTGGGGTATGCTACTACCCAGAAAGGGTATCGTTGTTATCATCCTTCAAGTCACAAGATGTTTATTACTCAGGATGTGAGTTTTCACGAGAATGAAATGTTCTTTGGTTCCTCCCCGTCCTCACTTCAGGGGGAGTACCGCAATGATGAAGTTCTGACTCGCGACAATAGGGACGTGTTGAGCTTGGAGTACACGGCTTCTGGAAGAGGGCAGCCCACGGCACCTAATGAAGGGCAGCAGCCCGTGCCCGTGACACCTGGAGAAGGGCAGCAGCCCGTGTTTTCTGGGTTTAGTCCTACCGAGCAGCCTACTGAGGAGCAGCCAACACGTCAGGAAGAGGAGCAGCCCACGGGTATTGAGTTGGAAGATGAGATGCAGCCGCCCAATTGCAGCGAAACAGAGCAGCAATTACAGCATGTGTCACGAGATACTACTCCTCATAACCAATCGTCTTCTACACCGGATGCACCTCCACTTCGTCGCCTTCCAGAGCGTATTAATAGAGGTATTCCCAAACCCACTTATGAGGCAGATCCTGAGTGTAAACACAAGTATTCCATGAGTGAGCCAAACTCTGATTCCAGAGTGAGATACCCATTAAACCATTATGTGTCTACCTGTCACCTGTCAGAATCAAATAAGTCATTTGTATATCAATTATCTACTGTATCTATTCCTAACAGTGTGCAGGAGGCTTTAGCAGATTCCCGCTGGAAAGATGCAATGAACGAGGAATTGAGATCGTTGAAGAAGAATGCTACCTGGGAAATAACTGACTTGCCAGCCGGAAAGAAAACAGTGGGATGCAAATGGGTTTATACAGTAAAATATAAAGCCGACGGAATGGTAGATCGCTTTAAAGCAAGATTGGTGGCAAAGGGGTATACACAGAAATATGGCATTGATTACACTGATACGTTCGCACCAGTGGCAAAGATCAATACAGTTCGTGTTCTACTGTCCTTAGCAGCAAATCTGGATTGGCCTTTGCAACAGTTCGACGTAAAAAATGCTTTCCTCCATGGAGATCTGATTGAGGAGATTTACATGGACCTTCCACCGGGGTGCAGTGATTCGGACAGACGGAAACAAAAGGTATGTAGGCTCAAGAAATCACTGTATGGATTAAAGCAGTCTCCTCGAGCCTGGTTTGGTAGATTTACCAAGTCCATGAGGACATTTGGGTATATACAGAGTAATTGGGATCACACGCTGTTTCTGAAACACCAGAACGGAAAGGTTACGGCTCTAATCGTGTATGTGGATGATATGGTGGTTACTGGTGATGATCCTGTTGAGCAAGCAGCCTTAAAAGGTTATTTGTCCACAGAATTTGAAATGAAAGATCTTGGTCCTTTGAAATATTTTCTTGGGATTGAAGTATCAAGATGCAAGTCCGGGATATTTCTATCACAAAGGAAGTATGTTCTTGACCTGTTGGAAGAAACCGGTATGACAGCATGTAAGCCGGTGTCTACTCCGTTGGCCGAAGGAATGAAGTTGGGTATAGATCTGAACCAAGTACCGGTTGATAAAGGGAGATATCAAAGGTTAGTAGGAAGATTAATGTACTTGGCTCACACTAGGCCTGATCTTGCTCATGCCTTAAGTGTGATTAGTCAATATATGCACAATCCAGGAGAACAACATATGAGTGCAGTTATGAGAATATTGAGTTACTTAAAGGGAAGCCCTGGTAAAGGAATTTTATTTCGTAAAAATGAGCATTTCAGAATTGAGTGCTATACGGATGCTGATTGGGCAGGATCGACGGATGATAGACGCTCGACATCTGGGTATTTCACCTTTGTTGGGGGAAACCTAGTAACGTGGAGAAGCAAGAAGCAGAATGTCGTATCAAGGTCAAGCGCAGAAGCCGAATTTAGAGGCATGGCACTCGGTATTTGTGAACTCTTGTGGCTTAAGTTTCTGTTGCAAGATGTGGGGGTCAAACAAGGTCTGCCTATGAAGTTATTCTGTGACAATAAAGCTGCACGGGATATTGCTCATAATCCTGTGCAACATGATCGGACCAAGCATGTAGAGGTTGATCGGTTCTTTATTAAGGAGAAGCTAGATAGTAAAGTAATTGAGGTTCCTCCCATAGGAACGGACGACCAAGTAGCAGATATTCTCACGAAGGCGGTTTCTAGTAACAAGTTCTCCAGATTTCTAGACAAGTTGGGCATGTGCAACATCTATGCACCAACTTGAGGGGGAGTGTTGACTTATATTAGGATTCCTATAATTGTGGGATTCCTATTGTAATTGGTTTCCTAGTTTAGGATGTAATTATTCTTCCCTTATTCTTTCCCATATCTGTATAGGATTGTATATATACCTTGTTCTGATATGAAATAAAATATCATTGAAAAGCATTCTTTCTTCTACAACTCCGCCATAGCTGCCCAATTTCCTTTCCGCACCCCACGCACCATCGACATTCAATTTCAGTTTGCCGGAAGGAGGTGAAACGGGCATTGAAAGTATTGAATCAAGAACTTCTTGTTCGGCATTCGCACTATGTGCCAAACACACATTACTGAATTTTCAGTATTGCTCAACATCTCAGATGGTGCAGGTTGAGTCACTCATATGATCTATGTACATTGGGTTCCAGATCTTTGAACAATTTGTGACAATGGCCACGAGTACTAGTGCCTATTGATGGTAAAAGACACGAATCTCGTTCATGCTTTAGCCCAGTTTTTGTGTAGTGATGGTTACATTAACATTACATAGAATTGCAATGTGATCATGTGAACCTATCAAAAATTGCAGTAAGAAGTTACGCACCAGATATTCCAAACCAAATCAAGAAGTTGACTCAATAATTTATATTTTTGGAGTGAAACCAAATCCAAGAAATCAAAGGTATCTTTGAAGCATGAAAGGGCTGGGGAGCTTTTCTATCCGGGCTTGTTCTCTCCCATTGCTCGGAAGGGGACAAGAGTGGTTTGCTTGAAAGGATACCTATCGACAATTTGAGACCTGGCGTGTGGTTTTGCTCGTCTTATTTTCTAATCAATCGGGCAATTTTAAATTATAAATTTTTTCTTCAAAAATGAAAGAATTAAATAATTAATTACAAATTTACAAACAAGATTCGGAAGTTTGGAATCGAAAGGACATTTTGGTCAATCATTGGACATAAATCGAAATGCAATAAGATCAGACGAAAGTAGGATTTTTGGCATGCATTTGGTGGGATTTTTTCACGTACTTATTTCTATGTACATAGAGATACTTCCCACTCGTTGGTTGCAACAATACTAAAGGCGAAATACTTCCCAAATGAGCAGTTTTTGGAAGCACCTTTATATCCTAGCTCTTCGTATTGTTGGAAGAGCATATGTGCAGCAAGAAATGTACTTAAAATGGGATCACTCTTGCAAGTGGGAAGTGGCGCAACCATCCGTATTTGGGAGGACCCTTGGATGCCGCTTCCCTTATCTTTTCGACCTTTTTCCCCCAAGCCACGGGGACGTACGTTTAGGACAGTAAACTTAATCATCAATCCCCTTACACATAGGTGGAAGACTGATCTGCTACCATCGATGTTTTCAAAGGAGGAAGAAACCTCAATTCGTTCCATCCCATTAAGTATCCACTCTCCACCGGACAAATTAATGTGGTATTATGAGAAAAGTGGGAGATTTGCAGTACGCAGCGCATACCATCTTGCTCGAAGATGGCTACAACCACGTACCCATGAGGCTTCTTCATCAACACAACAGAGTGCAAATAAGCTATGGTCCATGCTGTGGAATGCAAATGTCCCACCAAAAGTGAAGGTGTGTTTATGGACGGTTACCAATAACTTCATAACGACCCGTGCACTCTTGGCAAAACGACGTATAGTTGTGGCTTTGACTTGAGTCTTATGCAACACCCACGGAGAGACCACCATCCACCTTATGAAAGAATATCCATTTTCATAGTGTGCTTGGCTAGTTTCAAGTACTGGACCATTGTTGAGAAATGTACATCACCGAAACTTTCTGTCATGGATAGATGATGTGGCCAACTTAATCTCCAAACAAAACTTTTGAGATGTTTCTAATGATCTGCTGGTCGCTGTGGGGCGCAAGAAATAGCAAGATATGGAATGACAGGACGGATCTGTTAAGATTGAGAGAGATAGAAGAAGAGTGTATTCTTTGAGAAGAAGAAAAAGATAGAAGTTGAAAGAAAAGAGCAGTTTGTATTTGATTTCTTGATGATCAAGTAATGGTTTACAATCTTAGTTATATATCTTCACATTTCTTAGCTACTAATCTTCCACCTCCTTATCTCAACCATAATCCCAACAACCTAACAACCTAACTACTTATAACAACTTATCCATGTAATCTATTGACAAGTGTCACTTAATTTGACTCTTGATCTCTCTTCACTTGGATGACTATTTTCTTCACTTAGATCCTTATATCCCCCCTCAATCGGATGCGCAAGGGAACTGAGCATGAGATTGCCACAGTGCTGGTGAAATAAAGGCGCAGATAACCCTTTGGTAATGATATCGGCAGATTGGTCAGCAGAAGAGACATGGTGAACAAGAAGATCACCACGAGTAACCCGTTCCCGGACAAAGTGATAATCAATCTCAATGTGTTTGGACTTGGCGTGAAACACCGGATTAGTGGAGAGAGCAATAGCAGACAGGTTATCACAATAGATCAGTGGAGGAACAGAAATAGGAACATGTAAATCACACAGTAGTTGGCGAATCCAAGCCAATTCTGCAGCAGTAATCGCCAAAGCACGGTACTCAGCCTCGGTGGAAGACCTGGAAACCGTATGCTGTTTCTTAGATGCCCAAGAGATGGGATTTGAACCAAGGAAAACAACAAATCCTGAAGTAGAGCGTCTGTCATTCGGGTCACCAGCCCAATCGGCATCACTATAGGATTGTAAATGTAAAGAGCCGAACCTGAAATGAATACCAAAACCAGATGTGCCTTTGAGATAGCGGACAATTCGTTTGACTGCAATAACATGGGACTCCATAGGATTATGCATAAACTGACAGGCTTGATTCACAGAGAAGGCAATATCTGGCCTGGTGAAGGTGAGATACTGGAGAGCACCAACAATGCTTCTGTACTGCTCAGGATTATGGTATGGTTTGCCATCATTCTTAAGTAATCGATGATATGGAAGACAAGGAGTGGCACACGGCTTACAATCCTGCAAATCAACCTTGGCAACCAATTCATTAACATACTTGGTGTGGGAGACAAACAAGCCATCAGATGTATAGCTAATCTGTAACCCCAAAAAATAGTTCAACTGTCCCAAGTCCTTCATATCAAACTCGGTTGTGAGAGCAGCAATGACAGTGGAGACAAGCTCAGAACTACTACCAGTAAGAATCACATCATCAACATAGAGTAACAAAACCACGGTGCCTTTGAAAGAATGTTGAACAAACAAGGATGGATCAGCTGAAGAAACTTTGAACCCTAAGCTAGGTAAAAAGCTTGTGAATCTGTCATTCCAGGCACGGGGAGCCTGCTTAAGACCATAAAGAGACTTGTGTAACTTACAAACATAATTGGAAGGATGGGCAGCACTATGAAAGCCTGGTGGTTGAGCCATGTAAACATCCTCTTGAAGAATGCCATGCAAAAAGGCATTTTTGACATCCAGTTGTCGAAGGGACCAATGGAACTGAGCATCTAATGCAAGGATCAAACGTATAGTAGTAGGCTTCACAACAGGACTAAAAGTCTCTCCATAATCGATACCTTCTTCCTGGCTATACCCTTTTGCAACCAGTCGTGCCTTATACCTAGCAATACAACCATTAGCATCTCGTTTAATCCTGTAAACCCATTTACAGCCAACCAAGTTCTTGTCAGGTGGTAAAGGAACCAAAGTCCAAGTGTGTTATGTATGCAAGGCACTAATTTCCTCCTGCATAGCCGCTTGCCATTCAGAAACTTTAGAAACTGCTTTAAAAGATGTAGGTTCAGGGATGGATGCCAGAGGAGCACTCATAGAGGCAGAGAGAGCTTTGCGTTTAAAAATACCATTTTTGGACCTTGTCTGCATAGGGTGAATATTCATAGGCACAGGTAACACAACTGCCAGATTCTCATGGTTAAAATCAGGATCCACAGGAATGGGATGCTGTGTAGAAGGATCAGAAGCAACACTTAAGGAGTTGGGAGAGGAGGCAGGTGTTTCCAATGAATCTGAGGCTCGAGATGCAGACAAAAAATCTGAGGCACTGGATGAATGCAAGTCCAACAAATCAGTGGCTGAAGATGATGATGATGCAATGGGAAATGTAGGAGACACTACTGGAGGTGATAATGATATTGAGGCAGGTGAAGAATCAAAAGAATGCACAGGCGAAATGACAGATGATGACATAGGAACAGAATGTGTGGAGGTGACATGAATATATGGAAATGTGGTTTCATCAAACAATACATGCCTAGAGATGTAGACCCGCTGAGTGACCATGTCTAGACAAAGAAAACCTTTATAGTGATCTGCATAACCCAGAAAAACACAAGTTTTTGTTTTTGGTTGAAGTTTGGAAGTATTATATGGTGTAAGCAGTGGGAAACAAGCACACCCGAAAACTTTCAAATGACTAATAGCTGGAACTTGGTGAAACAATAACTGATAGGGAGAGTGCATTTTTAAAACAACACATGGCAGTCGGTTAATGAGATAGACTGATGTAGCACAGGCATGAAACCAGAATTTAGAGGGCAGATGGGCAGTTTGAAGCAATGTTAAAGCAGTCTCTACAATATGCCTATGTTTCCGTTCGGCCAAGCCATTTTGTTCTGGAGTGTGAGGACAAGAACGCTGATGTAACATGCCATGTTAAGATTGAGAGAGATAGAAGAAGAGTGTATTCTTTGAGAAGAAGAAAAAGATAGAAGTTGAAAGAAAAGAGCAGTTTGTATTTGATTTCTTGATGATCAAGTAATGGTTTACAATCTTAGTTATATATCTTCACATTTCTTAGCTACTAATCTTCCACCTCCTTATCTCAACCATAATCCCAACAACCTAACAACCTAACTACTTATAACAACTTATCCATGTAATCTATTGACAAGTGTCACTTAATTTGACTCTTTATCTCTCTTCACTTGGATGACTATTTTCTTCACTTAGATCCTTATAGGATCCTCCTAATGTTTGAGTCAATCAGACTACATTGTGGTGGTAAGAATTCATTCAAACATCAAAGCTAGGCCACGGTACTCGGGCACAAATCCCTTCCAAGTGGGTTGCTCCACCATTGGGCCGTCTCAAAATGAATATCGATGAGGCCTGGAACAGAGAACGAAATGTGGCTGGCTTTGGTGCCATTGTCCGTGACGAAACAAGAAACTTTGTGTCGGCAAAATGTTGTAGGGAAAAGAATGTGTTTTCTCATCTCCAAGCAGAAGCGGTGGCCTTGAGAGCAGGTTTGGCTTAGGCAGTTCACAAGGGTTTTCAACATATGTCTTTCGAAACCGATTCACTTCAGATTGTGGAGATGTTGTGCGATTCCTCTCTAAATTTGTCATTCATTGGGCAAATTGTAGAAGATATCAAGGAGCTATTCCGTTCAATCACTGAAGGTAAAATTACTCACACTTGTCGCCAAGCAAACTCGGTTGCTCATCGCCTTGCACGGGTTGGTCTCTCAGAGCAACAAGATTGTATTTGGGATGTTACTCCCCAAGTATTGTCATCGACTTACTTGTGGAGGAAAATGTATTGCCATAATTGGTTCTGGATGTAATTCTTATACCGCACTTTTTTGAAGAAATTGAATCTACTATGGTATCTTTTCAAAAAACAAAAAAAGGAGATACCTTTATATATCTATCTAAACCTACGCACATTTAAGCCTATAAATACAATGCTACGAGAGTGACAATAGTATGTATAGAGTTACTTGTTAAATTTTCTCTTCATAAACAAAAAGAGTGATTGTAAAATTAAAATGGTTAAATCATTGTCACTCGTCAGTGTTTTTATTATTCTTGTTTTTCTTGGTTCAGGTAATGAATTTCCTACATCCAACTCCAAGTAATCTATGCATACCAATAGGTTGAACTAGCTCACCGATCATATGATCTTCAATTTTCATTTATGTCTGTAGCTACTAGTATGATGGCTATGAGACCCATAGATGAACAGTTTTGCAACTCGGTGATAGAAAATGTGACGTGCACAGCTGCAGGAACGGATCAAGCGTGTGTTGATGCATGTGTAGGCAAATACAATGGGTTATCCGAACCGATATGCGAAGATATCCTTGGCGAGTCGAGTGCATTATCTTGCATATGCAGACATCATCCATGCTAACTAGATAGGTGCTCATGTCCTCTCTTGTGTGTTATCTTCATGGATTATCAGTAACAAGGAAATAAAAGAATGTTATAATTATTATAAGGAATATCAATTTATCACACTGGTTGAAGAAAATTCAATTGCTACCAGGCTACGATACTGTTCTGTTGTAACATATATAGCCATACCTTTTAAGTTCGATCTATCGGTTGGGGGGAAGAAGGGCAAAGCTGTAGCAATATTTTCCAAGCCATGCATATATTAGTCCTCATATTTCCCAGAACTAATTAAGAGTGGCAAATTATAAATATGAAACATTGATTGATGGAAAAGCAATAGTTAGTGATTCTGTACTCTGTACAGCATAACATTGCCTCTCACTTTCCTTATTATATATACATATATGTACATATATATACATTTCCTCCATTCGCCTAATAGAAAAGGTTCCTTTCAGTCTTTCATTAGCTCAGCTGATTTGGTCATCTCACTAATTCTCCATGACCATGCATGTTTGTTGAACCAAAAACAGAAAAAAAGGAGAATACATAAAATAGGGCCTCAAAAAGACGGCTGCAACTCAAATACTTTGTCACAAATTAACGCCTTCAGGGCTGGATAACGAGCTTCCCAGTTTATTTGCTCAGCCTTCAAAGGCGTAGTCTTAGTGTCCCAACACCGACAAAGACCTACGAACTTTCCTGAGAAAGTACTTTGACTCGGCACCGGCGGCAGAAGCAGAAGCGTAACTTGGTGCCGATGATGACGATGAAGAGGAACGAGCAAACCTGTTGGATGATGATGAAGGGAGAGAATCATTTGGGGTATGAACATATTCTCTCTCCTCCTCATTGATTGTATCCAACACCTTTGAAGTTCCGTGCCTCATCACACTCACAAATTGGGGCGGTGCAACTTCTGTGATGAACCTTGCTAGCCGCGCATTTGCCATTTCCTTCACTACAAGTTGAAGAAAACTAGTAACAATTGAGAATTTAGAGGCAATCAGGAAAGAGAAAAGAGAAGAAATCTGAGAGAGAAATGTGCTTGAAGAAAAGGGTTTGCTTGTCAAACAGACCATATGAACACAAACTTATATAGATGAATTTGTTTGGGTTTAGGTAATTAAGCCACGGGTCCTAGTCCAGGAATGTTAAATCATGCTTTAATAGCTTGTGCCGCCTCTTGCTTTTAACATTAATTGCTAGGGCTGACGTGGGACACGCGTATTGGTAGGCGTCTATCCTTGGGTGGAAGTCAGATATCTGCAAGAGATATGGTTTTTGTTGGGAACGATGGCTTCCAAATTTGCACTTTTCCAGCCGCACTGGGAATAGCCATGGCCATGCCACGTTTCAGTTTAGTTTGCTTGATCTGGGCAGTGATGCTGACAAAAACTTTCTCGAGAAAATTTCGTTGTTCCAAGAAAATAATGGTTGGCTCAAATCGATTTGGGGTGACATGTTAGGAAAACATCCCAATCATGGTTTAATAGTACGTGATACCTACCGTGTTTGTTAGGTTGACAATTACTAGGATAATTGGTTTAGTTAGCTCATCAAATTATGTCACACCATGCTTTTAACACATGATTAATTAGTGATTTGAGAGTTGCACTACCTCACACTTGCAAAGAAAATTTGAGAAATGTGTTTTACTTAGTCATTCGCTATTGAGAATTGTGTTTTACTTAGTCATTCACTGTGTTTTACCACTAATCTGTGTGTGCTCCAACAGTCAATCGATCATCAGAAATGCTAGGTGAGGTCGACAATTCTTCTTTACATTAGAAGGATTGGCTTTGTTTGTTGGTGGGATAGATCTTTTCTTCCATTTTTTTTTATCATTAGTAAGAAGATTTGAGTTTGGAACTTTTTTCAACATTTATTTTTTTGTAAATTAACTTTGAAAGTTTTGCTTTGGGTGAAACCCTGACTCATGAATGTAGAAATTCTTGTACTCGACTATGGTTGGATGACATTTCTAATGGTTGATCTAGTGTTGGTGTGACTAACTAACTATATCATAGTTCTCAAATTTTTATTGCAAACGATGAACATTTTAAACGATTACAATTCAATTGTAACAATGAGAGCTTGATCAATTGATCAGCCTGCTTAGATTTTCCCAGCCATAGCCTAAGATCCTAAGAGCAATTCCACCGGGACCATTAGCCCGATGGACCGGCGACTTTCCCATCCCAATAGCCCCATCTGCAAGCTCTAGCCCATGCGGGCGTGTGGGCTGAGGGGGGCCCAAGCGAGAGGCCCGGCTCGAATTGGTGGCCCGATAACCTGAGAGTTGTATGATGTGTGGTTGAAGTCAGTGTTTCCTTTGTCAGAGTCTGAAAAAAGAATGGGATGCATGCAGGGAATTAAGCCCTCAAACTAAACCACAAGAATTGCAACACAACAGGATTTAAAGCTCAAGAACACAAGATAGTGATAGAAACATCACCTGGATTCGAGATTGAGAGCTTAAGCTCTCAGCTTCAAAGGTAGGACCGCGCACCATGCACCGATGCCGCATGCAAGGCATTGGTTGGGTTCCTTGAGTTTTAGGGATTCCAAAAAAGCTATTTTTGAGCTTGACTTGTTGAAGGTTTGAAGAGGAAAGGAGGAAGAGAGCTCACGAGAGTGAGCTGGAAAAAGGGAGAGAAAGAAAGAAAAAGGAAGAGAGAGAGAGAGAGAGAGAGAGAGAGAGAGAGAGAGAGAGAGAGAGAGAGAGAGAGAGAACCGATCAAATGAGGGGAAAAAGGGGAGGGTGATGGGGATGTCTGATGGATTGGGTGAGGAAAAAAAATACTAATATTTTATTGCTTATTGTCATAGTTGTTTAGGGGTGGAGATGCAAAAGGCAATTACTATTTATTAAAGGCAGTTACTGTTCACTAAGTGAATTCAATAACGAGTTGCCCTATGAAGCCTTTGCAACGCTGAAGTTGCTCTAAATAAAGTGCTAGCCTTAGCCCAATTACATATCATTGAAGAAAGTTGCAAAGCAAAAAGGCATACAGATGAACTTTTACATGGCCCTACGAATACTAAAAAGTGCAAATTTGGACAAGAATGATCAAAGAAGGGATGTGGATGGTTGCCCCCATATCATCATCTTCATTTATTCAACTTGATCGTCCATATATTGGTCAAAATTCATACATTATTTCTCTTCAATGCTTATGAATTGCTTCTTATCCAAGGCATGAACAGTGTCAACTGGTCCACACTCATATTCTTGCCCTAACAATTTCCATGCTCTTTCCCCATCCGTCTGCATCTTATCAGACATTTACGGCCTTTTCTGGTTCTTTCCAATTATTTTTTTTTCTTCTGGGCGTGGCATTTGCCTTTTTGATCGTGATAAAACAAGGGAATGATGACCTAAGACGGCTTGAATAGTGAACACTGCATTGTATGCATAGTAGAAACGTTTACTAGTGTACATCAAACCCTGCCTTAATATGTCCGCCGCCGGATCAGTAACAGATCAACTTGTGCTGACCGATGATAATTATATCTTAAGAATATGTTCGTGAAGTAATTTGATAATAATGCTAAAGGGACCATATTATAGTTAACGATCTGTGATGTTCCAACACCAATAGATCGTAATAAGACGTTGTTAGTCGCATAATGTGGTTCACTAACTCTGTCTAGAAATGCAGTGCATCTATCCAGCTATTTGGATAACTTTTCTTCATAAATATAGTAGGCTTGCACATATACAATATATTTAGTAACAATAACTATAGGGTGTTGTTATTGGCACTCCACAACATTCATTGTGCACTCCTTAAAGTGTATTTTTATTTTTAAATATAGAAAGTTTTGAGTGAACAATTGAGTTTTTCGGAAGTAAATATCTTATTGTATAAATTGGACAACATCCTATATTGCATCATCAATAACTAAGGGTGTAAATGAGCTCAAGTTACGTTCAAGCTCGATAAAAGCTTGCAAATGTATGCTCTCGGTTCGAGTGATTGTTTCAACCTCAAGTTAGGCTTGACACAACTCATTTAAAAAAGAACACGAACTTTTAGATGGCTTGGCTCAAATCGTTTTTCAAAAGAGAAATTGAACTTATATTTAACTCAACTCAATGAAAACTAAAAACGAATAAAAGGAAATAAAGATAAACATAATTTATTATAAAATATTCACTTCCAAACCTTATGCAAAACATATTTTTCTTTAAAATTACATCACACTTTTGGAAACCTTCTCCAAAAAAAGGATTGATGGGTAGGTAATAAAAACAAATTAAGTAAAACCCATTAGCAAAAGCTTTAATTAATGATGAGCTAAGCTCGAACCAAATTAAACCTGAGTTGTATATATATCATAAAAAGATATGATCGGGTTGTTCTCATGTTTTATGAGCCGAACATACATAAACTCAATCTCCGCTCATTTTTATAATGATTGTGAAAAAAAATTCAAGCTCAAATAATTTAACTTGTGAATCGAGATTAAACAAGCCGTGAACCAAATGTGAACCTTTCAAACTAATTTACAATTGTATCAATAACACATAGCCACTGAGTCCATCCATGAATGCCACAACTTGCATCGTTTGCCTTGTTTGACTGGAGCCATTTCAATGCAAACTGAGGTCTAAGATGAAAATGAAATAATGGATTCCTAACTTAGTACATTAATATATATTTTTTTCTTTTCACAATAATATGAATTTGAGGATCACCCGATTAGATTTATAAGAATAAGATTTTTTATTCCTTCTAATCAAGAATACATAAACAATGAAAACTTTAAACATATAATAAAGGCATAATACGAGGCCTAATTTAAAGTGAGGCCCACGACATTCCTTGTTCGCCTTACCTCTGGCCGCCTCTGCGTGCGACTATCAACTGAGGTAGGTGTGCCGTGTGAAGCAGGGCACCAATAAATGCGAAAAGCTAAAATACAGTTGTAGTTGTACTGCATGTCAGTCTGTGAAAAAGCCTGTGTGATCGAGACCGTCAATAATCTGTCAGCCTCCCCCCGCCCCCCCCCCCCAAAAAAACAAATTGTCAAATGATTCCAATGACTTATTTGGATAAAACTAAAAAGAGTATGAAGACTGATTTGAATATGTACGTAGCTCCAAGATTTCTATTCAATTCATAAAGTACTCATGCTCATCTCTTTACCAACCGATCGACGTTGTTTCTAAACTTGGCAGCAAAGTGTTCATAATGATCTTGATTAATCGGAGAAGAAAAAGGAACATGCATGCATGTTATGAATTTTACTCTTTACCTGCCATAGCATAAGTAAATATTAAAAAATTTGTTTTCTCAAATAAATTAATACTTTGACAATTAATAAAATTTATTAGCGTTTCATAATAAATAAAAATAAAGTTGTACTAAAGAATCATATCTGAGATCAGCTCATATAGGACGACGATAGGTCCTCACCAGCACGAGTTACAACCTTTAATTACAAATCCCGTACCAAAGCATATGTATAATGGTATTGAAGCAGGTTGTGTGCTAGCTACTTGTTTGCAGACAAGAAGAGCAACTTGCTTTCTATATTCCACAAAACAAAACAAAAGGAAATGGTGCAAGTTGAAAAGTTTCAACTTCAATATACAATATTCATTATTTAAAATTAGTTACTGCAAGATGATAAAGTAATACTCCAGTTAATTCCAACCACCTCACCTATATATAAACCGACCATGGCATTACACAATCCACAACATATCCCTGCTTCTTCCTCTGCAATATCCATATACAAATCAAGCTTAGCCTATTGAGGTTCTAAATCCGGTCCAACCTACTTATAATTATAACCAAATGGCCAACACTACTGAAACTTCCCCATTGACCCCATTTTCTGCAGTTGCACCTTCTCGCTTTCTTCCACTACTTAAAGATTCTAGCAGGTTGCAAATCAAAGTATCTTTGGAAACAATATACGAGGAAGAATCCGAAGGGGATAATATGATTGCTGATGAGATGTGTTCTCAGGTGCCTTCTTCACCGGCATCTTCACTCTTGTCGGCGGCTTGCTTCTTGCAAGTGAAGAAGTCAACGTTCACTCGCCATACAATTGCATGCCAGTCCTGTGCTTAGAAAAGAACTTAAATATATAATGATCCATTAGCTAATTAATATTTCCTTTGAAGGGTTTTGTTTGGTAATTTTGTTTGTAGATGGAAGCTTATTAAGCCAAAGTGAATGCTTTCATTTATCCTTTCATTTCCTGGCTACAAGTCTTTTTCATTGTAAACTGGTTCTGTTATCATGTATGCTCCTAGTTAAGCCTAATTAGATAAAAAACATTAAGTAGTTTTAATTTTTAATCATTTCTGTGCCCCTTCCCCAGCCTATTTTCTCCAACACTTTTGCCCATTGCCTTAATTCAACTAATCTAGTAATTGATCGAGCCAACTCAACAAAAAGTGTTAAGAAAAATGGCTGTGACGAGCATATCAGTGATTCTATCACATCATTCGCGAATTAACCTAGTTACTGTATGGTCGAGAAAAACCTTCATGTATATATATCATATCAGATACACACAATAATACTAATCTACGACGATGCATACACTGCACCGTTCACATGTCGTTGCATAACCCGTACACGCAATTTTTGGGTTACGCAGTTTTACCAATTTGGCAATTACACGCTTATCTGTTGTGACTTGTGAGGTGTAATGTGCTTTTGCCATTCTGGGTTTCACACGCTAGGTTAACTGTAAAAATTGAAATCTACCATTTCCTTCATTGTCTCCGATCGTTTTGCTCATCGCATGACGTGGCGCCTTGTCAACCGCTGATTGCTGCAGCAGGGCCACCCCACCACCCTCCTATTTTTACACCCTTCTTCCTTCTTCCATCTGTATATAATACCATGCTTCACCAACTCTTCTCTCCAACACAATAACATTCATGAGCATACAATTCCCACAAGAGAACATATATAATATTACCTTCCACCTTAAGAATTATACATTTAGTGAGATATGGGTTTGATGGCAAAGGAAATGAGGTACATGCACAACTGGGGTGAAGTTGCACCAGCTCTTGTCATCCCCCACGAGAAGCCTTCGAATAACGTTTCGAAATTGGAGCCCATTGCCGAAGAAGGATCGGAGTACCAGAGCCTCGAGATTCTGCCCAAACGAGTGATGTTTTTCTTTCCGGTGTTTCTTTCTTTAGCGACGTACCTCATGTTGTACAGACAGATCGCTTAATTTGTAAAGGGAATTCTCTCGTGTAATATGGTCAGCAGGCAAGATTGTATGTTGAATTGGTCCATTCGCAGACTAGAGTTTGAGGTGCATTCACCTCTGAAAAAATGATGATGCATTTTGCACATTATAAACAATTGTTCCATTGCTGAATTCTCTCTCTTTTACTAAAGTTGAATGGTTTGAACGATTAACTAAATATGTCATCGATCTTTCGGAAGAAAAAAAAAACATGATCAAGAACATAATATAACTCAACCCTTAACTCTCGTGAGCGTCATTTGCAGAAAAATGAAACCAACTTTTGACTACCGATCGTGTTAAAATGCTCTAAGCTGAGCTCTTATTGTGCAAGAGGGGATTTAGCAAGTTATGATTATAAAAATTGCTCTATTTAGCTTATGGCACTCCAAATTAATTTATCATCTTTCATTTTTCTATAGAAAATGAGAGTCTAAGGCTCTAAATTGGGAGTGTCGAAATTATCATCTTAAAATAAAGTAATTGTGAAGACTTAAAAGCCAAATCTCTAGGCCCATGACCATTTTTTAGGCCTAATTGGATGAATGATCATCGTAGTAATGAGGTAATCGGAAAATAACTTTTATGGTAAAAAAAATTAGGATTTAAACCCTCGTAGTATAATCCATTAGCAAATTTAGTCCAAAACTAATTTTTTTGTTAATTGTTCGTTAAATGCAGGAATAAATATGTATTTTAACGTGTTCTTCTTCCTTGTCTCTACTGTTTATCTCTCACCAAGAAAATAATGAAGATGTTTAGAATTTATCTTTATATAGCACAAACATCATAGCATCCTGTAAATTTTGAGAAGTCTATCAAAACAAATCAGAAAAGGAATGAAAACCTTATTAACCAAATCAATCAACAATAACCAAGGTTGGACTTGGGGCCATCCCTCTTCTGTATAATTCCCAAGTTGGGGAGGGAAATAACCCCTCTATCTCGGCGGTAGGTAGATTTTTGTTTGTTTGTTTTTTTGTAGCCTTTTGTCTTTCATCTTGAACATGTCTGTTCCTGTTCTATATAACAGCCGTGGTTATCTTCTCCTTTCCTGAGGAGTCTTTTTGTATTTTTCTTCTCCCTGCTGTTTGTTAATGGAATTCTTATTGACAAAAAAAAAAAAAAATCCTAAAACACCCAAATTCGCAATGATCTAGCGGCAAAGTGGCCATCGCAAAAAAGCGCAGCTGGATCTTCCTCCTTTACCATCGGTTACTCCCCCAACAAAATCAAAACCCAACTAGACGAGGAAGAAGAACACATCAAAAGTACATTTTTACCCGCATTAACGAACAACTAATAGAAATACCACATGTGGACTAAATTTGTTAACAGATTACACCACGAGGGTTTAAATTTTAATTTTTTTTACTATCTTCCGATAACTTTATCACCACGAGGACCATCTATCCGATTAGGCCTTTTTTTAATCTCATAGTACAAAAGAAATTGTCCTTATCTTGATCGGCATAGGTGACTGGATCTGACGAATACGATGTCCAGAGACACTTTTAATCATTTTAAAAGTACTTCTAAATGATTTACTTACATTTTTACTAAGAATTGATTCAAAAAATATTTACACTAAAAGAATTTTCAATCATTTTAAAAATACTTCCACACAATTGTTCTTTTATGCAATAAAACAAACACATTTTAACGAGCAACAAACTTGTTGCATGGAAAGAAAACACATCTAACAATATAAAAAAACCGCCACGTAGGATAGGCAAATTGTTAAAGAAAGAAGATTTGCAAAATCGTTGTAGGCTTCTAGATCTCCTTCCGTCGATTTTTCCTCTACACCTAACACTTGTATTGTTCCAGAAGGCTGATGTATCATCACACGCAGTTTTCAACAAGTATTTTAGGACGTTGTTACACCAGACATAACGCCTGTTTTAGAAAGTTCCTAGACTTCTTCAAACTTAATGTCTTACGTGTCGCCCTGTAATTGATCCGCCGCGGTCATTAGCCGGCCCCACCTCCTCTAATCTCGTATTAATTTTCAGTATATATACAACGCTTCACAATTCATTTCCTACAAACCCAATATCTCCACCTCCCCCAGTAATCTCACAAGATTATTCATAATTTGTATTTCTAAGGTGCTTAGTTCGGAGATAATGATGGTGAAGGAGGTGAGCTACGCGCACAACTGGGGTGAAGTTGCACCGACCCTTTTCATATCTCCCTATAAATCTTCGAAATGTCCAGAGCTGGAGACGATTGTTGAAGAAGCAGGACCGGCTGAATCTCAGATTAACATTGAAATTCCGCCGCTTTCGAAGAGGGCAATGTTTCTAATTCCGGTGTTCGTCTCTTGTGTTTCTTATTTTTTGATGTACAGATATGATGTTTGATTATTGATTGGTGTACATGGAGTAGATTTGAGAGATCGAGGGTAGATTCGTCTCCGAAAATATTTAGGGCTAATTGGTGAGGGATCCAGATTATGTATTGTAGCAGATTGATTAGTTTCATAACAGTGTACATGCTCATGGCATTCGCATTGGAGATATGAAGGCAGATTTTTCTGGCATATTTCTATCGAAATGTTCTAAATGTTCGGGAGTTCTTCGTCGAGAATGAAATAAAAATTGGAAAACAACTCGTTCGGAGAAATGAAATGACACAGAAAATTGGTACATGGGCAGTCAGACTGCAAAACTTTATGGATGTTTTCGGTGCACCAGGACCGAACGTGTTCGCGACGTGCAATTTTAATGCTGCAAACTTCATGCAACCCATGCGAAATGCAATTTCGTATGTGATATATTATTTCATATCATTTATTATGAAAATGACCAGTGAATATTTAGTAGCTAGGATGGAAGTGAAACTGCATATGTCATAAGATTCGACGTACGATGAAATAAAAATAAATATCACTAATTCTATCATTTTTTAGGATCCTAGGGATCGGAATTTCTTTCATGAGTAATTTGTCGTCGCATTGCAACATATTATTTGTTTGAAGTGAATGGGATATTTCTTCCTAACACATGACATCCATGAATTTGCTCTAGAGATCTCATATCTTCTACTTTCCACATGTATGCTTCCATGCACCATATATATGTAAATATATGTCAAGCCACAACTTCCTGGAACAACAAGATATACATAAACCCAGAGAGGAGCAAAGGAAGAGCATTGAAGAACACCCCCTTCTGCCCAATTTCGAAGCTCCCTTCCGACCCCTCTTCGATTATGGGCTCTAGTTTTGTAAAGCTGGAAGATTTTCTGCGGTGGGATACCGAAATGGCCGCCGGTGCAACCTCTCCCCAGTTCTGCATGCTTTTGAACCCCTTCCTCATTTTATCTCTCTCAAAAGCAGTCTTTATATAAAGATTGCTTTTGAAGATCACTTGCTAGTTCCTTCTTCTTCTTCTTCTTCTTCTTTGTCTTCTTTTCGGGCGAAGGGTTTAATCAGTTTCGGAGGAGGATTGAAGAATGGTTTTGAAGGACCTAGCAAACCAATGGTGTGGGGAAATGATCTTCAATATTTTGTGTTTCTCAATTGGGAATCAATGGGATAGAGTGACATAGATTATATAGGGCTCAAATGATTAGGGTTCCAAAAATAGGGAAAGGAAGGAAAGGTTTTGGAAATGTAAACCAACCAATATAATGCATGCAAATCCATGTTTGAACATGTCTAAAACTAAATTTGCACGATGGGTTTTTTTAGCCAACGGTCTCCTGCATTTCACCCAAAATAAATTTTCACCATATGGTACAAGGATACAGAGAAAAATGACAGTGCATGTACAACGCGTAACTAGCTTGCACGCTGTTTTTCTTACATTTCACAGAAGAAGAAGAAGAAAAAAACAGATCCCCTTCTATTTTTCCTAGTACACTAATCGCTCAAGATTTCGATCATTCGTGTGTGTGTGTGTGTTGAGGTTACATTACTTCCACTTGATTCAAACTATTCAAAAAGTATCATCACCTCTTCTGCTGGAAATGGTTTTCTTGTTCCAAGAGGGATCAGTTCTTTCCATAGTAGAGGGCCTGCGAAGATAAACAAACCAAACAACGAAACAGATATGAAAATTAGCAATTTAGCATATCGGGAAAAAAATGATCTTTACGTATAAAGTATATGAACTTCAATTTTTGAATATAATCGTTCAATGACTAATAACAAACATAATAAGTCAACAAAAGATTAAGTAATGCACGAGTACGTGCAGTATAACTGTATAAAGGCATAAAAAGATGTTAATACGGAGAAAGAATAAGGGGACGGGTAACAAATATGAATGAAGGACTAACCGAATGAGTATGACAACCGGTGGCAGCGTAAAGTTGAGAAGGCAACCCAATTAAGGAGATTAAAGAGTTCTACAGAACAAAGCAGTTATCAGCGAAATCCAAGAATGAAGTTCACTAATATTTGGAGGTAATCCGGCAAAAATATAAACTGACAGAGCAGTATTCTTCTCATGATATAGTAATTTCGTTAGCTCCACTAGTCAAACATATGGCATCTCTACAAGTTAGATGTAGCAACAATAATATGCACAAGATGGAGAAGTCGTGCACGATATATATCATATCTACCTTGGATATTTCACATGCAGCAACAAGAAGACAACAGCAATGAATATGGAAGTTGAACCAATAAAAGTGTAGGCAAGTCCAAGGAAGTCGTTCTTTCCTCCTAACCAACTTGATGTTGAAAGGATAAGCTTCTTTTTTCCACCAAAACTGTAAGTATTGTAGTTGTTCGTTAGATTCACCACTAGAACATCATCTGCATCCAAATCCTCTTCAATTCTACCGTACAGCTTCCGGAAACTGGGGAGTGCAGCTGTCCGCATCCATACAATAAGGTCTTCCTGATCGCTTAGCTAATTCAATACAGCAACATTCACCAACAGTTTATGACAAATCCAGAGATATTGTAAGAACTCAGTTTTACTCAAAGAAATTACTTTAGTAGGGAGAATATGTAACGGGTATCCTTTTTTACTAGCCATGTCTATGGGCAACTACTTCAGGTGGAGTACTTTCATAAAGGTACTATGAACTATAAAATGGCGGCATCATATTCAAGGGTATAGGAGCACAGAGAGCAATATTAACAGATTGTCGTGCAGTTGTAATACTTACAGGAATTTTTGGATCTAGCTTTGCACCACCAATCAAGGTCCCGTTCTGGAAGTTAAAGGGATATACATGCTTCCCAAATTTGTGATCACGGTCGCTCTTCCAAGCTATGTCTTTCCTGTTGACTTTTAATTCTGATCTTCCGCGAATAAAAGTATATGTATCATTAAACAAACTCCATGCTATCAAGCCACAAGGAACAATGGGAAGATCCTTGTTGGACTCCTCAGGTTGACAGGAGCTTGTGTCATTGTGCCCCAATCCATGTAAAAGCTGCTGATCACTTCTACTTTTGACATACCTGAAAAAATGAGAATCAGATGAGTAAACTGTAAAACAATACGGCTGATATCAAAACCAGTAACATAAAAGTTAAACTTGCCATAAAAATAAACATAAAAGGGAACAGTACTCAGTAAAAATATAATTTAACAGACTTTTCATGATAAATGAAAAGTAGATAGAAAAACAAAAGAGAAAGAATCTTCAGGCATAAACCGTTATTTCCAAAATCAGACAACAAAGAAACTTGACTTTCTCCAAGTTTTCCAGTGAAAATTTCATCACAACCAAATAGCCGGATGTTGAATAATAACTTATCCAAATAATTTTCCATGGATTAGCAAATTAGTCATTTTTTTGAATTACCTATAACACTACCCCTACATAGATCAGTAAATTTTGAAAATTCTATAATGTCTATTACAATAGTTTTTAGGAGTATCCAAAATTAACTTTCCCCACTGTGATATGACTAAAGTCCGAAGCCCAGATCCGCTACATATTATCCCACCGTACTTGTTTGAGAATTCAAAGCACTAATAGCTTATCATGAAGAATAGACAGTCGTTGGAGATATAGAAACCAAATACATTTCAGAATGCTGGAATCAATAAACATTCAAAGGAAATTAAAAAGGTAGGAAAAAAGGTAAATCGAAATAAGTGACGGATTCATTGCTATGCTGGAATAAACGAAAGAAGTCTCACCGTCGGTGGTTTTGATAGTAGTTATCAAGCTGGTAGTAGATATAAATTGGGGCTTTCATGTCCTTGTAAACCTTCAAAGAGAGATACATATGTAAATTTTGAATCAAAAGTAACATGAAAAACAACATGGTTGAATAAAACAAATGAAAAAATTCAACCCAATACATCATACATGACAGGATTCAGACAAAAAGTAACTAAACAAAGTTGTGAATACCTCAAACCACTCTACGTAAATTTTTTGGTTCATTGGAGACCACACAAACCACTGGAGCAAAGCATCTAAATTAAGGAAAATATTTGGAAAGGAACGGATCTGAACCTAACCATAGTTATAGAAGAATTCAAAGTCAACAAAACTGAACAAGAAGACTTGAGTGTTCGTAGCACAATACTTTCCACTCCGATCAATAATTCAGTCATAGATCACCAAATTTCTTGGATTCAAAGTTTAAAGACTAATGGAAAAGTCATTTTAAGATTAAACCACTGTCTGTGAAAGCAACTTGAATAATGAATCAGCATACAAGAAATGTATCGGTTCTTACATCATGGGATATTGGATAATAAGCATTGGAAATAAAAGTTGGCACAGTCACTGGTAGTAAGCAATAGAATTTGCAATTCTCCACTTACCAGCTTCTCCTTTACAGTTCTACAACTCTACACAATGTGATGCTACGGTCTTGCCTCTAACACAAGTTACACAACCCTAACTGCTCAAGCTATATATAATTAAAGGATTAATGATGATACCCGCTAATCTATATAACTGACAATATGCAGTTTTCATATTCTGTGACACTCTTAAAGAAGCAGACAATAAATCCAATCAACAAGTTGCAAGGAATGTAATAGCTAACTGTCTTTTCAAAATCAAAAAATGAATTACCTTCAAGTACCGAGAACAGTTTTTAGGAATTAAGTGATCTTTGATATATGCCACCTTGTTACTCTTGAATGCCTCTGGTACACATTCCGCATCATATTGGTCCACAATTTCCACAACCTATGCATCGGATATCAAACAAATAACTATCCACAAATTTATGCTCCAATCCAAATATGGGTGCAACTGAAAACAAGAACGAAAGAGCAACAGAGACGAGATTTTACATTCTGGGAGACATTAAGAGTAATAAGCCCCGTGGGTATGAAAACGGCCCCGATCAATAAAAATGTGGTAATCACCTGCAGAAAAGATAGTTAATGCCATAGAGTCCACATATCTAGTGAAGTGCTTACTACATAAGAGTTGCTTATGATAATCAATAACTCACCCATGCTGGTGTGAGGACGGGTTTACAAGCCGGTAGACTCTGCTGTTGAAACTGATAAAAAGCTACCAAAAAAAAACATAAACATAACTATTATTTATGAACAAAAATAGACGAAGTACAAAATCTTCTCTCTTTTTTCAAATAAGATTCTTGCTAAAAACATATTAATAAATGGTGGACTGTATGCCTCCACGCTGTTATCATTGCACAATTGTTCCAGTTCGTCATTTTCCACCATGACAACAATTTGATATTAACTGCATTCTAATTTCTCCTCACTATTTTTATTGATTACGCTTCGAAATTCTGAAGTTTGAAACCTAATTTGACATACAACTTGGCTACTCAGCTGACCAAAATTTAGACGATTGACTATAAAAACATCTACAAGCAAAGTGGTACAGCTTTTTTGCATGGAACTTGATGGCATATTCTTAGATTGAAATCCTCGATAACTATAATTTCTACAACAATGTATGATACAGAATCACATGGAAAGAACCTAAATGAAGTTTCAGAGCACATTCTAAGGCAACCGAGTCACGATTAGAAACTGGAAAGTTCCAAAAAAATACCTTTCTGTCGCCTGGTTTGCCGCGGAATTGATTGAGCACCCCTAGAAACTGTTGAGGCACTTCCATCCACTTCCATCAAGTTCAATCTTCAACAACACAACCCCAACAATGCACTATCTGGAACCAGCCCAATGTTCAAACTTCAGAACCAGTCTCAGTTCCCCAGTTTGTACGTATATCCCAAATTAAGTTCAAACTAAGCAAACTGAGTTGCCCACATCACTAACCAGAGCAAATTGATTAGCTAACTAATCGAAAACTCGAAATAGCGGAATCAAGCTCAATTGGTCTAATGGCTCTAGTTTTCCCTGTTTCCTACAAAAGCCAGAAAATAAAATTAAAAAAACGCATCAATTTATGTTCTTTCTTTTTCCTACATTTCCCAGCAACCAAACCCCCAATGGGTTCAATCAAAAAACAAAAATGAAACAAAATTAAAGTAAATTAAAATGTAGATGAAATTGAAAGAGAAGGGAGATCTGGAAATACCTGTGAAGATTGAGTGAGGATTTGGGCGATTGGATGGGGGTTTAGTGGGAATTGAAAGAAGGAGGAGGGAAGAAGGAAGAGATAACTTGGCGCTGAGACAAAGCTCAAATCTTTCAAATCTTCCGATCAAATCTGTCTCTGTTGTTGTCCGATTACATAAATTCTTAGCTTTCGAGGACAGCAACTTCCCAAATGTCGGAAACTTCTGTTTACCACTCCCCTCTCTATCAAGTTTCAACGCTCAAATAGTTCAATGGTGTATAAAAATAAAATAAAATAAAAAATAAAAAACAATTGTGCAGGCACGCTTGAGGTGGTCACATTGGTTAAAGTAGTTGCGTTGGTGGATGTATTCGAGGTTTTTTTTATTTTTTTTATTTTTTTTTATTTTGCATGTATGAGTGTGACTGTTTGATAACTAATTATAATTGATTTATAGTGCGATTTAGTTTTATTTTTTTATTAGAAGTTCAGTTAGTTAGCCAAAACAAAAATAGAGTATCGGAGAATGCCACTAGGATTATCTTTTAATATTATTCTTATTTAGTTATTAGTGAAATGTCTTAAGTTCGAAATGTTCACAATTCACATGAACTACAATTTCAATACTTAATTATGACGGGAATAAGTGTTTTTAACGAGTTTTTATGCTTTTACGATTTTCCTTCCTTATTGTCACGGAGCATGAGATACTTTAAATATTTTAGCTGTTAATCTTTGTTTAGAGATAATTATAAAAATAAATAAAAACCAAGATCTAATCTTTAAAATTCCGGATTTTCCTGTGCTCTGAACCGGCGGGCTTTAGGACCAATTTTTACATGAACTCATCACACCAAGATTATGCCAATTGTCTCCCTCCTGCCAAACATGCTTCTCTCCCAACGGTCAAGACACTCTCCACAACCCTTTCCTCCTCAAATTCCTTCACTTTTCCGTAGACTTGGCAATTTCGTACACGAGTTTCCCGCTACCAAACAACCCCATTCAGCACATTCTCCTCCCTCTTCAGCCTCTGCACAGAACCAAGAAAGCTCAGGCAACTCCCCGCCAGGTTCGTCCTTCACGGCCTGCACCAAAACCCAACACTCTCTTCCAAGCTCATTGACTGCTATGCAAACCTCGGCCTCCTCGGTGTTTCCCAACAGGTCCTCAACTCTGGCACCTGCCCAAGTTTGCTTCTTTACAACACGGTTATTAGAAATCGAACTCCCTTTCATCTGTTGAATACTTCCGAGCCAACTGTCATAAATTCCAACTTTGTTAATTGGATCTGGAGGAACTTTTTTGGCCTTCCCCTTCCCTTACATTCTTAACACATTTTAAGTTTTGATTTTACTTCCATACAGTTTTACTCAAAACTCAGAATTACACAAAGGAATATCTTTACTAGAAAATTTAAAAAGAATACGACGATGCACAGAAGTTCACGATCAAATACTTGAACATTGATACAAACAAGTTCCAAGACAAAATTGATATGTTGGATCGAGCACGGCCACTTTGGGTAACAAACCTCTGTTTCCAGTTTCTCAGCAATGCCAAGAACCACGCAGGCACACACATAGGAAGCTATTCCGATTTGGTTATAACTCATACACCTTATGTTTCTGCATCATGCTTCTCTTCTTGAACGCTTTTTCCAACCAGTGACCGTTTGAAAGCTGTACAAGAAGGAACGAGAGAATAATAAGAGAACGGGCCACTTGAAACAAGAATTACAGAACAATTCTACATCCACAAACATAATCATATATTCACATTGCAGCATCGGAAAATGGAAAATAAAGATAGGTACTACGGTACTAGTACTACAGTGAGCCACATTTCACCCCGCTCAAGCAAACCAACTGTACGGAGAACAGAAAACTCCAGAACAATACCACTAATAATTCATTTCTACATGAAATCCAACAATTAAGAAAAATTCAAGCTACCACACAAGCAGAAATCTTACATTTAAGAGATGATCCAGCCAGACAAGTAAGCCTTGATTTTGTATTAGCCTCGGCCAATGGATTTGGCTTCTCGTTAACAGCCATGCGAACATCCCAAACGCGTATAATCCCATCTGACGAGGCAGATGCCACAAGGTATGGATCCTCATTGGCCACAGCACCCGCTTTGCTTGCAACTGTAACAATACCTTTCACACGGGTAGAATGTGCATCCTCAATGCGATATGCAACCTTCCCACTGTTTGTGTCCCACGCTGTAATACAACGATCTTCACCACCAGTAAATAAAACTCCATTCTGTCAAAAATCAAAATGTAATATTTAGGCAAGCTTCTTTAAAATGTAGTAACTTCTTTAACAAACTGCTTCAGCATGAAAACAAGAAGGATTGCGAACTGAATAGTAAAAAAGATCTTAGCAAAATGAAGAATTGCAAATGTAGCAATACATTTACTCAAATGGAAAATTGTAGACAATGTATAAATGAGTAAGGGCCTATTTGGGACTGCATTTGGAAGGGCTACAAGCACTTCCAGATAACCAAAAGCACTTATGGCATTGTTTAGAAGAAATAACTAAAAGTGCTTTTAAGTGCTTTTGCAGAAGTACTTTGATCTTTAATTAATGTGTGTTGTGGTTCTAATAAAAGCGCTTCTAGAGTAAGTACTTTGATCCATATTCTGGGATTCTTACACAAATCACAACTAAAGCAGATAACATTAAGACTAATCACTCAAATTATCAATGTGCAGATTATAAATTGCATAAAGGAGACCGATTTAACCCGAAATCCAAATCCCAAATCCCAAATGCCAAAGAAACTAACCTCGCCGGGCTCAACACAGAGAACCCGCTTTGAATTCTCGAATTCGCAAAGCAACTTAGCATCTTCAGCCTCATGAACCATCACCTTCTCCTCCATAGCCATATAGAACTTCTCTCCAGAGAAATCATACCTCACCAAGCTTGCTTCCTTCGCCACTCTGCAATAGAAACTCCTCTTCCCCCTCACCAAATTAATCATCGCCAAGCACTCGTCTTTCCCCACCGTCAACGCCAGCTTTCCGGACGGGTGCAACGATACGTCGTTGATGGCCTTCCGGTGCGGCTTGAGGCTCTTGAGGAGGACGAAAGGGTCGGCCTCGTAGATGCAGAGGGACCCGTCGGCGTCGGCGGAGATGAGGTTGAGGGGGAAGGAGAGGGAGGGAGGGGTGAAGAAGGAGAGGGAGGTGACAGTGGCGGAGTGGTCATGGAGGGAGCCGAGGGAGGTGGCGGAGGACATGTCATAGAGGTGAATGGTGTCATCGGTGCCGCCGGAGGCAGCGGCTGAGCCGGCGGTGGCGACGGTAGTGATAGAGGAGAGGTGGGAGGGGTAGGAGAAGAGAGGGGTTAGGGTTAGGGATTGGGAATCAGGGCTGGGGTTTAGGGGTCTGAGCTTGAATCCCCATATGAATTTCTCGTAGGAGCCTGCGATTAGGCTCATGGTGGAAACTGGCGACGGCGGTCCTGCTGATTTTGCTTGATGTCTGTCTGGGAGGGTTTTAGGTAAAGGAGAAGGGTTTTACATGGAATTACAATTTTTTAAATGACCAAAAAACCACTTTGACTTTTATTTTCTTTTTCATTTTATCCTTTTTTTCTCAAAAATAAAATGAATTTCGAGAGGATATATGTTTAAATTTCATAAATGACGAGTTTGCAACTAGACTCGTTTTAAAATGACTAAAAATGTTTTTATTCTATTGTGAACTGGTGATATTTTTTTAGTCATAGATTAATGATATTATCTATACTAAAGAGAGAAGATGTGAACTTAGCTTCACAATAAACTACAATAATATGGTTCAAATTCACTTTTGGTAATAACTAAACCTAAGATCTCATTGGACCATGGTACTGGGAATTGGATCCACTTTGGACTTTAGTGTCAGGAGCATGTGCATCAAGCAATATGGGTCGTTGATTGGTGTGCAAAAGAAATCAGAGTTGTTCATTGTGTGTGGTGGGCTAAAAAAATAAAGTAATAGGGACTGTTGGATTCAATTTGTGCAACCCAAATTAGTTGATGCAAGAGTGGATCCAATTTCGTAATACTGAGTGGCGCTGAAAGAGTTTTTAAGAAAAAAAAAATTTAGTTCCAAAAGCAATTAAAAGTGTTTTCTAGAATACAAACTGTAAAATTCTCTTACATTTTTACTAAAAAATAAATCTAAAAATATTTTTTATTCAAAACGTTTTCAATCATTTTAAAATACTCCATTACGAACTATAATTTATTCTACACCCAAATAATTTTTCCAAAAGGCAAAAACACAAATAATTTCCGACCAAAAATAAAACACAAATAATTTGCCGCAACACAGAAGGAGAAGACGAGAGATGTAGAAGAAAGGTCCGCTGTGGCTGTAGCAGAGTAGAACCTTTGCCGTACAATGTTGTCGGCTTGTAGTTGTACCTAACCTAGTTGTTACTTACGTTGTAATTATAAATAAACATCCTGGGTAATTCCGAGCTATTCAAATAACCCATTGCCGTCGCTGATTAGCGATCCGCCCACAGAGGATTCTGGGAATTCTGATTGAAAGGAAAGAAACCCCAATGGGGCAAGAAGAAGAAGAACAGCAGCAAGAAGGAGAAGAAGCTCCTCCACCTTCTTCCGAGGCGACCTCTCAGGAACCCTCCGCCCAAACCAGCCCTCCTCCTCCCCCTTTCGATCCCAGTCGAAGTAACTCTCTCTCTCTCTCTCTCTCTCTCTCTCTCTCTCTCTCTCTCTCTCTCTCTCTCTCTACTGGGTTTTTTTTTTAATTTGAATTTTTCCATCTGTGTTTATTGAAAGATGTGGAATTTCATAATCTAAGTTGAGTTTAAGGTTTGCAGGTTGTATAATGGGATTCAATTACTTGACTTTTGATTGGGGAATCATGACATAGTAAATATCTGAGGCTTAGAGCATGTAAATCTGTCAAATTTTAAATTAAGCTCAAGTTTTTGTTCAATTTTCTTGAAACATTGGGTCAGTGATTGCAATTTTTTGTGTAACTACATCTGTGTTAAAAGTAATGTATTTCTCTGTAGGAAGTGGGAAACAAAGATGAAGCCATGTCTTCTTTTTCTTTCATATTTCACTTGAATTTGTGGGTGAGAGTTCTGGAGTCTTTCTCATGCTCTCTGAGATGGTTTAGATATGAAGCACGGAACACACAATCGATAGTTCGATAGCTAATGCAGTAATTTGTCATACGTCCAATCACATGTTGCAATTTCATTCCCCCAATTCAAGTGGTATTGCTCCTGTGGAAACTTTCGATATGATGTGTGTTTTTCTTGCCATATACTGTTAAAGAATCGGGATTTGTTGTTTGTTCCTTGTGGAAACTGACATGTAGTGAACCTTTTCCAGGGATCTAACCTTTGTCATATTTTTTTTTTTGAAGTGATTGGCATCATTAAAAGAAAGGCCTTGATAAAAGAGTTAGCCGCTGCATACCATGCGGAGTGCCTTGCATACTGTCAAGAAATTTTGGAACTTCAAAGGAAATCGGATGAGGTAATATACGATGCCCTCTTGTTTATTTCTACTTTTTGTTTGATTTATTGTTACTCATTTGATAAACACATGTTCACACATTACGGAATGTGTTAATTATGGGTACGGTTAATTCCTTGTCAAGTGATCTGTATATTCCAGTTAAACGGTGTTTCTAGGAATGGCAACAAACCTGGGCAGGGCCTGTTTTTCTGTCACCGCCTTGTCCTACTAATAAAGTCAAAATGGATGGCAGGGAGATGTACCCTTGCTCCCCGAGTATTCTGATAAAACTGGGGTTGGTTTGCTTTAGCATTCCTGTGATGCCTTCCCATTCTGGTCTCCTGTATTTACATCTCTTGAATACCGAGTTAGGGTTTAAGATCTTTCAGTTGACGTTGTTGGCTAATGTGGTAATGACTCTTGGCTATGCAATGATGCTATAGTGTGTAGTAGATTGGAGTTGGGTAGGTCTTGGGTGAATACTTTTCCCATTCTATGGCTCGACGGTTTTCTCATACGACTGATAAGCAGTTAAGTTTTTATGCCTTGAAAAAATTGCTTACATCTCGTTAACCTTCGTGCTCATCGTTTTTAAACAATGTGAGAAGGAATGACCTATACATTCAAGGTCCAGAGTCCGAAAGGTTATTGGTTTGAGAATTACAGACTGGATGGTCATATGAAATAGTTCAGTTGGAAAATATGTTTAAATGCCACCCAATTTAGTTTATTGTCAATTGAAAAGTTTTATTGTTGTACGTCATGATTACGGAATTTCGCTGTGGATTGCTGGTTTTGAAGTTATATAGAATGATGAATTTGTCTGTCGAATATGGTTGCAGCCATTTATTGACCTGAAACCTCCAGAGGATCTGAAGAAGGAGATAATGCGGCCCCCCAAGCGTCTAAAGAAACCCGCTAGACACTGATATTGTTGTTAGCAGCTTACTCTCGAATATGCACAGAAAATTCCATTGGAGTGTAGTTCCTATGCGGTTCCTGACTTTCGGTTGTTTTAGGCGCAACACAAGATACAAACATTTATCATCTCTTATGATGTATGTAAATTTCGAATGATGCACGAAAAGTGCTCTGTTATTTTGGTTCATTACGGTTGCAGAAGCAGCAGTTTGTAAAAATTGGTTATCGCAAGGGAGCGTCCCTTGCCTAGTTGTATGTAGGTTTTTCTTCACTTGTGGATCAAATGAATGCTATTTGTCAGAATGTATCTTGTTTGAGTGCATCAATAGTATAATGATTGCAGATGAAACAAAAGGAAACAAAGGGCATGTTTGGGACTGATTCGGTAGGAAGCACTCATCCACTTGGAAGTGCTTTTGGTTGTCAGAAAGCACTTTTAGCCTTTCCAGATCAAGTTCCAAACATGCACTCACTAGAACGGTACATATAACAATGGCATTAACCTCACAAGAAAGGAAATTCATCCTTGGCCGCCAAGTTTTACTGGAGACCTTCGGCAAATCCCATGATGACATGAAGAAAATGCTATATGGTGATCGAATTTCAAAAGCTCAAATTTCAGTGAAGTACAAAATTTACGGGTTCGCATTCTTTTGAGTTTGTACACGTCTGTATCCCTTTACAGAAGGGGACACATCTGTATCTAATGTAGTACTTTAACAGTTCTCTGTAGTTTCTTAAACTATTTTGAAGATTTCGTTCTGTTTTACGGTCTCACCAGTTAGTTCTCCTTACTTGCGAAAACATTGGTAATCTGCTTAGCAACAGCAAGAACTGGAGCGCAACAGGAAGAGAGATTAGCTATAACCTCAAGTTGCCTACCTAGGTTTTAACGATGCCCACATCCTTTGCAATGGGCAACTTGGGGCTGGTGTATTAAACATTGACGCCCACATCCGTTGCAAGGGGCAATTTGGGGCAGTGGGTGAAGAAGTCTGCCCTTCTGCGAGCATTTCGGTTGATGATGCCATTTCATTAACAAACTTGACAGATTCTGAGAGCCGATTGAGTAGGTTCATCAGGGCAATCACTTCATTTCTTTGCAAGTGCAGCTGAAGAACAATACAATACAGTTCAGTCGATACAGAAAGTATATCAGTACTCAATAACAACACCTACAAATGATGTAATCACATATGACGAGTGACACATATGTGCTGCATCAATTGCCAAAAGGAATTAAGCAAAACTGTACTTTCATTTTAAATTGATGCGAACACTCTTGCGGGATATAGGTCCATTCCCACAAAAATCACTACTGATGGGAAGTTTGTACGTGCCATGTCATTTTTAACAAAGTAGGATTTGGTGTTGACATGGCTTACAGCTTATTGAGAGTTGCACAATTAGGGTCGATTAGTAAACTATATGGGAAAAATTCAATGCAGCATAGTTTCACAGCTAGAACCTTAACCTTCTACCATATGAGATAACTATTAATTATTCAAAATCTTGCTAACTAACTTAGCTGTGATTATCTTCTGTGCATGCCTCTAAATCAAAGGCAAAAAACTCAAGGCACAAAAGGGTTCCATCAGCAAACTTTTGGGATCCGACTAAATACAATAGCAGGAAACATGTTTCTTCAAGCGAGTGCCATATAAAGTTAGCTTTTAAAGAGATACTTACAATCTGAACAGTATTTTGTTGACCATCAACAGAGAAGAGGATTTTAAGTGCGGTGCCTAGACCAAGGACCTGAAGCTTCCCCCAAAGTCGACATTTTTCACATCCAACACAATCCATCAATGCACTACAATACAATGCAAATATTTAAATTAGTCACGAAAATGATATGTTTCTGAACAACCAACCCCAAAAAAAGAAAAGAGGAAAACTTTAGATACTACATTGTGGATGCGAGTTAAAAATTCGTGCCATCCTCAGTATGATTAACCACATATGTAAGACACCGTCCAACAAAAAAAAAACCCTAGAATACCTAATGTTTCTGAACTCTTTTTGTATTTTCTGCTTTAGTTCAGGTCCACGTTGGCCTTTCCACAGCTTAGCTTCATCAAATGGGACAGGGCATGCAGCTTGTAGATTGGGATTATAGAGTAGCTGTCTCACCAAGGATTGTGTCTTCAGATCCTCAGTAGGATTTCCAGTGTCATATTCTGCATGTTCCAAGTAATCTGCAGCCTGAATGCATTTGAACAAGATTGATATTATTATCTCAAAGATAAACAATACTTTCAAAGATGAACAAGAAACCATTGTCAGTAGACTCAGTATGCTTCAGTATCCCTGACAATAAGAATAACATAATACTTTCAAAAGGATTCTAGCTTATACCCACCTTTGTCACTGCTCGGAGAACGAAGAGATACGTGAAGTACAAGTTTCTAACACGGTCTGGGTATCTTAACACCCGATCATACAACAATGAGAGATTTTGACCCCACTGAAACACAAAATTTAGAAAGAAGAAAAAGAAGTAAGATCTTTAAGTAGAGCCACAAAATGATAAGTATAGTGAAAGACAAAAGTTGCCTTTATGACGCATCTACTAATGAAACAGCCAAGATTGCCATATTTTTATATTAAAGTATGGTTAGCACTAAATTTCGAACAGCAGGGCTGGGGGCTGGATACAGTTTGAAATGTTTCAGGAACCATGGAAACTGTTTGTTACCTCATCAAATGTAAGTTTTAAAGAAAATTATGAATCAGAACTTGTACCGTCTGTGTAGTTTCATCAAGGAGATAATCAGAAGCTATGTGGACTGAAATGGAGGAATGAAGGCCAGATATCAACTTGTACAGAATTCTTTCTTCAGTGCATAACTCTTCAGATGGATCTGGAGATGAAGTTGAAAATTAAAACAAAATTCTTATTCTTAAATAATAACGACTAGTAAATAACTCACATCATCTCTTAAATACAATGAAACATGCAGTGTATCTGTCCCAAACATTAAAGGTAAGTGCATAAACTGAAATATCCGCAAAGGAACTGCTAACTTGTAATTTTGAAAATAAGCATACAAGTCAACTGAAAAACACATGCAAAACATTTTGAATGGGAATATTGAAACCCAAAACTTGGCTAATGATTCTGCTCCAAAAGTCCTAAGGTCCAGTTCAAAACACAATTAAGGTTAACAGAAGGTAATATCTGTTAATGAATAGGCACCAAAATAGAATGGAATAAAAGCGGAAATGGGCACAATGATATCGAAAGATCCCGGCTAACCCAAGTTATGAGATTACAGTGCCCACAATAGTCTAACAAAAGGGCTCATTAAGAGCTCTAGTTAAACTTGTAAAAGTAGAGCATCTTTTAAGAAGCATTTTATCAACAAACTTAAATGTCTGGAAACTAAAGACAAGAACGTTTTAGGTACATTCATTAGGGTAAAAAAAGAGAAAAATAGGTCTTACATTTAGGACAGTTCTCTGCGTAGACAGCATCCCATATCCTTCTAGCAGATGGACCAGTGTAGCCGGTATATCGTTCAGGATTCAGTTGAAGATTCACATATGTCATCTCAGCTGCAAACATAAACATGCAATCAATCATTGCAAACTCAATAAAATATTAAAACTTAAGGAGAAGATACAATTGGCAGGAATGGCATTCAACTGCAAACATAAGCTAACATATATGAAACAGCTAAGTTGAAAACGAAAGAAAAGCAAGGATACAAACCATTGTCTGTCTCATCGTCATTTGTCCAGGGATTATCTATTTCTGTCCATCCTCTGAAAGCTTTATTATCTAGTGTACGGTCAACAGCTGCTACAGGCTTTCCCTCTTGGCAAATAAGATCATCCACAGGAAGGCCATGATAGGGCTTCTTGAACAACTCGGGGAACTCACTATCTGGGCATTCACATACACTGCAGTCCCGCAGACGGCACATACCATCATCAGGCCAGAAAGGGCAGTCACACCATAACTTAGCCTAGTACACATTATCAATCATGCTCCACAAAATTCAGATACACAAATGGTAAACAGCAGCAAAGTTCAATACAGATTGAAATATAATGCATCAGATTGATTACCATATGTCCCTAACAAATTAATAATCTTCAAAATCAGTATATTTCTTAACAACAAACATGCAAAACTAGCCAATTTATAGAAACCATCTAACCTTGAAATATCGAAAGAACGGAGTTTTGACGAGCTCTTGGAGTGATGGATGCAGAACTTCCTTGTTAAGATGGTCTACGGTTTCGTAATCACAACAACAATCCTCCACTATCCCACTATACTTGTGCGTTTCCTACACAGATCATGAGAGGGGTAAAAATCAAGCAGAAGAACAATCAAAATCCCAATTTGTAACAAACCAAGTAAATAAAAATTTACACTTTTACCAACATGAAGTCCAATTTCACATAATTCAAACAACAAATCATTCATCATTCATCTGAATATTAAACCAAATTCAACAATGTGCCATCTTACAAACAACGACCTGAAATTTAAAGCTCAAAACTTTCACAACCGAAAACAAACAGGCCATAAAGTTTTCATTTTTCTCATGAAATTTTCCCTCTACTTTCTCGGCAACCAAACAGAACATGCAAGAATCCGTACCTGAGAACAATTACAAGCCTTGTTAGAGCGCCCGAAGAACGATATCTTCGGAGCACTTCTGGAAGTCAATGCGACGGCAACGAAGACCGCGATCAAGGCACCGACTACCCAAAGCCATCGCCTCGGTTTTCCCCTTGCCCCGACCATTAATGCAACAAATTGTGTACGAAGACCTACAAATCTATACAAAACCCTGTTTGGTTCCCGAGAAAATGAGGAGGAAAATTCTGGGTTTTCGGTCTTGTGAGGTCTGTTTAGTTGGGAAGGAAATGTATTTATAAGGAGGTGGAAAAAAGCGGGTTTAGTTTTAATTGGGAGGAATTAAAGAGGGTAAGTTTTGTCTGATGGTTTTTGCGGTGATTAATTTGATTTGATTAGGCGCCGCTTAACGATGGGCAAGAAGGAAAGTGCCGAGAAAATCAACGGCCGACCGTGGGCAGTTGGGAAAAATCCGACAAATCAACGGCCGACCGTGGGCAGTTGGGAAAAGTCCGACAAAATCAGCGCCAGCGGGAATGGGTAAAGAGGTGAGAATTTTGGGCTGGGCCGAGTCAGGTAATATTGGGCTAGACTAGTGTGTTTCAATCTATATGGCTGAGCTGGTTTTAAAGCCCAAATTTGAGTGTGCAATGGGCTCTTTCTTCCTTTGATTTTCTTCCTTGATTTGGGGGAGAAGAATATTACTAACTTATTTGCAATGTTTTCAAAATGATACGAATCATCTTTTTTTTTCTTTTTTTCTTTTTATGTATATGGACAAATTATAATTTTAGTTGAACATTAGAATTAAAATTATGGCAATTTCATCGAGCGGTTCATGTTTTTTGTAAAGCTGACTTTTAAGGGTGACCTAGAAAATAGATTGCTTTGATCACTAGACAACATTGCAGGATTGCAAAAAGAAATGAGAAGGTAGAAGAAGAAAGTACAAATGAGAAAATTGCTAGCATAATCCCTAGAAGAAAGGGACGATGAGCGTGAAACGATTTGTACATGTGAGTTAAAGTAGTTGGGGATACCTGTTAAGACCCATTTAATTTGATATCACCATAATATAGAGGCGAGATTGGTAATGGATATAATGATGTAAGGTAAAATCAAACTAAATGGGTCTTAACGGTATGCATTAACAACCCAATGAGCCCCACAACTAAGATGTTTTGAGTTTTTAGAGTTTGAAAATTTAGATTAATGAGAGTTCGACATGCAAAATTCCAACATTATTGTTGACACAATCTCTAATATAGGTTAGTTTTCTTATATAATAGTAGGGTTTATTTATATTGGATAGTGCATTAATAATAGTGTCTGTTTTGTGTGTATAAATAGAATTACGGAAAAGTTTAATATATATTTTTTAAAGCCAATTTTCCCGTTTGAAATTAAACAATATCGACATTGCTATTTTAATCCACATTGAGTAATTTTGTGTTTAGACTCATATGGTTATTTGTCAATTGTCATTACTTGTTTTGTGCTCAAACACGACACATACTTCATTCGGAAATGCTTGTAGAATGCCAAAAGCACTGCCATATACCTAAACGTGCTTCTAACATTATAAACAAGTCAGAAGTACTTTTCAGTTTTGGATATCACATACAATTTGACGTGCTTCTAATAAAAGGGTTCATAACAAAAGCACTTAAGAAAACCACAATATAAATCCAACAAAATGGGGTTGAATAATATTTGGATATTGTTTACCCAACTTTAACTTCTCACTGCATATCGGTTTCAATAAAAGAAATGGAAACGTTACATGCAGCAAAAGAAATGAAAACCCTAGTTTCTCTGTGGATGAAAAATAAAAATATACATATATATATATATATATATATATATATATATATATATGTTTGCTAGTCAAAGAGTCAGATAAAAACAAGATCGATCAGTTTGAAAATGGTCAATGAATCATATGAAGGAGGGGGTCAGCTGGTCAGGGAAACAAAAATGTTGGGGATTCTTCAAGGGTCACACGTACTTCATTTCTCGAAACAGCAAAGATCATGGTCAAATTTCATATCTTCTGATATTTCCTTTCCTTTCCAGAGAAAATTCACAAAAAAGAATTCTGGGAAAATTACCAGTTAATAAAATAATTAGAGGAGAAGATAAAGAGATATATTTATAATTAATAAACTCTCACTCTCTGGTGATCTCTGATCGCGTTGTTGTAATCATTTATTCTTCTGTCTGGGGCAAATCTCAGCCGTACAAACTGCCCTTTCAGCCCTACAGCCACTTTCTTTCTCTCTCTTACTCATTTTGTCTACTCTTTTCAGAGTTGGAACAACTTCACTATAATTAAATAGCACCTTTCTACTGCACCAGCACAAAAATTAAAAAGAAATATCAACCTATAAATTATTTATATGGAAAAAAAGAAAGAAATGAAAAAGAAAATCAGCTTAGGTGGATCAATACTCAATAGAACCGTTAGTAAAATTGGTAAGCTTGGAGAGGTGCCAGTATTCGCATGGCATATGCATGTCCTCAGTACTCAGTTCTGCGGGGTCATGAGTGACGTTTTACCCTTTGAATTTATTCCATATTTTCGCCGGTACCATAATATAGTTTTCAGGCACCACCCGTTTCACTTACCATCTACATATTTTTCCAAACATTATAAAAATTCTCTCATAATTTTAACATAAATAAAACAAATTCATGCAGCGCCCATTGCAGAGGAAATTGATTTTTCTTTGCTTTTGGATTGAATACACCAAAGGAGAAATTAACCGCAGATGTGTAGAAACAGAGAACGGAAATGTAAAAATCACTGCCAATCGCATAATAACAAGAAATTATCGATATAAAGAAATATTATAACAAATATATATATATGGTTGCAATATTAATTCATTGTCAGATATTGATAAGAACTAGCTTAGATTTTTGCTAGCAACACAGTCTGTACAACCATCTCATAAAGTACGTAATACATATAAAACCTATAAAGCTAGCTAGAAAGAAAGACATGGACAAACTTAATAACCCTAGCTCGAGAAATATTAAGACATTAATTCATATATTAAACCTGATAAGTACTTTATAATTATGATGTAATACGTGCGAAACTGAGATGATAGTGATGATAGTAGTAATGATAATGACTTGATCAGAGCCAGAGAGCGCCGGAGTCCTTGAGGAGGGGGACTAGGGTTCCGTTGATGTGCCACGCCATTAGAGTTTCCACGCCTCCCAAGAACTTCCCACCGACAAACACGGCCGGGATGGGCTGCTGCCCGTCCACTGCAAGCTCGTAGAGGACGGCCTGGATGTCCGGTCCGGCGACATGCTCGTCCAGCTCGATGATGGTAGGGCCGACGCCGAGGCCGAAGAGGAGGCGCTTGGCCACGGTACACATGCAGCAGCCGCTCATGCTGAACACCACCACCGCGTTGCATGCCCCTAGCTGCCTCACCATCTCGTAAGGGCTGGGCGGGCTCATTGTCTCGGCTAGCATCTTCCCGGCAGCCGACTCAGCGGCCACGTTGGTTGGGTCCATTGAAATACCTGAAGGTTTCTTCGCAACCTGCATTTTCTCTGGTATGATTTTTCCTTGAGAGAGAAGGAAAAAAGATTAAAAAAAAGTGAGGCTGAGAAGAAGCAAGAAATTTTGAAAAATGTTGTGGAAGTTGAACAAAACGACGAGAAAGTAAGACAAGATGTCTTGTATATACCTTGGAAACGGGAGAAAGTAATATAAGGCGGCTTAGTGTGCGGATAAGCACACTTTGTTCAATTGCTAAATGATGATCTCTGTGTATCAGGCTACCAGCTGCAGGGCATACCTTCTTTAAAGTGCAGGGCTTTTGATCCAACCAATAGAGAGAGAGAGAGATTGAAACTAATGGGTAAAGGGTGGGGTTTTATAAGGGTTTACATGCCATGCATAATCTCATGAATCGTACACGCGTCAGTCAAACCAATAAAAAATATTGAAAAAATAATAATGTTAGAGAAACTAAATTTGTAGACTAAATTTTAGAAAATAAAAGACATGAAAGTTGATAATTGATTTATTACTTAAGCGTTGATAAACGCGTTCATTCCAAGTGGTGACACATTATTTAGTTTACAAATTTAGCCTTACTCGCATTACCCTGAAAAAAATAAATATGTCAGAAAATTAGTACATTTAGATGAATAAAAATGACATTTCTCGAACATAACCAGTCATTTGAAGTCTCAAGTTTCAGCACTACTACTTTAGTTTGCAATTTTATTGAAATTTAATTCTTATTAGATTATCGTGAAAATTTTCAAATATAGAGTAGACATATAAATCTATTATTTCCTAAAATTTCATAATTTGAAAATTTTACAAACGAGCCAAAAATAAATTCCAAACGGAATATACTGCAAAAATTCTGCATTATAGGCCCAAGATTAAAACTCACCAAACATTAGGTTTTCAGCCAATACTCGTGAAAATTTTCAGATTTGAAGTTCACATCGCAATGTATAACATGTTAAAATTTCACAAATTTAGGAGTTACGTAGGTCTACCAAAATCATAACACAAATCGATTATGCTGCAGAAGTTCCAGCAGCTTAGTTTCTTGTCCTAAAAACATTAAAAAAAAAAACATTCAGTGTTAAGAATCCATTTTAGAATGCAATGCAACATGATAAAATTTCAAGATATTAATTTGGAAGTTAAGGAAATCTATTATGATAATAAGCATCAAAACAGGATGTGTTGCAGGACAAGATTACTGACATAAAAGTTTTGTACCTTTTTTTTTAATTAATTTCTCTCTCCGAAATCATACTCGCAAAAAATATGTGGGTAATATAAATTCCTTTTCGTGCCCTAAGGGTGCGTTTGGTACGCGGGACGGGACGGGACGGGACGAGACGTTCCGTCCCGCGTTTGGTACGCTTAAAACGAGTGGGACGAGGCGTTCCACGGGACAAGTTTTGGATGATTTTTGGTTCCACCTCCCCCCCTGGAACGGGGTTGTTCCACGTCTGTGGGACAGAAATTTTTAACATTTTAGGACAGCAATGCCCCTTGTCTTTTTCAAAATTTACAACATCCGTCCCGTCCTGTTCCGTTCCATTCCGTCCCGTCCCGTCCCGTTCCGTCTGCGTACCAAACGCACCCTAAATGACTCAAGCTATTAGTTTCAGAAAAGAGAAAAACAGAAGGACGTCACCCATCAGTTTGGTTATGCAATTCCAAGTGATACAATTTATGAACATAATGTAAGTGTAAATTCCACTTAATCAGTCATGTAAGGGAAAGTTGAATGAACCAAAAGGATGAAATTATTGATAGCTTTAATACTCATTAAGTTTACTAATGAACTCACAGGATTACGCAAAGGTTTCAAACAAACGAATAAAAGTTATCGAAAAAGACCACAATAACATCTAAGGAAAACTAACGAAAAGTCCCTGAATAGTGACAGTTTTAATGAAAAGTCCTTTTTGAAGGTATAATGAATAGTGACAGTTAAAGGTAAAAAAGTGGTTTTTCGTTAAAAGTAAACAGTGTCAGGGGTGTTTTATTAAAGCTCCCTAAAATCTATTATGGGCATTAAAATTCGAATGCCCAGAAAAAATTTACATGTAAATTAACAAGAAAAATGAATTTCAGATTTGCTAAGATAATAATTCCAGCCTCTTAGGATCACATTTTTGGATTTGGAAGGATTCTAGTTAGTTAAAAGTTTCTAGGATCACAGATAAAAATATGCATATATAACATAATCATACAGACGTTAATTCTACAAGGAGTGAAGTCATAGTTATAACAATACAATTATGATTATAACGCATGTACAACATCAGTCAAGAAGCCCTAGTGACATGACACTTACTGATGACAAAAGAGTCTTCTATTGTTAGCAACCAATAGTGTTCTCGACCAAGTGAATAAGATTTTGGTATTGTGTATGAGAAATAATTGTTGTGAGAGCAGGAACAAACCTTTTATATTAACTAGGGTTTCTCTCCATCCGTCCTATTATAGGAAGGAGATGTTTACTAAATCATAATCCAATCAACCAGTGTCCCACTATGACATATATTTTCTTAGTCATGCTAGATATGGTTTCACAAAATTAGTTGTATGATATTAAGACTCCACAATTCTTACTCTTTTAGGATTTTAAGGCCACTCGAATATCATGTATCTTGGATATCAAGTTACTCGATAATCTAGTCACTTGATCAATAATCCATCAACATTGAGTTTTACATCACTTGCATTTTCATTATCATTATCAGTTTCCTTTATTGATATTTATAAGTAACACTGTCTCCCTCTTTACAATTGGAGGAGGCTTTCTTTTTACTGACAAATAACAACGAAATGTATATAAAAGTAACTCATTAAAATGATAAAATTTTATTTTGTACGCGCGCGCGCACACACAGATATATATATATACACACAGACACTATTGTAAATGCACTCTTGTATGTATTGAGCAAATGCAACCAGTCATTTGCTAGTATTCTTATGCATATATACACAGACACTATTTATCTACAGTGGGACTCAGTTTGGGAAGAACACAAGAGAGAGGAGAAAATATCCCAAAGGTAATCAAAAGTTTGCTTGGGAGGCAAGAGCAAGCGGCAGAGACCGAAAGACTCGGGGAAAATTATGGCAAGAAAAAGGAGTCCAACAAGGTTGTGGATTTGGGATGGAGACAAAGTGTACATGTGTAGAGAGAGTACAAGCGTTGCTGCAATTGCTTAGTCACAGTGCTGCTGTTACTGCTGTTACTGTTTACTGCATGTCTTTAATGTTTGAACGCGTGAGCATCGTACGGACTCTTCAACCACCACTTGTTTACCACCAGCCCCTCCGATCATATCCATAAGTTAAGTCAATTTCCAAGTTTTGCTAAACAGGGCTGTTAATTGATTATAAATCTGCTTACAAAAATGGCATATCTAGGCCTCTATCACCCAATTTGTTCTGAGTAGGGTGGAGTACTAAGAAGTCGGAACAATGATGCATGGGTTATTGAACCCTAATTAGTCACTAATGGCTCTAAAGATATCATATATATTGTTTTTGCTTTTGTTGCATGTAATTAAAGCCCTAATCACGACACATTTATGACGGGGACATATATTTTATTTTTATTATCAAATAGTGAAAGAGTGTTTGGACAACTTTAAATATTTGTCAAGCCTCATTGCCATTACCCGAGCCATATATATATGCAATTATCTATTTTGTATAAAAACAATCTAAGTTGTGGTTTATGTACTAAAGAGAGACCATAAGTCACAAGTGGTCCTTTTGATTATGGTAGTTGTTACATTAAGTACCATGATGTCGATTGTGTCAATTTTAACTTTAAGGTTACATACCAATTTAAGATGTTCTAGGATATATTTGTGTGAAATTAGCGTTGTTCTAATGTATGTTTTAAAATGACTAAAAGCCGTTTTGGATTGCAAAGACACTTATAAGGTGCATTTTGGAAGAAGCACTGCATGAAGTTTTTCAAGTGTTTTTTCATAAATTACTTACATTTTTAATAAAAAATGGTTTCACAAAAGCACTTTCAATCATTCTAAAAGCACTCCAAAATTGGTTTCACAAAAACGCTTTCAATCATTTTAAAAGCACTCCAAAACAAGTGAAACTGACCATAAAAGGCTGGAAGCAATTGCATTTGAACCACGTTGATGTCACATGTTATACGAATTGATGAAAATTGTGTTTCGAACAAAATTGATCTTGCAAGTTACTACATTCAAATTGAAATTTTCAAAATGACAATTTGAGTATGTAGTCCAAGTTGTTTGTTCCCTAATACCAAGGATGATTTAGCCAGGGATATAATTAACAAGTAGTTCTTTTCGGCAAATGGAATGATAAAGGTGTGCCGCTGTATCATATATTAAGTATTGAACTCGTTATTTATTAGATTCAAATAAATACCCGACAAATAATGGCTTGTGCCTCCACAATAAAAATAGATGAGCAGCAACATATATGAAATTATGGGATCACCATTCACCAATACAAATTCAAGAGAAAGTATCAACCAGTACAAAATAGGAAATGTCTACACCTAGCGAACTGAAAAAAAAAAAACAAAAAACAAGAGAATCATAATTTACGTTTGTTGGTCAGTTCTTGCTTAATTTGTGTCTTTTAAAGTTGAAAGATTGGGTTTGTGTGTATACATACATCCATACATATGCTTCGTGAATAAGAAATTATGTAACACCATAGAAAGTTTATGCGACTATACACATGTCATGACTTGCATTACTTATATATGTACCTCACTAATTATAATACAAACTGAATATTGTTACATATAGATGGAACTGAAACCCTAGAAAGAAAAAAAAAAGGCAGAAATTATAGGAAAAAATCCGAAAAGGAAAAAACCCGTCTTAAAGAACATCAAGATTAATTAATCATATTTGCTAATAAACTAATTATATAGCTTCAATGTATTGGAATATTGTTAAAGGTACTCCTCACATTCCCAACCATGCAAGCTAAAAATTGCAAAATAGGCCGAAAACAAGCGTCTATAGGGTTCCTAACATAAGCATACCAGCGTGACCCTAATGCCCTCCCCCAGAAGCTCACAATGAAGTTCTGGTTCCGACTGCTGGCCAACAAAGCTGACTGCACGTACGCCGAAGCTGCACGCTTCACCAGCTGGTTCCGAATTGTTATGTTTGAAGGGTCGAATTCAAAGTCGTTATCCTCCGGAATAGTGGTGCTGTGTTGCGGTGAGTTCAACATGATGTCCTTCAAACTTGTGTACCGATGTTCATCATCAATTTCTGGTCTGCTGCTTGTTGATGAGTTTCTGCGTAGGATTAGGGCTTGAAGTTCTGTGTCCATTATAATTATAAAGCATGAGAGGTAGATAACGATGAATTTTTGTGTGTAACAAATATGGGCATTTTGGAAAAAGGCCGAGAGGGAAGTTTTTAGGTCAATATAGTTGTTTTGGTTGCAAGCTGTATATTGTGAAAGAGGGAAAATGCAAGAGGTTTCTGTGCATGAATTTGGATTCAAAATTAACTAATCCGATTTGTATTTTTGTTCATTGGTTATATTGGTAGATTTTAGGAGTTACATTTTTTTACGGATTTCCTTTGATATAGGACAGTTAGACTCGGAAAATGCTATATAAAGATTGGTTTTATTAACCTTGCATATGGCCGGTTTATAATTGATGTCACTAAATTAGTGTTTCTTGCAAGTTCATCATGCATTTAAAAGGAAATATTTAAGGGGTTTTTGAACATTAGTCCTTGCAAAAGATTAAAATTTAAAAAAAACCTAGTGCAAGATCAAATATTCAATTTAATCCATTGAATGTACTTTTATCAAAATTTGCATTCAATTTTTGTTATTTAATGTGTATTTTTATTTAATCTCTTCACATTAAATTTTAATTTTATTAATATGCACATGTTTAGTTTTTTAATTATAAATGAACGTAAATGAGAAGATATTAAAAGAAATTTGTGATACAAAAATATATAAATACAGAAGTGTAGGTAAATGACTGTGCCGAAATATATAAAATTGACTTTTTTGTACTGAAATATTTGTACCTACGTCATTGTACCAAAATATATTATAATGAACCTAAATGTATGTACCGAAATGTATTATATTGAATTAATGTACCTAAATGTCAATACCTTAATGTATGTACCAAAATGTACGTACCTAAATGTCAATACCGAAATATATGTACCTAAATGTCAATAACGAAATGTATGTACCAAAATATACATACCTAAAATGTATGTACCGAAATATAATATATTGAATTAATGTACCTAAAAGTCAATACTCAAATATGTGTACCAAAATGTACTTAACGAAATGCATTATATTGAATCAATGTACCTATATGTTTGTATCGATGGATATACCAAAATAGTCAAATGTATTAATGTATCTAAGTGAAGAACATACAAAATTGTTATTGGAATATATATTATAAAAAATTAATTGCCTAAATGTAGACACTAAAATATATTATGATGAATGAAATAAAAATTAAATTTAAATGAAATTAATACATGAAAATTAAAATTAAAATATAAATAAAACATCAAAATATAACTAATAAATGATGTGATTAAATGTACTAGGGACTAAAATTGAATTTTAATCTTACATAAGGTTAAAGTCTAAAACTCATATTTTTTAAGGATTAAAATGAAGTTTTCTAAATATTTAATCCAATTATGAAATCCCTTCTCTCCCACTTCACACCTCGGAAAGCACCATTCTTTTTTTATTTTAATTAAAGAAATAATTGGAAAATATATCACATCCCAGGCCTGCTCCACTACCATAGCACGATGTTATCCGCTTTGGGCCCCAACCACGTCCTCACGGTTTTGTTTCTGGGAACTCACGAGCAACTTCCCAGTGGGTCACCCATCATGGGAGTGCTCTAGCCCCCTTCTCGCTTAACTTTGGAGTTCCTACGGAACCCGAAGCCAATGAGCTCCCAAAAGACCTCGTGCTAGGTAGAGATAAGAATATATATATATATATATATATATATATATATATATATATATATATATATATATATATATATATATAAGAATCACTCCCCTGAGTGATATGGGATGTCACAATCCACCCTTCTTAGGGGCCCACCGTCCTCGTCGGCACACCACGGCCAGGGTTAGGCTCTGATACCAATTGTCATATCCCAGCCCAGGGTGGATCACTTCCCGAGCCCACTCCACCACCGTAGCACGATATTGTCTGCTTTGGGCCCTGCCCCGACCACACCCTCACGATTTTGTTTCTGGGAACTCACAAGCAACTTCCCAGTGGGTCATCCATCGTGGGAGTACTCTAGCCCCCTTCTCGCTTAACTTTGGAATTCCTACGAAACCCGAAGCTAGTGAGTTCCCAAAAGGCCTCGTGCTAAGTAGAGATGGGAATATACATATAAGGATCACTCCCCTGAGTGATGTGGGATGTCACAAAATAAAACAACAAATTGATGTCACTAAATTAGTGTTTCTTGCAAGTTCATCGTGCATTTTTGTGAAACCACGCCTCCCCCCCCCCCCCCCCCACACACACACACCCATTTTTTAAATGGGGATTAGGTGTGGGGCCCACACCACATCGAACTTTAACGATCCAAACCGTCTATTTTGTAAGTCTCAGTTCATAGATCATCCTTGCAAAAATTCAATTCAATCCAAACCCATTTTATCAAGATAAATTTCATTGTTTCTTGTATAACAAAGTATTCGTTAATTTCTTTGAACTCAATCAAATATCTTAAACATTTTCAATTTGACTAATATTTTGTAAGGATGATCTATAAAGTGTAACTTGAAAAATAGACAATTTAGATGGTTAAAGTTCGATGTGGTGTGGACCCTACAACTAATCCTCATTTTAAAAAAAAATTAGGGATCCCTTCCCTTAAAGGTTTCCTATATATATATATATATAACATAAGTTCTGTTAGCATCAGTGTGTGCATCGTTGATGCAATGTGGGCCTTTTTTCCATCAGTAGTCTTCCCTTAAAGGTTTCCTATATATATATAAACATAAGTTCGGTTAGCATCAGTGTGTGCATTGTTGATGCACGTGGGCCTCTTTTCCATCAGTAGTCTACATTCACAAACGTCTGTGTGAGTGACAGACGATAACATTCTACTTCGTAATGAAGATCATTTGTAACTAGATGCATTGATCACATCCCACAAGAACACAATGTACTTAGAGTTGATGAAGATTACTGATCGACCTGTTGTGAAAATGGAAGAGTTTTTTGAAAAACAATATAAGGAATTAATCAACAATAATTCAATATTGACAAAGGAAAATGGACAAGACGTGAAATTGAATGAGGTGATACTTTTGAAGGTGGGTTCACTCAGTAGTGTTTGCACTACCGATGAGAAAAATGGAACTCTTTTTATAAGAATGGGTTAGCCCAATTGGTTTGCTGTGAACATACACAAAGTTTTCTGAAGCACCGCATCAGGGACAATTTAGAGATGTGCTTGAGATGATACAAGATACAGATGTGCCAGAGAAAACAGGAGAAAAGTTCAGCTCTTGGCTAATTAATTAATTATACATGTAAGTTATCTTAATGTAAATGATAGGCTTCTTAGTTTTTCCCCTGTGAGTGCGCGCGGTGCGCTAAACATTCTTGCATTGATAGCTCGTGTAAAACTTGTAAGGGTTTAAACCATGGTAGTGTGCTGGAATTATCGATATCTCCTTCTTGTTATTGCTTTTATGTTGTCTTACATTTACGATAACTTAATATACTTGCATTTCTGCTCTATGATTATGCAGTGAGTTCATTTTGGACACATTTTACACAGTTTTATAGGAAGAATGCCCCGGCATGCTTTGGAGGACTCACGACTGCAGTATGTTCTTATCAACTTACTGTCAGCGTGCATCAATATATTTGTTCGACCCTAAGAGGCTAACTTCGAGAACATATGAGAATTTCAAAGGACTTGAAATTGCTCATGGATCCGTTGTTGCTCCTAATCCCGCGACTGTTGTTGGAATGCTGGAGATCCTAGGTAAAGTTAACTCCTTAGTTTGGTCATTTGGTACGTGGTACTTGCATTCAATTAGGTTGGTTCTCGTGACTACTTTGCATGCAGGTCCTTTTATATGTCAGTATACAGTTATATTTTTCGGTTTTTGACTTTAAATTAGCGCATTCTTATCTTTCCTTGACTCCGATGGGATAAATTAAAACAAAAACAACCTAATGCAGGTTCGTTGTTGTAGCTCAGCTTTGTACTACTCATAGGATTCGGTCTAATTTTGGATTGTCCAATCCTTTGTTCTGTGTAACAAAAGGGCGCGAAGTAGATAATTTTGGATTGATCAGAAATTTGATACTGCAAAGCGTTCTATGCTGCAGGTGATTTGTTGAAGCTTTTGGATGTTCCAACGGCGGACAATGCGTTTTTAACTACATGTGGCAGGTTTCAGCTACCTCTTGGACAACATCGTTTAAAGATATTGTAGAGTTCACTGCAGTATTACTGAGGGTGGATGGTGAAACTGTTGAGAAGGAATTGATTCGTCTCGGAGCAGTACAAAGAACTTTAGACTTGTTTTTCAAGTAAGCTTGAGAGACTCATTTCATAAGAGAGAGAGAGAGAGAGAGAGAGAGAGAGAGAGAGAGAGAGAGAGAGGAAAAAAAAAAAAAAAAAAAAAAGAAGAAGAAGAAGACGTTGCATGGGGAGGGGTTTGTGCACAGCCTCTGTAGAAAGAAAAAAAAATGAAGAAGAAGAAGACGTTGCTCGCCTACGCGAAGATGTGAGAACATCTGAACAGGAAGACAAGAAGATAAATGGAAGCGTTTTCATGATGGAGTTTGTGCATCTCTTTATGTCTTGAGGTGTTACTGAATTTGAAAAATGGATTTAAGGACGAAAGATTTTGTCAGCTTCGTTCTCTGGTCTCACTTGTCCAACGTCGTTTAGAAGTTTCGTTTGATAATTTGATTTCGTTTTTAGTTTTGAAAATGTCCTTTTAGTTTTTCAATTTTTTTGTTAGAGAAAAGTATGGGAGAAATGAGAGACGAAGAAGAGCAATAGGAGGGTGGTAGGGATGTGAAAGAGATGTATATGGAGCGCTAATTTGTATTGACAATAATTCTGAGTTAACTTAATGTTTACCATGGCTGTCATTTGATCATTTAATTTTGGAGACATTACAATTTACCCGCTGAGGTTTGGAGTCAATTGTAACATAATCTCATTCTCATACATTTATTTAGTATTTTATTTCAATTTCATATATCCGTTAAATTTTTTGTTGATTTTTCTGTTATATGCGTAAGTGTCCGTCATATGCCCCACTTCAAGGCCCATTATTTCCGCCAAAACTTTGATAGGTAGAAGTACTTCAGATGCCATTACAATTAGTCCCAAACCTGTGACGTCAACTTTGTTTAACTTTAATCTCCGTGGTTAACTTCACAAATTTGGATCAAAATGTCAATTCAACCCAAAACAATCCGGGTTGGGCGGTTCCTGCCCAACTTAACCGAATAGCCCAATAAGAGTGTTTGAGGCCTCCTTTTCTTTTCTTTTTTTAAAGAAAATACTCAGGGCGTTGTTGTTAATTGTATGACTTAACTAAACTTCATCTCGCTTTAATATAAAATATAGATATATTAAAAAAATACATAATTCAATCATCGCACAGCTCTGACCTTGTCAATTGTATGACTTAACTAAACTTCATCTCGCTTTAATATAAAATATTAATATATTAAAAAAATACATAATTCAATCATCGCACAGCTCTGACCTACCAAATTTAACCCTAAAATAAAAAATATAAAAATGGAGTTTGTTGATTCGTGCACATTTTGTTGTAATCATGAGGTGGTTGAATTTGTTGATGACTGATCGGTATCTCTAGCCTTTTAAGTGGGAGCCTAAACAACTGAAAATGACGGTCTAAGTGGGAACTGGGAAGAATAGCCAGCTATTGCACACTTTTTTAAATGATGTTATTGAAAATAAGAAACTAAAAATGTCTAACCACTTTTAATACAGGCGAATAATTGAAATAGTATAATCGAACTTAGAACTTTGTGTATACATGTAATAAAAATATTTATATAGTAATAATGCTCCTAATTAAGCATAATTCTTCTAGTGCACGAGCACCGATTGCAACACATAAAAATGTGTTGCTCGTGCAAGCTTTAATTCGTAAAATTGGATCTCATAAAACAAGCACATTGCTATAATCAGTTTATCTAACATACAACTCCGACCATCCCATTATTAACATTTGAACAATTTCCCTTACGTGATTTGTCCAAAATACGAAAACCGCGTAGACATACAGTAAAACGAAAGGGGTGAAAATTTGTAGCAGCATAAAATCTTAACAAAACTATGCAGATCTAACCCACCATTTTCTACAAGATGAGAAATCACAACGTGGAAGCAAAGCCTACATACTCGAGTCAACCCCAAGACCATTAGGTCAAATTCAATTCCCCTAAAAGGATTGTTCTTCCTATACGTTACCTCGAGTATGGATTGTCTAATACCTTTCAATAACAACCAAGATTTAGGCAGCTCTGTCGTTATAATTTGACTTCTCTCGGATGTCATGATTTCGAAAGCAAAACCAAAGCTCATCAGATCAGGCAAATGCATGGTCCAATTTTGACAATGCAAAAGCAGGAAAAAGAAAAAATATCCCCTGAGGCTGAGGAAGCTGTCAACTTCCAAGATCGGATTTGGACCACTTGTAAAAACTTAGCGAACAATTTGCTCTCTACCAAACTGTAAATATCTAGCCAGGGTTGAGACGTGGGAGAGGTTTTATTATATTTTTATCTTACCAATAAGATATTTACGGTGATGTTTTTACAGCAGGCTGTTTACTAGCTTATAAAAAGCATAATATGTCGTAAATTATTGTCTACCAGTCATATTATTTTAAATTTAAGTGATTTTTGGTAAACATTGATACACCCCGATCCGGAAACCGAGGCGTGCCGGCCATCACGTGTGAGTGACGTAGCCGTGTGCGTCAGCGGAAGCGAATTTGGCATGAAGTGCAGCAGTGAAAATTAAGTTTATAATATACATATGATACAGAGCCGAACCTAGGTGCAGTCAAGTTTAACAAACATTACAACTACGAAAGAAATCCTACATAAGTGGTGGTAGTCTGTCAGAACTGCCTCTAGCGCCTCGCTAGCGTCCACAACGTTGCTACCTAGTACCTGGAGGGGCGTAAAACATAAAAGGTGAGTGGGCAAAAACAAAGTTTTCCAAAACCATTTCAGAAATCCATAAATAACCCCTCGCTGTAAATCAGTATAATTTTCCCAGAAAATAGTACGTATATAAACTTATATACGAAAACTCGTCTTAACATCAAATCTCGTTATCAAAACGTAATAATGGGTCATGTCGATATACGAACTCAGAATCGTTATCATCATCAGGCAAATAATATAAAACTAGGGTGTCCCTAGTGTCCTATCAGCCGGAGTCAACTCTAATGACCTATACAGCTGAATCTATAGCTCAACAAACATACTCAATCATATCAATCATCATTATCACTATCATCATCATCCTGCACACGAGTCGGAACCACCTATTGTGGTCTGTACGACAGGCTAGGTGTATAATATTACGCTCTGTGCTACGATCACGTGAAGGCTGTGCGACGAATCGCGGGCCACCAACGAGTCGGAACCACCTATTGTGGTCTGTACGACAGGCTAGGCACCTATCTTGGATCCAAGTTGAGCGTACGGTGCGTGAGGTGAACGATCACGTGAAGGCTAGGCCCTACTCTGGCGGAGCACAACACCCGAGGTGCAGGTGATTAACTAAATCACAATCTAACATCATTTCAAGCACTACCACATTACTTACCTGGCCGTCCTCGGCATCAGTGCATAATGAATGCAATCATAATCACAGGCATAAAACATAATTGGCATACGACATGGCAATCAAATTATAAAATCCGTTCAATTCGTAAATCAATCTATTTACGTTTCTGGGAAAAACGTCATATATATATATATATATATATATATATATATATATATATATACTGAAAACAAAAGCCCACTCACTGGTATGTCGACGGGTCGTATCCCCCGAGCCTAGTGTGACTGCGCTCGTCCGCCGGATACGTCTCACCTATACGTGAATTAATCGCAAAACCGTCATTAACAGCACATAAACGACCTACGTAAATAACTTTTCATACGAAGGTCAATTTTGGTATTTGAATATACCAACGCGACCTACACGACGTCACGATCGTCGTGATATTTTTAAAATAATTTTTGGACTACTCACGCGCCCCCACGCGCCTGGAATTGCACGGACAGACGCGCCCCCACGCGCTGTCACGTGCTGTGCACGCGCCGAGGAATATTCCGTTGGAATATTCCGTTAACTCCTAACGGCGTCAGTTAACGGCGTTGGAATATTCCGTCAACTTTGACGGAATATTCCGTCACCCCCTACCTCAGGTCGCCGGCCGGACTGGTTTTTCTGGCGACCGTCGCCGGCGCCGGCGACCGATTCCGGCCAAACTTCAAATCCTCCTATCTTCTTCATTTTTCATCCAAAATTCATGAAATTTATACCAAAATGCTCCAAATTCAACATAGAACACATTTGTACCTTCAAATCCTTCGAAAAACGTCCAAAATCTCGATGGGAAAATTCTTCAAATTCGGCCAAGTCCAGAACTCAGTGATCCCGACGTCCAAACCTTGCAAGCTAGGTACTCCGAGGTTCGTGGGAAGGTTTTAGGATTCGTGGTGATCTTTGTTTTGTCTAAAACGTCCTGAAACAAAAGCACATGAATAGTGCTCAGAGTTTAAGTCACGGTTTCGATGGGTTTTCAAGGGTTTCAAACCTTAAAACTTACATAATATTGCTCAGGGAGGCTCAGAGATTAGAAATAGATTTACCTTGAGTTTGATAGGCGTCGAGGAAGCTTGTGTGTGTGTATGTCCGTAGGGAGAAGTCGAGAGAGAGAGTGAGAGTTTGAGAGAGGGAGAGATAAGGAAGAAGAAATCAGGATTGATTTGGTTTGGTGCACGTGTACGTGCGCATGTATAGGGACAGGTGTCCCAACCTGACTTTAGAGATTTAGGACACCTCAAAAACCCAATATCGTGTCCAAGCGTACCCGTTCACGCGTAGGTAAGGGTATTTTCGTCATTTCACTTAAACATATAGATAATTCGGGACGGGATGTCACAAACATAATTTTTGAAGAAAGTTTTAAGAAATAAATAATTTGAATCGTTAAAATACATAATACATTAAGCCCTACAAAAACGCATGACAAAAATTGTATATAAAAAGTAGTGTCTCATATTTGTCCTCTATATATATCTTGTTTTCGTATTTTTTGAGGTGAAACCTAAAACTTATACCAACTAATTATATTTGAGAAATATTATTCATACCGTGTTTTTGTACCACATTTTCATATCACACATTTGATGTTGACAGACATATCAATTAAATTAATCAGATTTTTAAATTTAGTTCATTATTTAATAAACTAATAATTAAGAAAAACTAGTTGATTAAATGATTATTGTGGTATACTATGAGTCTTTCTCCTTACTTTCCTTGGGTTTTGCAAATTTTTCAAATGATGTGGCTGTCCACATCAGGTGACACCTAAAACGGTATAGAAATGTGGTATAAAAAATAATATAAATAGCATTACACATTCTATCCAAAAAAGTTTAAATATATATATATGTATTTTATTTTTCTAGCCTTTTATACCACATGTTGCTTTCACTTGCCCACATCTGTCTCAAAAAGGAAACCTCTTCTAGAATTTCAATATTATGTTTTAATCGAGATGTTTTTCTTTTCGTTCACTTATCCCCTTTTATTTTATATTAAAAAGTAAATATCAACTCAATTTCATTAGAATATTTATTAGTGTGAGTTACATATTATTTAAGGATTCGATCAAATTCAGCTGCAATTCATCTGCATATGTCAAGTTCAATCAATGGAAGAGCCATATTTTTAGAACATGGCGGACCATTTACACTCGGAATGACATGTAGTGTAGAAGAGGGAAAAGGTCTTCGGAATCTTCTGATTTTTAGATGACTATATTGTATTGCAAATCACATAATGTTATTAGTAAGAAGAGATATGACAGTTACACTGAACAATTTTTTAAAAAATTGCATGCGAATTAGGTTAACGTTAACTTTTTAATTTGCTTTAAACTTCCTACTAGGGTGTGCAAGGAGCTAGATTCTCTGATTTCTATTTTTTGGTGGGAAACAGATGCAAATCATCGGAGAATTCATTGGATGTCCACTTTGACTTTAGGGTGTTCTAAACGAGATGGTGGCTTGGGATTTAGAAACTTCAGTGATTTTAATGATGCTATATTGGCAAAACAGTGTTGGCGGTTGTTCCATAATCCTAACTCTCTTTGGGCCTCAGTTTTGAAAGCTCGATATTTTCCGCATTGCTTTTTCCTGGATGCTAAACGTGGGAGTAGAGCATCCTGGGCATGGAACAGTTTGTTGGTGGGCAGAGAGATGTTGATGAAAGAAGCACATTGGCAAATTATGAACGGCAATAATGTTCGAGTTTAGGTGGACCGGTGGCTTCCCTCCATTCCGACTGATCATCATTTGCCACAGGGGTGCCTTACACTAAGACTACATGGGTGGAGTCTCTTATTCATCACACTTCACGATCTTGGGATATAAATTGTGTGCACTTTTTTTTGTTGACTGAGGAGAGGCATGCCATTTTAGAGACACATATTGGAGATCTTGACAGGCAAGATCGGCTTGTTTGGCCTACAACCAAAGACGAAGTGTATCGGGTCAAATCGGGTTACCACTATGCACGGTCCATACATGATTTCATGGTAACTTCTAGGCATTCTTCCTCATATATTTCTCCTATTACGAGTCAGGTCTGGAAGCTTATATGGAAGTTGAGAGTTTGGTCGAAAATTTGTCATTTTATGTAGAGGCTGGCTCACAGAGCCCTCGCTACGGTGGCAAATATTTTTGTGCATAGATCTTCCCCATCCCTTATGTGTCTGATTTGTCATTGCCACCAAGAGACTGTTGAGCATATCTTTTTATTATGCCCTTGGGTTGAACCTGTTTTGTTTGGTGGTGTTTTGAATTATAAAGTGGAGCGTCAACGGATCTCTTTCTAGCTTGCTTGGTTCCACTCTATTACTATGCAAAGGTGTGGATCAAAATAGGAGAAGTACTTTTTGCTTTCACAAGTTGTTTTTACTTGTTGGCATATTTGGAAAGCTTGGTGCCAATTTTTGTTTCAGCGCACCCCTATTAACCTACTAAGACTCTTCTTGCCATTTCTACCTCTGTTTCGGTGTTTTTGCAAGATGTTGGGCCTTATTCCCCTCCCCCCTCCCCCGCCCCCGCATATGCATTCCCATGGGGTCAATTTGTGTGAGCTTTGGTCTCCCTCTCCAGATTTGTTTGTTAAAGTCAATGTGGATGCTAGTTGGTATTTTGAAGATCCTAGTGGTTTTGTGGGTATTGTGATTCGAGGAACAAGGGGCCACTTTGTTGCTGCTGCTCGATTTGTGATCCAAGCGCCTAATGTCTCAACAGCGGAAGCTTTAGCTATGCTTAAGGGGAGCCAACTTGCTACTACTTTGGGTTGTCAACAGGTCATCTTTGAATCATACTCTAAGGAGACCATTCTCTCTTTGTCTAGGTCCCTAGAGGCAAGTAGATGGGAAGCCTTTCCAACCTTAACGCTCGTTAAACGGATGGAGGGGTCTTTTCAGGACTGTCGCTGGTCTTGGGTTCCAAGATCAGCCAATATGGCAGCGCATTCCTTGGCATCAAGAAACAATACGGAGATGTGCAATTTTACTTGGGTCGATAGACCCCCATCTTCGTTGGTGCATGTTCTGAATAAAGATGGTTTGCCTTGCCCCCCTTAGATCCCTTTGATTCAGTAAAACAGTTGGAGGGTTGACCCTAGAATTTGGTTCCCGTGTCTTTGCCTATCCCTTCGTTGGTTTTGTGTGGCTCTTGTTGGTTGCCCTTATGGTTGACTTTCATGTAGTTCTGGTGTTTGATTGGTAATATAGCTCCTGTTTTCCAAAAAAAAAAAAAAAAAAAAAATCTCAAAGTTCGTCCAACATTTGTATCTCCCAAAGAAAGCTATTTAAGACTAACTTTGGATATGATAATGATATGCAATCTTCCAACTTCCATTAAAACAAGTATCAGTTCGTACTATCCCACAGAGATATTATTAGGGTTTAGCAGAGAATATATATAAACTTTATATTATTAATTAATGAGTAAGCTATTGTTTGTGTACATGATTGAGCATGTTTGTTAAGATTGTGGTTAACAGATAATCCATCCAATTAGTCAGACGCACGCCCCATCAAACTAAAAGGAGCTTTTTTAATCCTTGGTCCCTTGGATTAGCCGATGAGCCCTTTCAGCACAAGACATGGCTTTATTAAAAGAAAAGAAAAGAAAATTATTATTTATTATAATAAGAGTTTTATTAATTCGAGAACATTTGCCTAATTGAAAATGATGTATCGAAGAAGAAACCATTAACCAATATTATTTCAATAATGAAATGTCTTGTGTACTAACGCCACGGGCAGAGCTACTATAGGCCTAGAGTGGGCAGATGCCCCCACTCAGTTTTTTTTTGGGTTTTATTTTGCTGCAAAAAAATTGTTTAGTTTTGCATCCAAATGACCAACTCTAAATATAATACAATTAAATTTTTTATGTTAATTATTCCTATCAAGAGAAATGCTAAGGAGATTCTTCTGAAAGTCCGTCTTCATGGATTCTTCATCATCACATATTTTTATCACAATTTTTGTACCAACATTATAAAACATTCTGCAAAAAACATAAGGTGACAGAGAATCTATAGAGAGCCCACTTTGAGAAAGCCTCCTTAGCATTTTTCTTGGTATCAATATGACTGACTTCGCCGACAATGACTATAAGTGTTTTGTGTTAAAATTTTTGTGAATTAAAAATGTTTCATTCAGTAATTTTTTTTAAAATTTTTTTAACTGACTTTGTTGTTTGTGGATACCCCCACTAATACAAATCTCTGGCTTCGTCTCTGATTAACGTGGTGTTTAAATTATGCAAACTTGTTTGAACTTGGAACCAAATTTCATTAATTAGTTGCCTTGAGTGATGCTGACACAAGATTCCTTTACCATGTTTGAAGTTTAATTTTGTATATAATTAAGATTGAACCATAGAATTACGATAAAATATGCCCATTAAATATGTCAGTATAAACCAAGGTTGTTTATTTCCATTCACATTTAATAATTAAAAAGTGGTCGATTGTCCTGATGATTAGAATTTTTTTCTTTAAATTGTGTCCCGAGTTCAAATATTTTCCCTCCTTTTAGTTAGTGTAAATTAGTGTGTAGAATACTGTTATGCTAAAGTAAACAAATAACAACTTTTTTATTTTTTTAAAAGTCATTGTTTCATTCAATCTAATACATCGAGGATGAAAAACTTATTACTGGGTTTTGTCACACGATTTGCAATTTGCAGAGCATTAGGAAGACCAGAATAACCTGCAAAATAACAATTAACAAGAGCTTCGAAGAGTTTGGAAGCAGCACTGTATGATGATGTTGGTTGAACTCAAAGAAGTTCCAGAGTTTGAATGTTATCTTAGAGTTCGGATGAGTAGCGTTTATATATATAGCTTGGATTTTGGGTCCTATATTGTAAGGGTGACTCAAGAATTAAGGAAAGAATCTTGTTAAGGGATTGTTCCTTAGTTGTTTTTGGCCCTTAACTTGGAGTCTTAGTCCCTTATCATTCTCTTAAGGCCGAAGTCGAGCCTATTTACAGACATACAAACCTATGTTTCGTGAAAACTTCTCTAATCCGACTCTTAATTGAAATATTATTTTAAGAGAACCGACGAAGCGTAATATGTATTTTCCAAGCCTTTAATAGATATGTTTCATGCCTCCATAATTCATTGTTCCACGAGTTTCCTTTTAACTGAAAAGGTGAAGATTATCAAGTAAATGAAATGTTATCATGAGATTTGTAGCTTCAATGGTAAAATATTTAAATGAATTATAATTGCAATAGAGTTTGTAGATTAAAATTGAAATAAAAAACTGTTTCTTTCGATTGACACTCAAAGTATTATTCTTTTGTCAAATAGTCGAACATGTTACCTAGATAGCCTAGATTCAAGGTATCATACTTTTGGTTTAAAAAGCTAAAGGAGAGTTTTCTGTCACACCACCAAAAATAATTATGGAATTGGATCATCGCCGAATCTAATTCATGGGGATCCTAAGGATCAACTCACGTTGGTCGTTGATCAAAAATCGTGCGGTCATGATTAAATATTTTAAAAATAAAATAGTCTCGTTTTGCGTGAAAAATATATAAAAAATTTATGGCCACATGATTTTTTTATCAACGACTCACGTGAATTAATCTCTAAGATTCCCATGAATTAGATTCGGCGAGGATCCAATTCCAATAATTATCTTCCAAAGTGAAAAAAGCGAAGAAGAAAGCCCTATCAGTAAAACACGTACAAAGCAAGAAAGAAGAAAGCAGAAGTCATCAGAAGTAGTAAAGCAAAGCAATGCTTAGACGCAGTGCAGAGAGGCGCAGCTGCCACTGCAGGTAGCAACTAGCAAGCATTAGCAACAGCGGAAGCATTAGCAGCATATGAAGATGCATGACGGGGCTACTGCTTCACGAAGACCGTGACACGTGCTGTGGTCTTTGTTCCTCATCCACTCGCCGATATCTCACCCCAACGCATATGTATTGTTGCATTACACATCGACACGTGCCCATGCCTCCTCTCTCTCCCCAGTCCCCCCCTCCTCCTCCTCCTTCAAACTCTCTCTCTCCCACTCCACTCGAGCGTGTCACGGACTAGAATTATGTCATCTCCTCTTTCCTTTTCATTATTTTCTCTCACATTTTTTTATTTTATTTTATTTTTTTATAAAAAATTAATATAAGATATTGACGTGGTTTAACTATTACCGTTCAAATAAAGCGAGATGAAAAACAAAAAAAGAATCCTACTCTGCGTGTCACAACACAACGTCTGTCACTTACACACACACACAAATAAGTTGGCTTTGCTTAAGTTAACTCAAAATAACCCAACTTTTCTGCATCTCCCACTTCCTTTAAGCTTTTACCGTCATGATCCTTTTTTCTTCCTCATATCATGTGCTAACTTATGGAGGGAAACTTGGATAAACTGCATGCATTCCAACTTTCAAATTGTCAATGGTCGCCCACCTTTTTATCAAATAATGGAACGTGACAAGAACACGTACCCACTTTGTTAGTCTTCATTTCACTCGAATAGAGTTGAAATGTAAGGAGTTCTAGAGAAATAGAGAAAATGCCTACTTTTTGAAGGAGAAAGAGAAAATATCAGCCTAACACACATATAATTATTTCAGGTACCCGAGCTGTGATGAATGACGAGAACACCCTTGAAAAATGGTTCTCGTGAAGTTCTAGAACCAAATTGCAACACAACATGAAATTTGAGTGGTTAATTTGCTTAGCTCGTGTGGTTATTATCCAAAATTTTATTAGGGAATAAATAATTTTCTTACAGACCGTAGAATAATTATACTGATATTATTACGGATGAAAAACTTGAATACAAAAAATAAAGCACACCGCTTATACTAATTTTGCTAAAACCAAGTATACATATTTTTTATAGTATATAGTACATGTGATTGGCTTTTGTTTAGTGATAAATTGTATATGTTTCCTTGCTTATTATATTTTAATTTAGAATTAGGGCTCGCAAAAAGTAACTTGGAGTGCATAAGCATAAAGTGGGTTCTTTCTTTCTTTTGGGGGATTAAATTAATGTTGGCTTCTTTTTACCCGGCAAGTGATTGAGCATGGAACTTTGAGAACACGCCCTCTTAATTAATTAATTAATTAATTAATTAATTTCTTTGCTGTTAATTAATCTAAACATGTACGTTAATTTTGTTTTTTCGTAATTACTGTCGGAGGAGACTATGCATACTACTATGATTTGGAAAACTAGTGTTTGTGGTGTCTGCAACTGCCATTTTATTCTTCTTATTTTTCACATTTTTTTATAAAATTCCATGTCTAATTTGTAATTGTAAACCACTGAGCTGTCTGACAGGAAGAAAAGCATATGACACTGTGTGTATGATTCCGTTTTAATCATGGGAAATTATGTAAAAAAATAGTTGTTAATTATGATTTCCATGCCTAGTACTTCTCTTTGATGCTAGACCTAAACACGATAGGGTTGCGTGGCTAGATGCAAGTTATGGCCGTGGACTAAATACAGTATCGAAAAAGAATCACAACAAACCAGTATCGTAGCAAAAATTTCTAATAAAAATGATCAATTTAACGTTAATATGTATGATCTTACACATCAATAATAATTGTTGTGGATATTACAAATTTGATATTTACGACCTAATTGTGGTATCATTCCGAAATTATATGATCATAAACTAATGCTAAGTATAACCAATTTTTGACCAAAAAAAAGTATAACCAATTTTTACTTTAATACAAGTATAACCAAAATGTTATCAAGGAAAGAGATTGAAAAGATAAACAAACAATTGAGTATCATACGCTGATTTAAATTTACTAAAAAAAAATACACAAATTCAAGACATACATGTGAATAAATTAAGAAACTGAATGCAAGGAATGAAGTGACATGCCCCTTTAAACCCAAGCTTCTTGAGTCTCCTAACCCTTAGGGTGCGTTTGGTACGCAGACGGGACGGGACGGGACGGGACGGGACGGGACGGGACGGAACGGGACGGGACGGGACGGGACGGAACAGGACGGGACGGATGTTGTAAATTTTGAAAAAGACAAGGGGCATTGTTGTCCTAAAATGTTAAAAATTTATGTCCCACAGACGTGGAACGACCCCGTTCCATGGGGGGAGGTGGAACCAAAAATCATCCAAAACTTGTCCCGTGGAACGCCTCGTTCCACTCGTTTTAGGCGTACCAAACGCGGGACGGGACGGCTCGTCCTGTCCTGTCCCGTCCCATCCAGCGTACCAAACGCACCCTTAAGCACTTGTGATATCAGATTATGTTAAATGGGGCAAATATTATTGTCCGCGTATGAATAAACTTGGATATAATGTATAAGAAGACATATTTTCAAGATGGTGAGAAGGATCAAGTGACATTTGTGGGCCTTAATTGGCTTCGCTAGTGCAACAAACTATAAAAGAAGTAGTTGGTTCATCACTAATAATATCGAGACGTTTTTAGATAAGAACATCACACTCAGATAGTTGGATAAGTCAATTAATAAGTTTAACTCGCTTTGTGATGAACCTGAGTAGTTAAGTAAGTTCGAAAGAGTATCAATTTCATATCAAATTTAGTTTTTTTATTTATCGAATAATATACATTGTGTTTATGAAAACTACTCAACCTTTGTAGTGCCATGAAAATGAAAGAAACACAAATAATATACATTGTGTTTATGAGGACCACTTTGTAATGTATTTTAACGATCTGAACCACCTGTTTTTTGGAACATCATTAATTGATTATTCTTGCAAAAAATTAGACAAATTGAAAATCATTAAGACATTCATGTGTAGTGAAAAAAATGAATGAATACTGTTTTACAAAGAAACACTAAACCCTTAGTCCAATAGTTGTATAGTTTCAAATTTATGTGTTTTTTGGTACACAAATTAAAAAAAAATTTAAAAATTAAAAAATTTAAATATTAAAATACATTACTAAGTAGACGTCACAAATAATTATATAAAATATAAGCGGTGCCACGAATTCGTTCGGTTCCTTTATGCGATTAATTTGATTAGTTATAAAAAGTCCACAAGAAGTGACAGTTTTTTTTTTTTTTTGGAAACTCAAGAAGTGACACTCTTTTGACTTTAACTTTCAAGATAAATCCACAAGTCGAAGTCTAAGTATGAATACACATATATATTATATAATATTCATGAACTTTGGCATATATTATACTTTCTCCAAGTATTCGGGTTTTCAAGTCTCAATATTCAAGCCATGCAGGACAGTATGTAATACAAAACTTCTGAAATTTTCTAAAGCTACAAGATTTATTTGTAACAAACTAGGCAATAAAAAATACCTCCTTATCCATAACCATTTTGGCACACGTTGCAAGATAGCTAAAATTTATAATGTTTTTATATTAGATTAATCAACGTCGCAGTTATTTTTATTGTCTATTTACTAGAAAACATATCCGTGTTTAAGAAGTATATAATGCTGTTACAAGTGAAAACGTTATATTTACATTACCATACTAGAACATGATAACAACCTATAAAAAACATAATCGAACACGAATAATGCTCTTCTGGTGAAAATAACACAACTTCATTCCAAAGTATAATAATTGTTCGACCAAAGACCTACATGGGATTTGTAAGCTTGTCTCACCAAACACAGTTTCATAATTGTTCTTGTCATATAAGAGTATTATATACAAGTAAGGTTCTAAAAGACGTTAGGCGCTAGTTATTTGGTAGACTAGGGCCTAGGCCGGCGCCAAGGCGGACTAAGCGGATTTAAGTAAATCTATTATATTTCGTGTAAATAAGTGTCCGTTATATTTAAAATATATATAATATAGAATGACATATATATTATGAAGTATTGGAATATAATGAAAACACGGAGAACAAGCATATAATGTATGTTCATTTAAATATTCAACAAATATTTTACAATTTATTAGAAAAATAAAAGTTATCTATTTTCTGTCTAAGACGGGTATGGGCAAGTGCCTAGACGGTCTAGGCGGGCGCCTCATCAGGTCCAGGCACTATTTTCTTAATTTTCAAACGCTTATATATTAATCCGGATAGTGATCAACCTTATAGGCTGAAATTTTTAAAACAGTGTATATAAGTACTTACGTCATCAATTCTGGAAGCATATCCTCTCCGGGTCCCTCCTATTCGAGTCCTCTGAATCTTCAATGAAAAGAAGCTGTGATGGCAACAATGGCCTTGGAATCCTCTGCCTTAAGATATGTCGCGACGGTGTTGACGGCGAGAATGTTAAGAGAGGCACGAATGTCGGAGGAGACGACTATGTCGTCGAAATCGTAGTTGAGATTGAAGTTGCTGCACCCAATCCCTTGACCTTCCAACCATCACTCACCTCCCTCCCGCTCCCACCCCAATTCCCACTGCATATTTTCCTGACTTTCAACCCCTCCCATTTTCTTTTGGTTTTGCTTTGTCGATCGTCGCTGGAGAAGAAAGCAAAGAGAAATAGTGAGAAAGTTGAAGAGAAAGGTGAAGAGAAAGGTGATTTCAGCTGCACGATTTTACGGAAACGGTTGAGATTATTTAATTCTAAGGATCCGGATGAAAAATGATCTAGGATTTTAGAGAGGATCCTATTCCGTCAATTCCATTGTTACACCAAAAGAAATATATGTACCTACATCAAAAGTAAAAGCTATATATGTAAATTAGAATTCTTATTTCTTTTTCTTTTCACCAATGCGTAACTTTTTATCCCTTTGATTAAATAAATATAGGTGCCTAATAAATCAAAATAATCGATCTCTCCTTTTGCTACATTGTTTTGCAGCAAAGAGATCATATAGTTACACAGCCCATAGAGTGCTGCCACACTTTATATACACATAAAAATATCTAAAGAAAAGAAACAAAAATATTTAATTATATAAGAAGGTTGGGTGGGAAAGAGACACATCATGAACCGTACGGACCATTAAGTCTAATCCCATTAATTAAAACTTTTAAATGCCCCTCAAATCCTTGCTTCAATTGAATTAATTAAGTTAATTAATATAAATCACCCCCCAAAAGACACTTTTTATAAGTTGGGAAGGTGAGTAAGTTCTCAACTCGACATTTGGGTGGTGAGAAAGGCATTTTATTTCTTGTACTTGATTTTTGGAGGATAAATTGTTGGTGCTCTCTTTTTGTGATGGATTCTAATTAGCACTAACCCTCCTGCTTAACTTTTAATTACAATCTTACCATTTCGAGCACTAATTAATTAATGGGTTCTTCATAAATATGCCTCCCAAAACTCCATCACATTTTTTTTATAGAGAAAAGCTCTATTACATTTTAAAAATATTTTAAATTCTTGTACAAATGCATTTATAAAATCTCGTTATTATTGAACGGATGAGCAAAACATTCAAACCAATTGCAAAAAAAATACCAAATCGACAAAACCCTCGTCTCACTACCCTCACAATACTGAAAGCGTCTGTGTTGTAATTCTCGCTTTTCTCTTACAAACCCCATAAAATCCTATTATAGCTATAATTTTAGGTTACAAAAGAAACTGAAAAACGTAAAACAGTAGGAAACTAGAAAAGAATCTGAAACTTAGAAATCCTATCGTAAAATACCGACCAATTGGGAATGGGCCGTGAACATGGACGGAGCCAGAAACATTTTTTTAGTAAGAGCAACTTTGAATGATGAAATTGAATTGAAAATTCAATACAACGTTATCAACTTTTGTCCAACTACTGATGTTTGAAACTCTAAAATTTGGGTAATTAGTGTTTATAAAAAGTGAGAGAACCAAAAAAGTATAAAACGTGTAAAAATAATTTATATTTATAATTGAAGCAATTTTTCTTCGTAAAAGAAGTTGACGGGAGGCAACTGCCCCAAGTTCATGACCTTGAAGATATTAAACCGACGGGCTAAATTGGCAAAGGGGTTTGTGCCTAGCCAACTGGTCACACAGAGAAATAACTGCAAAAGTACACCCAATAAATCAATCAAGATGTAATTAAGTGAGGCAAAATTAACTTGTTTCTGATTAAATGACAACTAATGTCAGTGGTAGCTGAAAATTGATTTGGATCCTCTCCGGATCCCCTTTATGGGGATCCTAGGGATCAAGGAATAAGGTCCGTTCATCAAAAATCGTGCGGCTACAATTAAATAATTTTTACGCAAAACGAGACTGTTTTATTTTTAAAAATATAAAAATTATTTAATTGTAGCCGCACGATTTTTGATGAACGGCTCTTTTTCCTTGATCCCTAGGATCCCCATGAAGGGGATCCGGAGAGGATCCAAATCCGCTGAAAATGGAGGCAAATGACACATTGGCAACTAAGCTAGCTACTAATATATATATATATATTCTTAGGGGGCGTTTGTTTGTCCTCACTAAAGGATACTGGACTGGACTAAGGATTAGTCCAGTCCCATGTTTGTTCCTGACAGGGACTAGGTTTAATGAGACTAAGTCTCACTAGCCTAGACTAAATCAGGGACTAGCTGGTCTTAGAGAAACCCCTCAAAAACCATGGGACTAGCTAAGACTGTCCCCTTTCTCCTCCTTTATCCTCCTCGCCTTGCTCCTCGACCACTCACATTCGAAAGCCATTGGACTAGATGCTTTTCACAACCAATTTTCATATAAAATACCAAATTGAAGAAAAGATTGGAACGAACAAGGGAGAAAAATATAGAGAAAAAGAGGGAGAGAATTGGGCGGTAAGGAAGGATTAAAGGAAAAAAAAATAGGATAAAAATAAAATATTAATATTTATGGATTAAATAATATAATATTATAATTTGTTAATTATCCTGCTTGTTAGTCCGACACTGCACCAAACGCTTCACTAAGCTAGTCCAGCTTAGTCTAGTCTAAGCCAGTACAACTTAGTCCCTGAAGCTAGTCCAGTCCGAGACAGTCCGCTGCAACAAACGCACCCTTAGTATCTAATTTAGGATTCAGAAGCCTCTTGATTTTATAGCTTATTTAATTAAGGGATCTAAAGAGGTCGGATTTCACTTGGGAACGAAATTTTTTAGTTGAATAATGTTATCTTGAACTAATTATACATGTTATATATATATATATATAAATTAGGGCATTTCTTATAATTTATTGTATCTCGAGTTCAATCATTTTCAAGTTTAAAATACAGTTTAGAGTAATAATATCGTTTTTAATGATATAAGGTTATAGGTGAGAAATAGATATTTAATAATTTTGAAAATATACAGATTTTTGCATTGGCCATAAAAAAGAAGAGAACTGTAAGATATGTAATTTTCTCATAGGACAGTGCTACATGCTCTTGTTAACTTTTTGTTATGAATTTTATTCAATTCATTCGATTCAATGGCCGAAAATTGAGAGCGGCATATGAAAAGTACAAATGGTGTATGGATAACAATACTCTTTCTCATATTGAAAAGAAAATGTGTGAAAATTCAAATAGATGTGAATTTCATTATCTTAAAGGATAGGGCGGTGGCACAACAATTACCTTAGATTTTTTTTTTGAGTATATCAATATTTTTATAGAAATGAGGAGTTCGGTTAAATCACACAATGCGCCGCCTAATTTGGTATTGAATTCGCCATTCACGAGATTCGAACCTAAAACTTCTCACATCTTAGAAATTATTTATTTATTAGGGCAACTTTTGGAAAACTACTGTGACCTTGTCTGAAAGACAAGAGGCATGAGTCGAACTGATAGGTCTAAAATAATATGATAAAATATTTGTTTATTTATTTATTAGTGATGGTGAAAACATGTATATATATCAATTAGTGACGGTGATCCAATTTTTCAAATTAAACACATACATTTTTCGCACAAAATACACATTTTGAAGTGTACATGCATTCTAATATTTGAAATTAGAGTTTTGCTAGGAACAATTACTCACCTTCCACAATCAACCATTGATAAGGGAGGTTTGCACTAAATTGCAATAAACAATCATCAATTCGTGCATGAACGACATTTGTTAACTTTTGTTTTGCTCATTTATTTTGTTGATTGCTAGTTGTTTATAGGTGTGAGTGTAATAGTGGGGTTTACACTGAATTTGGCCAACTATCATCTATGTATGCATGAGTTATGTCTGTCAGCTTTTAATTTTGTAATTGTACAATATTTGCTATTATTTAGACTACATATGATGAAAATCTCGATATTCTAAAAAGTTTGACAATATTTAATACATTGTCAATGACATATTAATAGATTTGATCTTAATTATGTAGTTCAAACTCCTCCCCCCTTCAAATGAAGAAAAATACACCATATAATTTTAATCGTCCATTTTCTAGTTTTATTTCTTGTCGGAATTTATAATTAGAAAAAAAAAACAAAAATAATAATAAAACTAGCAAACGAAAAATAAAATAATGGCAATAGAGGTAAAAAGGAAAGAGAAGAGGGGCAAAAGGGAGAGAAAGAGAGTATATCTATAAAGTGGAGAGAACGGCGATGTGTGCTGTCCTTAACCGATAAGCCCGGTGATTTGCTCTTTTGCTCAAATGGGGAAGATGCAAGCAACTCTCTCTCTCCTCCTTCATTTCTCTCTTCTTCTTCCACTGTTTACTTCAACTTAACCCTCTCAAACCCCAGTTTCCATTTTTCAGTTTTGAAACCTCTCTCTCTACTTTTCATCAATTTCCCACATTTTCTCTGGTTATTTTCTTACCCGTCAAACACCTCCATCAGCAACCCTAACTCGCTCCCGCCTCCCAACCCATCTCGAATTCTCAGCTCACAAACACACACGCAGCAGCTTCTGTGAGTCTTTTTCTCACTCAAATTTTCAACTTTCTGAAGATAAAGCTCAAATCTGTTTACTTTTTGTTTCTGGGTTCTTCAGTTAATGGTTTTTTTTTTATCTGACCTTTTCCGGGAGTCTGGATTTGTGTGCGAAGTGTAACTCTTGGATCTTGGGAGGATTATAGGTCATCTCATCAGTCTAATTTTCTTGATTTAGCTTAAATTTAGCATCTTTAATTGTAATTAGTGTTAATTAGGTTGTCATTAATATGGGGTTTTGAGTTTGGAGGTGGAGGAGAAATTGGGAAGGATAAAGTTTAGAGATTTTGTTCTGGTTGGATGGGTTTTTTTTTGCAGCAAAGGAACTGATCCCATCAAGTTTGAATGCGCAGATCTGAGAGCTTTGGATGCCCAAATCTCAAACTGCTTATGAATCTGCAGACAAAGAATCACACTGCTCCATTTCTGCTGTCTGTACGTTTGTTTAAGTTGTAACAATCAGTGATACCTTGACACCTGTCTCTACCGAATCAAAACCCACAACACTGTTCAAGGTTTGAAATTTCCCATATTTTATTTGAGCTGCCAATTCTCTTTTCTTTTAGTTTTGTTTTTTAATTGTTTAATGCGTTTTATTGAGCTTAATATACAGGAGAGCACGAATATGTCTCGCATTTTTAGGGCAACAAAGAAAATTGTTTCAGATTTACTGCTGCTGCTTCTGCTTCTGCTTGAATCTGAAGCAGAAAAGGGATTACATATTAATTCTGCTTTTCTTGGTTTCTAACTTAGGTTATATTCAAAAGTTCATCTTTTTTAAAAACCCTTTTGTTAGGTTTAGGCATTTAGCTTTTATTAGCTTGAGATCTCTGAAAGCTGGGTTTTTTGTGTGTAAATGTGTATTTAGGCGTCTGATCAACTGTTTTTACTTGCTTCTGTATTGTTTGTGATGTATTTTGGGTAAATTTTCTTACTTTTTCTTTACATTTATGGAATTAAAAATGGATATGAAAATTTACTGTTATTGTTTATTTGTTTGTTTTTTTTTTTTTTGGCAGAGCTGAGAGACTGAAGAGTAAAACTGTGCAGGCTTTGGTTTGCTGCTTTTGAAAGCACACTGCAGGAACTGCAAAAAGCTTTAGAGAGAGAGAGAGAGAGTCTCTCGCCTGACTTGGACCGTGATATATCAGCACCGTAAAAAAGGCCTTTTTATCACACAGCCAAAGTACCCTCTCTGAATTATCGTCATCAATGCATAGGACACTGCAACCCCACCTCCTCCTCCTCCAGTCCTCCCCTTCTATCTCTCTCTAAAACCACTCCCTCCCCTTTCTTTCTCTAGAGAGAGCTAGTGGGCAGAAGGATAAGAACGAACCAAAGCAATAGTAAAGAAAGTCCCAAAATTGAATGAGTCTTTGTTTGAGAAAGGCATGAAACTACTGCTATGGAGGTGGAGGAGATACAAGCCAGCAACAAGTTCCCAAGAATCGGAAATGGTAGCAGCAGAGATCACAAGCCATCACCCGAAGACGACGACAATCAAGACCCATCATGCCTAGAACTCAAGAGGGACGCCACCGCCGCCGCCGCAGCCGCAGCCGATACGGGCAACCGTCTCCGCGGTTGGCACCACTCCCGCATCATCCGCGTTTCCAGAGCCTCCGGCGGCAAAGATCGGCACAGCAAGGTCTGGACTTCAAAAGGGTTGAGAGACCGGAGGGTCCGGTTGTCTGTAACCACCGCCATTCAGTTCTACGATCTCCAAGATCGGTTGAATTACGACCAGCCCAGCAAGGCAATTGAGTGGCTGATCAAAGCCGCCGCCGATGCCATCGCTGAGCTCCCTTCTCTGAACAATTCCTCGTTCCCCGACACGCCTAAGCAGCTCAGCGACGAGAAGAGGGCGAGCTGCGAGCGTGGAGGGTTTGATTCGGCAGAGATTGAGTTCGATCAGAACTACAACCAGAATCAGAACCAGGCCGGGAACCAAAGTCAGCACCTTTCCTTGTCGAAATCCGCTTGCTCCAGTACTTCCGAGACCAGCAAGGGATCCGGGCTGTCCCTTTCGCGGTCGGACGTTCGGGTGAACCGGTCCAAGGCCCGGGAGCGGGCAAGAGAAAGAGCCGCCAAGGACAAGGAAAGCATTGAGTCAGCTTACCAGCACAACATAAACAACAACATTTCCCAACAAAATGCTTCTTTCACTGAACTTCTCACCGCCGGCATCGGCACTGCTCACAACAACAATGATTCTCCGACCGTATCTGCTCATCATCATCAGCAGAATCATGGCGGCGGCGGCGGCGAGCCCATTTTGTTCCACAAGGCAGCAGCACCAATGGATTACTTCAGTCCCGGGCTTCTCGGGTTGTCCTCCTCGGCCCGGACTCATCACTCGGCCGGATTCTCCGGACAAATCCATTTGGGGATGAACTCTATTCCGCAGACAATGTCGGTTGTCTCCCCGTTCAATGTGTCCGGCGAACATCATCACGGACATCACAGTTCGGAGCTTCAGCACTTCTCGTTTGTTCCCGACCTCATCCCTGTCACTACCTCGTCGGAACCGGGCAATGTCGGTGACTACAACCTGAACTTTTCGATCTCTTCTTCCGGCGGCCTTGCTGGTTTCAATAGGGGGACCCTTCAGTCCAATTCTTCCTCTTCACCGTCTCTTATGCCTCATCACCTTCAGAGGTTTTCTCCCGTAGACGGATCGTCCAATGTACCCTTCTTCATCGGAGCTGCTGCGGCCGCGGCCGCGCCAACCATGGAGAATCACCACCACCACCACCACCATCAGCAGCACCAACAGCTTTTCCCAGGTGGATTTGATCGCCGCTTGCAGCAAATCTACGGCGACGGAACCCGGCATTCAGACCACAAGGGAAAATCAAAGAACTGATTTGTCTCAACGATCAGTCCTTGGCAACCTATCTAAGCTTCTTTCTGGTAAACCTTCACCAATCTGATTTTTTCCCTCTAAATATAATATACATTTTCTGCTTCTTACTTTTGCAGTGGTTGATTGCTTCTCTATTTCTATGCTATTTTTTTGCCTCACATATGAGTAGCTAGCCTAGCTAAAAACCTAGCTTATATATATGTGTGTATATATCTACATATATAATTGTTAATTTCGCACAGAAGTAGGGTTTGCTTGCTTTTCTTGGTAATCATAAACAAGTAAGGCATTGGGCCAAAGGTTTGATGGAGATATATGTTTTTAATTGTAATGTTTTCTGTCTGCTTTTGAATCCTGCATGGATTGGAGTGAATGGGGGGATCGGCTGGTTGTCTTCTCAATTACTAAAAACAAGGAACCACGAGTTGTTTTGGTTTGGTTTCCTTCTTTCTTAGCATATGAGGTCGTCCATGGATGGCTGACAGGTGTTGGCATTCACCTGGCTCAGGCCATGTGGTTTGTCACTCGGAGGAGGCTTTTGCTTTTCTGGTTAGCTTTAGGATTGTTTAATTGTTCTTTTCTGCCCTTCAGAGCTGCACCACATGGCAAACTGCTCGGCGGACTGTCGGCCTTTACTTGTATATAATTTGCATGGAGTTGTTTTTGCGAATTAATTAGCATGGTGAATAATATTGGAGAGCCAACTTTCAACTTTGTTTGCTTAGCATTTTAGCAATTAGCATGAGCCCTAACTAGCTAACTTTTTGGTTACAGGGTCCCAGGCACGTAGGCAGGCATTTGCATTAATAAATTAAGTTGCTTCGATTTGTTCTCTCTCAAATGTTGAAACATTAGAGTACATATATATGTGAAAAGAAAAAAAAAATCTTATTTATACTATATTAATAGCGGTTTTGACACTTCTCATTTTATTCATTTGCAATCCTGTTTTTATACTTTAATCTTAAGGAGGAGTGATATGGAGAAGAAATATGATAGAGGTTAAGGGAAAGGAGCAAAATATTTATAAATTTCAAACTAAAAGATGTTTTGAATATGTTTTTGTTTCGTTTAGTTTTATTAGTTCTCACTCATTTCCTCGTCGTCTCTGTTCTCTACTCTCTTTCTTTAGTGATTACACGGGAGTTAACATGAATTAATAGTTGGTACGTTTGTTGTAGTTTTTTTCCGGCTCGAAAGTGTATACCTCTTTAGCTGTGAGATTTTGTCACACAAGATCTTAATTTTAAATCTTAGTGGAACATAAACTCTTAATTTATAGATTGTTGAGATATTTCTCCGATGTGAGATCTCAGTTACTCATCCCTGGCTTGCATTGAGCTCCATAACTTCAACTTCAATATAGTTGAAGCTCATCTGTTGCCATACATATATTTTTGAGTAACAATATACTTTTTCTTCTTTTGAAATAAAATTATTCAATCAAACATTTCCCATAAATCTGTGTTAAAGTGGGCCATTTGGGAATGGGAGACAGAGATGCAAAATTAACATTCATTCGTGGTAATATATAGTTTTTTGTTTGGTTGATTCGAACTTAAACATCTTTTAGAATATTATTAAGCAAGAGCTAGTTGATTATTTTGAAATATTTCTTACTAATATGTTTACGTTCCAAGGGATTCTATATTTGACAAAGAAAGTGCTATTCACACACCCTTTTTGACAATTGATGTTCTTGAATTCATTCAATCCGACGGTTAAAAATTAAGAAGAGTATGTGAGAAGTACAAATGGGAGCGTGGATGGCACTATCCATTTGACAAATATGGTGACAGATTCAAATAACTGCCATTAATAACAAAACTAATGCAATAACAAGTAAGCTTAACCTAATCAAATTTGTTTTTTTTTTCTTTCCTTTGTTCTGTTTTGTTTTGTATTGTTTAGTGTTGCAAATTCTTGTTTTAAGATTTTCTGTGTCTCGTTCTACGCTTTGCTGAAACATGTACTGAAACAGAAAAGAATTGCAAGAAATGCATGCTTAGTCAAAGGAATTTTTTCAGAGTCCGTAGATGTTCTTGTATATGTTCCAAGAATTCCTGTTCTGGATGACCTTTTGTCTTTGTTAGCAACACATACCACGCACCTTAAACCTCAAACCACAAAACCACCAATAAACATAAGAACATAAATGACAATAGTATTTCCCAGAAAACAAAACCTCTCACAGACAGTAGCGTCGTCGAAGCCTCGTAAGATGGCCGTTGCAGGAATGATATGAACACGTCTTCTTCTTCTTCATCTTTTCCTGCATTCCTTGCTTTAATACTTTTATTGATGTTGCTAGTCGAGTAACTTCTTAGTCGGATGTAATAAGGCCTCATGGACTTTATAATTTCTTAGTCGGATCGAATTATCCTTGCAGTATATAAAAGTGCGGTCGAGATTTGGACCTTGAGTTTATTGCAGGCTTTGTCTTATATTTCAAAGTCGGATTTTTTAATTCATGCATGGTAATTGCAGTGATGGTGTTTGATGCAGGAAACTGAAGCTAAACAAGTAGTGGTGGAAAGCCGTGGGGGGGAATAGCGTGTAGTTTTCCGCATCGGATGATGGCTTATATTATTATCCTTCTGAAATTGTTGCTATTATTTTCTGCTTTTAACCATTTTCCAGTTCTATATTTTCGGATATATATTTATTTCTGTCTCCGTGTGCGCAACAGCAAAAGCATTGTCTGTGTTGAAGAAGATGTAACTGACAATTCGATTGAAGTTATATATTCTTTTTCTCATTTTCTTGCTCTGCAAGTCATCTTCACTGTTTTAGGTGATTGAAACACGCATGCTAAGTTGGCAATCTTCAAGTCTTTTATGTTGAGTTAGGCTAGTTAGTTGGCCAAGGAAGTGTGCTTGCCTTTTCGCATGCCAGTCAAATCCTCCATCATTAAACTAGTTTAAGCTTTACATTATATTATATATACAGGAAGCTCTTAAGGGAAGGAATTTCCATTTTTCTAAAAAAATAGGGATCCTCTTGACTGTTGAATTTGGTTTTCATGAAATTGTGTGGCATGCGTTTTAATCTCAATCGCATAATTTCATTAAAGCCAATCCAACGGTCAAGAGGGTGTCTCTTTAAGGGGAGGGATCCCCATTTTTTCAAAAAAATAAGGACATGCTCCTCACCGTTAGATTGGTTTTAATGAAATTGTGTGGTTGAGATTAAAACACAGGCCACACAATTTCATTAAAGTTAAATCCAACGGTGGGGAGTGTCCTCGTTAAAAAAAAAAATTGAGGATCCTTCCCCTTAAAAGGCTTCATATATGTATTGAAAATTAGAGCAAATAGTGGAATTGAGATTATCTTTGGTTCTCAAAACTCCGGCGTTGACAGACTCAGCCATTCGGACAATTTAAGAGAGGTATGAGGGGGAGAGAGAGGAGGGCGTAATTTTGTGTGTTTGGTGGTCCAGTGAGTTAACGGAGGCTGCATGGTTGAAATTTAATGGTTTTGTAGCGCTCGGTTTGTCAGCTCCTGAATTTGAGATCAAGAGATGATCTCACTCTGCTGGATATGACATTCATCTTAAAGTTTGTTTAGCGATATTACTGGTTTGAAGTTGAAACACAAAATTTCCCAATAAAGTTTGTAGGAATTCAATTGAGAGCAGGCCCAAATATTCCTTAGGTGTACGAACTAGGCCCAACTGAAACTAAAAATAAGAACTGGAATCGAAATAAACAAACTCAAACCGTTAATTGAAGAGGTTGATGATCTTCTAAACTCTAGGAATCCGCAGGACACGTGTTATCAATCTTACTCTTGTTATAGTACGTCTATCTATTTATTAATAGTTTTCTCTATTAGCGTGTATTATTTATTGACACGCTCCAATCCTAGTGCATTGAGGACATTGAGATGGCCATGTGCTGATCGACACTCAAGGAGTGACGTAAAGCATCCTCCCCCTCGAGTGTCAGCCAGTGCACGACCATTCCAATGTCCTCCATACACTAAGATCAGGATGTGTCATTTACTATGTCGTTGACTTATATTATGCACGTAAATTGATAACGTCATATCACGATCGATGCACCTTAAAATGATGAAACTATGAACCAGGTCCAACATATGGTTACATGAATTAAGCCCAAAGAAGTAGACTTATTAGTTGAAAGTACTTTTATCAGAAAAAGAAAAGAAGCATGTGTCGAAAGGATTAGGATTCTCTCTCCTTCTCTTTTCATCATCTTCCATTTTCTCATTCTCTATTTTGTCTTTCGCTTTTTATAAAAAATTAATATAAGATGTTGATGTGACTTAACCATGACCGTACAAATAAAAAGAGAAATAATAATAAATAAATAAAAGGGGAGAGAATCGTTCCCGTGTTGAAATGCTACACTTCTAAGTAACTTTTCAGAAAGCTTGTTGAAAGTAGTTTCATTCTTTTGAGAGCATCCAATGAAAGCAAGTTTTGCTTTTGCACAAATTAAAACACATATTACCATCAACCGGAACATAGCCACACATGGAACATGTGTACTTCTCCAATTATTGAGATTGATTATTGGGCTTTATATTTTTATTTTCCAAATGTACTACTTGTTACAACAACAGTATTATTAGTAATAACGTGCGAAAGCGTGACTATTAAATTTTTTCAGATGATAAGTATTTTAGTAAGTATCAAACTGTCATGCGGTATTACTAACCACTCATATTATAATGCGTTAATAAGTTCATTACAAATCATCTATATCGTTCACCCGTTATATAACTTATGATTAACGACGTCATGCGGTGGTGTGAACACAACGTTGAAATAAGATAATAGTAATGAATAACGTAGAAGAGAAATAGAAATGAAAGATGTACATCATGGCTCTAAGTGAATAGGGTTGTTTGGAGTGCAGGTTTTAATTCACGTGGATTGTGAGTTTGTGGGTGTACAAAGCAAAGAAATCTCACGTGATGATAAACAGATAAAGGTTGGAGGACAACCAGCTCATATGTTGAATTAAATTGAATTGAATTAAATAAATACTAAATAATCGTTCTCCACCCAAAATTTATCTTTCATTCTTTCAAAGGAAAATAATGAAAATTAAAATAAATAAACATGGCTGGGGAACGTTACTTGGAAATATTCTAAACTCTTATTTTTTCGATTAAGATATTTGTAAAAAGATCTCTGGATCTCACTGTTCAGAGCCAAACGATCAGAAATTCAAACCGTTCAAGAGAGAGATTCAGACCTTTGTTTTGTTTGAGGCGGGTCAAAGAAATGGTTAACGAGGACCACAAATAGACATTTTTCTTGCTTTATTTAGCGCCTAATCTATTCACACAAAATTCAACCCACTTGTAACAGAATTTTTTTCGTATAATTATTTTATAAACCACCTGTTTATCCATCGGGAGACGAAGCATATTTGTTCACGCATCAAGAGAATAAATAATTCCCCTCTTTATTTTGGAGCCACAAAAGTGATGATTTATTCCAAAATTAATTTGTAATTATTTTTCTCTAAATTAAGCTTTCGTGATTGCATAAATGGCAAAAATGGTTTTTTATTTTTTTTGTGTGCGAGCGCGCGATGAAAAGCCAAGTTTCCTTTCCTCATCAAAGCAAATGCTTGCGAGACCCAAAAGCAGGATCGCTCTCTCAAAACTCATCCTGCTTTGCGGGTCTCACAAATATGAATGAATCAGCCGTACTGGCAAAACGGATCCTAGCCTAAAATGGGATAGAAAGAGTGGACAATTACTTCATAATCTCCATTGAAGTTGTCTCACAAACATTCAATCGTTGGATCATTCGGTACTTCCTGCTACCGATCCTAAGGATGGAAACTTTGAATGGAAGTTGTTGAGGAAATGAACTTTTGACGTACATCACAAACCAGAGAAAGTGTCATGATACCTACAATATTCACATACATTTGGAAGAAAGAAGGGTAAAAGTAGATCGATCACTGCAGTCCCAAAATCTTTACAACATCAATCTCAGTTGCATGTGAGCACTCACTCTTGCAAAGCATCCGGCAGACGAAACATTTTCAACTCTCGCTCAAGCATACAAGAGTGGAGGATCTGCAGTGCGTGTTCCAACGGATTATCTCTTCTTTCTGCGTCGTTCCAGTCCAGATTCGTTGCACAATTGAGAGGCACCGCGGTTAACTTAGTCTTCCGATAAGGCAAAATTGTTCTCCCCTTCCCCACTTTCAACTGAATGCCGCTCCCCCATTTTCCCTCGAAGGACACTGTTTTCCCTGATAAAATCCCAAGTTGAACTAGATCAGTACAAAACCATGAATCACAGAGACAACCAAGAGCAGAATCAGAAATCTTAAAACATACTAGTACCAAATCGCTACCTAACATTGTGCATTTTATTGTTCATCCAAACTCTCGTTCGATTATTTATCAAATGACATACTTTCAAGCTACTTTATAGATCATAGTCTTGGCAATCCAATACAATTTTGGAACTTTGGACTCTGAGCAACACGCATATCACCCTAATTACCTGTAATGCCATTAAATTTTGGAACTTTGGATTGCAAATAAGAGCATGAACGAAATGAATGACTTCTGGTTCTAACGTACAAGAAATATTTCCCAACGTTTAAAGTCAATTAGTCATTGAATTCCAGCCGAAAGGCATTAAAACCCAAGCAACCATCCAATTCAATCCGAATCATACGTACACGAATACATTAACAGCAAATGTACCTGAGACACTCGAAATCAATTCAGAAGGAGTTCATCTCAAGACAGTAAGTGCGCCTCTTGACCAGCATCTTGGCCGCCGTCCCGTACGGCTCTTCAAAGGCGGTCGAAACCCAGGACATATCAGAGGAAACCTCCTTCTTGGCGGTCGGAGATTGCTCGCTGGGCCTTATAGCAACCAAAGTCGCACCCTTTAGCACAACCCCATCAGGCAATTCCAGCTGGGTAGCATACCAGAGCCGCATATTCAGGGCCGGCACGAGCGTCCTCTTCGAGGCCAAGGAGGCCGACAGTGGCTTTACCCGCAGCTCCTCGAGCTGGTCCCTGTTCATGTGCAACACCCCCTGCCCGTCGGCATCCGTCAGAACCAAGCTGTCTAGCGTTTTGTGCTCGGAAATGATGGGCTGAAGCAGGTAGTGCCTGGCGGAGGCGGCGATCAACGAGCTGATCGTCCAGACAACCCTCAGCTTCAGGCCGCCGTTGGTGTAAAACGAGTCGGGTATGCTTCCGTTATCTTCCGCCACGGCTGCGTTGTTGGTGGCGCACAACCCATCGGACCAAGTGTCCGGAAAGAGCGATGCTTTGGTGGGCCCCGGGTGGATGACGGAGGAGGCGCCGAGGATGACGCAGTTGTCTAAGGTGGAGCCGAAATCGGCCCTCCACCTGAGCAAAACGCCGTCGTCGATGCCTAGCTCGCCGTTGGGAAGCTCGATCCGGAGGAATCGAATCTCGTTGAAGTTTTTCAAGACTTGGGTCGGGGAGTGGTGGGTGACGCCGGATTGGTCGAGGCTGTTGCTGTCGGCGGCGGAGGAATCTGGGTCATTGACGGAGAGAGCGGAGTGGGACCCATTCGGGGATCGCCGGTTGGGTCCCAGGAACTGGCCGAGCGCCTGCAGAGGCTTGACAATGCCGCTGAGGACGAGGCGGAAGAGGGCAGAGAAGGGAGTCCGGGACTTGTCGGAGGAGGAAGACGAGGAGGCGGAGGGGGAGGAATCATCGTCGGAGATGACGCAGTCGACGCGGACGACAACGTTTTCGACCTGGGGGACGAGGGAGTGGAAGCGGCGGGAAACAACGCAGCAGCGGCCGAGGGCCTTGACGTCGCCGATCTTGTTGAAGACGAGGAGGAGGAGGGAGTCCGGGAGGCGATCGAAGAAGTCGTCGTCCATGGAGGAGTAGGGTTCCGGGTAGACTCTGGAGGAGAAGGTCAGATCTGAGCGCAGAGACGACATCGTTTCGGTTGGGGATTATGGGTCGGATTGGGACGGAGAGAGAAGGAGAAAGATATCAGATTGGAGTGGAGGTGGGTAGATCTGAGGCGGGCAATGGCATGGCGGATTGCAGGTTGCAGTGAGGGATTTGAGAGAGAGAGAGAGAGAGAGAGAGAGAGAGGTGGATGGGGAAGAAATGGTGGGAGGAGGAGAAATATCCACGCTGATAGGTTAGGCTTGTTCTGTCATTTCACGATGCCCGGAGAAAAGAGAGAGAGCGAAAGAAATGATATAAAATAGAGGATTGACATAGAGAGACACAGCAATTTATCATGTTTGTAAAATGCGGTCAAACAAAATTTTTAGGTCATATTTTGTAGCTTAATATTAATTACAAAAATTTCTAATAATTTAATAAAAGAGTTTAATTATTAAATGTCGTTCGTATAATTTATAAAATATAATTTACAAATTTAATCTATTTATCGTTGCTCTGTCTGTTTTCTTGTAAAATTTATTCTTGGTTTTAGCTTCTGCTTTTGCTGGCTTTACCATCCTTTTTCATCCTTAACTTTGATTCTTTTTTTTTGTTGGGTAAATTCCATTTAAGCTTTTATATACTTTCAATTATCCCTTAAAATACTTTCATGGATGGCAAATAATTTTTCAGTCTCAATTTCACTGTCCAACAGTGACCTTAAAAAACCACGCTAAGTAGTGAATTTTCTTAGATGTTCTCTAATTTTATTGTATACATGTAAAAAAAAAACAATAAACTCACGCAATAAAATATAATTGAAAATAAAAATGTTACACATATTGTTTTTTTTTTTTTTCAAGTCACTGCTGAACAATGAGTTGAAATTTTTAAACGACAAGAAAAAATTTCGGGTGCAATGATATTATGATGGTGGTCAGCGACAATTTATATCAATGGCATGCAAGTCATGTGCAATGACGACGAAAATATAAATGTTCCTATGCTTATAAGTGTATTTGTCTATAATTTATGGCTAAATCTAAATATAATGGTAACAGATTCATAATTTTCTTTAAAGTTTTTTTTTTCTTCTTAAACTCGTTTTTTTTTTAGCCAACGATATCATTTAGAGAAATTTTATTTGAACCCATGTAACCTCACTTTACACCCAATTTAAAATTTAAATATGAATTGTCATCTTTGCTCTATTGTATAATTACCATCAAGTACAAAATAAAATTAACAATAAAACTAAAATTTATTAATAAACCCACCTAATAATTGAATCCTTACCATCACACAATCTTTCACTTACGTTCTATTCTAGCTAAAACCCTAAGACAATCACATAGACAAAACCAAGCTATTTTTTACAGATGGACAAGGATTTTGAAGTTTTGGAACCTTCAACTAAGGTATGAATAAATTTATGTGAGTTTTTTGTTTGATTTTAATTATTTTTGTTCAGGGTTTACAAGTGTATTGCTTGCAAAAAGTTCAATCATATCCATACATAAATTTACAACTCGAATATAAAATCATCACTAGGATCAACTTGTCTTACACCATCTTCTTTGCATTGTGGACATGTTTAATTTTTAGCAAGGTGACTAGTACTACTTGCCTTCAGTGCACCTAGGGTTTGAATGAAGTCACTTGGATCATCATGACATATGAAAAGGTTTACCACCAACTATATATATGTAATAATGTAAAATGTGTGGGAGTCATGTTTCTACAGATGTTACTATTGTATATGAAAAGGTTTGAATGAAGTCACTTGGAGCAACTATAAGCATCAACAAGATCAAGAGGCCGAAGGCGCTGAATAGGCTAACAATCTTCATAAACTTTAAGCTTTGCTTTTTTGCTTTTGGTTTGTAACTTAATTATTGAAACTTTGGCTCGTAACTAATTTTTTTGCTTTTGGGTTTGTTTCTTTATTTATTTGAAAACATTGGCTTGTAACTAATTTTTTTGCTTTTGGATTTGTTTCTTAATTTATTTTTATTGCTTGCATGTGTAGTAGAAATTGAATAGGCAGATGCTATTGTGCACAGATTGGTTATAACTTATATGTTATATCTTATATCCTACAAATTGGCATATTGGCAGGTTGCCTATATGTCAAATTTTCAATATAAAATGTTGAATTTTAGCCCAAAAGCATAATATGTCAAATTTTAGTACAAAAGCTCAAAATCATTTCGTGATTCCTGAAAATTTGGTTTGGGATTAGTATTGAAATTGGAATTCCCAAAATTTTCGGTTTGGGAATCGGGACAAGTGTTTTGGTTCGGTATCCCATACTGAACCACCCTGTGCACCTGCATCACTGCCCGGTTGCCCTGCACCCCTGGGACAATCCTTTCATAAAGGAATCATCAGGCCACTAGGTAAATTTTCTCAAAGGCGTATTCACTCTCTCCAATTTTATTTTTCTTGATAGCTATACTGTTGGTGATGACTACTCCATTCATGATCCCCCATGCTGGACTCTCAATCTTCGTATAACAGGTTTTCATTCAATTTAGTTTTGTTTTGAATGGGTGTAAAAATAAATTTATATTTTGAATTGGGTTTGTAAGAGTAGTTTAGGTAGTAAATTTGGGTTTAAAAAGATTTTGATAGTTTAATTATTTTTAATATGGGTGTAAAAAGTAAGTTGGGTGTAGAAAGAAGTTATATAGGTTCAAATATCTCTATCATTTATACTAAGGGGGAAGGGGTGGACCTAGCCTCACAATGGGCTAGCAATGATGTGGTTTAAAAAAAAATTTGGCGAGAATCGAACCTAAACGAAAAGTAACACCACTAAACCGTAGTACTAAGTGGCTTCTTAAAATCGTTATTAAAATTCGTATTTAATCTAAAGTTGCCTTTTTCGGTATTAGTATTATGTTTGACTATATTAAATTTTTTGTTAGATTTAGTATAAATATGGACGTAACTATAAATTATTTGACAATATAATTTCTCTAATATAATAAAAAAAATCATAAAAAGTAGAGACATTCAAACACAAGGACACGGACAATATGAACCCAACTATAAATTAAGCTATGACCCAAAAAAGGAGAAGAATGGCAATTATAACGATTCTTATTATTTTGACATAAATGACTTTAAAAATGACATTCTTGTCTTAATAATGTTTATTTATTTCTAATCAAGTCTTAATCTTGTTTAAAGAGGTGGGACACGAAAAATTAAGTATATAAAGAGTGATGGTTGTGCCCCAATATTCCCTTGTCTGATGATGAATGCTAAGATAAACAATAGTTTGCAAAGCATGCTAGATGGCTCTCAAGCAAAACAAGATTTTCATTTAGATTAAAAGAAATCGCAATTTTAAAACATAATTGGTGAGGGATAATAATAATAATAATAATAATAATAATAATAATAATAATAATAATAATAATAAAAAATCCAATATCTAATTTTAATATATTTTATGTTATAATAAATGTTGACTAATAGTCAAAGTTTCAATGCTCATGTATTACATAAATTTTACACGTAGAGTGTGACTCGACGAAAATTGAAATGAGTCAGAAAAGCCGTCAAATATGACACGTGTCAACACCTGGCAGAAATGATTTATTTCATCTGATTATTTAAATCCAAAAATCAAGTTTTGGAATTCTATAAATAGGAAGCCATTTCACACCAATTCATTCTCAAATTCACCAACACATTTCTCTACTCCCAAATTGGAAGAGAATTCTCTTGAAGTTCGTTCTTCGTTCATCGTTCTTCGAGGTCAAGCCCCGACGACCCTTGAAGAAACGCTCTTCATCCTAAGATCAAGCCCCAATGGCCCTTCGGATCAACACAACATCAACGTTCATCATCAAATCCTTGAAGATCATCCTCGTTCATCTTAAGATCAAGCCCTGACGGCCCATTCGGATCAACACAACATCAACAAATTCACACTACTGTTCATCCTAAGATCAAACCCCAACGGCCCTTTGAATCAACACAACATCAACAAATCCACACCATTGTTCATCCCAAGAATCAAGCCCAAACGGCCCTTCGGACCAACACAACATCAACGTTCATCATCAAATCCCTGAAGATCATCCTCGTTCATCCTAAGATCAAGCCCCAACGACCCTTCGGATCAACACAACATCAACGAATCCACACCACTGTTCATCCCAAGAATCAAGCTCCAACAGCCCATTCGGATCAACACAACATCAACAAATCCACACCACTATTCATCCAAGGATCAAGCCTCAGCGGCTCTTTGGATCAACAACCCATCAACAAATTCATATCTTACGAAGATAGAATCAGAGGATAAATTATAAAGAGATTGTAACCCAAATTCATTAATACAAATATATTTTGTACACGTGTTTTTGTGTTTTAGGAAATTTTCGTGTTTACAATAATATTCTAAACTATTTTAATTTAGACTATATGAGAGGTCGAACTGAAAATACGAGACTTCTGAAAGCTATCCACGATGATAAACGCGTGGATATTATAGGTTATTTAGTAAATTAATTGTTCCAAGTTAATAATAGAATGGGACATGGAGAAAGAATCAAGGCATTTTCGTCAATTCATTATTTATAAATAATGGGCTTTAACTCAGTTTTAGTACAATTATAATTACATTATACTATCTTATAATATTTTTAATAAAACATCTAATATTCTGACCAAAAATAAAATTTTAATGGTTTTTTTTATTAGCACTTCACATAATATTGAATGCACCTCACATTAAAATTTAATATTAAATGACTTGTGTTCCCTACTGTGGAATGACAATTTCGACCTTATTAGGTTCTAAATACACCGCAAATCACTTAATGTAGTATTTATCTTCTTCAACAATCAAAACCCCTTTTCCATTTTCCATTGTTGACTACACGTTGCTTGAGAAATTTTTTTTTTTGACGAATGGAACATGAAATCAATGTTTCATAAGCTTCACCTAAGGTAAACCGAAAGCGTGTGAAAATAATTTAAAGAATACATCCCGAGAAAATGACAAGCTGTAACATCCCACATTGACCAACGGAGAAGGGGTGATGTGCCTTATATGTACATGTCCACTTCCATATAGCACGAGGCCTTTTGGGGACTCACTGGCTTCGGAGTTCATTGGAACTCTGAAGTTAAGCAAGTTTGGGTGAGAGTGGTCCTAGGATGGGTGACCCACTGGGAAGTTCTCGTGTCGAGTCCCCAGAAACAAAATCGTGCAGGCCGGGCTCAAAGCGGACAATATCGTGCTACGGTGGAGCTGGTCTGGGATGTGACATAATGGTATCAGAGCCACTCTGCCATGTGGTGCAAGTGTGTCGACGAGGATGTTGGGTTCCTAAAGGGGGTGGATTGTAACATTCCACATCGACCAACAGAGAGGGTGATGTGCCTTATATGTACATGTCCACTTCTATATAGCACGAGGCATTTTGGGGATTCACTGGCTTTGGAGTTAATCGGAACTCCAAAGTTAAGCGAGTTTGGGCAAGAGCGATCCCAGGATGGGTGACCCACTGGAAAGTTCTCGTGCCGAGTTCCTAGAAACAAAATCGTGCGGGCCGGGCCCAAAACAGACAATATTGTGCTACAACGGAGCTGGTCTAGGATGTGACACAAGTATTGATGGATATTATATATTGAATTAGAACCAAAGAATCTGGTCTTTTCTAGCCATATATACTAGTTAAATTGGGAAAACAATGGTACAATAACACACCTTAAAAAGATGGCAAAAGTAGAAGAAGAAAGATTTCCAATTAGAATTATGAAGTCTTTGTTAATAGAAAAATAACACACAAGCTTAGACAGATGAAAATGGATGCACTTTATAGAATGTAATCTTCCCTCTTGGACAGAGAGCCTTTAAGATATTTATAAGTCTAGACACCTTATAATTTACCCAGAGATTTAGAGATACAATTCAATCTCATTTTTTGCCCCATGGAAAGCATGCAACTCTGGAAAAAAAATTGTTCGAAAAAGAAAACGAAATGAGATATAAAAACCATTGTTTGCATGAAAATGTGGGGTGTATGTAGAAAATGTAAAGTGTATGTTGAGAATGTAGGGTGTGAGGGTATTATGAGGAAGTATGTGTGGTGCATTTAGATAATTTTTAATTGAAAAAGTAAATGTGGGGTGTATTAAGTGTGTGAGGTTTATTCAACAATTTGTTGGATGTTAATATAATAAGTCATCTTTAATTTACAAGAACGAAAGACAAACTTAAGTGCGAATAACAAACACTAATCTCTGACCAACTTGAATATCAAATAAATCTCTAATTTACAAAGACAAAAGACGAAAGACAAACTTAAGTGCGAAGAACAAAACCTAATCCCTGACCAACTTGAATAACAAATAAATCTCTAATTTACAAAAACGAAAGACAAACTCAAGTACGAAGAACAAACACTAACCTCTGACCAACTAATATAACATGTAAATCTCCAATTAAAAAAAGAAAAAAAAAACGGAAGCAATCTCAAGTGCACTAATCTTTGACCAACTCGGATAACAAATAAATCGCTTATTTACAAGCACGAAAGACCAACGAAAGTGTGAAGAACAAACATTAACTTTTGACCAACTTGGATTACCCACGTGGGTCCAATTTCATGAATAATTATTTAGTATTAGAATAATTTTAAGGTGATGAAAGTAAGAAGATGGTGGGTGGATAGGTAGGGCCGTAGGTGCTTGTGACCTAATGAAAAGAAAGATGATGATTATATGGTCGGGTAAAGACGGTAAAAAGCAGCAACAAAAGGCCGCAAAGTAGGTCAAGTTGGGTTGGTTCAAGGCTTTAGTCTGGCCAATTTCATTTTTTACCATTTTTTTAATTGTGTTTTATTACTAATTTGTAGGTGAAATGACGTTTTGGGATGTGCTTAAAGCATAACCCAGCAAATAATGGTAAATTTGATTCGGATGAAAGCAATATGGAACCTGTTCTTTACCATTAAATTAGGCCCACGTCAAAGGGATTAGACACGTAAGACTACACACCAGAGCCCAATCATCAGTTATTATTCTTGTAGAGTAGATTGTAGTAATGGTTTCTCAATTTTAATCAAACTAGAGCAATGTCCCTCAACTAAAAATTCATTACCATTGGTCTCTCAAATCATCAAAATATGTAGTTATGGTCATTTTCGTCAAATTTGTCAGAATTTTGTCAAAATGAGTTATGTTGGAATGACCATTGCTACAATTGGGGTATCTTAACTCATCACAACATGTAGCCGTGGTCCTTTTGTCACATCCCAATCTGCATAGCAAGATATTGTCCGCTTTGGGCCTGACCCGCACGATTTTGTTCTTGGGCCTTCATAGGGGGTCGCCCATCTTGGGACTGCTCTCGCCCAAACTTGCTTAACTTTAGAGTTCTTATGGGATCCGAAGCCAGTGAGTTCCCAAAAAACACGTCTTTTTATAGAGAGGTGTGCATGTACATATAAGGCATAGAAGATCTTTTTCCATGGGCGATGAGGGACCTTACAATCCACCCCCCTTAGGGGCCCGACGTCCTCATCGACACACTTCTGGCCAGGGAATGACTTTGATACCAAATTGTCACATCCCAGTCCGCATAGCAAGATATTGTCCGTTTTGAGCTCGACCCGCACGGTTTTGTTCTTAGGCTTTCCTAAGGGGTCACCTATTCTGAAAATGCTCTTGCCCAAACTTGCTTAACTTCGGAGTTCTTATGTGATCTGAAGCCAGTGAGTTCCCAAAACATGTCTTTTTATAGGGAAGTGGGCATGTACATATAAGGCATAGATGATCATCTCCCCTGGGCAATTTGGGACCTTACACCTTTTCGTCAACTTCGTCAGAATTTTGTTAAAATGAGTTATGTTGGAAGGATCATTGCTACAATTAGGTTAAGAGTTGAGGACCATTGCTCTAATTAGGTTAAAGTTAAGGGACCATTTCTCTAGTCGGATTAAAGTTGAGGACCAATGGTAATTGATTTTTAGTTGAGGGACCATAGTTGCACGTTTTGATGAGTTGGTGGACTAATGATAATGGATTTTTAGTTGAGGGTTCATTGCCCCAATTAAGTTAAAATTAAAGGACCATTGCTACAATTTACTCTTCTTTCAAACAACCTACTTATCGTTATTTTAGAGCATTGAAAAGAACCAAACCCTAAGTTGAAAAAGCCCTCATTACCAACAAACCATGAGGAAAGTGAGGATGACGACCATTCATCAACACACGTGCTATTGGCTCAAGCAAAGGGCCGCGATCTTGGAAGTAGACTCTAAAAATTCGCCCTCAATTCAAATTGCAACTCACCTACATGAAGCAATAATAGCTAATAACCATTGCTCATCTATATGATAGTGAATTTGTTTCGAACTTTGTAACACAGGCTTTCAATTATAAAATTCAGACTATTCAAGAAGGATCAACAATTCTGCAACTCTAACAATGTAGTCCTCTATAATTGGCAAATTCACCCAACTTTGTTGAGTGATAGATTGCACCATGACTTATGATCGAGATGGTAGTCTTGTAATTTTCACTAAACAATATATAGGCGTGTATTCACGGATTTAGGAATTTTTCCTCCGAAAAGGCAAGATGAAGTGGCATGACACTTTAACTAGTTGCCCTTGGCTACATACCTTCACTTAGTCTCTTTAGGACATTTTGTCAATCATCTTATTCAATAATAGTTATATTCATTTAAACGTCAACAACTCGTAAAAAAGCGAGAGAAACTGTATACTTCGGCTCCTGTGTGAATCCATCCATGTCTTGATAATCATATCAATGATTTTAATTTGAGACTTAATTTAAACATTTCAATTAGAATGTGTTAGGAAACTACAATCACGTGTTTAGCTGTAATTTGAAGAATAAAATGACAAAAAATAGTTGGTGGTGATGTGTTCTGGCAAAATCGAGATCAAGCTTAAACCAAAATGAATAAAATCCATATCAATATATATATATTTTTAGATGAATAAAATCCAATTAAATTAATTCAAAATTCCAAAGTTTTCACACATAATACTAAATACCATATAATTAATTACGTGATAATTGGCCTTGGAAGGCCGAATAAAATGCAGATTGTATCACATTAGCATGTGCAATTAATTAAACTTAAGCATAATAATTAATTAATTAATTAAAACAGATCCAAGAAAATAAAAATTCACACACACGCACCTCGTGGGCCTTTGCGGCATGTGTGCGTGCGTCCGTACTGGTGATATGGTATCACGGCACAAAATAGAAACATGAAATCACCCATTTCATTTAACACGATTGATGTCAAAACTCATATTTTTGGTCAAGCTTGAGGATCACTCAAATTTAATTTGACAATCTCTATTAGTTCATTTCGTTGATGCATGTCGAACAAATCGAAAGCTCATCTTTCTTTCCCACAGATCAAAAGCTAATATACCATGATCCTGAAGCTCCAGATAGTGAGATCCGAATAATATCTAAATTAGTGAATGTTGAGCATTTAATTTGATGTAAACCACAACACGAATCAAATCATTTAACAACTCGATAGGTGTAAACTATAAAATAATATTTTCATTGAACATCTTAATAGGCATAAAATAAAGATAAAATGTATGAAGTTGAGACGTATAAATTCATAGAAGTCATATAAAATACATAAATCCTTAGAAAGAAAGAGCACATTTCTTTTGTATTTCTCAAAATTGCTTCTATAGCCTTTTTTTTCCTTATTCACGAATAGGCTGGTTGTGTGCCACTAAGGAAGCGCACAATGATTCAATCGTTTTCTTTTTTGAAGGGATGGAGAGCGTTGGCGGTAATATGCCCAGAGTCGCACTCCCAATGATAGAGTGAACTATATCATGCGCAGGGCAACAAAATGTCGATCATCAACTCAATTAGATTTTCTTGTTTGCTTGTTTTGATTAGGCTTCCTTTAATGGATTTGATCAGCATTTCGTGCCTACAACCTTGCTGGTTGCATCGTTTGGCATACCTCGTTTCCTTTAGCATATTTTTTTTTCAAGTCACTGCTGGACAATGGGTTGAAATTTTTAAATGACAAGAAAAAAATTTCGGGTGCAATGATGGTGGTCAGTGACAGGGATTCATAGTTTTCTTTAAAGTATTTATTTATTTATTCTTAAAATTGTTTTTTTTAACCAACTATATCATCTATACTAAGAGCGAAGGGGTGGACCTAGCCTCACAATGGGCTAGCAATGATGTGGTTCAAATTCCTCTTTCGCGAGAATTAAACCTAAGACCCCTACTTACAAGTGAAGAAGAATATCACTAGACTGTAATACTAAGTGGTTTCTTAAAACCATTATTAAAATTGGTATTTAATCTAAATTTGCTTTTTTCGGAATTAGTATTATGTTTGACTATATTAATTTATTTTGTTAGATTTAGTATAAATATGGACGTAACTAGAAATTATTTGACAAGATAATTTCTCTAATATAATAATTTTTCTTTCATAAAAAAGTAGAGACATTCAAACTCAAGGACACGGACACTATGAACCCAACTATAACTTAAGCTATGACCCAAAAAAGGAGAAGAAGGGCAAATTCTAATGGACATAAATGATTTAAAAAATGGACATTCTTGTCTTAATCATGTTTATTTGTTTCTAATCAAGTCTTAATCTTGTTTAAAGAGGTGTGACACGAAAAAGTAAGTATATAAAGAGTGATGGTTGTGCCCCAATATTCCCTTCTTGTCTGCTGATGAATGCTAAAATAAACAATAGTTTGCAAAGCATGCTAGATGGCTCTCAAGCAAAACAAGATTTTCATTTAGATTAAAAGAAATCGCAATTTTAAAACATAATTGGTGAGGGATAATAATAATAATCAATCCAATATATATTTTATGTTATAATATTTTAAACTATTCTAATTTAGACTATATGAATATGAGAGGTCGAACTGAAAGCACAAGACTTCTAAGAGCCATCCACGATGATAAACGCGTGGATATTATAGGTTATTTGGTAAATTAGTTGTTCCAAGTTAAAAATAGAATGGGACGTGGAGAAAGAATCAAGGCATTTTCGTCGATTCATTGTTTATAAATAGTGGGCTTTAACTCAGTTTTAGTACAGTTATAATTTCATTATACTTTCTTATAATATTTTTAATAAAACAACTAATATTCTGACCAAAAATAAAATTTTAATGGTTTTTTTATTAGCACCCCACATAATATTGAATGCCCCTGATATTAAAATTTAATATTAAATTACTTGTGTTCCCTACTGTGGAATGAAAATTTCGACCTTATTAGGTTCTAAATACACCCCAAATCACTTAATGTATTATTTATCTTCTTCAACTATCAAAACTCCTTTTCCACCTTCCATTGTTGAATAAAACCCTAACTAACGAAACTACAACACGTTGCTTCAGAAAAAAATATCTTTGACGAATGGAACATGAAATCGATGTTTCAGAAGCTTCACATGAGGTAAACTGAAAGTGTGTGAGAATCATTTAGAGAATACATTATGAGAAAATGACAAGTATTGACGGATATTATATATTGAATTAGAACCAAAGAGTCTGGTCTTTTCCAATCAGAATTATGAAATCTTTGTTAATAGAAAAATAACACACAAGCTTAGACAGATGAAAATGGATGCACTTTATAGAAGATAATCTTCCCTCTTGGACAGAGAGCACTCTGCAAAATTTCTGTCCGAAAAAGAAAACAAAATGGATATAAAAACTAGTGTTTGTATGAAAATGTGGGGTGTATATAGAAAATGAAGGTGTATGTTGAGAATGTGGAGTGTGAGGGTATTATGAGGAAGTATGTGAGGTGTATTTAGATAATTTTAATTGAAAAAGCAAATGTGAGGTGTATTAAGTGTGTGAGGTTTATTCAATAATTTGTGAGGAGTTAATATAATAAGCCATTTTTAATTTACAAGAACGAAAGACAAACTTAAGTGCGAATAACAAACACTAATCTCTGACCAACTCAAATATCAAATAAATCTCTAATTTACAAAGACAAAAGGCAAACGTAAGTGCGAAGAACAAAACCTAATCTCTGACCAACTTGAATAATAAATAAATCTCTAATTTACAAAAACGAAAGACAAACTCAAGTGTGAAGACCTAACACTAATCTTTGGCCAACTCAGAACATGTAAATCTCCAATTTTAAAAAAAAAAAAAAAAACGGAAGCAATCTCACGTGCGAAGAGCAAACACTAATCTTTGACCAACTCAGATAACAAATAAATCACTTATTTACAAGAACGAAAGACAAACGTAGGTGCGAAGAACAAACCTTAACTTGACCAACTTGGATTCCAATTTCATGAATAATTAGCAAGTATTAGAATAATTTTAAGGTGACGAATGTAAGACGATGGTGGGTGGATAGGTAGGGCGTAGGTGCTTGTGACCTAATGAAATGAAAGATGATGATTATATGGTCGGGTAAAGACGGTAAAAAGCCGCAACAAAAGGCTTCAAAGTAGGTCAAGTTGGGTTGGTTCAAGGCTTTGGTCTGGCCCAATTTCATTTTTACCATTTTTTAAATTGTGTTTTATTACTAATTTGTAGGTGAAATGACGTTTTGGGATGTGCTTAAAGCATAACCCAGCAAATAATGGTAACTTTGATTAGGATGAAAGCAATATGGAACCTGTTCTTTACCATTAAATTGGGCCCACGTCAAAGGGATTAGACACGTAAGACTACACACTAGAGCTCAATCATCGGTTATTATTCTTGTAGAGTAGATTGTAGTAATGGTCTTTCAATTTTAATCAAACTGAAGCAATGTCCCTCAACTAAAAATCCATTACCATTGGTCCCTCTAATCATCGAAATGTGTAGCTATGGTCATTTTCTTCAAGTTTGTCAGAATTTTGTTAAAATGAGTTATGTTGGAAGGACCATTGTTACAATTAGGGTCCTTCAACTCATCACAATGTGTAGCCATGGTCCTTTTGTCACTTCCCAGTTTGCATAGCAAAATATTGTCCGCTTTGGGCCCGGGCCGTACGATTTTGGTCTTGAGTTCTTGGGCCTTCATAGGGGGTCAACCATCCTAGGACTGCTCTCGCCCAAACTCGCTTAACTTCAAAGTTCTTATGGGATCCGAAGCTAGTGAGTTCCCAAAATGCATCTTTTTATAGGGAGGTGAGCATGTACATATAAGGCATAAAGGATCATCTCCCTTGGGTGATGTAGGACCTTACAATCCACCCCAACCGACGTCCTTGTCGGCACACTTCCGGCCAACGAGTGGCTCTGATACCATATTGTCACATCCTAGTTTGCATAGCAAGGTATTGTCTTCTTTGGGCCTGGCCTGCACAATTTTGTTCTTGAATTCTTGGGCCTTCCCAGGGAGTCACCCATCCTGGGACTGCTCTCACACAAACTCGCTTAACTTCGGAGTTTTTATGGGATCCAAAGCCAGTGAGTTTTCAAAATGCGTATTTTTTATATGGAGGTTGGCATATACATATAAGGCATAGATGATCCTCTCCCCTAGGCGATGTGGGACGTTACAACTTTTCCTCAACTTTGTCAGAATTTTGTTAAAATGAGTTATGTTGGAAGGACCATTGCTACAATTGGGTTAAGAGTTGAGGGCCATTGCTCCAATTGGGTTAAAGTTAAGGGACCATTTCTCTAGTTGGATTAAAGTTGAAGACCAATGATTTTTAGTTGAGGGACTATAGTTGCACATTTTGATGAGTTGAGAGACTAATGGTAATGGATTTTTAGTTGAGGGACTATTGCTCCAATTGAGTTAAAATTAAAGGACCATTGCTACAATTTACTCTTCTTTCAAACAACCTACTTATCGTTATTTTAGAGCATTGAAAAGAACCAAACCTTAAGTTGAAAAACCCTCATTAACACACATGTTATTGGCTCAAACAAAGGGCCGTGATCTTGGAAGCAGACTCTAAAAATTCTCCCTCAATTCAAATTGCAACTCACCTACATGAAGCTATAATAGCTAAAAACCATACAACTATATGGTGGTGAATTTGTTTCGAACTTTGTAACACCAGCTTTCAATGATATAATTTAGACTATTCAAGAAGGATCAACAATTCTGCAACTCTAACAATGTAGTCCTCTATAATTGGCAAATTGACCAAACTTTGTTGAGTTATAGATTGCACCATGACTTGTGATCGAGATGGTAGTCGTGTAATTTTCACTAAACAATATATAGGCAGGTATATGCATTCACGGATTAGGAATTTTATCTCTGAAAAGGCAAGATGAAGTGCCATGACACTTTAACTAGTTGCCCTTGGCTACATACCTTCACTTAGTCTCTTTAGGACATTTTGTCAATCATCTTATTCAATGATAGTTATATTCATTTAGACGTGCAGCAACTCGCAAAAAAGCGAGAGAAATTGTATACCGGCTCCTGTGTGAATCCATCCGTGTCTTGATAATCATATCAATGATTTTAATTTGAGACTTACTTTAAACATTTCAATTAAAATGTGTTAGGAACTACAATCACGTGTTTAGCTGTAATTTGAAGAATAAAATGACAAAAAAAAATAGTTGGTGGTGATGTGTTCTGACAAAATCGAGATCAAGCTAAACCAAAATGAATAAAATCCATATATATATATATATATATATATTTAGATGAATAAAATCCAATTAAATTAATTTCAAATTCCAAAATTTTCACACATAATACTAAATACCATATAATTAATTACGTGATAATTGGCCTTGGAAGGCCGAATAAAATGCAGATTGTATCACATTAGCATGTGCAATTAGTTAAACTTAAGCATAATACTTAATTAATTAATTAAAACAGATCCAAGAAAATAAAAATTCACACACACACACGCACCTTGTGGGCCCTTGCGGCATGTGTGCGTGCGTCCGTACTGGTGATATGGTATCACAGTACAAACTACAAACATGAAATCACCCATTTCATTTCATTTCATTTCATTTAACACGGTTGATGTCAAAACTCATATTTTTGGTCAAGCTTGAGGATCACTCAAATTGAATTTGACAATCTCTATTAGTTCATTTCGTTGATGCATGTCGAACAAATCGAAAGCTCATCTTTCTTTCACATAGGTCATAGACTCATATACCATGATCCTTAAACTCCATATAGTGAGATCCGGAGAATATCTAAATTAGTGAATGTTGAGCATTTAATTTGATGTAAACCACAACACAAATCAAATCATTTAACAACTTGATAGGTGTAAACTATAAAATAATATTTTCATTGAACATCTTAATAGGCATAAAATAAAGATAAAATGTATGAAGTTGAGACGTATAAATTCATAGATGTCATATAAAATACATAAATCCTTGGAAAGAAAGAGCACTTTTCTTTTGTATTTCTCAAAATCGCGCTTCTATAGAACTAATAGAATAGGATCTTTCCTTTAATTCTATACGCAAGGGGATTTACAGCCTTTTAGAGAACAGAACCCCCAGATACTTAGAATCAAGCAAGTATCAAAAATCCTTTTCCTCCACTTCACAATCCCTGGAGAGATAGTTCACTAATAGACCGAGGGATAAGTAATTCGACTCATTCACATCCAGATCATGAATGTTTGGAATCCATAGCCTTTTTTTTCTTATTCACGAATGGCTCCTGTGTGAATCCATCCGTGTCTTGATAATCATATCAATGATTTTAATTTGAGACTTACTTTAAACATTTCAATTAGAATGTGTTAGGAACTACAATCACATGTTTAGCTGTAATTTGAAGAATAAAATGACAAAAAAAAGAAGTTGGTGGTGATGTGTTCTGACAAAATCGAGATCAAGCTAAACCAAAATGAATAAAATCCATATATATATATATATATATTTAGATGAATAAAATCCAATTAAATTAATTTCAAATTTCAAAATTTTCACACATAATACTAAATACCATATAATTAATTACGTGATAATTGGCCTTGGAAGGCCGAATAAAATGCAGATTGTATCACATTAGCATGTGCAATTAATTAAACTTAAGCATAATACTTAATTAATTAATTAAAACAGATCCAAGAAAATAAAAATTCACACACACACACACGCACCTTGTGGGCCCTTGCGGCATGTGTGCGTGCGTCCGTACTGGTGATATGGTATCACAGTACAAACTACAAACATGAAATCACCCATTTCATTTCATTTAACACGGTTGATGTCAAAACTCATATCTTTGGTCAAGCTTGAGGATTACTCAAATTGAATTTCACAATCTCTATTAGTTCATTTCGTTGATGCATGTCGAACAAATCGAAAGCTCATCTTTCTTTCACATAGGTCATAGACTCATATACCATGATCCTTAAGCTCCATATAGTGAGATCCGGAGAATATCTAAATTAGTGAATGTTGAGCATTTAATTTGATGTAAACCACAACACGAATCAAATCATTTAACAACTTGATAGGTGTAAACTATAAAATAATATTTTCATTGAACATCTTAATAGGCATAAAATAAAGATAAAATGTATGAAGTTGAGACGTATAAATTCATAGATGTCATATAAAATACATAAATCCTTGGAAAGAAAGATCACTTTTCTTTTGTATTTCTCAAAATCGCGCTTCTATAGCCTTTTTTTTCTTATTCACGAATAGGCTGGTTGTGTACCACTAAGGAAGCGCACAATGATTCAATCATTTTCATTTTTGAAAGGATGGAGAGAATTGGCAGTAATATGCCCAGAGTCACACTCCCAATGATAGATGGGTAGGGCAACAAAATTTCAATCATCAACTCAATTATATTTTCTTGTTTGCTTGTTTTGATTAGGCTTCCTTTAATGGATTTGATCAGCATTTCGTGCCTACAACCTTGCTGGTTGCATCGTTCTGCATACCTCGTTTCCTTTAACATTTTTTTTTTCAAGTCACTGCTGGACAATGGGTTGAAATTTTTAAACGACAAGAAAAAAACTTCGGGTGCAATGATGGTGGTCAGCGACAAGGATTCATGGTTTTCTTTAAAGTATTTATTTATTTTTCTTAAAATCATTTTTTTAAGCCAACGATATCATCTATACTAAGAATGAATGGGTGGACCTAGCCTCACAATGGGCTAGCAATGATGTGGTTCAAATTCTTCTTTCGCGAGAATCGAAACTAAGATCCCCTACTTACAAGTGAAGAGGAATATCACTAGACTGTAGTACTAAGTGGTTTTTTCAAACCGTTATTAAAATTGGTATTTAATCTAAATTTGCTTTTTTTGGTATTAGTATTATGTTTGACTATATTAATTTATTTTGTTAGATTTAGTATAAAAATGGACGTAACTAGAAATTATTTTACAAGATTATTGTAGACATTGAAATTTTGGTGAAATAAATGTTGATCAATGCATTAAAGACTACAACTGTAAACATCAAAATTTTGGTGAAATAAATGTTGATCAAATCATCAAAATTACAACCTCCATTCATTTCATATACATCATCCACTTACTTCACCAACAAAAAAATGGATGGTAGTGATTCATTCTCACCAACAAAAAATGGATGGTGGTGATTCATTCTCACCAACAAAATGGATGGTATTGATTCATTCTCACCAACAAAAAAGGATGGTGGTGATTCATTCTCACCAACAAAATGAATGGTAGTGATTCATTCTCAAGGCCTATAAATAGGTTTCTCCATCAACACCAATTGATAACCAATTCACAAATACATTTCTCTACTCTCAAATTGGAAGAGAATTCTCTTGAAGTTCGTTCTTCGTTATTCGTTCTTCGAGATCAAGCCCCAACGGCCCTTGAAGAAACGCTCATCCACCTTCGAGATTAAACCCAACGGCCTTTGAAGAAACTTCGCCAAAACCTTTGAAGAATCAACAAGCACTTTGGTCACTTGCCGATTCTTCATCCAAGATCAAGCCCCGAAGGCCCTTTGGATCAACACAACCGTTCTTCAAGATCAAGCCCAAAAGCCCTTGAAGATCCATTCATCGTTCATCCGTTCTTCAAGAATCAAGCCCAAAAGCCCCTTGAAGTTCATTCATCGTTCATCGTTCATCGTTTGTCGTTCATCCATCTTCAAGAACAAGCCCAAAAGCCCCTTGAAGATCCGTTCGTCATTCAACGTTCATCCAATTTCAGGATCAAACCTCAACGACCCCTGAAGATCCGTTCATCCAACTTCAAGATCAAGCCCAAAAGGCCCCTGAAGAAACGTTCATCCGCCAAACTTTAAGATCAAGCCCAACGGCCCTTGAAGAAATTTCCCCTGCTCATCCAAGACCAAAAGCCTCGACGGCCCTTGGATCAAGTCCACAAATTAAAGTCTTACGGAGATCGAATCAGAGGAACAAATAAAGATTGTAAACCAAAATCATCAAATACAAATATTATTTTGTACACGTGTTCTTGTTGTTGCTTTCAGAAAATTTTCGTGTTCACAATTATTTCTCTAATATAATAAGAAAAATTCATAAAAAAGTAGAGACATTCAAACTCAAGGACACGGACACTATGAACCCAACTATAACTTAAGCTATGACACAAAAAAGGAGAAGAAGGGTAAATTATAATGATTTTTATTATTTTGACATAAATGATTTTAAAAATGGACATTCTTGTCTTAATCATGTTTATTTGTTTCTAATCAAGTCTTAATCTTGTTTAAAGAGGCGTGACACGAAAAATTAAGTATATAAAGAGTGATGGTTGTGCCCCAATATTCCCTTCTTGTCTGCTGATGAATGCTAAAATAAACAATAGTTTTCAAAGCATGCTAGATGGCTCTCAAGCAAAACAAGATTTTCATTTAGATTAAAAGAAATCGCAATTTTAAAACATAATTGGTGAGGGATAATAATAATAATCAATCCAATATATATTTTATGTTATAATATTTTAAACTATTCTAATTTAGACTATATGAATATGAGAGGTCGAACTGAAAGCACAAGACTTCTAAGAGCCATCCACGATGATAAACGCGTGGATATTATAGGTTATTTGGTAAATTAGTTGTTCCAAGTTAAAAATAGAATGGGACGTGGAGAAAGAATCAAGGCATTTTCGTCGATTCATTGTTTATAAATAGTGGGCTTTAACTCAGTTTTAGTACAGTTATAATTTCATTATACTTTCTTATAATATTTTTAATAAAACAACTAATATTCTGACCAAAAATAAAATTTTAATGGTTTTTTTTATTAGCACCCCACATAATATTGAATGCCCCTGATATTAAAATTTAATATTAAATTACTTGTGTTCCCTAATGTGGAATGAAAATTTCGACCTTATTAGGTTCTAAATACACCCCAAATCACTTAATGTATTATTTATCTTCTTCAACTATCAAAACTCCTTTTCCACCTTCCATTGTTGAATAAAACCCTAACTAACGAAACTACAACACGTTGCTTCAGAAAAAAATATCTTTGACGAATGGAACATGAAATCGATGTTTCAGAAGCTTCACATGAGGTAAACTGAAAGTGTGTGAGAATCATTTAGAGAATACATTATGAGAAAATGACAAGTATTGACGGATATTATATATTGAATTAGAACCAAAGAGTCTGGTCTTTTCCAATCAGAATTATGAAATCTTTGTTAATAGAAAAATAACACACAAGCTTAGACAGATGAAAATGGATGCACTTTATAGAAGATAATCTTCCCTCTTGGACAGAGAGCCTTTAAGATATTTACAAGTTTAGACACCTTATAATTTACCCACATATTTAGAGATACAATTCAATCTCATTTTCTACCCCATGGAAAGCATGCAACTCTGCAAAATTTCAGTTTGAAAAAGAAAACAAAATGGATATAAAAACTAGTGTTTTTATGAAAATGTGGGGTGTATATAGAAAATGTAAGCTGTATGTTGAGAATGTGGAGTGTGAGGGTATTATGAGGAAGTATGTGGGGTGTATTTAGATAATTTTTAATTGAAAAAGCAAATGTGGGGTGTATTAAGTGTGTGGGGTTTATTCAATAATTTGTGAGGTGTTAATATAATAAGCCATCTTTAATTTACAAGAACGAAAGACAAACTTAAGTGCGAATAACAAACACTAATCTCTGACCAACTCGAATATCAAATAAATCTCTAATTTACAAAGACAAAAGGCAAACTTAAGTGCGAAGAACAAAACCTAATCTCTGACCAACTTGAATAATAAATAAATCTCTAATTTACAAAAACGAAAGACAAACTCAAGTGCGAAGACCTAGCACTAATCTCTGACCAACTCAAATAACATGTAAATCTCCAATAAAAAAAACAGAAGCAATCTTACGTGCGAAGTGACACACCCCGACCCGAAAGTGGGGCGTGCTGGCCGTCACGTGAGCGTGACGTAACCATGTGCACAGTGCGGAAGCAAGATTAATGATAGGAAAAACGAACGAATTAAAACCAAGCCACTAGCAACCTAAGTAAGATAGTGTGCTAGAGTGCGAAGTTATAGTGTTTATACCGAACCAGAGCATACTAAGTCAAATGCAGTCAAGCAGGAAATAAGAAGTTCGAATAACACCAAAGGGTGTCCTACATAAATGAATTCTGTCAGAACGTCCGATGTGATCCTCGTATGCCACCAACGAACACTAGCTACCTAGAACCTGGAGGGGCGAAAAACAAGTTGAGTGGGTCAGCAAAACAAATCTTGTCAAAATCATTCTTTTCTCAAAAGTTATAACTCATCGCCGTAAAACCTGTATAATTTCCCAGAAATAAAGTATATACTCATATATATATATATATAAATCTCAAATTCATGCTGGAAAACATGTACGTATGCCATGCCAAAGTATCATAACTGAATGTCCAAATTGTAACTTTGTGAATGTGATCAAGTGCCAGATAATCAACTCAGCCCTCGGCTGTATATAGCTTATAATAATCTCATCATATCATATAGCTCATAATCAACTCAATCATATTGTATATCCTGCACACAAATCAATACCATCTCTAGTGGTTTGCACAACATCACTGAATATATAATAATATGCTCTAGTGCTACAATCACGTGAAGACTGTGCGAAGGATTCGCGGGTCACCTACGAGTCGAACCCACTTATAGTGGTCTATACGACAAGACTATGCACCTAACTTGGATCCAAGGCGAGCATGCGGTGCAGGAGGTGAACATCACGTGAAAGACTATGCCCCTAACTCTGGGCGGGAGCACTAATATCAAGGTGCATGTATATGAGCTCTAATCACATCACATCATTTCATTCTCACTTTGGCTCGTAAATAAACTTACCTGACACTTACTTGTGCGTCTGCAGCACCATCGTAATTATATGCAATCACTAGTGCATAAATAAAATAAATAGATACTTTGCATGGCCTTTCAAATCATTTAAACATTCAATTTCATTTTCTAGGAAAATAGCAATATATATATACAGAAAACAACTGCCCACTCACTGGTAAGTAGCCGGGTCGTAGCCCCCACGCCTAGCCTGGCTACGATCGTCATCGGGATATGTCTCACCTATATGAGAATTTACTGAAATAACGTTATTTAAGCACATATACGTAACTATGGAAATAACTTCTCATACATAGCTCAATTTTGGTATTCGAATATACCAACGTGACCTACACGACGTCACGAACCCGTACAAATTTTTAAAATAATTTTTCGTGGCCGCATGCTCCCCCATGCGTTGGGAGGGGCACGGCACCATGCGCCCCCACGTGCATCGTCCTCAACCCCAGTCGCCGGACTGGTTTCGCCGGTTTTCTGGAAAAACTTTAAAACGCCATAACTTCGCCATTTTCAACCATTTTTTGTGTTCTTTATATCAAAATGAAGATCTCGACGAGATGAACAAAACCATACCTGCCTTGACCCCTAACTTGCCGGGGATTCGCCGGACAATGCCTCGATAATTTCGGCCAAAATTCGAATCCTCCATTCTCGTTGCTCCGACGTCCAAAAACTTCAAACGAAGTACTCCGAGCCTCCTTAGAACCTCCTTAAGCTCCCTATGAGCTTAAAAACTCCTAATAATCACCCAATAATTATTGCATGAACTGTGATTAAAACGGGGGTTAATGGTTCAACGTGAAATTGATGGAAACCTTACCTGTGACTGGTATGGATGGACTTGTGGTGACGGGATAAGCACGATGGTGGTCTTTGTTTCCTCGATCTGTGAAGTTTAGGGTGAGTTTGGGCGATGTTCGTACGTGAGGGAAGAGAGAGAGTGAGATTTCGAGAGATAGAGAGAGAGAGTGAGTATGAGAGTTTGAGAGACAGAGAGAGGGACACGGGAGTGAGGTGAGGGATGATGGTTTGTGTGGTCTAAAAGCCACCAACCATACAACAAAAATTCTTAGTTCTCATAGGTCCCTAAAACTTTGGGATAAATACAATTGGACCCAAAACCTTAGTACAAAAATACTAACGTACACCCCACACTTAGGCGCAATTTCGTGACTTCACATCAACTATATGAAAAATCCGAGACGGACTGTCACACGAAGAACAAACACTAATCTTTGCCCAACTCGGATAACAAATAAATCACTTATTTACAAGAACGAAAGACAAACGTAAGTGAGAAGAACAAACGTTAACTTGACCAACTTGGATAACCCACGTGGGTCCAATTTCATGAATAATTAGTAAGTATTAGAATAATTTTAAGGTGATGAAAGTAAGAAGATGGTGGCTGGATAGGTAGGGCCCTAGGTGCTTGTGACCTAATGAAATGAAAGATGATGATTATATGGTCGGGTAAAGACGGTAAAAAGCCGCAACAAAAGGCTTCAAAGTAGGTCAAGTTGGGTTGGTTCAAGGCTTTGGTCTGGCCCAATTTCATTTTTCACCATTTTTTTAATTGTGTTTTATTACTAATTTGTAGGTGAAATGACGTTTTGGGATGTGCTTAAAGCATAACCCAGCAAAAAATGGTAACTTTAATTCGGATGAACGCAATATGGAACCTGTTCTTTACCATTAAATTGGGCCCACGTCAAAGGGATTGGACACGTAAGACTACACACCAGAGCTCAATCATCGGTTATTATTCTTGTAGAGTAGATTGTAGTAATGGTTCCTCAATTTTAATCAAACTGAAGCAATGTCCCTCAACTAAAAATCCATTACCATTGGTCCCTCAAATCATCAAAATGTGAAGCTATGGTCATTTTCGTCAAGTTCGTCAAAATTTTGTCAAAATGAGTTATGTTGGAAGGACCATTGCTACAATTGGGGTCCCTCAACTCATCACAATGTGTAGCCATGGTCCTTTTGTCACATCCCAGTTTCCATAGCAAAATATTGTCCGCTTTAGGCCCAGCCCGTACGGTTTTGTTCTTGAGTTCTTGGGCCTTCATAGGGGGTCACCCATCCTAGGACTACTTTTGCCCAAACTCGCTTAACTTCGAAGTTCTTATGGGATCCGAAGATAGTGAGTTCCCAAAATACATCTTTTTATCGGGAGATGGGCATGTACATATAAGGCATAAATGATCCTCTCCCTTGGGTGATGTGGGACTTTACAATCCACCCCCCTTAGGGAATCGACGTCCTTGTCGGCACACTTCCGGCCAAGGAGTGACTCTGATACCAAATTGTCACATCCTAGTTTGCATAGCAAGGTATTGTTTTCTTTGGGCCAGGCCCGCACGGTTTTTTTCTTGAATTCTTGAGCCTTCCTAGGGAGTCACCCATCTTGGGACTGCTCTCACCCAAACTCACTTAACTTCAGAGTTCTTATGGGATCCGAAGCCAGTGAGTTCCCAAAATGCGTATTTTTATAAGGAGGTGGGCATATACATATAAGGCATAATGGATCCTCTCCCCTGGATGATGTGGGACCTTACACCTTTTCGTCAACTTTGTCAGAATTTTGCTAAAATGAGTTATGTTGGAAGGATCATTACTACAATTGGGTTAAGAGTTGAGGATCATTGCTCCAATTGGGTTAAAGTTAAGGGACCATTTCTCTAGTTGGATTAAAGTTGAAGACCAATGATTTTTAGTTGCGGGACCGTAGTTGCACGTTTTGATGAGTTGAGGGACTAATGGTAATGGATTTTTAGTTAAGGGACCATTGCTCCAACTGAGTTAAAATTAAAGGACCATTGCTACAATTTACTCTTCTTTCAAACAACCTACTTATCGTTATTTTAGAGCATTGAAAAGAACCAAACCCTAAGTTGAAAAGCCCTTATTACTAACAAATCATGAGGAAGGTGAGGATGACAACCATTCATCAACACACGTGCTACTGGCTCAAACAAAGGGCCGCGATCTTGGAAGCAAACTCTAAAAATTCTCCCTCAATTCAAATTGCAACTCACCTACATGAAGCAATAATAGCTAAAAACCATACAGCTATATGATGGTGAATTTGTTTTGAACTTTGTAACACCAGCTTTCAATGATATAATTTAGACTATTCAAGAATGATCAACAATTCTGCAACTCTAACAATGTAGTCCTCTATAATTGGCAAATTGACCCAACTTTGTTGAGTTATAGATTGCACCATGACTTGTGATCGAGATGGTAGTCATGTAATTTTCACTAAAAAATATATAGGCATGTATATGCATTCACTGATTTAGGAATTTGATCTCCGAAAAGGCAAGATGAAGTGGCATGACACTTTAACTAGTTGCCCTTGGCTATATACCTTCACTTAGTCTCTTTAGGACATTTTGTCGATCATCTTATTCAATGATAGTTATATTCATTTAGATGTGCAGCAACTCGTAAAAAAGCGAGAGAAATTGTATACTGGATGCTGTGTGAATCCATCCGTGTCTTGATAATCATATCAATGATTCTAATTTGAGACTTACTTTAAACATTTCAATTATAATGTGTTAGGAAACTACAATCACGTGTTTAGCTGTAATACGAAGTTGAGATGTATAAATTCATAGAAGTCATATAAAATACATAAATCCTTAGAAAGAAAGAGCACATTTCTTTTGTATTTCTCAAAATTGCGCTTCTATAGCCTTTTTTTTTTTCTTATTCACGAATAGGCTGGTTGTGTGCTACTAAGGAAGCGCACAATGATTCAATCGTTTCCTTTTTTGAAAAGATGGAGAGCATTGGCGGTAATATGCCCAGAGTCACACTCCCAATGATATAGTGAACTATATCATGGGTAGGGCAACAAAATGTCCATCATCAACTCAATTAGATTTTCTTGTTTGCTTGTTTTGATTAGGCTTCCTTTAATGGATTTGATCAGCATTTCGTGCCTACAACCTTGCTGGTTGCTTCGTCATGCACACCTCTTTTAACTAACTAAAAGCTTGGGCTTCTTCTGAGTTAAAAAGCTTGCTTCTCTTTCCTTGAAAAATCTTTTCGTAGAGTCGGGTTAGACATTCTCATCTTCTCATAAGGTTAAATTTATCACAACAACTATATCATGGGCATGGAAGAAAACCCTAAACCAAATGAAAATATACTTTGGAACTTTATAATGTGAGGAAAGAAGGAAAGAAGGAAGGACCAATTCACAAGAAGACAGGCTGTCCTTTTAATACCACTCACTAACACCCACTCATTAGAAACTGTAAAAACATGTATAAAACAATGGTCCTGGGAATTTGAATTAAATTCATATCACAGCAATTGGATAGTTGGGCAATTAATAAAAGTTTCAATCAAAGGGCACAAGGGATAAATTATCTGGCGTATCTAGAACACTTGTTACGTAATATATTATTTTACATGTTATAATATTAGTTTGTGAGACATCTAATAAGATTGGATTGATATAGAAAAGATTAACATAACTCCTGCGTAAGAATCACACGCATAAATTTAAAAAAAAATTAAGTAAAATTGTATCACAACGTAGCGGTCAGGTCACATAGGCACGCAATTCAAACTCGGCAAAAACATGGGAAGGAAACAATATAAGATTTTGTGAGGCATCCGATTCTGTCTCTCATAGGATGAGCCCATGTTCTTAAATATATGGTCTCCTAACTTTTCATTAATTTGGAAGAGAAATTTAAATGAGACTCTCTTAAAAATGAGACTTTTTATAAATTCTTTACACTTTTTTTTTCACAAAATTTTATAATGTTATTTCAAAAATTAATATTAAACTGTAAGGTGATAGAGTCTTCGAGAATCTTGGTTTGGAAGTCTATTTGGCTTTTCACACCTTGTAATCATTTTTTTGGGTACTATAGAACATTAATTATGATTAGTGATTACCTTAAATTGTGGTGATGGAGCATTCTATTGAGTGCAATTTTCCATTCCACACTAATAATTATTAGGTGAATGATGCTCAATTATAATCACATATTAAAGCGTGGCAATCTAGTGGTAGTGACAATAGAGGAAATATGCATAATTTGTATATCCCCACACAAACAAGATAAGGTGCACATTATTTTCACACGTAACCTCTTGTGCAATTCTTGAAGTAGGCAGCTTTTCAGGAGGAGACGTGGGGAAGCTCTTCTCATAAATTCCATATCCATTCTCAAATTTTGGTTGTTAGTTGATAGTTAAACATGTTGTGTATTCATCATCTTTAGTGAAAAATGAACTATTTGGATTAGAATCGCATGGTATCGTTGTGCATATTTGTTTAAAGAAATACCAGACGTTTAAGAAAAGTTCTTTCCTCCTTTTGTTCCTCTTCATCTCAAATCCCATATCATCATTTTCATCTACTCGTTGGTTGTGTGTTTTTCTCCAGTCCATATTAGTTTTGCGTTTGAATTCATTTGAAAATTATTGAGATTGACAACGAAAAAGGTTTACATTATGCGTTGTGTTTGATCTTCATTTCCATATCTCCTGCGATTAAATTGAAGAACTTTTTGTCTTTTGAAGTTGAACATTGTAATTATTTTCATACATTTGACACTAAATTAGAGCTTAATAACATCACATGTTAAATAATTATATTCCTTTCTATCATTTGATTCATTCCTCGATGCCAGCCACCGCCACAGAGAGCAGGACCATTACCATTTCGTGCATAGGCAGCCATTTCTTTTGTTGCAGCCTTTGACGCTAGATGTCTTTTTGTCGTGTCAACTTTCTTGACTTAAAGAGTATCTCTCCACCCATCACTGATTTGCCCTTGCAATCGAGTTGAATCGCCCCTAGCTCAAAAAAATTTGCTCCAATTGAGTAAAAACTAGAGGGCGATTGGGCCTAGCGCTGCTGCCCCGTCAGCACACTTAAAATTAATCACATATTTTTGTGACTTAGAAATTATTTTTGTGAATATTAATCATAATTATCCTTTCTTTTCTCATACGGGTAAACTTGCATAAAGGTAAATTCTATTTAGAGTGAACAATAACGGCACCTTCACACGCTCTTGCTCTTACCCTTTGAAACAGGTGAAGATGCTCTAAGAAAACAAAAAATGCAGGCTTTTTTACCACTATAATTTGCTGTTGCGCACCCTAATTTGTGCACTTATGAATACTTAGGCCATCTCTAATCAATGGCTGGCCAGATGACTCGTTTTAGCCCTCTGGCCTCTAAGATAATAATATTTTAATGAATAGTACATTGCTATATTTGCCACGATCTCCAATCGAGGGCGAAAAGGCCATAGGACTTGTTTTAGTCCTGTCACAAAAAACAATCTCCAATCGAGGGCCAAAGGGCCATATGACTCGTTTTAGCCCTGTCACAAAAAACCGTCTCCAACCGAGGGTCAAAGGGTCATAAGACCAAACATAATTTATTATTTAAAAACTACAACTTAAATTCCAATCCTATTGCTAAGTGATGTCAGCATGAAAAGTTGAAAAAATTATAATGCGAAGAGGTAATGTGATGAATTGAAAAAATTGAAAATTTGAAATGTGAAGAATTTAAATAGAATGAAGTGAGATAGTATGGAATGGTGAAAATTATGTGAGAAATGGTGTAGGAATGACTTAGGTATTTATAAGAAAAAAAAAGAATTTTTAAATTTCATAAAAAAAAAAAAATTTGGCCCAATTTTATTTATTTTTTTTTTTTTTTTGTGAATCCAACGGTAACTAGCTATTAAATTCAAATTTTCCTACTATTCATGTTGATTATATCCGACAAGAATAATCTAACCATTATTGTCGGTTATATCCGACAAGAATAACCAAAATTCTAGCCTAGCCCGGGGCTGGTTGGAATGGGCCAGCCCTTTGGCCCTTTCAGATTTCGTGGAGCCTACAAGCTATCTGACGTAGCTCTCGGTTGGAGACAGTTTTTGAACATTTTTCGACCCTCTGGCTCTCTAGATCCTTCAGTTGGAGATGACCTTAGCTTCATTATAGCATGTAGGCACTAATTAGTATACTCTAGAATATTTTATATCAATCGGTGTTTAATGGTTAGATCCTTAGTTAAATACTGACTAATATTAACATTAAAAAACTCGATAATATAAGATACTCGAGAGCACTATCGGATTTTCCCGCTTTTACCTCCTCATTCCTTCTTCGTTGACTCTGGTTATGTGATTTTGGAATTCATACGATACAAATAGTTGGACAACAAAGTAGGTTTACATTCAGCATCATTTTTTTTCTGGAAGAGGCAGCATGCATGCTGAAACTTCCACATCAGGAATGGACAGGACTTCAGGTCAAACACGCCTAACTTTTTTTCCCCATTTTTCTGTGTACAAGCTTTATGAATTTAAACTAAAAAACTTTATCGAAATTTTTTTTGATACTGTTTACTTTAACGAAAAATTACATTTTTATACTAAAATGTCCATTATGATACTATTTATTTTACCTGTTATTTTGTCTTTATGGTTAAAACTAAAAAAATTTAAACTATTTTTATTAGATTTCTTTTTAAATTAATGGGCCTGCTTTTATGAAGTAGAGCACTACTTGATCTCTCCACCAAAAGAATTTAAGTGGAGGTGTTTGAAATATGAACTGTGTTTAGGGGGAAAGGATTGAGATTCACACTGAATTTTTGTGCCTCAAGCTGGTGGTTAGAGAGATTCGGACTACTCAATTTTAATTTTAAGACTATCGTTAGCTCATTTCATTGACTCACTTCACAAAAATTAAAAAACTTGAACTGTCCGGATCTCTTTCTCCTTCTTTTGAACGGTCTAGACCTCTTAGTTTGTGTACTCTGAATACATAGATCAAGACTGGATCTCATTCCAAGAGGAAATACTTAGGTGTCGACGAGAGTATACTTTATGTGCATTTGGTATTTTGGGACACATCTAATTTTTAATTGAAGAAATGCTATGGGGATTCTTTCAAAGTGAAGAGGCTTTTAAGTATGTTCGAAACACGACATGGTACACCACAAATATGTGGTGTACCACACTGTAGTTCAGGCATATTGAAAAATATCTTCTCAAAATGGGATGCTCTATTAACTCTCTACCACCTCATGTTTTTTTGCATAGTATTTTGAAATATTGGCACAAGAATTAACGTTAAATTGTAAAATGACAGAGAGTTCACAAAGAATCTCACTTTCAAGAGAATATCTTTAGAATATCTTTTTTAATAGAAGTGCAAAAACAAATAGTGCTTACATTAATAATGTGAAAAATGAATTCCAAACAGCTTAAGCTTATATCCCAATAACTAATTCACAATCAAGTAATGTAATGAAATCCAGCTAAGCTTCACTATGTAATGTGCCTACCAAGCAAATAGATTAGACTAATTTTTATTATTAATTAGTTAATTATGTCCAATTAAAATAAGCTTCCTAGGGCTCTCTCATGGGTTAACTTAACATGATCTGTTTATTTTATTTGATTTAATAAAATTATTAAGAAGCTGTCTCCTACCTTATAATTACGTGACAACCAAAAGTATTTCATTATTGTGTCTCCACTATGTCCCCTCCAATCGATCAAATATCAATAAAAACAAATTTTATAAAAAAAAAGATACAAAATAAAACAAGTAAACTTTTAAGCTTGAAATATTCCATCTAAATAAAAGTAAACTACAAAAATAAAGCAAATGGGTATAATAAAATATTGAAAGGACAAAATTTGTTTTATTCTAATTGGGCCGATTCACTCGCCTTCTACTTTTGAGTCGTAGGACGAGAAACTGTGAGCACTGTTCTAAAACTGGCCAAGGCGGTGCCTAAGCGCTAGACGGAAGTTAAATGCTTTAATTAGGATTTAAGCGTTTTAAAAATCGATGAAGTGTTTAGGCAGCAATTAGACGGTGTCCAGAGGGTTTTAGGCGGTTGAACATTTATTATTATTTTAAATTAAGAGTTTAAAAATAATTTTCTTGTAAAATAACTCTGAACTTTCTTTCTTATAAAATAAATCTTAATACATGTTTCATTTTATATATTTAATCAATTGTTGACTTATTTATATGTTTTTATTGTTTATAATAATTTAATTAAAATTAAAATTTCGCCTAGGTCTCTCCCGATCACCTAACCGCTTTTTAAAACTTTGACTATGAAATCTCTGTTTACTTGGAATGAAGAAGTCTTGAATCGTTGGGAGATAAACTAACACCGTACTTTGATATGGTTCTTAATTTTTTTAGCTATTTGATACCAATTTTAAGAGTAATGCTAGTGAGACTAGATTTTTAGACAAATTTTTGTAAACTAAATGATATATAAATTGATTATTGAATTATTATTTAGACATTGATAAACGTGTTCATTTCCTATTGCTGACACATCATTTGGTTTGTAAATTTTGTCTACAAAATTAATCTCCCTAGCATCATTTGCAACACAACTTTTTTAATGTGGACATCAATAATAAGTCTCGAACTTGCCGTTTGTAATACTTTGAACTTAAGACCACCAACTTACAAGTGAAGATAAATACTACTAGATTATAGTACTAATAATTTAATCCAATGAGGATGCGACTAACTTACTTACAATGGGGATATATTCTGACTCTCTCAGTCACATGTGTCACGTAATACGTGACGAGTAAGATAAAAATAATCGACGCCTGAACCAGAACGTGAAAATATATCCACGTGACATGGAAGTTTTTGTCAGGTTAAACTACTTGAGATTAATTTTCACACCAACAATCCAAGTCACATTTATATCTTTAGGACGTCTTTTCACACCAACAATCCAAGTCACATTTATATCTTTAGGACGTCTCAACTCCAGAACAGAGTACGTTCCCAGAAAAGGAGAAGACAAAATGTTCATTCAAAAAAGGAGAAGACAAAATGTTCATTCAAACAAGCTGAGTTATGAGAAAGGACAAACTTGACCAAGAAATTCCAGCTAAAGCTCTTAAAATGCAACCTTGACAAATTGAAATTAACTAATAAGCACAATAACGATACCACCAAAGCTATGTTCATGTCTGCTTCAAAGTACAAAATCAGAAAATTACAGATAAAAACATTACACTGTAGGAAATGTCCCAAAATAATACGACACTGAAGCCCGTAAAGAAGTCGAAAGATCGAAAACTGCTCTTTCGTATAAGATGCTGCTATTTCTATCCATCCAAACAAACCAAATAACTGTCATGGTCGCCATTCTAAAAAATTTCTCCTAGCGCAGCCTAAGCTTTGTCTAGGTGATAAGTAGCTAGCCACCACTCTGATTAATCCCTAGCAATTTTAAAATTAAGAAATGATGCCTAGACTTGCTAGGCCCCAGCTTAGGGTGCCTAGTCTTGCTAGGCCCCAACTTAGGGTGCCTAGACCTCTTCTAAAAATCCCCACCTAGGCCCTGCTTAGGCATTAGGTAGTTGATCACCGTCCCGATTAATCCCTAGAGCTCCAAAATTAAGCAAGGGTATCTAGACCTGCTTAGGCGCCCACCTAGCCTTAGGTCGCGACTCTCACATAGACAGAAAATAGATAACTTTCATTTTGCATTTTATTTTTTTAATAAATGGTAAAAGACTTGCAGAATACTCACATGAACACTCATTATACTCTGGTTCCCCATGTTTTTAATATGTTCTAATACTTTCTAATTTGTCATTCAATTTTTCAATGTATTTATCCCAAATCAATTATATATTTTTTTAAATATAAATAGGTACTTATTTATACGATATATTATAAGTTTACTTAAATCCGTCTAATCCACTTATGCCGCCTAGGCGCTAGTCCCCACTTTGCCCGACTAGCGCCTAGCGTCTTTTAGAACCTTGATCATGGTATTGTGAAAAACTACAGATATAAAAAAAAAATAAAAAATAAAAAATCAAGAGCTTTGACAGTATATGTCCATACACACACTGTTGGTGATCGAAACCTAAATAAACTGAAGTTACTTAGCATCCACGTCAGGTTAGCTATTTGGACAGATGATACTTTATTGAGAAACGATGTAGTTTGAAAGGAAAAGGTGAAATTCTCAGGACTCACAAGGACATATGATTCAGTGATTGTTGTGTGTAGAATCATACAGGTTTCGCCCACAACGGTCACATATGTTAGAAGCAGTCGAAGTTTTGTTCTCGGGTTTTTCCTTCTGCATCTTTGGTAGATCATGTTCTAGAACATCAGAAAGTGCTTTTGATCCTTCTTGGACTTCCTCCAAACTGAAAACAGGGCATTAATTTATATGGTTAGAACATAGAAGATATCCAGAAAACTTTTAAACGTGCTGCCATTTCCGTTGATCCCACCGGATCATAGTTATGCTTGTCGGGCATTTAGTTTCAATGAGATTAAAACCTGATTGATCAGTGATCACCAACACCTGCATTTACCTTATGGAGAGCGGAGGAGTCAATCGGATAATAGTGTCGTGTGTTGGCTTGGCAAGAACTCCTCTCTCCTTCAACTGTAGACAGATATCGTAAGCAGAAACAGGGGACAGATTCTTGCTATTGAGCTCCACAGCGTTGAACAAACCTCTTCCTCGAACTTCCTTTATGTAGTTTGGGAATTGCTGCTGAATCTTGACAAGCTGATTCCTAAGCTCTTGTCCCATTTCAGCTGATCTGTTGGTATTTGAACATCATGAAACATAATTTCTACAATGATTTTATTGTGATGTCATAGAGAGGAGAGTGAAAGGGTTCATATTTGATACCTTTCAGCAAGCTTCTCATCTCTGATAACATCTAGTGCGGCAACGGCGACTGCACTGGCCAACGGATTACCCCCGAAGGTGCTGCAAGTGATCTCAAATTAATAGTATGGTCAGCCCTATTATATACGCCCGACGCAGGATCACAAACAGAAATTGCTTATGTTTCAACCTTTTCTGAAAAAGCTACTGATAGAATTACGGTGACAAGAGCTCTCAAAGTACCAGAAGAGACTATAAATGGAAGCAGTTATAAGAGCAAACCTTCCATGCTCTCCGGGTCGGATACAAAGCATTACGTTCTTGTCCGCAAGCACCGCACTTACGGGTATCACTCCACCACCCAATGCTTTTCCTAGTATCTGAATAAAACCCATGAAGTCTTAGTTAAGCATCTGGTATAGTTATAAACAAAACTGCACTGCATGAAAAAGAACTCAGCCAAAAAAGAAAAAAGAGGTATGGTTATGTATCATGAAGGCTAAATAAACAGCTTCCGCATTGTAATGCCACACTGTCAAAGTTATGACTACTTAAAGAAACTCACCACTACATCTGGGCGAACTTCTTCCCAATCAACAGCAAGCATTTTCCCTGACCGTGCTAAACCAGATTGTATTTCATCGGCGATCATCAAAATATTATATTTCGAGCATAGATCTCTAACAGTTTTCAAATAACCATCTGGAGGAATTATAACCTGTGATCACAACAGACGATTGTTCTCAAAAGAACTGATAGAATATGGAAATAATTTATGGTTTAGATTCTAGAACACGTGATAGAATCTAGCATCCAACAACTCTATACACGTTGGTCCATTTCTATGGAACACTATGAATCAATCAAGTATTTAATTCCAAAAACGCACATACCCCAGCCTCTCCTTGAATGGGTTCAAAGAGAAATCCAGCTATGCGGTCTCCATTCTCTGCACCCCATAACAGAAAAATTTGTCAGCTTAATTAATACACAAATCTGGTAGACAAATGCAAAAAAGAGCGAACTATATGATGATTTAAACAGATATGATCTTTTAAGTCGAAGGGTATAATCACTACAAATTCTTAAACAGAAAAAAAATGTATTCAAACCTTTGAAAACTTTTTCAAGGCCAACTGCATCACCAAAATCAACTTTAAGATGTCCTGGCAACAAGGGTCCAAAACCACGGGTTGCTTCATTGTCACAGCTCATGGAGATGACTGCCAAAGTACGACCATGGAAGCAGCCACAACACGAGACAATAATAGCCTGTGTATGGCTCAGTTGAGTTAGGGACATATCTGACACAATAACCTTGCCATTTTGTCCTTCTAATGTTCAAGTCACCAAACTAGAATGGCATAATTCTAAAAGAAACAATAACACGTACATACAAATTAGGCTTCTAAGTCAGAATATTTGGCGTTCAAACTTGATTTGAGGTGTGAGCTAGTTCCCTAAATTAAGCGATTTGATTTCTTGGTTATTTTTCTATGGTGATTAGGGTTGTATCTCCTTTTTCCCCATTCTTTTCTCAAGAAGAAAACGATAATCATAAATCTCTACACAAGAACTTATATCAACATGCAAAAATCCATCGAGGGAACAAATACAGCACGTGCGGAAAGTGAAAAACTTGGGATTTATAAGATACATATATCATGGATATATATTCAGGTGAGTGCAACAATCAGAAGTACTCCAGTCAGTGAACCGACTTAAGAAAACATTTCTATATGACCCCATATGAAATAACTTGAAAGATAGAAAGGCAAACTAAAACTAGTAAGATCTATGTCAAAAAGTAGATACGTCTCCTTGAATTTTACCTCATCTTTTGGAATTTTTTTCTTCTCGTGACCCCATTTCCTTGCCACCTTTAAAGCTGTTTCCACAGCTTCAGCACCAGTGTTCATAGGCAGCACCATGTCATAGCCAAACATGCTTGTTAGATACTCGGCAAATATTGGAAATCTATCATTGTAGAAAGCCCGAGAACTAAGAGTTAGCCTTTGTGCCTGTTCTTGTAACGCCTTCATGATTTTCGGATGGCAATGTCCCTGCAGCAGAAATTCCATTGAATAAGGAGAAAGAGTGTTATTCTCTATATATCAGCTTCAAGAATTGGCATTTCTTATGTGAACAAGCTTCTTCACTTGCTTCACATTTACTCCGATTCAAAGAAAAAAGCCAGTTCCACGTTAGTAATTGATTAAGAACGAGAACATTTGAATGCAAAAAAGGAATACTATTGTCATGGATTTCCATTTTGTAATTCGAATGGGACAATAAAGTTCATGTCATCTGATGCAGAAAAGAGATAAGGCAGTTTCGATTATAGGGTAGTTATAAATATGTATGCATATTGTATGTGCAAGCGTGTGCGCACTTTCATGCTCGTGTACCTGATTAACAGCAGAGTAAGCTGAAAGAAAGTCCAGATATCTGTTTCCCTCTGGGTCCTGTATACATGATCCCTTTCCTTGAGAGAACACAACGGGAATTGGGTGGTAACTGAAATTTACACCAAGCAAATTTTGTCAAAACTTCATCACAAAACCTTCTCCAAGCAAAGAATTTAACACGTTTACACCATCCAGGCAAAAACTTAGAACAAGGAGGAGACTTTAGCATTGTAGTTTTTCAAACCGAAAGAAAAGGAGGAGACTTTACAATTGTGATCAATTATTTAACACAGTTAGCTTTTCCGGAGGCTCGTTACAGGCGAAAAGCACTTCCTAAACACAGAATTAGTTGAAATTAAGTATGCAGACAATCCCAGTATTCCTTAACGTTTATATGCTCATAATATCCTAATTGAGAAAATGGAAAGTCGGCTCGGATCAATCAACGCAGCCTAACAAAGTGCAGGAAATCCAAAGGATTCAATCAAACTAAACTCAAAACAATAAGAAATTATAAAAAAAAACCCAATACATATAATTACAAGTGCATTTAGAACCCACAGATAAGGAATTAGATGGAAACAAGCAGAACCCAGATGGCAGAACATGAAGAAGAACCTAAAAAGTAGCAGAGATGAAAAAAATTTGGATGAGACATGAAGAGTTGAGAGAGAGAGAGAGAGAGAGAGAGAGAGAGAGAGAGAGAGAGAGAGGTGACTTGTGGGCGCTGTATTGATATTCCGAGTTGATGAGCTCCTGAGAAGATGAAGGGGTGGTGGCTTGAGGGACAGCACTGAAGCTCCTCCAAATCACACTGTTCTTCAAGCTCGTTGTGCTCAGCGCACGCTGCAAACATCTCCTGCTCGCCATTGATGGATGACGACGATGGTGTTCTTCTCCTTACTTGTTTGGTGCTATCAAAATACCAACTTTCCAAATCGTTCCGGATGAAATTATGGAATTATGGGATTGTTTATTTATTTTTATTGAGTGTTTTGATGCTTGTCATACGATGATTGTCTGGTTTGGATTTTGGGATGATTGTCGTTATACGACGCAGTGTTGCTCCTTCCAAAGCATATCTAATAATACTAGTACTCATGTCACGCGCCATTTTATCTTTTTTTATTTTTATTTTTATTTTTTAAGTATCAGTTTGTGGCATGATTATGACTGTTTATTTTTTTTAGAGTCGAGAAATTTACAGAGGTATTTTAGATTTTTCTTACAACTATCGTATGATTCAATAGCAACAGAAAAACGAATACATACGTGTCATGTGAAATGCGAATCTGAAATTCGTCTTCAACAACTTTGGCACCTTGTGATGGTTGTCATAGTATCCAATTTACATTTCGCTCCTTTGGTTGTTTCGATTGTGTTGGATTGAATAAGTTGCTATCTATATTGAAGTAATGAACAGATGTTAAATAAATTTTTATATCTCTGTAAGATGATTAGAAATGAGAAGTTTTATTAATCTCTAATTTGCCTCTTGTCTATAATTCATACAAGATTGAAAGTTGTTGATTGTCACTTGTCTAAGAGCCATTAACCACTATCACAAATTTTTAAGAACAGTTAAGTGAGAATCAAAGTCTGATCGTGTTTACTTAGTGTTTTTTTTATTTGTTACCAACCAGCACCAAGAATGAATTTTTTTCTATTTATTTTTTTCTTTTTTCAACTATATTTCAATTTATTATTTAGCTTAAACTATTTGCATGATTTGACTTTATCATATGAAAATTAATTGGGTAATTTTAATAAGTTATCTAATCATTTTGAGTGGGCAAAATAAGTTGAGTACACGTATGAACCCATAAGATAAACGAGCCATTGATGAGTCAACCAGATTATCGAGAAATGTTTTAATATATCGAAAACACAGCTGAGTACACTATGTGTAATAATACTAGGCCTGGGCATGGTTTGGTACGGTTCGATACCGGAGTGGTACCGAAACTGAAGCTGTAGTAAAATTTTGGTACGGTTCGGTTCGGTCCAAGTGTAGGTTCGGTTCGATTTTCGATTCGGTCCAAGTGTAAGTTCGGTTCGGTTTTTGATTCGGTCCAAGTGTAAGTTCGGTTCGGTTTTCGATTCGGTAAGGAATAAGACCTATTTTTCAAATTTTGTAAAAAAAAACCCCAAATTAGTTCTTTGTCCAAAACTGATTTGGTACAATTCGGTACCAAACATAAAACCGAAATCGAACCGACTAAATACCAAACCGAACCAATTTTGTACCGATACTGAATGAACCAAAAAAAGAACCGAACCGACCGGGTTCGGTTCAGTTCTCGGTATTTTTTGCCCAGGCCTAAATAATACAATTGATTCTGAAATTAAAAGAAAAAAATTAATTTCAACTAATTATATTATAACATTTAGTATACCAGACTATATTTTAGACACTCTAAACAACTTCTCCCAATCATGCCTTTTAAAATTATTCGTGTCAAAATCCATAAGAAATCACCAAATGTGAGAGTCACAACACAAACCATTAAATACATTCGTTTTTCCACTCATTTTCCATTTGTTTTTTTCCAAATTTCACCTCTTCCCCATATTGTTGTCAAAATTTTCCTAATTTCTCTACGCCTTTGTTCCTGAGACACAATTAACGAAATTGCTATCAACATTCCAAAAAATACCCTACACTCTAGTGAAAAAAAGAAAAAGAAAACGAGCGTGTATGATCATTTTTTTTCTAGTGTCAATAACAACTCTCCATCTTTTATCGTCTCGTGTAACGTTCGGATAAAATAGCTCCAAAACAAAGTAAGCATGAATTTCCCATATCAACTCCACTCATAAATTCATAACCAACAAATCAAACCTCAAACAAGCACTTGTCAAATCGTTTTTGTGGTACATTACTAACAAAATCTTCTTTTACATCACAGACAAATGTAAGTTATGCTCAGTTTTAGCACATTTGACATCCCCCTTCCCAAGCGATCACACCGGTCCCCCTCCACCTTCCGATGATTTCAATCTCAATCTCAAAGCATCGCATGTCAGTTTCAGTACACAAGCAACCAATAGCCTGTAAAATGCGGCCACAGCTATGCTATACCACTGATTCAACGCATGCCCCCAGCAACGGTGAAATACCAATCTTAATTCGATTTCTCAAGTCTAAACTAACACTACTTGAAATATACTTCAGAGAGAGAGAGAGAGAGAGAGAGAGAGAGAGAGAGAGAGAGAGAGAGAGAGAGAGAGAGAGAGAGAGAGAGAGAGAGAGAGAGAGAATGTGTCTCGTATAAGTCTTTGGCGAGGATGGAGCTGAAGTAACTAAACCCTGAAAACATTCGGGTCCTTAGTACGCACCTAAGAGCTTTTTGATGTGATCAATATTTAGCAAACACCTACACGAATGCTCCATTGTAATCTAAAGGAAGGGGCGAAGTCGAAATTCAAGTGGCTTGCTGAGATGTCGTCTTAGTGTTAAGTGTAATCTACAAGTGGTTTAGAGTTCAGTGTGAAGTAAGTCATCTAAATTCTATATTTCTGTGCACCATATCTCTCTCTATATGAAACTAGAAGTTTCAAAATCGTAAACAATTAAAGCTACACCGCTAAAACAAACGATTTAGACATCAAAATGGCGTTAAGGTGGTGAGAGTATGTGGGTTCTAGGGAAGCATCATTTAAACTGCAAACCACCACAAAATCAGGCCATGTTTGCAGACAAGAATTCGACGACAAAATGGATAATTATAACCAGAAGATGATAAATAAATCTGCACCAGAACCGGAAGATGGTATCTGAACATGCGAGCAGTTTGATGTACGAGGGGCAAATATTGACTCAGATAATCTACTAATAAGCCTAATATCATTAATGAAGATAATCCGTGGCTGTTATTTACTAACATTGAATATCTAGAGTAGTTAAAATTGAGAAAAGAGAGACCAAGCTGTGCTAGAAGCACAGTGGCTCTCCCTCATGGATTAGATTAAAATGGGAAAACCAAGATCCTACAGCTGTTCGAAACCACTGCAATCAAGAGGATATAATGAAGTCAGTCCCATAAGGGAGCGCCCCATAGTCGTGAATTTTGACATTTATCCAACGATCTTAGGAAGCAAAAAACGCGAGTATTAGGAAGTCCCAGGAGGTCTGTTTACACAATACCTCCCTGAGAGATTTTCATGTGTGGAGCACACAAATTACTATTAGAGAAATGTTGTGAGATTTACTATAAAAAGGTCAAGGATGGCACCAAAAACGAGCCAAAAGATCAATTAGTATTTAATAAATGCAGTGATTTCAAAAAACCAAGATGAAGACAGAAGATAGAGAACAAAGAAGCAAAAAGATTCCCTGTGGTTTATCTAGTTGCTGAAAGTGATTCCTCTCAGTCTGCAGTACGCATGTAAGTTAAGGAGAACAGCACAAAGAAGAGATCATTACGAATAGCATTTCACTCACACAATTGATTAGAAGATGCTTCGAGCAAGAAGCTGAGAGCATGAGTTGAATGGCCAGAGAAATAACAAGCATATACTATAAGATTGAAAATTATGGTCATTACCGAATAATCTTCTGGCAAGAACATCAATTCATAGAATATAGAGTGACAGTACCGAAAATTAGGCGAACTCTATACTAGTGAAGATAAGACCAGATGAAGCGACGCGACAAGAAAGAAAGGAACTAATATTGTAGATAAGAATAGATTTAGCGACAAAGATGGGGCTACATGCCTAATCATAAACCCTGCAGTGAATCCTCTGGCAGAATCTCAATACCGGCTTGAGTGGGAGAATCAGGAAGGTTCGAGTTGAATAAGCCTAGGAAAGAAGCCTTCTCCAAAACCGAACCTAAAGAACTAGGAGAGGAAACATGAGGGAGAAATGCTCAAAATTCTCTGCTGTACGCACCAGACATATATTAACTTAAAGGACTATTCACCTTTGAACAGCAAGAAGCAGCCTGAAAAGTTAGGGGGCCATTATAAATGCCTGAATCAAGTTCTCTGCCGTACGCTTCTGTTCAGGTGTGCCAGATATATGTGCAACACGATCACCCCGGGAAGATTTGGACTCAGAGATCTCTACCATTGCTCCTGATATCTGGAAAAGACACAAATATGAATGAGAATGACATTCAGACACACAAAGCCTACGTGTTCAGGCAAAAACTAGCTAGATTTTTCGTGTTGATCCATCTCTACACAATAACCAAGCAGTAGATACAGATACAAAAGGAAAGATCCTCCCACCTTCCGAATATTGGCTATATTTGCCCCACCTTTGCCCATCACTTTACCCACTGCATTCGCAGGAACTAGCATCTCAAGTGTTGAAGGGGGTGGCAACCTGCATAATGTTATTGAAAAGCAATCTAAGGATGAATAGAAACCAAAAAAGACAAGCTTCACAGCAAGATAGGCAAAACTACATACGCTGACCCTCCATATAGCTTGGATGGATACGAAGACATGGATCCATAGCCATTTTCTCCCATCTAAAGGAAAAGAAAATATATTTAACTAGTAGTATCAGAGGTTTATTTAAGAGTTTATTCAGCTCCAAAATAACTCGGTTAAATGGACATACCGACACAGATCCATATCCATAAAGGCTACCAGAAGAAAGCAGGCCCAAGCCACTTCCACTTCCACTTTCAGCCCTCTGATCATAACCCATCGAAGCAACTGGGGGGACAGACGGCAGGACAGGTGGCATTGAGAGACCAGGGCCACCCGAGTACAGAGATTCAGCACCACCAGAGGTGTTAAGACCATCATCTCCATCTTTCAAGACATCGTCTCGGAGTCTTAGAACAATCTGAATAAGCGCATCCCTCAAACTACTGGGATCTCCTGCCACCTATATAAGGAAAAAAGAAATGAGAAAGAGGTGATCAACAAGAAAAAATTGGATCGCAAAGGTTAAATATTTATGTAGAACCAACCTCAACAAGTTCATCATTAGCATCAGCACCCCTAGGCTTATCAGCTTTTGAAATACGGACGTCAGCTTTTGTTCTCTTTCGGATTTCATTTATAATGGAACCACTTTTTCCAATAATGCAACCAATAACTTTAGATGGAACAAGAAGCCGAATGGAAACAGAGTCATCATCTTCATCATTTATCTTCCCTTGCAGCAAAAGAACAGCCTCCACTGCCATAGATTTTAGATCATCGGGTGACTGCCAAAAAAGAAACCCAACATGATCAACATGTTCAAAGAGATGAATGCCGAGCGCTGTTGTGAGACCCATAGAAAAATACTAGTCAAGATTATTCACAATTTAATCACCCAACACAATGTTAACTTTTAAGTTTAAAAGTCGAGGATGGATTATAATGAGTCTTTCTCGTAATGAAATCTATATTTTTTACATTGTAACGGTTAATAAACATGAGCTCAAGCCCAGAGAAAGATCCTGGAATTGCTGACGTCGGCATAAACCAGCAACAGAAGCAAAATACTGGATTTGATAGAATATTCTAGGTTATTTTAGCCTATGAAATACTATGCAGACGCATAACAAAACCTAAAGAAATACTGAACCCTTAGTGGAAAATGCATTTATGCCAAGATCTTCCCAAATTTTGTTTTTTATAAGTCTACCAAAACATAAAGAGTCAGTATACCAACGCAGTCATACTTCTATGGCAGTAATAGTAATAGTATACTATCATGGTCATACCTCTGTTGCAGTAACACTAATTATACACTCATCACGGTCCTTGGTATCATCAACCTCAATACGAGCACCACTCCCCTGCCTTATGCTTTTAATGGTGCCCCCACCTTTGCCAATTACACGACCAATCTTGTCAAAGGGACACAGTACTCGCACTATTAACTCCTCAGATCGGGAGGCAACGCCAAAACCAGAAACTAAAGGAAGGGCAGATGAATACAGGGGCCATGTGTTCCCTCTATCCGTGTAACCCTGAAGATCCTGTAAATGTGTAGCACCTATGATTGGAGGTACAGATCTAGAAGTGACAATAGGATCTCCACTTTGATATAGTCCACCTGGTTGATAAATAGGGACATCTGATGGGATAATAATACTTGTCGGGGCCACTGGTACCGATGTCTCAAGAGAAATTTCTTCCTTCGGAGCAAACTTGTACATAATTGCAGAAACTGCAAATAATGCTCTTTTAACTGCTTCTGATTCTCCGTTTATCTGTTTGCAAAGGGAAATGAACTCTTAACAGAAAAATATTACCGGTTAAGAAGTTAACCAAACAGAAAAGTTAAACATGTGGAGCAAAATTTGCAAGCATGTAAACATATTACATTTTATGCACAAAGAAGGTCCATTTAACACAACAATTCAGGAACTTCATATTAACATTTTCTAATGGTGTAGAGTGCCTAGACTGCTCATTCCTGACTATTGTATGGCTACAATGAGAGTGTAAACATACCGAAAATATTTCATACACGAGAAAAATGAAAATGATTCTGAACCAAGGCAAGGCATCAACTATGAACTACCGAGCTAATGTACTGACAAGCCAACCTTTGAAAACATGAATGAAAATGCCTACTTGGAAAAGCAAAACTGAAACATTGAGGAAATATTCTTATTTAATAACAAATACTAACCATAAGAAAATTGTCATAGTCCATAGCGCACGAATGTGTTGGGTCAGTGGCATCTTTTGCAACAACCTTGATGTTGGTCCTCGTCTTGCTCCTCAGTTTCTTTATAGTCGACCCCGCCTTACCAATAATATTTGCAGACTGGCTAGAAGGAACAAGAATTTGGCAGTCTTCCCTACTATCCCTCCGTCTCTTATCCGAATCCCCAACACTAGCCAATGCATTTGAAATCGCAGAATGAACTCTGAGAAGAGCATCCTGGGCAGCACACAAAGGTTCCCTATCACTAAACTCATCATCAACCTCGACCTCTTCCTTATCCTTAACATAGCTATAAATAGTTATAACCCTATCTTTCGCACCCGGAAACGGATCCACAACCTTGATTTTAGCTCTAGTTTCTTGCCGAATCAAGTTGATCACTTTCCCACTCTTGCCAATAACACTCCCAATAACCCCATCAGGGCATAGAATCCTATAAACCACCAATTCATCACTACCCTTTTCGTCTCGGTCATAGAATCGTCTCTTTTGGTTCTTGTTTCCCCCATCGTGGTCTCTATGCGACCGATACCGCTTACCCGTCTCCCCCATTCTTCCTCTGGATTGGTTTTCTTGTTCCTCTGGATTGGTTTTCCTCCTAAAACCACACCAAAATAAAAAATTCAAAAACTGGGCACTCCCCAAAATTACAACAGAAAAGCAATAAGCAGATAAAAGAAAGAACAGAATTTGATTCAAATAACATTGGATTGCCTTCCCTTTGGCAATCTTTGTACCAAAAGAAACAAAAAAAAAAAAGGGGTTTCTTCAATTAACAAAGTAGGGTTTATTTGCAGCGGAAAGGAAAAACCTTTGGAGAAAATCAGAGAATCAAAGCTTCTGAGGCGAATGGGTAAAACCTTGTCGAAAACTCACCTGTTGTAATCAGTCGAATACGGAGAGCTCCAGAAACTATTGGGTTCGTGAAGCAGTCGAGTTCCTAGGTTTTTTTTACCTTATTGTCGTACTTACAGTCGGATATATGACGCACGAAGGAACGGTTAGTTCGTCATCTTTTTTTATTGTTGTTTTCTGGATCAAAGGGGCCCCGGGATCCAATAAATAAATAGTGAAAACAAAGGGTAGACACGGTTCGATTTGATTCGGCTTCATTTTTAAATTGCATTGGAATCTGAAAATATCAACGGTTCGATTCGGTGCAGTTTTACTTAAATTATTTTTAAAATTGTACGGTAATTTCAATTTGATTCGTGTTGGTTCACGGATCCGAATAATGAATCATTGAATCTTGCAAACATATATGTAGAGCACATAAAAAAGGCAAATAAATTTTATAGTAAAACATGATAATTGGATCACGCAATGAAAAACATGCACGACCAACCATAAGGAATGATAAGCTACAATATAAGAAGATTTGAAAATTTAATGCCACCAAAACTTACAAAAGTTAATAAATATTATTCATATCAACAATTTTCAGAACACAAAAAATTCACTAAATTTTTTGCTTACCAAACCTATTATGGTTAGTAATTTAACGATCTAAAAACGAAAGACTGAAGCACTAAGGTTGAAATTCACAAAAATTTCAAAATTCAATTAATTATTTATATTCACGATTCGGTTCAGTTTTAAGCAGTTCAATCCGATTCTTGAACCTATATTGACTCTTTTTCGTCAACTTGATTTTTTATGTTGTTTTATCACGGTTCAATTCGGGTTTCTCGTTCCATGGTTTTTATGCCCTAAAATTAAGCCCATTGGATCTTCGGATTCCCACCAAGTTGCTCATCATAAATTTATAAATATTGATTTTCGAACTGTGCTAAAATTCGACCATTGCTCTGGTTCTCTCCTCATTGTTTTCCCCAGCAGCAGTGGCCGATCCGAATCCGATCGTATTCAGACCGCATAGGAAGAACATGGAACAAGAAGCGGCGGAAACGCTGATTCAGGCGGCGAGCTCAGATGGGTCGGAGCCGGCGTCCGTGAACCGCGCCAGGAAGCTGCTGTTCCGGCGAATGCTAGTTGGGATAAGGGACGGCCGGTTTTTCTTGGGCACCTTTCACTGCATCGACAAACAAGGCAACATCATACTCCAAGACGCGGTGGAGTATCGAAGCATGCGGCGGTCCTCGCAGTCTCCGATGGAGCAGCGCTGCCTCGGTCTCATTCTAATCCCTTCTTCTTGCCGCACTTCTTGTCACGTTGGTTGCTCTGTCGAAGAACAAATGTCTCTGCTTTCCCTTTAGAACCAAATTTTTATATAAAATATGGTCCTGTATTGGGGTGTTTGTATTCTCATCTTCCACGAGACGATATTCAAAACTACTCTAACATGCTATGTGCGAAGAGGGGGTTTGATTCTATGAATGATAGAAACTGTGTTGCTTAGAACTTGCATTGTATGTGTGGCTAGGCTATCCATGTATGAATTCGATTTTCTTTTGAAGATCGATGTTTTCGTTCGTTGGAGAATTTCCTGAACAGATTGGCATGAACTATGAAGCATTCTTTTCACATTTGAGATATCTGACGTGCTAATGTCTTGTGGTTTCTGCATTTTGTTAGTCTGAGGCTGCATTTTGAATGATCCTGAACAAATTTACATAAAATTCAATATTCGTATAGATATTCGGTTTGTTCTGTGATGAATACGTTTTAGGTACAAAGGTAGATTTTGATCAAAATCTGTCACGGTATGGTGTTCCATACACAATAAGATAAGGCACAGTTCGCACGACCGTGTCAATCGGTATTGCAAAGTTAACTCCGGACGACGCTCCTGTCCCTGCAGTATAAACAGGGAAAATTTAAGCATTTGAAAGTCTTAACGAAGTCCGAGTTCCAGCTTCCGGGCGATACAACTTGGTTTCTAGATCTCTTCCCTAGTTTGGTGCTGAGGAATAAGCTTAACGATTACCTTTGCGAGTGAAAGTTGCCGTGTTGACTCCGATAATATGGCCATGCGAATCAATCAACGGCCCTCCTGAATTCCCTGCAAAAAATCCCCCATTGAAGGTTGTAAACCTTGAAATTACATGTGCAAACACTTCAAAAGCGTAGTCCACCAACAGTTTCAAGCAAAAGCAACTGAAAATAAAAGGGAAACATAAGTTGTCAACGATCATCTACTGTCTGTGAACGAAAATGAGCAAGTTTGCAGAGTTTGGAAAGCTTCGGCTGTGTTTTCGGATGAAACAGGATAGACGTTTTTCTTTACCCTACAGTAACTAGCAGTAGGTTAAACATAACTTGCAGGCAATCAACTTCAGCAGTCTGATGCATTATCAACTAACTAAATCAAATCGGTGGTTGCATTACTAGAATTTACATAGTGAAACCGCAATTCGTTTGTAATACAGAACACGATTATGTTAAGAAGAAGGGTGAAAGCTGTATGAAAGCTTATGGAAAACAATTTTTTTTACCAGAGTTAATGGCAGCGTCAGTTTGAATAGCTCCTCTGATGGCCTTTCCATCTGGTGAGGGTATTTCCCTCCCTAAGCCGCTGACCACCTGTGATGTCCAAAGAACCCCCATTAGGTCATAACACAGATGGCAGAAATTGATGAAAAACATCAAACAGACCGAAAAATCTAGTGTGGTGTAGTGAGGGTAGAAAAGCTACCCCTATTGTTAGCGTGTTCTCGTATCCATAAGGATTTCCAATGGCGAAGCAGCTCTGACCGACATGTAAATCGTTAGATGTACCAAGAACAACAGGTTTTAACTCGTGTCCTTGAACATCAACCTGCACATGGTATTATGCCGCTAAGAATCATCAACACTTATTGCTTGGCCAGAAAATGGACACTCACATTTACTCGATAGTTTATACACAAAAATGCGCATGGTGCATTATTTTAGGAAACAAGATTCAGATCGATAAAAAGCTTTATCGTTATCACATGCATCATACCATACCATACCATACCATACCCCATGGAAATTTCTTAAAACATGACTTTGGTTGCAAAAGAGTGGCTGAACGCTTAGTATGCGTATTACAATAAGGAAGTAAGATGAACGCCAAGAGAATAAAATTGGCGAGTTTTGCTGAATACCTTAAGAACAGCCAAATCATAGGCTGGATCGACACCAACAATCTTTCCTTCACTGTAAAAACCATTGCCTCTTGCGTCCACAAGGTAAACCTATTAAGAAAGACGCCAAAGAAACTTTGAAATTCAAACGAATGACTTGAACTCCAAAATAAACCATTCAATTACATTCAGAACAAGAAACTTAAAAATATGACAAAGGTTTTAAATTGAATAAAAGGACAAAACCTTACAACGCTGTAATCCGCTTTGATCTGTAGCCAATTTAGCTATAACATGGTAATTTGTGACCTGGAGACACAAAGGATTGACTGGCTTTAGTACCAGGAAAGTAAACATCCATAAACTAGAAAGATAATACCTAATTATCTGGCAGAAGATGCAAACCACTAGATAATACAAAACCACATACTTACAAGTTACAACAAAATCTGTCTTTTAGGTCCGAAAATAAAGCACAGCTGCATATGTATATAAAACATGCTAAAACGTTGCTGGAACGACCTTAGAAAAACTAAGCTATACAAATTTAGATCTTTAGTTTTCTTCCTGAGTGCAAATGACAGACGAAAATACAAGCATTATGACAGCAAACTGAGGCAAGTTGTTAAATAAATATTATGAATACCCGTCAGATTGTAAGAGAAATGATGAAAAAGAACTCGCCCAGTCATAGCATCTAAAGTTAAGTTCACACAGAGAAGCAGAAAATAGGTAAGCTTACAATGTGACCAAACTTATCCCAAATGAAGCCTGAACCTGTTCCTTCAACTTTGGAATTTTCATCTCCGCTTTGTGAGACAACATCAAAAGAGGCCTTGAGGCTTTTGTCTATTTCAAGGTCTTTAATAAAAACAACTGATGGAGAAGTTTCCTGCAATCACATTTCACAATTGGTGAAGAATGAGAATAAAGAAACCATACGTTTTAAATCGCCAGTTCATTGAGATGAGGTTAGTAATAGATTCACCTACAAGTTCTCTGAAAATCTTACCATGACAAAATAACAATTCACTGAGGTGAGGTTAATAACATGTGCACCGAGAAGCATAACATAGAGTTTGGTTTACGTGGAAGTAATTTTGAGGAGGAATGACTATAAACCATAGAGCTCGATTTGTTTGGAAGGAACGGGTTTTTGAACCCATCCAAATCTTATTCATAGGTGGTTCATCAGTGTGAATTTCTAGTTTATATACAAATCATTCGCTCCACCGTTTCAATAAAGTTTTCTAAGCAGCAAACTGATACACAAACAACCACAAGACCCAACTTAAGAAATCCCAGAGAATCGAGCAAAACAATCTAGGACTTTCGGACTGATTTCAGAAAATCTACCAATATTGATGATAACACTTCCAATTAATCACATCAGAAAGAGACATGGGTCACGGAAAAATGAAGGTTGAACGATTGCAAGACAGTGCCATTGCTATTCAACGGCAATAAAACTAAAATCTATAGGAATTTTGAGCAGCAGATGGATGCAGAAATTAACATAAAAGAAAAAAGGGTAACAATTCAGTGACTTAATTCCAATTTCTGCATACTTTCAACAGTTCTTCTATTCAAGTTTTCATCTTTTTTCAACCAACCACATAAACAACCAAAAGGGTCAAACAAAATTAGCAAAAATTACAGAATCAAGCTTAATTCCACGACCTACATTCAAATCAACGGGCAAAAAAAGTGACACAAAAGTTAAAACATTACAAAAAATTGTCAATTTAGTGAAAGAGTGAGACCTGGAAGAGATTGACAGCGCGGTCTTCGTCTTGCTGAAGCTCATCCTGCAGAGCGAGTGCAAGGCGAGATGAAGGTTGTGGGGAAATGGGGTTGTAGAAATGAAGCAAGGAAGCGGCCACAAGGCTCGGGGCAAGCACCATGGCTCTTCTCCTGGTGAGAATTTTGTTATTCTGTGAATTGAGTGAGGGGTTTGAGGAAGAAGAAGAAGAAGAAGAGTTGGTTGGTATTGGAGAGGGCTTGATTTGGCTAAGAGAAGGCAATACCACCACCATTTTTGTTGTTCTTTCCCGGTAAGTTCAACTGAATTTTGAGCTTTATTTACCTCTGACAATGGAGATTGAATCAATGTGCTTTTATTTTTCAATGGGCTGGATTGGATTTTGTACTCAATTTGGGCCGACTCTTAATTGGCCTTTTTATGTTAAAAATTAGAGTTAATCTTAATTTACTACCCTGAAGTTTATTGGTTTTCAATATTTGACACGAAATTCGTCCTAGTTTGGTACCTAAAGTTATAATTATGGGACACATTCATATATTCGTTAAGTTTTTCGTTTAAAAACTCTGTTAAATGATGATGTGACGTTCACATAGACAAGAACTGGGAGCCACGTGTCCACGTAAAATTAAAAAAAAACAAAATAAAAAAAAATTAAAATGTTAAGAGTCTGATGACTTTCTCTACAACTGTGCACATGTTCGCAACTCTTCCTAGAAAAAAAACCAACTAACCCATTACAGCCACTCCAAATTATGGGTTGGCACGGGCCGGGTCGGGCCTAATTTTGAAGGGATCAGACTGGACCTAGGCTTAGAAGAGACAAGCTAAAGAAAAAAAATTTCTAATATAGAAACGGGCCGGTTCGAGTCGGGTTCACGGCGTCTTTTGATTTTTTGTTTTCCTTTCATTTATTAAAAATAAAAATAAAACTAAAACTAAAATTTGCACAGATTCACTACCAGTGCACACTGCAGCGTGCAGGTTTGGCACAAACAGATCCACAATTCCTTCACCCAAATGTTCCAAAGAAGAAGACTGGTATTTTCTTGCAATCAGCAGATTAGCCCCACTTCTCTGGTTCACTTACATGCAGCCAGAAAAACCAACTTGATAATCACTCACACTAAACATAAAAAGGGACAATTTTCTACATTCACCATTACAAGAAGCAATCCAGTATCAAATAATAATAACTAAACCACAAAACACACACACACAACACACACAGCATGCTCAAATTAATAGTTATCAAGTTGGAACGATTTCGAGAACATGAAACAAAATCATACAACACATTAATTTCACAAAATTATTATAACTTCAGATTCTCAGAATGCATAAATTGGTTTTCTAAACTGCACATAGTCAAATAAGCATAATTTACATATATACAACTTAGCAGAATAAGCATACATGAAACCTTAACAAAAACTAGAAGAAGAAAAAAAACCAAACTTGAAAACGCAATTCTTGATCCAATTAAATTCAAAATTGCCTCCCAATCCCAACTAGCTGACCTAGTTTTTCGTTTCTAAGGTTTCATCATCAATAACCAAACACTCCAAATCCCAACACAAATTCGAAATCTCAAATCGAAAATCCCAAATCCCACTCTCATCTAAACAGATCCATAATTCCTTCACCCAAATGTTCATGCATTCATCAAATTACTCACATCTAAAGATTTAGTCTCTAATCAAATCTTATTATTCATGCTACTGATCCTCCGCACCAACAAAAATAAAATTCAGAAAAATTAAATTAAATTTTAGGCTGGTAACAGTTCAATTTTCAGAAAAGTAGACACACAATAGCCCGCCAAGAAAAAGAATCTAGGTTGGTAGTAGTGTCTTTGATGTCGGTGGTGGGGTGATGATGCTCGCGATGGCTGTGGTGTTGTCGAAGAGGAGAAAATCGAGGTTCTGGGATCTGTCTTTGGGTATTGGGATGTCGTCAAAGAGGATGGTTGGATGGGTGGTTCCATTTTGTTGGTAATGACGGCAGTGATGGGCTGGGTTCTCTTGGATCTCGTCGGAGTCGAGGGAGTGACGGATCAGATGATTGATGGGTGGGAGTAAGACTAATTGGAAACATGGACTGGACTCGGGACTAGGGTGAAAAGGAAACTAATGGTTCAGATTGGATGATAGGTTATCATTCAATCTTGACCGTTGATTGTAAATAGAAATGGGTTGGTCTGGGGCTCTGTTTTTCTAGATCTTAGGACTCGGCCTGCCCCGTAGATGACATGGGCCAGCTCGTTTATTTTCTAAAACATTTGGAACCGGCCCGTACCCCTCATACCGCCACGACCACCAAAATCCCTATCGCTTATTCCATCACAGGCGCTAGAATCCCAAAGGCTAGAACCACCATTAACAGGCCCACTAAATTTCTCCATCCTCTCTTCTAAATTTGGGGTTTTTTTTCCTTTTTCAAATTTTAGGGTTTTCAGGGGGTGGATTTAAGAAGTTTGGATGGTTAAAATTGATTGGATTTTGGGATGGAAGTCAAAGATGGGAGATTTTTGGAATGGAGACAGAGATAGAAGAGCAAAGAGAGAGAGAGAGAGAGAGAGAGAGAGAGAGAGAGAGAGAGAGAGAGAGAGAGAGAGAGAGAGAGAGAGAGAGAGTGAGTGATAAGGCTTTGAAAAATTGGGAGTCGGGGTGAGATGGTTAGAAGAAATCCCAGAGAGATGAGAGGCTTTGAAAATGTGGATGTTGGGGGATGAGACTCATGAGGATGAAAAAAACTTGATGTATCAAATGTTGAAAACAAAGAAATTTCAGGGTAGTAAACTGAAATTAACCCTAAAAATTACTAGCCTCTTGTGACAATTTGCTTTTTTGTATGTTATTTTCTTTATTTTCGTTTAAGATATGTTGTTATATTTTGTTGTTTAAAAAATTATAAGAAATAAATGAAACGATGTCATTTAATGATTTTATCCTTATGAGTTAAATTGTTTTATATTGAAAATTCTAGGAGCAGTTTTTGGTAGATTGAATGATTGAAACTTGACAACCATTTAGTGTGGGTAATATCATTTGTTTAACAACAACAAAAAATTCAAATCAAATCATGGTTGAAACTTGACAAAATCAAACCAAATTATTATTGAGTGGGTTAGCACATGGCATACTTATCTGGGCCAAAAGTTGATAGAGATACGAACATATAGGAATGTTTGAACTCCGACACACGTATAAAGTAGGTCCAGAAAATTTGAACTCCTATTTTTCACTAAAATAAAATAAAAAATGGACTCCTATTTTAACAGTCCAATAATTTACTTGAAAATTACAGGAGCTGATGTGCCTCAAATGAAACCCTTTTAGTTACTTGATTGCTTCGTCCACTAATTATCACCCATGTTTGTGGCATGTCTTTGGATATCTTTAATTTAAAAAACATAATAAAGTCAGTTCATTTACAATCACTTCTACATACTTAACCTTGATAACCTGATTTACATGGTTATAAAAGCTACTTTAGCAAATTTAATATTTTATTTCTTTCCACTACGCTTTAAAAAGTATTTCTGAAAAATAATTTGTTGCGCAATTTAACAACTAAAGGTCTGATTGCGAGACACTGCACGACTTGATTTCTTTTCTTTTGTTGGCGGGAATCTTCGTCGCTAAACATTTTGAACGACGAAATCTTCGTCGCGGAGATTTTTCAAGTGGCTGTAACCAAAGCTAAATGAAAATTACATCAGAAAAGGGAATTAGATTGTTTAAAACTTGTGGAATGCTGCAAAGGGAAGAGATCCTTTGTGCGGACAAAATCAATCTTCTTAAAGGCAAATCTGTTGAGTTCATCCAATTTTTTTCTTACTCAACAGTTGTCGATCGTGAAATTAAACTCATGTGGTACTCAAATAGAACACAGACTAAGTGTCAGTAGGCCAAAAATGAACACAAGTCTGTGATGTCCAATCAATAACATAATCTTTTATAGAAAGAGATAAATGGGATAGGCTACATTGTAACAAAGGTCCTTAATCTATACCACAAGTTAAATTTTCTTCCCTAAACTCTACGAATAATTTCTCACATCCTTGAATTATGTCATTTATTGCACTAGTAGTCATTTTCGTTAACTTTGTCAACTTTTTCGTTAAGGTGAAAGATAAAATAGTAATTTCATTCAAAAAATAAGAAAGTATAAATTTATTAACAGAAAGACTTGGCTCCTTAGGAATTAAGGAGGAACTTCTCCTGAAATTATCTCGTGACTTACTCCGATTATAAACATAAAAGTTTATGAATAGGCCAAGAAGTGTTTTGAGAAATAACTTAATTTTAAGAAGCCAAGCTCTTCTTAAAAAAAATTAAGAAGTTGGAAGAATATGTGGTAAATTTCAGTGACCTTTACTGTCACGCAACCAGTAAGAAAAGTAAATATATATTTGTTGATGCGCTTTGTCTTTTCTTGTCTTTCCGTTGGTGGTCGGACAGAAAATTAGTGGGAACGGCGCCACACGCATATAACCGAGTAAAGTTGAGATCTTATTTGATTTGCTGCTTTATGTCACTGTAAAGTTATAAAGTTACAAACAATGTGGATTTAGAAGGAGATATTATAAAATTCTAATCGTCTAACTCAGTTTATTATGATCTTATCATGGCAAAAGTTAATGAAATTAAGAACAGCACCTCACTATTCATATCGCGTCTTACTCTCTCGATTAACAATGTGCTCTGATGAGTGTGAATCAGGCCAATCTCATTTCTCAAAGGTGTGAAATATTGATCGGAGAGATTTTTTAGCGTGTATGACTTGAAGGGAGAGATCTTTCATATCTATGGATAATCGTATTCGATGAAAGTCGTATGTACGGCTTGGAGGGGAGATCTTTCATATCTTTCGAGATCCACCTGCAACACAAGATGCTATACCACATGCAATTGTAAAATTGAATAAACACTTGAAAAAAGGCTTTCCACCAATTATATGATAGCATGTGGTGTATCATCACCTCACATTCTGGACATATTGAAAAATCTCTTCACTGATCGAGAAACAATTGTTGCAATTTTTTCCCTCGTGCTGATATTCCCAAACAAAAAATTACTGTTGCAAATGGCTATGTTTTTTTACTACCAACACAGTTATTAGTTGATGAGTGTTTATAACAAGTGATGTAATCTCAATTGATGAGTGCTACAAAATCAAATGATGTATTTATATAAGGCCGTTGTTTCATACCAGTTTTATCTACCTCATTACAAATTTACAAAGTTACGTAGATAGTTATGTGATGAGAGAGACAAAAACAAAAGAGGTATGAAGCCAGAGATATGAGACCAAAAGTAAATACATATATATTCATACTAAACTAAAGTCCAAATCATTTACATATTATTGTACAGATCAACGAAAAAGAAAAAAAAAAGTTGAAGAAAGAAGCAGCATAATTTTGGAATATCTACTTATACTCTCTTTGATATTCCATATATGCATGGAACACTTTATAGACTTAAGGGAAGGTTGTAGCTGCTGATTGAAGCCTAATTTGTCTATTAAACCTCTGAATAAACTCTTCAACTCTTCTGTTCAGTTCTTCATCCGACATTGTCGAAAATTCATTGTCTTCATCAGCAGTTGGTTTGTGCTTCTGATCAGTCGTCTCTGACCTCCTTAGAGTGTTCTTGCTGTCATTGATCACCCCTCTTTTCGCCTTTTCAGACTTACTTCGCTGATAAGTTTTTGCCTGATCATTTTCTCTGCCAGTTCCACAGCCTTTATTCTGATCATCGCCTTTTGATACGTGGATGATCCTCTTTTCTTGTATAATTTCTGTATTTTGAGCTACGAGGAGTGCTTCTTCAATCCTTGTTTTCATATTTTTTCCCGCCTCTAATTGCCTGGGACTGCTTTTGTTAACAATTTGAGGGTATTGAGAAACAAATGCGGAAGCACTTCGAGCTTGGCTGTGCATCATATACTCTTGGTAAAGATGGTCTTGTTGGTCTTTGGAGGCCGAAGAGAATGCGCCGTAGTCGGCGGCGATGATGAGGATGAGGGTGTTGGATATGGCAAACCAAAACTTGGAGTTCTTAAAGAGAGTTGAGAGGGAGAGGTTAAAAATATAGAAGATGCAAATATAAATAAATATAGAGAAGAAAATGGCTAAGAAGGATATCCCTTTGGCTTTGTGAGGATAATATTCTCTGGAATTGTAGGGTTTCACTAAATCTTGCTGTAGATTTGTTTGAAGTTTGGCCATCTTATGTGGAGAAGAGAAGAAGTGGTAATGCTTGAGATTCTTGTGGGGTTTATAAAGAAGTGTGGAATTTTATATGGGAGCTTTTAGTCTACATCCAGTCAATGACATATGGTATTTGAATAAAACCCACCCTGAAATATAATTCACCTAGATAGGAGAGATTTTTCAGTGTGTTTGGAATATGGAGTTGTACACCACATGTCATTATATAATTAGAAAAAAGTTTATTTAATTCAATTTTTTTCAACTGTCCCTCTAATTTTATAATAACATACGGCGGCGCATATTGAAAACTCTGCCACATGTTGTAATTTACGTATACCATTACAGAAGCCCTAGCTAGCTTGTGGTCTCTTGTACTTATGAGCAATCGATTGGAAATGCTCTCTCTTATCTCTCCTTGTTATATGTATTTTTAAACTCTCAAAGTGTTTCCATTCACAGTAGTTGGATACTGAAATCAAGAACATGAAGTTCAGATTACTCATCTTTTACGAAAGTCTACAAATTCTTCTGATCTTAGGCATGCTATGAAGCTCAGATTACTCATCTTTTACGAAAGTCCACAAATTCTTCTGATCTTAGGCATGCTATGGTGCGTGTGGACCAATGCTTGACACCTCAGCTTTTTGATAAATCATGGTGCTGAGTTAATTACTTGGCATTTTAAGTTTTGAACTAATCCAAAAGTCTAAGCATGATTAATCATAGTATCACAATGACAATATAGATCTCACCGACAATGATTACGTTAGATAACTCGCCTTTCATATACGAGTCCTATTTTGTTTAGAAATATGTATAACTTGTTTATGATAAATTTAATGTGGTGCCCGTAATTCCTCTAACATTAATAATAATGTAATATTGAATCATTTCATAAAAATAGTAATATCGTAACATATCTTACTTGAGCTTGCATTGCACTTTTCTGCCCACAAAATTTTCTGGTCTTTGTGGCTTGCTTTACTTTAATTAAAATCTGGGGAACAAACGCTCATGGAGACCCTAGCATGTCATTTGCTGATTGGCTACTTCAACATCTCTCTCTTTCGTAATTGAATCATGGAAGATATTATTAACCTTTTTTATTTTTTTGTCAAAGAAAGATATTATTAACTATATAATCATACTTTATGTACGTAATTAGATTTTGTAGTGACGAGAGGAACACTCCAAGAACAGAAAAACAAAACGAGTTCGGTTTTGTTTAGTTAAAATATATACTGCGTTAATCTTACGGAAAAAAAATATTTATATACTGCTTCGATCACGGAACAAAGACCATGATTTGCGGTGCTGCATCTCGTGGAGTTTAACTAGTCAATTTTAAGGGGCTTGCTGATGTTCTCTATGATCGAAGAACGATACGACGAACTCATGATTTGTGTTGACATGCATACAGAAAATTTACTTAATTTTCATAATTTTTTCTCGAAACCAATTAAACCAGTATGATTGGCTTTGAAAGTTTGAAACTCTGTTTCTTTTTCTTTCTCTAATATTCAAATCTACAGCCAGCCCTAGCTCACCCCTCTTGAATGCACCCAGGTTTACATATTTTTTATTCTGCAGGTTGTTTCAAGAAAAAAGAAAATCAAGCATAAATGGAGAAACAATGAGTGGACTTGAATTGAATGGCTGAGATTTCATTAGAATCCATATTTTCCTCCACACTCAACGACTAAGTATAAATAATAAATGATTAATTGTCATATATATATATATATATATATATATATATATATCAATGATTATCATTTTTTTTTTAATCATTGATTACCAAAATTGCCTCCTGGACTTGTATAGAGATGACAATTTTTTCTGAACTTTAATTGTAGCCGATTGCTCTTCTGAATTTTTATAATTAGCTAATTTCCCCCTTAAACTTTAATTTTAACCGATTACCCTTTGAATTTGTATAAATATCAAAATTTTCCCATGACGCTAGATTTTAAAAAATTTCATCCATCCAATTTTTTTTATCTATTTTGATCACGCGGTACGCAGACAACACGTGACGATGTATTGGGGCCAAAAAAAAAAAAATTGGATGGATGAAAACTTTAAAATCTAACTCTAGAAGTAACTTGGCTATTTATAATATTTTAGAGGAGATAATCGGCTAAAGTTAAAGTTTATGGAGGAAATTGGCTAATTATAAAAATTCAAGATGTAATCAGCTAAAATTAAAATTTAGAAATAAAATTAACACCTCTATACAAGTTCAAAGAACAAATCGACGAATTCTTCTTTAATTTAAGGAAAATAATTTATTGGCTTCGTGAATCCCGGTCCTGGAACCTAATGATTGATTGGTTACAGTCCAGCCACAATTTATACAAAGATGCGGTCCAAATATAGTAAAGCAGTTGTCATGTAGATTACGGAAGGGGGTTTAGGGCGCGCACGCATACACAGATATATACAGGAATCTCTTTCTAAGAGGGATTTTCATTTTTCAAAAAAAATAGGAATTCCTTCTTGACCGTTATATTTGGTTTTAATGAAATTCTGTGGTTGAGATTCTGTGGCCTGTAATTTAATCTCAGCCATAAAATTTCATTAAAATCAAATCTAACTGTGAAGTCCCTCTTGAGAAGGGGCCTGAATATATATATATATATATATATATATATATATATATATATATATATATATATATATATATAAAAGAAGCCCTTAAGGGAAGGGATCTCCATTTAAAAAAAAATGGGAACACCCTCTTGACCGTTAGATTTGGCTTTATCGAAATTCTATGGTTAAGATTCTGACAGAATTTCATTAAAGCTAAATCTAATGGTCAAGAGGGTGTTCCCAATTTTTTTTTAAATGGATTTGGGTCGTGGTGGACAGACTGACGAAGTACATCCATTTCACTGCGTTGAGTCATCCTTATACAGCTTCCTCAGTGGCTCAATACTTTGTTGACAACATCTTTAAGTTGCATGGGATGCCACAGTCTATAGTGAGTGATCGTGATCCGGTGTTCATGAGCAAGTTTTGGAAAGAATTTTTTAAGCTGCAAGGTTCTGAACTTTGTTTTAGTTCCGGATATCACCCGCAAACAGATGGCCAAACAGAGGTTCTCAACAGGTGCTTGGAAACCTACTTGCGCTGTTTTTGCACCTTACAACCAAAGAAATGGGTGATGTGGCTGTCATGGGCTGAGTGGAGTTACAACACTAGCTTCCATTCGGCAATTAAAATGACGCCATTTGAGGCAGTGTATGGGTATGCTCCTCCTCTTGTATCCGCTTATGAGTCAGGCACAACAAAGGTCGATGCTGTCGAACAATCATTAAAGGAAAGGGACAGTGTCGTCTCTTTACTTAAGCATAATTTGGCAGCAGCTCAGGGACGGATGAAAGTTCAAGCCGATAAGAAGCGAACGAAAAGGGCTTTTGAGGTTGGAGATTGGGTTTATCTTCGCTTAGTACCTTACCAACATAAGTCTTCCCTTAAGGGCCTATATATATATATATATATATATATATATATATATATATATATATATATATATTTATTTATTTATTTATTTATTTTTAATTTATTATTATTAATAAGTGAACGATTGTTGTTTGAACTATTGCAGTTTTCTTGATTTTTGGGGCTTATCATGCATGAACTGATTTTATATGCTATGATATATGTTAGAGATTTCAATAATAAATATATAAATTATATATATATATATATGACTTGGTGTTGCATTGTGCAACATGTGTGTGTATAATAGGTAAAGGATGCTACGGTGCGCAGCAAGCGTACGGGCGGCAAGGTTGGGTTTCATTCAATCTTCGTATATTTTGTTAAATGGTTGCAACTTTTGGTTAAAAGACATGATGCTTACTCAAATTGTATGAGTAGAATTAAAAGATGTAATTAGTCAATATTTATTTTTTGAAAACTCTAAATAGAAGACATGTCTTTTGAGTCAACACTATTAAGAAATGCTGTATATCTTCAACTAAAATGAAAAGATTCGATGAACGGGTGCTTTAATGTCTATAAATACATATTGTGGCATAATGTTTCACACACAATTTTTTTTTAGAAATTTGTTTCTACATTCCTTGCTCTATTTTCTCTCCATCACATTCATACAATTTCTTTCTAGTTATTTCTAAGGGAATACAATTCAGTTTTGCTGATCGAATATTCCATACTTTGTTATATCTTGAAAGTGATTTGCCAAGAACTCTTTAGCAAACTCATTCGAGTGAAAACTTTAAATAGAAGACATGTTTTTTATAATATTATATCTCTCTCTCCTCTCTCCTCCCCCCCCCCCCGCCCCCACCCCTACCCCTACCCCTACCTCTCTCGCCTCTCTCTTCTCTACATCCCCAAAACCCATTCCCATCCGTCCCCACCCCCAACCTCCTCCACCACCCTCCCAAAAAACCCACATACCCATGTCCCCCCTCCCCCAAAACCCAGCTCCCCTTCTCCCATTGACCAATCAGGAATCAAGGGGGGGAAAAAGAAGAGAAGAAAAAAAAAGGAAGTTTTCCTTCCTTCCCGTCGGTACTTGCACCCGCACACCCAACCCAACCAACTCTGGCGATTTTCGCCATTTTTTTCGTCGAATCACCATCATCCAACACCCACAACCTCTTCTGCAGATTGGGCGGAGGGGCGGGCGGGTGTTGGGGGGGGGGGGGAAGGGGATGAACGACTGGGTATCTTCTTTTTTTTTCTTTTTTTTTTCTTTCTTTCTTCTTCTTTCTCCTCCTTCTTTTCTGGGTATGTTGTTTTGTGTTTTGGGGTTGGGGGGGGGGGGGGAAGGGGACGACTCCAGGTCTTACTTCTCTCTTCTTCTTTTTTTTTCTCTTCCTCATCTTCCTCTTCCTTGTTTTTTTCTGCAGGAAGATGGCGAGAGAGAGAGAGGGGGACGACTGACAAGTTCTTTTTTTTAATTACTTTTTTTATTATTTTAATATTTAAAAAATATTAAATAATTTTTAATTATTAAAAATATATTTAATTATTTTTTAATCCAGCTGTATTAGTGAGTGGTCCCCATCTCTTGCCATGTCAGCACTTAACAGAAAAACTAATAGAAAAATTGACGGAGGTATGACATTATCACAAATTCGTAAGATGCGGTATGACATTGTCACGTTTTAAAGATGAGGTATGAAAGTGTCGGGACACCAATAGTTGAGGTAGTTTTTTGTAATTTACCCAAAAATTTAATAAAAATTGTTAAAAAAAGAAGAAGAAGATTTAATAGAAATTTGGTTGGTCGATTAGTCAATCCTTCGTTTTGGGTCTTTGGATCTGACAACTGACAACTGAGAAATCTGCTTGGCTGATTAACTATTCTCAAGCTTCAAATATTTCACCAAAACACCTTTCCAATTCCAAATACAATGTTAATACACACACACACATAACCCACCGGCATGAGTTACTTGTCTTCAAGCGACATTTCTAGCATTTTCAAGTTCTAAACCCGTACATCAACACTTGACAGTAGTTAGCTCTCCCCTTTGTATAAATTTGTACGCACGTCTTCTAGGTTTACACTGCCTATTGAGTTGAGCTAGACCCTAAAGTCTATACCGTGTCACCAAAATGACGTTATTAGGAGAGATTCTTGTGACTAGCTGTTGACAAAAAAATATGAGGTTTTGCATGTGCAAACAGATGGCTATGTGTTCCAAAAGGACGGACCTAAAATTTTCTACATACATATAACCGCACAAGGATCACTTTTGCATTCATATCCCCTTCTATGTCTCTCACACGGTCACCTAGTGTGAGAGAGAGATAAAGAAAAAAGAATAAATCACCAATTGCACAAATACCACCGTTCTGCTAATTCAGTAGACTCACGTGAAATATGAATTTGGTTGTCCATAAAAAATGATAGACAAAGGAAGAATAATGATGGTGTGATGGTCGGTACGTAAAGAAAGAATCAAGCGTTTAGGATTGTGGTACGTTTGGTAACCAAATTGAAAATGCCAAATTAAAAATCGAACCAAAATTTCTGTTAACTAAGATATCAAACAAAAATAACAAATATGCTTTTATTCGGTTTTTGGTTTCGGTGAAACCAAACTGTGAACACGGAAAATTCCCGAAGGAGAGACAACGGGGACAGAACGCGTCTACAAAATAATATTTATATTTGATGATTTTGGGTTACAATCTCTATTTGTTCCTCTGACTCGATCTCCATAAGACTTTAATTTGTGGGCTTGATCCAAGGGCCGTCGAGGCTTGATCTTGGATGAACAGGGGGAAGTTTCTTCAAGGGCCGTTGGGCTTGATCTTGAAGTTTGGCGGATGAACGTTTCTTCAGGGGCCTTTTGGGCTTGATCTTGAAGTTGGGTGAGGTTTCTTCAAAGGCCGTTGGTGGCTTGATCTTGAAGTTGGATGAACGGATCTTCAGGGGCCGTTGGGGCTTGATCCTGAAGTTGGATGAACATTGAATGACGAACAGATCTTCAAGGGCTTTTGGGCTTGTTCTTGAAGATGAATGAACGACGAATGAAGAACGATGAACGATGAACGATGGATGAACTTTAAGGGGCTTTTGGGCTTGATTCTTGAAGAACAGATGTGTGGATCCAAAGGTCGTCGGGACTTGATCTTGGAAGGTGGATGAACGTTGCTTCAAGGGCCGTCGGGGCTTGATCTTGAAGAACAGATGAACGGATCTTCAAGGGCCTTTGGCGTTTGATCTTGAAGGTGGATGAACGGATGAACGATGAATGGATCTTCAAGGGCTTTTGGGCTTGATCTTGAAGAACAGTTGTGTTGATCCAAGGGCCGTTGGGGCTTGATCTTGGATGAAGAATCGGCACGTGACCAAAGTGGTTGTTGATTCTTCAAAGGTTTTGGCGAAGTTTCTTCAAGGGTCGTTGGGCTTGATCTCGAAGGTGGATGAGCATTTCTTCAAGGGCAGTTGGGGCTTGATCTCGAAGTACGATGAACGAAGAACGAAGAACGAACTTCAAGTGAATTCTCTTCCAATTTGAGAGTAGAGAAATGTATTTGTGAATTGGTGAATGAAATGAATGGAATGGCTTCCTATTTATAGAATTCCAAAACTTGATTTTTGGATTTAAATAATCAGATGAAATAAGTCGTTTATGCCACGTGTTGACACGTGTCCTGTTTGATGGCTTTTCTGACTCTTTTCGATTTTTCGTCGAGTCATACGCTACGTGTAAAATTTATGTGACACGCGAGCATTGAAATTTTAATTATTGGTCAACATTTATTTTATCGAAATTTCAATGTCTACCCAAACCTACCAGTTTTGCTGACGAAAACTGAATCTAAAACTTTGGTACTTTTTAGTTTCGATAGATTTCAGCTTGGTCATTCTCGGTTCGATTTCGGTATAGGATTCAGAAAATGTCAGCCCTAGTAAGAGTAGTACTTTTAAATATGAAATCAACATATTAGCTTTGATGCAAATCCGAAAATGACAATTTGTTCAAACGAATGTCAAATATAAGTACTAGATGTACGTTGTTACCGTTTAATTTTGTGTTCTTTTGGGTTACATTAAAGCAAATTAAACTCTTTTAACCTTCAATTTGCCTCGAAAGGTCAGGTGTTCCCATGACCCTAGCTAGTTGTGTTCCATTTCTTGTATATTTTCTTCTTAGCTCACTTGCATATCTGTGTGAATTCGGTATTTGACCCTTTTTTAATGTATAGGTTCATTGGACTTCTATACTTATTGTATCCTAAAACTAAGACGAAAACATCACTCTTTATTGAAGTGCACTCAGCAATACCCCACCATTACCATTTGAAATACTTAAATTTGTATATTCTTTATACTAGTATATGAATTTTAACGAACCTATTTACTTTGGTGGACTAGGAGTTTTGTGCATCTTAGAGCATTTACAATGGAACTCTTTATTTAGGGACTTCCGCTGCCAATTTTAAAGACTCATTTAAGGACTCTAAGGGATTATTCGGGTCTCTAAAAGAATATTGTCTACAATAGGAGGTCTTTATAGTATAGTCCCTAAATGTAGGGACTAAAATACTAAAAAATTATTGCTTATTTTGTTGGAGTATTGTGGTTGTTGATAAAAACAGAAAAGTTATCTCTACCTTTAGAAGAGAAAGTCCAAAGCAGAAAAAAAAAAAAAAAATGTTGTTGTGTAGCATTTCCAAAAAGAGAAGGCATTCCCGTGTGGGTGGGATTGTTCCTCACTCAAAATCGACAGTGAGCCCATTCTTTGAGTCCTTATATACAGTCCTAACATTTATGAATTTCTTTGAGGTATCGGATGAATCTCTATATATTGAGATACTTTGAGGATTTATATTCCGACCCATTGAAAACTTTTTTTGTCTATGTGTAAAGACTATACAGTTGTAGAAATTCCATTTAGAATCCCCATTAGAGATACTCTAAGTGTCTAATGTACTTAGTAGATTCGTAACATTTTCGGGCAATTGTCCAGTACCAATCGGTATTTAAGTGTCTTATTCAGCAAACATACACAATTACTCACTAACTAGAATCTTTCCTAGAACAACAATTCTTGTCCAACACACACAAATCGATTCCCACGCATGGATTCCCAATCGTATCAAAAGGAGAGAGGGGGACCAGTCACCTGTAAAAGCATGAGAGCCTTTGATCTGTCGGCTTCCTACTGAGATGGATAGACAAATTATAGAAAGAAAGAGCTTAAGTCCCATCGTGTAATTACAATTCTTCTTTGAGATTCATCGACTCTTCTCACATCTTCTTCTACTTCTAGTAACTGTTTTCCCTTCGCCCATCGCACTCTCACTTTTCCATGCAAAAACCAACACTGTCAGCCTCAAACTTGCACAATGCTCATAGATGACAACTTTTTTTTTTTAAATTTCTCTGCAGGCTTCTGCAAGTCCTGCCACTAAAGATCATGACTTTCAATTTTGATAAATATTTGGGAAGTATTTTCTTTACTTTCTTTATCCTTTTTGTCATCAATGCAATTCGAAAAAAAAGTGAAATAAAAAGCAAAGTAAAAACCTTTAGCCAGTACTTTTTTGTTCTAATTAAAAAGCCACATTTTCCTCTGTTTTTCTTCATTTTTCACTTGTCTCCTCTGAACTTTCATGGCTTCTTTGCCTCTTTTCCTCGTTGGGTTTCTTGTTTTGGGAGGGGGGTTCATTTCAGGGCAGCAAAACTCAGATGGGATTATGGAAAGGGAGGAGCTTTTGGGAGTTTTTGAAGTTTTGGGTGGCCTTCTGGAGGACGCCAGCTGGGCCCAAGAGCACCCACAACCCTGTGATGAGACTCCATGGCCTGGTATTCAATGTGAGATTGGTGATGAAAATCCTCCAACTTTTCATGTCACAAAGATTCACATTGGCCCTGATATTTTCACCCCTCCTTGCAAATCCTCTGCTTCCCTTTCAAGTTCCCTCCTCAAATTACCCTACTTGAAAACCCTCTCAATTTTCAATTGCTTTTTAACTACACCAGTCACTCTCTCTCCATCACTATTTGGTGCATTGTCTTCCTTGGAAACCCTAGCCCTTGTTTCCAATCCAGCTCTCTCAGGAGAAATCCCCCCAAACTTGTCAAAACTTACAAACTTAAGGGTCCTCAGCCTCTCACAGAACAACCTAAAAGGAAACATCCCTAGGGAAATTGGTGGGTTGGTGAGACTAGAGCAGCTTGTCCTCAGTTACAACAACCTAAGTGGTGAAATCCCACAAGAAATAGGAGGGTTGGGGAGTTTGACAATCTTGGATTTGAGCTGGAATGTTCTAGAAGGTCAGGTGCCTAGCTCTGTAGGGCAGCTTCAAGTCCTCCAAAAGATCGATATGAGCTCCAACAGGCTCAGAGGATTGATCCCTCCAAATGTAGGGCAGCTCAAGAGGTTGGTGTTGTTTGATCTGAGTCATAACTTGATCAATGGGCCAATCCCAGAAACCCTTTCAGGTTTGGAGAATTTAGAATATTGGGTAGCTGATAAAAACCCAATCAATTCAGAAATTCCTCAGTTTGTAGGGACACTCAAGAATCTCAAATCTCTGAGCTTTACAGGATGTGGGTTGATTGGCAAATTACCTAACTCCCTAGCTTCCTTGAAAAATCTCAGTTCCCTCTCTCTGGACAACAACAGTCTCAATGGGACAGTCCCTACAAGTTTAGGGACACTCCCAAGTTTGGATCAGCTGAATCTGAGCAACAACCAGCTGAGTGGGGCCCTGTCACTTCCAGAGGATTTCATTGAGAGGCTTGGGAAGAGGTTGGATGTGAGAGGAAATAATGGGCTGTGTGCAATCAATCCATTGTACAAGAAGAAGAAGGGCATTTCTGCAAATCTGATAAGTACCCCTGTTTGTTTGAATGCAAGTGGAGCAACAAATGACACGGCCTTGGCTGGTGAAGACAAAGAACCAAATGTGTCCGAGAGAATGAAGCCATTTGGTCAGTACCCTGCTGAGAATAATAGTTCAGGTTCTCCATCGCAGTCATATGAAAAGATGGTTTCTTTTGGTTTTGTTGTGTGTTTCTTGTGCCTGTTGTAAAAACCCACTTTTTTTTTGTTCAATTTTAAGGCAGTTTGATGAACTTGTTTTGATTTGAATTAGCTCATTCACAAAACTAGCCAAAGTTTGTATGCTTGCGTTAGGCCAATAATTTGCCTGCTTCAAATGCATACCCTCGTAAATTAGTATAATTTAAAGTAAAATATCGTCTTTAAAGAAAAATAAAAGATCAAAATAAAGTTTGTCACATGTGACTTTTTGTAGTCTTTTTTATTTATTTTAATTTTAATCAAAAACTTCTGATACTGTTTAATTTTAACGAAGAATTATATTTTTTAATTTTTTGCTGATACTATTTACTATATTTTTATTTATTATTTTTTCATTAAATTTTTTTTTATTTTAAATTTTTCGTTATTTTTTCTATTTCCTTTTTGGATTTTACTGGACTTATGTATTTACTATTAAAAGCTGATCAGTCTTGTCTGGATGAGAAGGGAAAAGAAGAAAAGCCAATGAGTGTTTGTCTAGTCTCAGGTCTCATCAATAAGAGAATCTGTATATTCTGCAGGCTTCTGCCAAGGAGGCATAGAGATGCCTTGATCATTTATAACATTCTGACCTTAATCTTCATAAATTTTAGTAAATGACACTGTTTCCGGGTTACATCTTGGATATCCAATGGTTTACACCGGAATTTTGTAATGCAGTTGGGCCTAATTCTGAAAGTTAAAACGATTAAGTAACGGGGTATGATATTCACACAGACCATATTTTACTTTTCACACACGTTTTTAATTCTCGGCCGTCAGATTTGATGAATTGAAGAAGATCAACAGACATAAATTATCAATGGGTGCATGAGAAGTAAAATAAGGTGTGTAAATAGTACTCCCCTTAAGTAATTAAGAATGACTTCCCTTCCCTTTTAATAAATTTTGATTTGAACATTAAAATCCAAACGTTTAAAATTGTCCAAAAGCTGCATATATATATTCCCTTCCTCGTGCAGCTCCTTGTGTCTCATACACAGTGGCGAAGCCACATGAGGGCGAGGAGTGGCGGCCTCGTCGGAAAACACGACTGGAGCTTTTGTTCAGCCCCTCCCCTCGCCGGAAATCTGACTGGTTTAAGCTTTCAGCCCTTCCTCCGTCGATCTGTTTTTGCTGTGGGCAGCAGCAGATTTCTTCTTCTTTTTTTTAAAACATCCAAGCCAAAACGTTGTCGTTTTGGTCCTGGTAAAAATATATATATATATATAAAAAGTAAAACAAACGGGTGTTTTGTATGTTTGAATATATACGGGGGACCCCATTCCCACTCACTTTTCTTTTTCAGTCCTATGTGTCAATCCCCCTTTTCTTTTTCAACCTTTCCCATCCAATCAGAGAAGCAAATCTGCCCCACCCCAAAATCCCAAACGGAAAATTTTTTAATTCCTGTTTTCGGAGAAAATTTTAGTTGTGACGAGAACACAGGTGGTACACAGCGTGGTTTTATGTAAATGGTGAAAAATTTTAATTTTTAAATTATTAATCTTTTAACACACATAATGACACACCCTAACCCGAAGACTAGGACGTGTTGGCCGTCACGTGAGCGTGACGTAACCATAAGTGCAAGCGGAAACGATAATCTAACAAAGTACGAGCCAACTAAAACCAACAGAAAACACCCACTATTTCACATATTAACAACCAAGCGTTCTCAGTGCATAAAAGGTACTAAACACACATAAACAGAGCATAAGCATCTAGGTGCAGTCAAGTAGGACCATAACTAATTTACAACACCCTCGGGTGAACCCTACATTTATTTAGTCTGTCAGAACGCCGAAGGAGTCCTCGTAGGCCACCCACGCTTCAACTATCAACTAGAACCTGGAGGGGCGCAAAACAGAAAACGTGAGTGGGCGAAAATAAAGCTTTTTCAATCATTTCATAAATCCACATTCATAACCCCTCTTTGAAAACCTGTATACTTTCCCAGAAAAATAGTATATAAGCATATATATATCTCAACTATCTCAATCATCAATTTCATAACAGATTCAATAGAGAATGTACCATGCCAAATTCAACAGTTTAGTATGAATGCATTAACATAATACAAATCAGGTGAAAGAAAGTAATCAACCGGAGACCCCCTAATGGCCCTGTACGGCTGAATCTAGAGCTCAAAATCTCATCTTCTCAAATCTAATCTTGCCGGAGTCACCACCTGTGACCTGTACGGCCTTCTGCACATAAGTCGGAACTACCTAATGTAGTCTGTACGACTTAATGGTTATTATTACGCTCTAGTGCTTTTCTCATCAATCATCTGTGCACATAATCTAAGATCACCCACCAGTCGGAACCTCTCTAAAGGTCTGTACGACTGGCCTGTCGGAACCACCTCTTATGGTCTGTACAACTAGCATCTAATTGGATCCAATGCGAGCGTGCGATGCGGTGAATATTATAAGCACTACCACTATGGTGCAGGTTATGAGCTCAGCATATCTCAACATCATCATACAATACTAATACTCACCTGATACTTACCTGTACGTCCACCGCACCATTTCACATATATGCATCATACAACAATTCATAATATTCATAAAATTCTATGCATGGCAATCAAAACACATTTCATATCTATTTCAACATACTTTTCATTTACGTTTGATTTCTGGGAAAAATCGAGTATATAGGTATATAAAAGCAAATGCCCACTCACTGGTATGTTGCCGGGTCGTGACCCCCTTGACGCCCCTGGTTGTGCTCGTCCTCGTTATAAGTTCCACCTAAAGGCGAAACCGCTAAAACAACGTCATTCAACGCACATTAACCAAACTAGGCAATTAATTCCTCATACAAAGCTCAATTTTGACAAATGAATACTCTAACGTGATCTACACAACCTCAGGATCATCCCCATATTTTTAAAATAATTTTTGGACCCTTCACGCGCCCCCACGCGCCTGACATGGCACGGACCTACGCGCCCCCACGCGCGGCCCACGTGCCTTGCACAGTGCTGACGTCAGCCTTGCACAGTGATGACGTCAGTTGACGACGTCAGGAATATTCCTGGAATATTCCGTCAACTTTAACGGCGTCAGGTTAATGGCGTTGGAATATTCCGTCAGAGTTGACGGAATATTCCTTCTCCGTCGTCTTCTCCGGCGACCTCGCCGGCGCCGGCGACTGGTTTCGCTGGAAAACTCGCCGGAATCTGGGGAATTTTCAAACTAGGTATTCTCCTTCGTTTTTCGTCCATTTTTCTCGTACTTTATACCAAATTGAAGCCCTAAACATCTACTATCACGTTGGACTAGTTTTAAACACTAAAAACCACAAAATCTCACCTTCCAAATTTTCACAAACTCGGCTCAACTTCGAACTAGGTGATTTCGACGTCCAAAACTTCCAAACGTTATACCCCGAGCTTCCTTAGGACTTCCTAAGACTCCATGTGATCTTGGTTGAGCCTAAAACACAACAAATTCGAAGTTCATGAACAGTACCAACCACGGGAACTTTAGAACTAGGGGTTTTTCGAAGTGAGACTTACCTGGATTTGATACCAACATGATCGTGAAGTCCTCAGGGTTGCAATGGTGACCTTAACTCTGGCGTTGGTTGATGTTTTGGTTGAGTTTGTGAATGGTGGTTCACGGTGGAGAAAAAGAGAGGGAGAGAGACGAGAGTTTGGGATAGAGAGAGAGAAGGACAGTGCTACGGGTTTTAGGGAAGGATTTGAGGGGGTGGGATCCCATTTGGGGTCCTACCAAATTTTTAACAACAAATTAATACCAACAAACTATATTTAAGCTTAAGTTCCTAACCCACAAAATAATCTAATGAACCAAATTTAGGAACTTAATTTAAAACCAAGGTCACATTTACACACCTTAATCCCGATCAAGGGTAATTTTGTAATTTTACATCTTCGGAATTAAAATTCCGGGATGGGTTATAACACATAAGCCACCATTTATATAAGGTCACGTGGTGTACCATCTCGTGTGATGGTCACACTGAAAAATCTCTCATGTTTATAATCCTTCCTAATTAATTATTTAATACGATTTTTTGTTTAATTGGTACATAATCATACGGTAATGTACTAATATGGTTATTGGTTATTGATTATTGATACGATTTTATGATTATTCATATGAAATTATGAAATTATTTAATTATTTTTTCGGATGAAAATTAAAATTTGAATACTTGATTATTGATTAATTAATTGAATTATTACATAATGTATACAATTATTCATATGATTAGTTGAATTGAATATTTATTTATTGACTAATTTGTATGCTTATTGGTGTTGATTAATTGAATTGTTAGTTGGATTAGTTATTATGCATATTAGTATAGTCTACTCTAGGATTAAGAGTCTTAAAAAAAAATTTCTTTCCATTTTACAGTTACATAATGGAACGATACTATAATTAAAAAATGCTTAAATTCTCCTACAAACATTTTGGGTAGTCCTTCTCCTTCAAATATTCCAAGTAGTCCTCCTCCTACTTCAAATATTCCGAGTAGTTCACAATAGAGTGAGGCCACTGAGTTGGATGAAATATTAGCTAATCTTGACCTTGGACATGGACGTCAAATGCTTGATTATCCACCTAAATATCGTGAAGCAATTCTTTTAAATCTTGCAATCTTTTAACTTCGCCCCTCACCCCATTAATTCCTGACTTCGCCACTGCTCATACATGCATCAAATAATTAATCAGAACAAGTGGAAAAAGGAAACAAAAATAGTTCAGTACATGGGATGATGATCCTCTGCGAATCTTATTTGTAGAGATCTACATGATCAATTAATTATATATGTTCATCGTATATTGTGCAGTTATTAATTTTGTTAAGTGCAGTTTCCATTTAATTTTATATAAAAAATTTAAAATAATTTCTGACCGCAAAATATACAATAAACGAATATGATTAATTAATCATCTCGATCTCCACAAAGAGAATCAGACTAAAATCCTAATTCCAGCACATGCACCTGATGTGGGCCCACAAAAGAAAAAGGAAATCAGTGGTAATTAGAATGTAGCTAAATTTTTTTTGTGGTCCCTGTGGTGACACACTACTTTTAATGTGACCCTTGTGGTGAAAAATCTATTAATTAAACCCCCGTGGTAAGCCCCGTTAGCAATTGAGGTCCAAATCTAAATTTCCGTTAGTCTTCCGTTAAATAAAATCATGTGACTATCACATGTGGATCGGTCAAAATTAAGTTTATTTATCTTGGAAAAAAAATATGATTGGATTAAAATAAAATTACAAATAAAAGAAACTTGTAAAGATAAAAAAAAAACCCAACAGTTCCCGTATCTCATCTCAGTCTCCCAGCCACCACCATAGCCACTAGTGGACCTCTTCCACCGTCACCAACCATCATCCCAATTTGATAGCACATGTATCTCAACCTATATAATGCAAAAAAAATCACATATGTACAAGAATAACTTAAAGAGTTAAAAACAATGGTGAAATGCAGTATATATGCATTCAGACGGGTGAAAGGCATTGTAGAATTAAAGACAATGGGTGAAAGGCATTGCAGAAAATTCAATCTTCAGGTCCGCCTTCTGCATATAAACTTCAAGAGCGTAAGAAAGTTAAAGAATTAAAATTCAAAGAAGATTAAGAAAAAAATTAAAAGGTTGTGTACTGGCTGACTAGGGCCTACATAAAACCACATTACCAATTAAAGACAAAACTGAAAGACATTTATGCCTTCAAACTGGTACAAATTGATACAAGAATGAAAATTCAAGTAAATTGATACAAGAATGAAAATTCAAGTAAGACTAAGACTTTAACTCATTATCAAAGACGTGTTGACATTCAAAAAAAAAAACAATGGTATATTAGAAATATTTTTCCAAAGAAAATTAAATCATACCTAAGAAATTAGGGGCGACTTCACCTTCACCTCTTCTCCTAGCCATAGACGTGGTTTTACAGGCTTAGTTTCAATCTTTGCGTTCAAGCTTTTTTTTTTCTTCAGTAAAATCTAATTTCAGTTAAACTCTAAATTATAATAGATGTCCATTGAATAAGATGTAATTTGAATTGAAAGAACGAATTTGACCCTTCATGTGATAGTCACGTGAGTTTATTTAACGAAAATTTGGATTTGGATCTCAATTGCTAACAACACCCACCACTAGAGTTTAATTAAAAGCTTTTTTACCACGAGGGTCACATTGAAAGTGGCATGTCACCCAGTGTTCTAAAAATCGGCCTAGGCGGCACCTAGGCGCTACGCGGTGGCTAGCCGCTCCGATCAGCCCATGATCGGGTGAAAAATCGGCAAGAGGATTAGGCGGCTCGAAGGCCTAAGCGGTGCTTGGGCGGCCTAGGCAGGCGACCCGATGGCCTAGGCGGTCTGGGGGTTTTAGAGTTTTTGTCGTTGTAGAGGGCTGTGTTCTTGTTTTGGTTCTGCGTTTATGCGTTCTGCGTTTTCCATTTAGGAAGACAAAAGGAAGAAGATGATCGATATGAGTTTCTCTGTATTTGCATTCCCCCACATGACAGACATACATGACCACTCGGTCCACTCCACTTTTTGTTGTATTTTTTTGAATTTTCTAATCAATTGCAGGGACGGATAACATACAATCATACATTGAATATTGCCATATTGGTGTGGTGTGACCCACATCCACTTTTTGGTGCAGAGCGCCAACGTTTTTTTTACTTTTTATTTTTATTTTTTTAAGTTCATTATATAATAAATAATCTTTAAAAAATATTTATTAAGTAATATGAACTTTCATCTTATATCATCTAATTCATTAAAAAACGTAAAAAAATTCTATCTAGGAGAGACATTGTTGAATAATCTTTTTGCATTTTATTATTTTATTATTATTTTATCTATGAATTTCGTACAAGTATAATTTTTTGTAAGTGTCAATATGTACTTATTTACAAGATATACAAGAAATTAATCTAAATCCGCTAGGCGCCAGCCCACCGCCCGACTAACGCCTAGCGTTTTTTAGAACCTTGATGTCATCACAAAGATCACGAAAAAAATTTAGCCTTCGAATGATCATTAATCAAATCAATGCAAAATCAAATGCTGATGGTACTGCTGCACAATCATCATCCTCATTAACAATACTTTTCTTTAAATTAAGGAATAATAATATTATAGACATGTTTAATTCCACATCCAAAATAATAATAATTTGCCAATGTACTCCATCCCTTAATTTTGTAAAGTAAAATTCTTTTTAGTTACTAGTCACATCATTAAGCTGAAAATTAATTTATATTATTTTGTGATCAAAATTTGCTTATGATATAGACAAAGTTCGCTTCATTTAAACCAATAAAATTTGCTTAAAATGTAAATTACAAGCGAAATCTTGAACAAAACATAACTTAGATATACAATTAAACACTTGACGCAAAATGAACGCAACAACATTTTAGAATTTATACCGTTACTTAGTAAGATAAGAAGGTGTTGTTGAATAATGATATTATTAGTTTGATATTAAATGGGATGAGCGTGGAGGAATGATAGATTCATTGAACAATTGCTCTCGCCTTGAGAAACCAAACCACCCACGTTTCTTTATTTTCTTATCTGGATGCTCTTTTGGCTTCACCCCTTCCCCCATCGTTGTTTAATGTTTTTTTCTCGAATCACTCTTGTCACTCTTATCACTCTGTTTGTTTGCTGAAAAATTGTATATAAGTATCCAAGTGGGATTTTGAGTGTTCATCTCTCTCCTTTTCTCTTTAGCCACCCTGTTCTGCAGCTCCTCTTTGTTTCTGCAATCACACAAGGTGTGTTCTTTGCACTCTTTGATGATTTGTTTAGATTATTTGGTTGAATTTCGACATGGGTTTTGATCAAAATCATGTATGATGTATTGAAGATGAAATCTTTTCTGATTGTTGTATCGAAATCAATGTTTTTCTTTCTTAATTGAATTTGTTTGATTTTTTTTTACTTCTGAAGTGATATAGTAGAATTTGCGACATGAGTGCAACAAAGTTTGATTTTTTGAATCCGATATTGTCTTTGGATTGTTGGGTTATTGTTAGATTTGTTCAAGCTTAATCCTGATTTTTTTTATTAGTGGGACTAATCAGAAGTTTAATGAACATAACAAGCCCCATCAGTCTAGTCTCAGGATATGGATCACTAGTCATAGCTTATGAGTTTGATCGTTCGTAGCCCTACTGCTCTACATCTGTTATTGTAAATGCTTGGGATGCCGTCACCTTGGCTTCCCCGTTGCATGTAAGTTCTTCTCCAATATAAGATGTCCCCAGAATGTATTGAAACTGGGTATCAAACCTGCAGTTAAAATTTCGGGACTTGGAAACTTGGAAGCCACCGTTTCTGGTTGGACTAGTGCGGGTTTTGGGTTTGTTGTTCTTGTTGTAGTCGCCTTTACTAGGTTGCTTTTGTTGGTTCATAGTTTCTATCACTTAAAAATTAGGATTGCTTTTTCGGTCAATTGCTTGATTCTCTGAATTCGAAAGAATCCGACATAACATGATATTCAAGTGATTTTCATTCACTAATATTGTGGGGATAGCATAAACAAATTGCAGAGATGGAGATAACCAATGTTTCTGAGTATGAAGCAATTGCAAAGGAGAAATTGCCAAAGATGGTTTATGACTACTATGCATCAGGTGCAGAAGATCAATGGACTCTCAAGGAGAACCGACACGCATTTTCACGGATTTTGTAAGCCTTATCTTGCTTTTGGGATTTGGCCAATCATCTCAAAAGTAGTTCTTTTTGTTTTTTGATTTTTTTCAGGTTAGATTTCATTCATCATAAGAAAATTTTCAATTGAAGCTATTTACCGAACTTGTGTGTTTCTTTTCAGATTTCGACCTCGTATTCTTGTAGATGTAAGCAAGATAGACTTGAGAACAACTGTTTTGGGCTTCAATATTTCAATGCCAATTATGATTGCGCCTACAGCCATGCAGAAGATGGCTCATCCTGAAGGTATAAACCCCTTCTTGTTTATTTATACTCTTCTGTGACATACAACTATATAAGTTGCATGAAACGTTTATAACTCAAACAGCAATTGGAATTACCATCAATATCTTTCAGTTGTTGAATCGGCTCAAAGCTCGTTAAAGTTTCTCTTTGTCAAGTTTTTCTTATTAAGTAGAGATTTGTCAAGTTTTTCTTATTAAGTAGAGATTGGTTAAATTTAATTTGTAACTCTCAATCAGGAGAGCTTGCAACGGCAAGAGCAGCGTCTGCAGCTGACACAATTATGGTATGGCTTGCAACCATCCAGTTATTGTTCTAAAACTGAATTCTGTTTTCCTATAACAGTTTCTTTAATGTTAGATTGTATCAACAATTTCAACTTATGTATGCAATTTTGGTTGTTGTAGACACTGTCGTCTTGGTCTACTTCCAATGCCGAAGAGGTTGCATCAACAGGACCTGGCATTCGCTTTTTCCAACTCTATGTGAGTTTAAAATTTATCCCTCTATTTTTTTTTTCTGCTACTTTCTTTCTTGTTCTTTTATTTTGTATTTGGCTAAATTCACTCATTTAACATGCGGCGTTAGATAAGCTCTAGTGCTGAGAGAAATTTCATTCACGTAACGTTTTTTGTTGAAAGCTTGGTTACAATTTAACGAACTAAACTTGTTCCTCAAATAGACTTCCTAATAATTTCAAGGTGACTTTAAAAGTTTAAGTGAGTTTTTTGTCCTCCAATTATGTGACCTCTGTCTCTAATTCGCCATATAGAAATTAAGGCCTGAAACAAATATTTACTTTGAAGGTTCTCATTTGTCATGTGTTGTTAACCTTATCAGTGATTGATGTGCTTCTTGTTTAGGTGTACAAGGACAGATATATTGTTACACAGCTTGTAAAAAGAGCTGAGAGGGCCGGTTTTAAGGCCATAGCTCTTACTGTGGACACTCCGATTCTTGGACGCCGAGAGGCTGATATTAAGAACAGGTGGGCATTAATTCAAGAATGGTATGTGTAAAACTAAGAAAGATAGTTACTAGAAGCATTTTAGGTTGTTCCATTACGAATTGAAATCTCATTTAAGGTCTTCAACAGATTTATATTGCCGCCAAACTTAACATTGAAGAACTTTGAGGATTTGGATCTCGGAAAGATGGATAAGGTGGGTGACTAACCTATATGACTTTCAATATCAGACAAATATAGGTAACTTCATTTTAACGCTTACATTTTTTGGCTTTTTGGTGATCAAATTTTAGACCAATGGTTCTGGACTTGCATCTTATGTTGCTGGACAAACTGACCGGTCTCTCAGCTGGAAGGTAAGATGGTTGCTTCAATATATGATTATTGAAACAATAAATCTGAAGTAAGATTTCACACGGTTTTCTTCGCCATATTCACAGGATATACAATGGCTTCAGACAATCACCAAATTACCAATTCTGGTTAAGGGTGTAATGACTGCCGAGGATGGTAAGCAACCTATCCCTTACTCCGCATTCCAATAGAAATCCAACTCCCCAGCTAAGTCTATTATTGAAAGTTTATGACAAATTAACTATATATGTGCTGAAAAATGTAGCACGACTAGCCACACAATATGGAGCTGCAGGAATTATCGTCTCCAACCATGGAGCTCGTCAACTTGATTATCTCCCTGCAACTATTATGGCTCTGGAAGAGGTACATTTGCTTCATATATTCTTCTTTTATCAATTTGTTAAACGCTTAGTGTTCTGAAATTGTTGAGTATTCTCTCAACAGTTCATATTCTTGAAACTTTAGTCATTCTAAATTCCAAGTCTCTTTCTTTGGTGTATAGAGCTGTAACTTGTAATTTTCTGAAATTATGGTTTTGTTGTAACGGCTTATAGGTCGTCAAAGCTGCACAAGGCCAAATTCCTGTGTTTTTGGATGGTGGAGTAAGGCGAGGAACGGATGTTTTTAAAGCTCTAGCTCTTGGTGCATCCGGCGTTTTTGTGAGTAAAGCTTATGTTACTTGACACTAAATAAGATACTGCAACTGTGATTCATTCAGTTGCCTGCAGCCTTTAATATCTGTTTATATTAAAGCAACGAATCTAAAACAATGCCCTTAACCTACAAGTTCTAATATGATACTTAAAATCTCAGATTGGTAGACCGGTGTTGTTCTCATTAGCGGCAGATGGCGAGGCTGGTGTAAGGAAAGTTCTTCAAATGCTTCGTGACGAATTTGAGCTAACCATGGCATTAAGTGGTTGCCGTTCGCTGAAGGAGATCACACGCAACCACATTGTAACTGAATGGGATCGTCCTCGTGTTGCACCTAGATTATAAGAAGGCCGCGATTCTTTTTTCGTGGATTGATATGATGAACTGCCAAAAGTTTCCTGTCTTGAACGTTCAGGAAAATAATATTTGAGAACTCAACTTCTGTATTGGTTCAGAAAAATATATCTGAGAACTCAACTTCTGTATTGGTTCAGAAAAATATATCTGAGAACTCAACTTCTGTATTGGGGATTGGGGATCATGGTAGTCAATAAAGAGCTTCTACTTGGTTATCTTCAAGTCAATATTAATTGGTTTAAATTCTGCTTCTGAACCAAATATATGATGCTTGGTCATGTGTTTTATTTCTCTGCTTCCACATGACACCGTGTGATTAGTTTCAGTTCTTTGCTTCCACATGACATTGCATGGTTAATTTGAGATTTCCCGTCATTAACATGAAATATCCCGTCATTAACATTTTAGCTGCATGTAAGTTCGTCTACTTTCCTCTTCTTTTTACCGTGATGATATTATAAGCCGAAAAGGAGACATATAGTATGAATCCCTTATTTGAATGCTAGTGGAAGGAAGCTAGGAATCCCCATTACCATGTAACTTAACAAGAACTGCCAGGAAATTACCCAAGCAATTTCGTGTGAAAGACACCCATTTCCATCTTTTCTTTATCTCCAATACCATTTGACAATTTTTATTTTTTTTTCATTTAGCTTATAAGGAAAGATTTTTCAATGTTAGGCTGAAATTGACATGATCTTGTTCAAGACGATAGGTCAAATTACAACTACATATATGCAATATCTATCTTTGATTGTTAAAAAAAGTGTTGCAGGGTGTAAAGTCTCCACACAAAAAAACTGTTGAATATAAGTCTCACATCGGGAATTTAAGAAAATAAAATATAACATATGGTTATCTTCAAGTCAAATGGTAGTCAATAAAGAGCTTCTACTTGGTTATCTTCAAGTCAATATTAATTGGTTTAAATTCTGCTTCTGCACCAAAAAATATTGGGGAGATTTTTATATTTTTTAAATTAAAATGTTATTATTGTCACTCAGTACTACGGTCTGGTGGTATTCTTCTTTGCTTAGAAGTGAGAGGTCTTAGGTTCGAATCTCATAGATGGCGAATTTGATACCAAATTAGGCTGCCATTGTGTGGCTTAGCCGAACTCTTCCTCTCTCTAGTGTAAAAATATTGATGTGCTAAAAAAAAATAGGGGTGTGATATCCACACACTTCATTTTACTTCTCACACACCACCCCAAAAAATATTAATATTAGAAAACTTCATTTTAATCCTTGGCAAAGATTACTTTTTGATTAAAACCATGAGTAAAATCAAAATCTAATTTTAGTCCCTTATACATTAATAATGTGACAACCCGTTCCTAAAAATTTTGATTTTTATAATTTTAATAAGTAAGTTTACAAAAATGCCCTTCGAGGCACATACTTCGATTGGTGTAGACTGCCTTGTAGTGACACATAAGGTTTGTTTTCTTGGTATATCCTTGTAGTACTCGTCGCTACAGTCGCGTGGGCGCAAACGGATTCAAATTTGGAGTTATAACGAAGAAGTTATTAACGTTTGAAGTTGAGCGCAAAATTGATACTTTGTGAAATTGTTGGAAAGTTCCAGAAAATTTGAGGGCCAAATGGACGGTCCAGATTAAAAGAAATAAAGTTTGTGTGGTGGGGATTAAAAGGAAAGGATAATCAGGAAAAGAAAGAGAGGAATAAGAGGAGGAGAGAGAAAGTAAGTGACCAATTGGAGAGGGAAGTAAGGAGGGAAAGGAGGGAAGGTGAGAAGGAAAGGGAAACTGGGTTTCCCCTTGACCCGCGCCCCATTAACGACCTGGTTCCAATTCCGGTGAAATTCACCCATTTTTCCGGCGAATTGAGCCAAACCATCACTCCCAATCACTATATTGACCTACCCTCTACCTATTCCACACAAAATTTGGAAAGATTTGACTCTTAAAATGGATGAAACCGCATTAAGGGTGCGGTCGGTGTGTGTATTCAAATCCACCAATCCCGAAAGACTTTCTTCCAATTTCCACCACCAATAGACTCCCTTAGAACCCAGGAGCAAAGCCCAAGCAATGGTTGTGGCATCGGAGTAAGTTTGGAGGTCGAATTGGTGCACACCCAAACTTAGGGTTCTTGCGGGTCTTGGTGAAATTGGAGGTCTTCGAGGCCAAATTGGACTTTCTCACAAGTATGAAAGTTGTTCTACTGATTGAGATCTTTAATTTTGTAAATTTTGAGAATTTTTAGTGAAAGTTGAATTTTCCGGCGACTCGGGGGCGACCAACGATGTTTTTAGGCGTTATTCAATGCCTTGAAATTAGTTTTGATAACGGATTGACGTAGATTGATCGTTAGGACCTAAATTCGTCACGGTTCGGTAATAGGTCAAAATATGAATCGACGATCCGACCGTTGGATCGTCACCAAACTTTAGTATGTGGCAGTATGTAATATTTGAGGAATGTAGGAATTTACAGATCAGGAATCCGTCTAACGGATCTTCCCGAATTGGAATTGTAAGTTTGTAAATAACACTTGGTTTTGGCAATTGGCGGAGATCCAACCGTTGGATCGTAACGAAACTTTGGGATATTGTTCTAGAAGCTTAATGTGGATTATTGGAAGTGACGGATCGAAGATTCGTGGTACGGATCTTCCAGATCGAATTCGTAGGGATGCGTTTATTATAAATTGCATATTCTCTCAGTACGAATTCTGAGACATGAATTGACATTTATGCTAGACGGTGATCATTTGGGATCATTTGGGATATCTCGAGAGTCGTGCTAGGGGCTGTAGCGTGGAGTCCAGGTGAGTGGGCTTTTGTTTTCAGCTGAATATAAAAAGAAGTCAAACTGAGAAATCTTTATGCGAGCAGCGAGCCATAATAATTAAGAATCTAAGAGAAAGTAGAGCACTTAATAAACACACACACGACGTACCTGAAGCTCTGTAACATCACGAACGCACGCCATTCCGTTGTAGAAAATGGTCAGGCGCTGCTGTTGTTCTTGTTGCTGGGTTTCATTAGGGTTAGGGAAGCGTGAATCAGCAGAAGGATGATGAAGCTCCGGATTGCAGTTTCTCCTCATGGTAATTTAGGGTTTGGAACTCAAATTACCAAAAAACCAAGAGACTGACGGATGATGATGAAGATTTGAAGATTGAAGATTGAAGAGAGAACAAAGGATGATGTGGAGTGGGTTTTAGAATGATGAGATGGCATTATATATGAAACTGTCATATGCATGTCAACTTAGAAGGTCCCCGCATAAATGTGACTAGAAACGCTCCTTCGAAAGTCGAAAGGCAAGCACTTTTTACACCAAGATAGTGTTTAGCGGCGAAAAAGATTCCATTTTCATTTAATTACGTGTATCATGATTTTTAAACTTGGTTTTTTTTTTTTTTTCGGAATTAAACTGTATTTCGCACCATAGGATTTGGGGTCATTTATAAAATAAGCCACAAAATTTCAAATTCCAAATATTACACCGAATTATTTCTGAATTGTACTAATTTAATATCTTCGTCAATTTTAGAGTCTATGTAGACATAAAGTGCTGATATTGCATAAATTGAGTTTGACCATTAATTTATATAGGGATTAAAAGAGTATAGTACTAAACGGTAATCGATGGACAACGTGTGCTTCAAATGTGGCACATACTATATCACGTCAACACTTAACTCTAATTAGACGGTGAAATTGATGAAGAAGCTAAATTCGTGCAATTTAGAAATCACGAGTGTAATATCTGGAAATTGAAATCCAATAGATCTAAAATCAATCAAACAATGGATATAAATGAATATATCATATGTCTCTCCCACACGATGATTTGAAGCACTTAGAATTAACTAATTTACATAAAGCTCTCCTCGATCGATCGATCACCCTCTAACGGAAAACAAAAATACCATTCAAATTAATTAATTGGTCACATATAATCAATTCAAGTGCCTAGTGATGGTATGGAGATGTTGCTTGAGTCCGATGCTTTCTCTTCTGCAAAAACCTTTGGAGTGATCTCTTCATAGACACACCAGCAACGGTGCTAGACAACGGAGACATCACATTTGGTGAAGGTGGTTCTGATGATCCACTTGGAGGAGTAAATGGACTCTTCACCCCTTCTTCCATTTCTTTCTTTGCAAGAAAAAGGATGGATCTGGCCTGCAAAATCCCAACAAATCAATTTAATAATTTATTAGAGGATAATTATTTCATTATAATATGACTAATAGTTATTAGTTGGTAAATCATCTTAAACATTAAAAGAAGGAGAACGTGGAACAAGTTCGAATGGTTATGTATTGGAAAAACAAGCATGTGTCATGTGCGGTCTTAGAACTTTTAAATCATATTTGGATTAATTAGGTCAAATATATAGTTCTGTTCTTTATTTGTACGGGAGGGCGGAATGCACTTCATTTTTATCCTTTCTAAATCAAAACTCTCCTATTTTTGATTATCTTTAACTAAAAATGTGAAAATTTGTGACCAAATGCATGGAACGAAATCAAAGTGTTGTAAAAATTACATCATTCAAATCATGAACAGTTTCTGGGAAATGTAGAGTCGCCACTGGGATGAGCCGTAACAGAGACACAGCTCACTAGATTATGAACGACAGTTGTTAAATAAAATTGAAGCTTAAACGGAGAAATCTAAATGCACGAAACTGATCTTCTTGTGTTTTTAGATTACAGATTAAGAAACAAAGAATTAAACAAACTCATGACATACCTGAAGCTCTGTAACATCTCGAACGCACATCATTCCGTTGTAAAATATGGTCAGCTGCTGCAGATGTTCTTGTTGCTGGGTTTCATTAGAACCTGGAGAATATAACTGAAGCTCCAAATTGCAGTTCCTCCTCATGTTGATTTAGGGTTTAGACTCAAAATTATCAAAAAACCAAACGACTGAAGAAGGATGAAGAATGAAGATCCAACAGAATTGAAGATGAATTGTGAGTTCTGGAAAATGATATGAATATATAGCTTTATATATACCTCACACTTCAAACCAATACAGTATACGTATTTTAAACGTGCTTTTAAAAATTGCTCTGCTGCTGCCACCTTTTATTTTCCGTGTGCAGTTTTTTCTTTTAAAACTTTTTCTTCGTTTTTTTCTGAATTTTACGCCGATTTCTCTTTCACTCACGTGCTCGGAGTGGGCACCACCTTTCTCCACAGCAACAACTTGCCGTGCCTTATTTTTTTTTAATATTTAAATCATTTTGTGCAAAATTACAAGAAATCAACTTGGCTCGTCAATGATTCAGAGGAGTTTTTTCTTAATTTACTTCGTCACAATTCACGGAATTTCGAACTTATGATTGGAACGATTAATAATATAAATTATATTATGAGAAATTAGGTTATCATCCATCTTTCTTCTAGGGGTGTGATATCTACACACCATATTTTACTTCTCACACACCTTTTTAATTTTCAACTGTCGGATCGGATGAATTGAAGAAGATCAACGGATAGAAATTAACAAATGGTGTGTGAGAAGTAATTTGGGGTGTGTGGATAGCACACCCTTTCTTCTATTGCATTGATTAAAGGGAGCTTTAATGAAAAGACCTTGGACAAACTTTAATTTAACCAAAAACCACATAATAATTTTATTTAATAAAAAGGACATGAATTTTAATGAAAAAGGACACTAACTATAAGAAACATAAACCTAACTAAAGAGCCCACGAGTTGGAAGCAAGCCCAGCGTGCAAAACAATTTTTTTTTTCCAATCCTTGCCCTTGATGGAACACCACTTCCGTTAGCCAAACCATTTAGAATTTTGAATGCCATTTTGTCAGCCAGTTTCTCTCTCTTCTTCTCTTTTTTTTTTTTTTTTTTTGAATTTGCCGTTGGTTTCTCTTTTTTATTTTTCTTTCCCTTTGCTCCTGGAAGTGATGTCTTTTTCATAGGCTTGAGAAACCCATCGATTCCCACTTTATTTTATTATTATATATATTTATATATATTTTTACTTATTTGAATTAGGTTGTTCAAATTACCAATCTCCACATTAATTTTGTTTGCCGCTTAGAACCTGCATAAATGTTTTCTGTAGGAACCCTTTCATTGAAAATTATTTCAATTTCATTTTTAGTTGGTGGGTTTAAAGATTTGCCACTTTTGTTAGAATTAAACTTTCATTTATTTACAAATATGCCTTTACCTCATTTATTTACAAATATGCCATTTTCTAGAGAATTCGTCAAAAAAAAAAAAACTTTTTGTCAGTCGATACCAATTAACCCCCAACATAATTAATTATCTCCAAGTCCTCGCCTCGCCTCCCATCAAATAAATTAAAAAAAAAAAAATTTCACAAATCACTACAAAATAATGAACTTTAGATTCGAAAATGACATAATTTCCCCGAGTGTATCACCAAACTTCTACACAAATCACTACAAAATAATGAAGGTTAAGGGAAGATTTCTTGAATTAGTGAAACTTAAAGTGCGAGACTCACATCAACGTTTATGATTATGTTTTTTTTTTTTTTGGGAAAGTAATTTATGATTATGTTTGGTCTGAATTATGTTTGGAAGTCTCATGCAATTGTCTTGGATCTATCTTATTATAAAATTGAACTCATGTGTGTGTGTGTGTATAGTGTTCCGTTTGAGAAATAATCAGTGTTTAGTTTACGAAACAGTGATAGTACTAGTGTTCCGTTTAATAAATAGTCAGTGTTTAGTTTACGAAACAGTGATAGTATTAGTGTTTGTTTGATAAATAGTCAATATTTAGTTTACGAAATAGTGATAGTACTAGTGTTAGTGTTCCGTTTAAGAAATAGTAAATGTTTAGTTTACGAAACAGTGATAGTACTAGTGTTCCGTTTGAGAAATAATCAGTGTTTAGTTTACGAAACAGTGATAGTACTAGTGTTCCGTTTAATAAATAGTCAATATTTAGTTTACGAAACAGTGAGAGTACTAGTGTTCGTTTGATAAATAGTCAATATTTAGTTTACGAAACAGTGATAGTACTAGTGTTAGTGTTCCATTTAAGAAATAGTCAATGTTTAGTTTACGAAATAGTGATAGTACTAGTGTTCCGTTTGAGAAATAATCAGTGTTTAGTTTACGAAACAGTGATAGTACTAGTGTTCCGTTTAATAAATAGTCAGTGTTTAGTTTACGAAACAGTGATAGTACTAGTGTTCGTTTGATATATAGTCAATATTTAGTTTACAAAACAGTGATAGTGTTCCGTCTGAGAAATAATCAGTGTTTAGTTTACGAAACAGTGATAGTACTAGTGTTCCGTTTAAGAAATAGTCAGTGTTTAGTTTACGAAACAGTGATAGTACTAGTGTTCGTTTGATAAATAGTCAATATTTAGTTTACGAAACAGTCATAGTACTAGTGTTCTGTTTAAGAAATAGTCTGTGTTTAGTTTACGAAACAGTAATAATACTAGTGTTCCGTTTAAAAAATAGTCAGTGTTTAGTTTCCGAAACAGTGATAGTACTAGTGTTCCGTTTGATAAATAGTCAGTGTTTAGTTTACAAAACAGTGATAGTACTATTGTTCGTTTGATAAATAGTCAATGTTTAGTTTACGAAATAGTGATAGTATTAGTGTTCCGTTTAAGAAATTAAAAAATAGTCAGTGTTTAGTTTACGAAATACTGATAATACTATTGTTCGTTTGATTAATAGTCAATGTTTAGTTTACGAAATAGTGATAGTATTAGTGTTCCGTTTAAGAAATAGTCGGTGTTTAGTTTATGAAACAGTGATAGTACTATTGTTCGTTTGATAAATAGTCAATGTTTAGTTTACGAAACAGTGATAGTACTATTATTCCTTTTAAGAAATAGTCAGTATTTAGTTTACGAAACAGTGATGGTACTAGTGTTCGTTTGATAAATAGTCAGTATTTAGTTTACGAAATAGTGACAATACTTGCGTTTAGTTTAAGAAATTAGAGGCCAATACAAACCTTGTATAATCTATTAAATTAGAGGCCAATATCAGTGTGACATGAGTGATTATCCAATTTCATTTTGTCCTTTTAAACAATAGAAAGCTAATGCAGATTTTCAAATACCCATCATGCACTATAGATTCTGTATATATGTTATATGCATATGTTAAGAAAGATGCGTCAGTACGGTCACATACATCTCAAGAAGCCATAATCACGAGGTATCGTTTGAGAAACAGGTCTCTCTGAAGAGAAAATTTCTTGTTCCGAAACCGTTCCTGATATGTTGTGCACATCCGTTTCTCGTTCCGAAGCTGTTCCGGATTATGCATACTCACACAACAATAATTTCTCGTTCCGAAGCCGTTTCTCGTTGCCAAAATGCACCCCCCATGTAAATCTAGAACCCAAATTCCTTTATCCTCAAAGACTCCTAATATGGTGATTCGAAAAAATGGTGAATTCGAATGGAATTGAAAATGAAAACAGAGATTAGGAAATAAAACTAATCTTCCCTCGCTACAAATGACCTGCTTATCCATAATCAGCTCCACCAAAACAACTCCGAAACTAAAAACGGCACTCTGATCTCATAAAGAGTTCGTATTTAAAGTCTTTAATGAGGTGTGCACAAAACTGTGGATGAACTTAGATCGGAGATGGTGTTTAAACAGAAACTCTTCCATAATTTGGTAGAGCTAAATTAGCTAATTAAGCATGCTTGAAAATGCACCATACAAACACATCTGCTTTCTCAGTTCTGCAACCCCTTTCCGTAACACAACCGCCCAATGCTAATTGCATCTTAAGATATATAGCCTCGCTCTTAATTTACATCTACAAACCTAACATTGTTGAACAGAAGATTTACATCAAACACATTAGAACATAAATCTCAGCCCATTTAGATGCATGCAGCTCGACTGCGATAATCAAGTATGAGCAGAAGAAACCTCACCTTTCTAAACAACTAAAGAATCCTCTTTTGGGGGTACCGACAGGCGTATCCACTTCAAATGCAGGCATCTCCAATGTGGGAACAATCGGAGGTTTTATCCTCTTATTGACTGTCATCTTTAACCCTTCCGTCGTGCGAATGGTGGCAATAATAATCAGCTGTGTAACCAATGAATCAAAATCAAAAGCAAAAAATGGAACAGGTTTTTACAGAATAATTCTTGAAAAATGGAAATAAAAAACAGAGAAGAAGAAGAATTACATAATATCAATCATAATTTAGCAACGGTTTGAGAATTTTGAGTACCTTTTTGTTGACTGATGAGGCTTCGATCGGAATCGGACTTGGAATTGGGGATTTTAGAGAGGGAAGGAGGTGAGCGGAGAGAGAGGGAGAGGGGGTGGACGGGAATTAGATTGTCGAAGTGTGAAAATAGATAGCAATTGGATCAATTTGTACGGGAGTACTTGGAGAAATTTGAAATGGAGGATCAGATGTATATCTATTACATACTTCTTTTGAATGGGCATAGTATGGAGAAGACCTCCATGGGCACAGTCGCAGAGCTTAGCAACGGCATTCGTCAAACGTAACGTTGGAGCAAGACTAATGTTAGGGGGTAAAACCGGTAGTTCGATAAATTATTTTGTTTGGGCCAATCTTAATGGGCTGGTTTGACATTAGGTTTTGTCCTAACCATTAAATAAAACTATTACCTGGTTTTTTGTTAAAATTCAAAATATTGAAGCCCTTTTTATTAGTTTTCCTTTGATTAAAACCTTATTTCTTTTTAATTTTTGATCAAGGTCCCTAACTTTTAATGAACATCATTTTTTCAGTTATAAATTATTTACATATCAACATAATTAAATTTTATGTCTAAAATATAGTGTTAGAAACATTACATTTGGTATATTTATATTTATGATTAAACTTTGTATCATATTTTTCTATTTTTTGTTTGTACCATTTTTAATTGGCAACTCTTTTTTAATTTGTACCAATTTTCTTTTCAGTTTTAATTTGTACCCATATATTAATTTCATTTTGTGCACATATTTTAAATTTTTTTATTTATACTCATAATTTATTTAAAATGTACCCATTTTTCTTTATAAATGTACCACTTAGTTATATGTAAAATGTACCCATTTTTTTTTTTGTAAATGTACCACTTTTAATGAAAAATGTACCTATTTTTTAATGAAAAATCTATTTATTTTTTATTTATAATGTATACATATATTATAATAAAATGTACCCTTTTTCAATTTTTTTTGAACACTATGGGTACATTCGTTTGACATTTATTATTTCAAAATTATATTGTTACCAGTTTTTATCTATTTATCCAATCAAAATTTTGAGTATTTTCATTTTCATTGTAATCCTTTTTAATTTATATGCCATATAATATGGGATTTTAAATTCCATAACATGTCAAGTAATTAATATCAAACATATGGAAATATATATTAACATCAATAATAAGGTGTACAAAGTCAAGAGACTTTGATCAAAAATTGAATACCATTAAGATTGTAGTCAAAGAATGTTAGAGGTTAGGGACCAGATCCAAAGTTTCCCATTATATATTATTAACGGTTCTAATCACAAACTCTATATTGCTAGAACCAACTTCATTTTTGGCGTGGTCTAAAATTCTAAATACTTGATTTTGTAAATTTTTTGATGAATTAACTGAAAACATAGTTAATTTGCATTTGGTGGTGCTACTCCATTGCTTGCCTGCAGGTATAGACACCTTGAGTGCCAGCCTACACAATAGGAATTGAGCTCTGCAAAGTGATTTTCAATTGTGCTTTGAGAGTAACTTGCAGACAGTTTTCTTAAGGACAAAACGAAGAAAAGGACCGCAACCACAAGTTTCATAAAACATAAATCTAATAGTAACATTATTCTTAGTCGCTTTCCTTATTTGCATTTCGTCAAATTTGAAGAAGGTAATGTCATGCCGTAGCATGCCATGATAATTAAAGATAAAATGTTTATGTGCATGTTCTATATGATAAGAACTATTGTAGCGGTGACGTCAACTACAATATACAATAATACAATATTTGAAAGGTCTTCACACCTAGGTAAGTAACGTGCAGCGGGCCAGATTAAAAAAAAGTCTTGATATCATATGACACGTGGTTTCAATTTACATAAAATATTTTAAGGTCACTAGTGCTCGTGATAATAAAAATGTCTATCACATGCGCGTAAGCACGTACTGAAAAACTAGTATAATTATATATCCATTGAACCTACTATGGCTGACCCGCACTTATGATATCCGGTGATTGTGTGTCCAAATTTCCGATGTACAAAATCAAGCTGGTAATTCTGAATAAGTGCATGCTTTTCTCTTTCTTGAATACTATATTTGTTTTTTGTCTGTTTTAATTAAATAGTTTCTATTTTTTGAGATTTTCTAATATGCTATGAGTATGTTATATACCAAGATATTTTATCATTAGATTATTGGTTTATTCAAGGTTCAATTATTGTTATGGAGTATGTTATATACCAAGATATTTTATCATTATATTCTTGATTTATTTAAGGTTCAATTATTAAATCTAACGACTAAACTTCGAATACATTCGAGCATAGTAAAATTTTCGATATTTTTAAGATACTTTTATCCACCGCAACTTTAAGATACCAAAAGGTTAATATTAGTCATGTTGTGGCCTATATTTTCTAGAGAAGTGTGGCAAAGAGAAGAAGAGAGATTGGAGAATAGTCTTGAGGAATTGTGTTGTTAATTCCCCAGTCCTTGTGCCTTTATTTATAGTAATTAGGAGGAGAGAAACTTGCTCTCCGAGTAATATAAAGTATATTAGGAAAGATCTTCTAGATCCCAAAGGATTCCTACTTTATCTCTACTTAGGATTTACACAATCACATATTGATAAGAACATGTCACAACACTCCCCCTTGAGTGTGCAAATACTTAAGTAGATGGCGCGTCAGATCTTCAGGCAAATGTAGAAGCAGTTAGTGAAGTCGTCTCGTCTAGTTGGCACAAGTAGTGAATGCAAGTCTCAAAACAAACGGAAGAATGCATAAGTAGTAAAACTCACAAAACCTCGTTCTGGCAAAACCCAAGGTGGGAGAAAAACCCATAGGCTAAGGAGAAAAGTGAGAAGTTGCATTAAGTCAAAACTATACGTCTTCTGGACGCAAGTAGAAAAGCTCACAAGGGTATGATCAGCCCAGGATGGGTGCCTCGTTAAAACCTAGTTAGGTAGCAAAAACCCAGTGGGAAAAAATGCTCCTAATCGTAGGGAAAAAGAGTACATTAAGATCAAGTGAGTATATTTCTGGATACTCCCCCTGAATTTGACAAAACTTCCAAATGAAACTACAAACATTACAAATGAGAAAGTTACGCATACCAATTCATCAGACAAGCTTCTAGAAGGGTAGACTTCGGCAGTGACTCTGTGTAGATGTCGGCAAGGTTGTCTGGGATTGGACTGCTTGACTTCAATCTTCTGATGCTCATGCTGATGTAGACACAATATGCTTGGTGTTGACTTGTTGGATGTATCATGATCTGGTTGATACATACAGCGTTATCTTCATGGATCGTTGTTGGGACTCAACGATGGATGAAAATCGCAGGGATTTTGAATATGCTCAACAAGAGTTTTCGACTACATCTCTCACGTGATGAGACATAGTGAGTCTTGAAACGATTCAAAGGTTTCGCAACAAAAGGTCTATCTGGTTGACCTCCAAGATATTGCGGTGTTCCTTAATGGTAAAGACATAACCATGCAGGAATGTACCTTGTGCGGTCAGATAAACGGTCTGATTCAGCGAATCCCACAAGGTAGGCATCATTCCAAAGATTAAGGGGGTGTGATCTATTCTGAGATGTATAGGGATAGATAAGCCTAAATCCGTAGTAATGGAAAAACGTCTTTAACACCAAGTTTGGTGGTAGCGTGTTAGGTGCAGTGCTGCTTTATGCCAAAAGATTATCAACACATAAGATGTCTGACCTAGTGCATTTGAGCTAAGTACAACAAACGCCAATGGTACTTAGATATGGCTGCCTCACGTTCTAATATGGAATCTTATGCTCCATACCCTCCGTAAAGGTCTCATTTGCATCTAACATACAAACGATCAGGGTATACTTAGACATAACACCTTCTGGGTCTAGCTCGAGTGGTGGACCAGAATACCATCAAAACTAGCTCGAAACTTCAGGTCGAGGAAATGTCAAGTTCTCCCCAGATCATTCATCTTATAGTCCGACATGCGAGTTAATTTTCTCAACTCTAGCAATTTTGGATTTTGTACACGCAGAGGCATATATCCTTAACTGATCAAATATTCACTTAGACGGGTATACCACATCCACCCGGATAGTTCTGCATCCATAAAGTGAAGACCTTATCAGAAACGAGAGGGTGTTCTTGTGGTCTAGAACTATTTGAATCAGTACATGTAAGTCCTTTGGAAACTCCATGTAGGTTCATATCACGATCCCAGAGATATTACAACCACGTTTGTAATGCTGCAATCAATCACATGGCGTATGAGAGAAACCTTGCGCCAAGGCGTCATATTGCACTATTTCATTTATCTCATTTGTTATAGATTGATTCTTTTAGTTGACCAATCAGTTCTACGTCGAATTAATCAACAGAACACGGTTCGTTATCGTCGTTTTTCATTTATATCAGTAGTTACCATATACATGAAACATCATCTATGATAATCTCATTCCAATTTCATATCTCATCCAAACTAGTATACTGGACCAAGAACTTCAGGTCTCGGGAGTAATCCGGATTTAATCTCATGAGATGAAAAGGTTTGAGACAGCAATCGAGGGGCGAATTCGTTCGTGCCACGTTCCTCCACTTTTGGGGAGGTGAATCCTCGAACCGAGTGATCTACCATGCTTCTGGCATAAGATAGATTGATTGGCTAGCCGCCAATGTACGAGGGTCGGCCACAATTGTGGCGTTCCTACTTTCAGGACAAAGGTCCGAAGTACATTTGGTACACATCTTTGCAGGCACATTTGCAGCTGGTACATGTGATCTCGTCACTTTTACTAGATCAGAGGAAGTGTCTGGTTAAACTCTAATGATCTAGATTGGGATCGATATGAGACATAGTGGGGACGTCCACGATAATTCGCGTCGTTCTTTACGAACGGTGACGTTCATATCTCCCCCTAACGACGAGAAGACTATCTCATAAAAGTGACAATCCGCAAAATGAGCGGTAAAGAGATCGCCTGGCAAAGGTTATTAGTAACGAATATTAGAAGGAGAATCATAACCGACATAAATGTCCATCCTTCCCTGATGACCCTTTTGTTCTTGTGTATGTTAAGGCGGCGCAAATGGCACATAGACCGCACAACCAAAGACGCGCAGATGCGATATGTCGGGTTCGTATCTGGTAACCAACTGACACACACTTTATAAGGTTGGGTCGTGATGGGCCTCAGGCGGACCAACATAGTTGCTTGCAATATTGCATGGCCTCAAGCAGAGGTCGGGAACTTTGGTACGTATAACTAGTCGACCACGCAATCATTTGAAGGCGTTTAATGAATGCTTCTGCTGGGTCGTTTTGGGTATGAACATGGGACTGGATGTTCAACTTCAAAAACCCAACCGACATGCAATATCCATTGAGATTTAAAGTGTTCGATGTAAATTTCGATGTAAATTCTCCAACTTATCCAATTAAATAAATTTGATCAGATAATCAAGGTGGTGAACCCTGAGCTTGTTAATCTGAGCTACCAGTGTGGAGAATGCAACTTGTGGACAACAGCCACATGTGTGACCAACGTGTATAAGCATCAACCAATATTATAAAGTACATAAATGGTCCGTAAGATGGTTGAATCAGTCCACAAATGTCCTTTTTGAATCCTTTGTAAAAAGATGGAGGGTGCTAAGGTATAATACGTTTCCAGGTATGATTTCTTTACTTCTGGTAAAAGGATGCCCTAAACGGCGCATCACAAATCATCCTAGATATCCCAAACGTACATCCATAGCGAAAATTCCTTAGGAATCGCGGGCTTCTGGCTAGCCACATAGTGGCTTGAATGGGTGTAATCCACTCGTTAAGCGTTCCATCTTCTCTAGAATATGCATTTAACTATATTCGTAGGAAGTGCAAAATGGTGATATGCCAAGGAATTTTACTCCATTTTTCTACATTGGTTTCAATATGGTAATAATACTCTCGAATATCCTTAAAGCTCAAAAAGGCGTTCTTCCGGAACGAAGTGAGTATAAGGTTTCCCTTTATGGTAAAATTAATACCATTGGACAATATAGGGCAGTGCCATGCCTCACAATTAGGTTGGATAAGCCTGAAAATGTTGTCAGGGGATGATTAGGTATGAAGTTAGCATAGAACCAAACAACTAACTTCCCCACAAAACATACCTAAGCATGAGTTAATTGTAGTCACATGTGGTAATCTTCGTTAATTAACTCTTTTATTCGAGAATAATAGTGACATCCAAACACCAATCTTAAATCCGAGAACAAAATAAATTATTCATAAAATAAACCAAAAAGACAAGGGGGTTCGGCCAATAGGCCTTCCATGTCAAATTTCGCTCTTCCAAATGTGTTAGGTGGAGCAAAATTAGTCTCATTGATTGACTACGGGAATGGTACTTTTCAACAACATTGGTAGAAGCACTGAAAAGTGCATAACCAATGATCTATTCCGTCAAAGCGGAGTTAGATTTTGCAGGGTTGAGGTTCGGGAATACTATCCCTTATTCTTGAAGTTTTAGGTGCCAGGGATCATGCTTTGGGCATGATACTACCTTTTGGCAGGCGTGATACTACCTCTTGGCAGGCCTGATTCTACCATATGTTTGGAAAATACATTCGAAAATTGGATTGTGAGAGAGGGACGGACCCAAATTTGGGTTCGGTAGGCCTCTACCGAAGCAGAGCATTAGTGTTCGGTGCATCCTTGCAGAAGCAAGGTATCACAATTTTCTCACAGGTGTGGTAGTAATCAAATCCGAGAATTTGGTAAACTTCTGCTTTCTATACTGCTACTTCAGGAGCAAATTAGATATAGAAGGACGAGAAAAATTTTCTTCCAGTCAAAATTCAATCGGATATAAACTTCAGAATTGTACCTATTGATGGACGTAAAGGTTTCAATCATGTTTTGCTTCAGGCAAAAATTTATCTTTGCATGATTGGGACTGTCCATAGCGAGTCAAAAAGCCATGAAGTCCTCATTAGTGAGGTACTTCCACTTGATATGCTTCAGGCATAAGTCTTCGAATGAAGAACTGGCTACAATGATTTCTCAACTAGTCATAGTCAAGCGGGGTGTCACGTCTTGTATCCACATAAAGTAGTTTTTTATTCGAAACTTCCAAATTAGTGAAATCGAACTTGTTACGGTTCGACAATACGCTGAATGGAGGAAACAAGAATGTGATTGGTGTTTTAGGAAATAAAATTTCCATAAACAACAAATTTAGAGCATTCAGGTTCTAAGATATGGTTTGGTTTAAACGAATTTAAGCATGGAGAACTTCGGGTCTCAACATGAGTGTTGTGCATTAAGAAACTTCAGGTTCATATGGCACTTTTCTGAAACTTCGGGTTCGGAAGTATGAACTCTAAGTTCATAAGACCTGCAATCAAACGCAATATATACAAAAATATGCAACAAGAAAATATGAAAATATGTATAGATTTTATAATTTAATTATTTGGACTTCGGGCCAAAATTAAAAGTTGGGCGAAAAATTTAAAACCCATAAAGCCTAAAAATAGGCAATAATAAGTGGTGGCCCAAAGCATTGGTTCAAAAATTAAAAGGGGGTCGTAGGCCCAAATTAGCAAGAGCCCATACAAGGGCCCTGATCCAGTGTTTCGCAGTGCACTGAGACACCATGGCCCTTCGGGCTAGTGTCATGCAGGCCAAGCATGAGAAGAAAGCGGGTTGCTACAGGCAGCCCAAAAACAAAAGCAAAAAAAAATGTTTTTTTTTTCCGCAGGCCTTAACAAGCAAAGCCCTAACGGGCTTTCGATGCGGGTTAAATGACAGTGAGCCTAGTAAGGCCCGGGTCTGGACCAAAAAGCACCTCAGCAACGCTGGGTTTGATCGCCGGAGAGGAAAACCAGCGCCGCCGTTACTTGCGGTTGTGTTCGAGGTCGGGACTAACGGAGGGCCACACATGAGTGACGGAGAGAGTTACTCTCAACGCCCAAGAGCAAAAAAAAAAAAACACGGGTTCGAAATCGGGATTTCAAAATCCAGTGAGATTCCAAAAAATCTCGACCAAAGACCAATATGGGGACGACTTCAGGTCGTCGGGGAGGCATCCACGATGGCTGGGCATGACTGCAGGTCATGCTTGATGTGGTTTTGGTGGTGGCAACGCCATAGAAGGTGTCGAGGCGGGGTCTGGGTTCAATGGAGGGTTGCAGGCCCTCTTGGCTCACGGGTTCGAGGAACTCAGATTGTGTTTTCAAAGTTTTTTTTTCTTTTCAATTCAATGCATATTCAAATAATTTTATATATATTTCAATGAATCACATATTTACGTTGATGCATATGCAAAATAATATTTTCAATGCATGTACATATGTAAGATTCAATTGATGGAAAATATCAAATTCACATAATTTCAGCAATTATGGTTATGAGGCATACACAATTTATGTAGAATCTAAAATACGTTAAACATAAAGTTGGGTCATGCATCATGGTGAATGCTCGTGCTATGAGGGCTTACAAAATATCGAGTTAAAAGTCGTTGTTTTGAAAGAACCTGATTGCGTGATGATATGGATGAACTGGTTTGATGCAGAAAATTTCGGCTTTTATCTTCAAGCTTGTATCACGTTCAACATAAGAAAAAAATAAATTGAATCAATAAAAAGTATATGAATTCAATAAAATTAAAATTTAATCAATTAAAAATAATTGAAACGTAATACTCACCTGATTGAAGACAGATAAATTCTCTTTAGCACAGCGTGAAGAGCGTGCTGATAAAGTGTTGTGGCCTATATTTTCTAGAAAGGTGCGGCAAAGAGAAGAAGAGAGATTGAAGAATAGTCTTGAGGAATTGTGTTGTTAATTCCCCAGTCCTTGTGCCTTTATTTATAGTAATTAGGAGGAGAGAAACTTGCTCTCCAAGTAATATAAAGTATATTAGTAAAGATCTTCTAGATCCCAAAGGATTCCTACTTTACCTCTACTTAGGATTTACACAATCACATATTGATAAGAACATATGTCACAACAAGTCAAAAGATAAAATTAAAAAAAAAAAAAATATATATATATATATATACTCTACTCGTGATCATGTTGATGAGGAGAAGTAGTTGTGTTTACTGAAATGTCGTGATTATTCTTATCCACTTTCTGCTTCAGCAATCGAAAAGCATAACTACTACTCATGTAACCGATTATTTGTAACAAGTTTTAATCGCAAACTAAACAGATATGCAACTAAAATGACGAACATATATATCATGTGTTTCGCACTATCCCACCATCCCGGCATCATTATCAATTGCAACGGGAATTTCGTTTCGTTAAAAATACGATTTGACATTACATATATTCTCACATGAATCTCCATATTAAAATTTGAAATGCATTTTCTCGAAGAGGGTTTTAGGTTTAGTTAGGGTTTAGTTTGGTTGTCTTATCCAATGAATTTTTTTTTTTTTAACCGCTACTGGGTGCATAATGAATGTTATATTTGAGGGTTTTTATCATAAATAATCCTTGAAATTGACTCTCACCATTAAAATGGTCCTTAAAATTGAAAATCAATCAATGTAGTCCTTGAAAATAGGTGTCACAAATCAATGTGGTCATTCCGTCACAATTATGTTAAAAATGATGTTAAGTGCTGATGTGGCACATAAATGAGCCACATAAGTCCTTTTTTCCTCACAAATGGTCCTTGAAATTGACACATGACATAAAATGGTCTCTGTAATTAAAAATTGATCAATATAGTCCAAGTAAGTGTGTTAAATCAATGTAGTTTTTCCGTCACAATTTTGTCAAAAATTCTGTTATGTGCTGATGTGACACATAAATGGGTCAAACAAGTCTAATTAAATTTTTTTTTTTAAATTACAAATAGGCCTAATAATTTAGTAGTTAATAAAAAATTTGTCAACCCAAAAATCCAGTTCTGTAATCACCTTTGATTCTAGTCCACATTTCTCTACCTCATTCCCCCTCTATTCTCTATATAAAAAAAAAAAAATCTCAATGCATTCATCTTTACACATTTTGATACCCTTTACCCAATTAAACCTGAATCAAGATCACCTTTGGTGATTGCTTGGCTCATTGGCAACAACTACTGGGACATCATCGTTAACATTTAGGCGATCAACATTCTCCCAACCTTAATCTTGGAGAGCTTGTTAGGTGCTTTCTTGGTGGTTTGGTGATACAAAGAACGACGAAGTTTACCTTGAGATAATGATGTTATAACTGAGGTGCGTCCATTGTTGGTTGAAAACTATTTCCACACCCCCTCTTAGGCCTTGGTTAAGCCTTGTGCCTTTGAAATTTATGGAAAATATCTCTCTTTGGAGTAGGCCCTATTATAAGAAGAAAAAAAAATTCCATTGTGCAAAAAGGTATTTAGACAACTTTTTTAATTAATTAGTAAAACGTAGGTCAACACATAACAAATTTTTTTACAGAATTGTGGCAGAAGGATCCTATTGATTTGCGACACCTATTTTCAAGGATTAAATTAATTGATTTTTAATTTCAGGGACCATATTCATGGTGTAAGTTAATTTCAGGGATTATCTTGATGGTGTGAGTCAATTTCAAAGACTATTTGTGATAAAAACCTGCAAATCTTGTGGGACCCATTTATGTACCACATCAACACTTAATGAAATTTTTAACAAAATTGTGACAAAATGACCATATTGACTTGCGACACCTATGTTTAGAGACTACATTGATTGATTTTTAATTTCAGGGACCATCTTGATGGTAACGGTCAAATTCAAAAATCATTTGTGACAAAACCCTATACTTGACGAATAAATTTAACGAGGCTAATTTGTTACATGATTCACGAATTCTTACAACTTTGTATGGTTGGTATAGTGTAACAACTCTTGGTAAAGTCTAGCGACAAATGTTATTCAAATATTTATGTTCTATCATATCTAAAAAAATGAAAAGGTTGTAGGTATATTTTCCGGTCAACCTTTTGGGCAGGTGGGTATGGACCATGCGTCGACGGGGGTGCAGATTTTCCAGCAATTTGGTGACCAATCAATCATGGCGGTTCGGGTTTCTGGCCACCTAAGAAAAGGGCAACTTCCACTTTGTTATTTTCATGCACGTGATCAATGCCTCGATGAAACGAGTATGGTGCGGGCAGCCGGAATTCCTCTGAAGATATTTTTTTTTTCTTTTTTCACGGCGTCCGTTTACACACAAAAAACTTGCGGCTCCGTAAAATCATTAGTCCATGAGTTTGTCTACTGTTGATTATTTTGATTATTCTGTGAAAAATATCCATTAAATAAGAGAAAATGACAAAAATACCCTTCATTTTTGTCAAATCATTTTGACCCATTGTTATTAAATTGAGGATGTTTTTGTTATTTTAGTCTTTATTAATAGAGATTTCATAGAATGACTAAAATGATTGATGATAGACAAACTCAGAGGTCCGTTCTATTGATTGCAAATCTCAAAAATCAAAATAAGAAGTTGTGTCACTCCCATAAACCATTCTAACTAAAATGTCCTTTTCAATTTCCATCAATTAAAATGACAGAAAAGAGAATATTTTTGTGGTGGGATTTAAAATTGGCATGGTTTGTAGGGCATGGCCGCAAGGGGACACGATATTAGTAAAACTTAATTTAATGAATCAAAGGGCCTTTTGCTTAAACTTTAATTAACAATCTACAGAAACTTGTTAATTTTTTTAATATACAAGATTAGAATATTTGACAACCATATTGTGTAATTAGAACGAGGAGTACGTGTATGGAATTGTTTTTAGTCACATTATTACTAACGTGATGAGTGCTAGAGGTGGAACACTGAGTAACATGCGCTTGTTTCTAGATTAAGTCTAATTAATTAGTCGTGCGGAACTAGGAAGTTTATTAGCCCAATCGATACGGGCTGAAACGACAACAATTTATGAGAGTCCGTATCGATCGGGAGTTAGAACCGCAACAACCCCATGATCAACTTTGGATACAATTAGCTTCAAAATCCGGTGCTTAATTATGTTAATTCTAAATTTCTTTCATCTTCGTCTCATCATTAGCCAACTAATACATTGGTGAATGCATGCACGTTAAGTGGTGTATGCATGTATGTTAAGTCTCTAATCATATTTTACTTGTATTATTTTCTTCATTTGTGTACTAACTCGCACCGCGTAGAATATAATTTATTAATTAAAAGCAGCTCGCCGAAAAAGCAAAGGATCCGAATACAATGTATCTTTCTATTAACAATTGATCCACATTTCAAGCAAAGAAAAAACAAATTGATAGATATATTTATTTTCATTTTCATTAAACCTCAAGGTTCCCTTCAATAATTATAAGTGGAAATAATGACAATTTTAAGCCAAAAACACAACGAACATTCTTGTAGGACTCTTAAACTAAATATTAAACATATATGAGCCTCATAAAAAAGAGAAAGGGTGTGATCTCATGGCATTATGTAATTCTTAACACGAGAACTTCCCAGTGGGTCACTAATCATGGAATTGCTCTCGCGTGAACTCGCTTAATTTCGGAGTTCCTACGGAACCCAAAGACAGTGAGCTCCCAAAAGGCGTCGTGCTAATTGGAGGTGAGAATGTACATATAAGGCTTACTGGATCCTCACCCCTGAGCGATGTAGGATCTTACAATCCACCCCCCTTAAGGGCCCGATGTCCTCGTCGGCACACTTCCGGCCAAGAATTGGCTATGATACCAAATTGTCACATCTCAACCCAGACCCCCACCACAACCCGAACTCGACTCCACTGTAGCACGATATTACACCCTTTTGTTTCTAGGAACTCACGTGAGAACTTCCTAGTGGGTCACCCTCCCTGGGATTGCTCTTGCGCGAACTCACTTAATTTTGGAGTTCTTACGAAACCTGAAGCCAGTGAGCTCCCAAAAGGCCTCGTGCTAATTGGAGGTGTGAATGTACATATAAGGCTTACATGATCCTCACTACTGGTGGGAATGTACATATAAGGCTTACAAGATCCTCACTTATGGGCAATGTGGGATTTTACGGAACTCCAAAGCCAGTGAGCTCCCAAAAGGCCTCGTGCTAGATAGAGATGAGAATATACATATAAGGCTTACAGGATCCTCACCCTAGGCGAAGTGAGATCTTACATAGGACTTGTTTGAAACTACTTTTAAAATGACTGAAATTGCTTTTGATAAAAATATTTTTGAAACCAATTATTAGTAAAAATCCAATTATATCCTGTAAAAACACTTGAAGTGCTATTGTTAAAAGCATATATATGATGCCCTCGATAAAATATTAAACCTAAATCAATTTTACCAAAAACGGTTTCGGTCATTTTAAAAATATTTCCAAACGAGCCTTTATATTTTATAAAATATTACTTAATAGTTGCATGTATTATGATTTTAGTACATTTGTAACACAATGTAGCCATGTGGTAGGTATACTGAAAATTTTCTAAATGCTAAATACTATTTGGCTCCTTTACATGAGCCATTCATCGTTGCATGTCAACCACAATTTGACACTTTCAGAAAATGAATCAGTAAAAATACAAAATAATAAGTTTATGAACACGTGTTAAACTGTGATTTGCTTATAAAGAGAAATAAACTCCGTACGTACAAGCAACCAAATATTTTCGTCACCGGAATAAACTCTTCTCCTTGAGTATTTCTTTTTCTTGTTTGTTGCTCTGAAGAATTAAGGCCCTTGATTTATAAGGCATTTTAGGCTGCCCATAGCATATGAAGTGGATTGGCTTTGATTTGATATCCCACAACTTGAATATCACTCAAAACTAAAGGTAGTCACCATTCCATCACATATAGAAACAAAATTACCCGAAAAAATAAAAGAAAAAAGAAAGACGAATCCGACGTTTTCGACAAATAGTGTGAGTATGAAGCAGCTCATGTTCAGAAGGGAGCTGAACTAATCCAAAAAGCTAGGCAGATACAGAGAACCAAACTTCTTTGCCACGATTTGTGTCCCAAACCGAGACATAATTGAACAAGATTGCAGCCTAAGCTTTGAGCTTATCCTAAAATCTAACTGCAACCTAAGATAGAACATGCATTATTATGTCCTTTCCAAGGCCTTGCCTACCGGACCTACGTAGTTCCCATGAATCCAAACTTCAGGAAGAACAAAAACAAACAAGAATGACCGAATTCCGCTGCTTGCTTCCTATGTTAACATAGAGGACAAAGCTAGTCCTACCTTTTGGAGTCAACACCAAGGCCATTTAGCATCTCTCCATGTACAAAAACGATCCCTGCTGTTAGCTATACATCCTTGACTGTTTCCTTCAAGTTGCAGATGCTGTTTATCTTCACCAAATCCAACAGCCGGACAGCATTGAAGTTTTTTATCACGTACCAAAGCTTCCTCCCTATATGCAGGGTTGGAGTACCTTGGATGTTGGACAAATGACACATTTTTCCACCACAGTTTGAAGGCCTGAGATAGAAAGGGGGTAATAGAAAAACATCAGTTGTTTCAATGTTTAATGGATACGCATACCTGCTGACATAATCTCAACTTGGAAGAGTCAATTAAATCTTGAATTAGTTCCTAAGTTTAGCAACTGCATTTAGTAACCGAGCTTGCTGCAAGTAGTTACTCATGAAGGTTTTTTCTTTTAGTTAGATTACCAAGACCAAATAAAGCAGTATCTAACTATACTTACATGCCAATAAATCCACACTGCAACTTTATGCGGCATCAACCAGAAAAACAGTGCGTGATCAGGTGCCGAAGTTGAGGATACCCTTTTGGCTTTTAGGGTAGCTGTGAAATAATTGCCAAGGTTTGGGTGTTGAACTGAAATTGAAACAAATAGATCATCTTCGGGAGCATTTGCTCTGATACTCCAATTACCCAACATATCCTGCAAATGTCATACGCGGTTTCTCAAAAGAGTCAAATTCTTTTTGCTTATTAGATTTTCGATCAAGTTAATATCTGCAGAATGCACAAAGCATATAAACCATAAAAAATGCATTACTTTTCAGTAAAACTCAGTTAAAATGGTTGATCACTACAGTTTGTCAATTCAATTAACCTGAGTTTTTAGAACACTTTTTTCCTATTGATGAGAATGGAATGTGTGAAATTCCTAAATTTTGACCAAGTACCAGCAAGAAAACATCTATCAGAAGCCAGGAATTAAACCCCCTTTTTCCGGGAATTCTAAAACTTCCCTTATCCATCTGGCTTCAAAATGCATAACACGTTCCCTCTCCAGTCACAACACGGGGAAGATCTTACTTCAATGTACCCTCAAAGATTCATTTTCTTTATTGTTTGCTACAATACATAACAATATGGTATGACACTTCCCATGACCAAATGTTTCTTTCTGAAACCTCATATGCTTCCCTTCCATCTATTGGGCATCTAACCATCTGAATCAGGAAGCTGTCTTTCCCATCAATAAACGCTACCACCAAGCGAATGATGTAACATTTTAACAAGGATATAGACAAATTCATCCATTTCAAAACAGATTCAGTTCAAATTAATCCCTCTAAGGCACATCAAATTACCACTAAAAACAGTAACATACCATGAAAGGGCTGACATGTAATGGTTTTGCCACTAAATCAGAATTTGGGTTGAACACAAATGTCACTCTTTCTCCCCACGGTGTGTTGGTTACCTAAATTCAGATATATATCAGCATTCAACGTTACGCGTGTCAAACTGTGATTTGCAGGTAAGTTTTCCGATGTCTAATTAAACATAATCAAGCAGCAAAGTAAAAAAGCAAACCTCGGCAATGCACTTTTTCAAAAGCTGCTCACCAACATCATAACAGTAGTACAAGCTCAGTGGGTTCTGCTCATATCCCACGCTTTGCGGAATTGTCAAAAGCAAGCTGTTCATCAAACACCAAATTAATCAGCAAACGCAGAAATTATGATCCTGTTTAATTAACCAAAAGCAATACCCAAGTGATAGTTAAGCCAATAATTACGTTCGGCCACCGGTGCCGGCAATTCGGCGAGCTTCGTCGGCGGAGAGGTGGTTGGGGAGGGGTTGTGGCGTGTGATCAAGGTCAATGAGCGCGTAGCGGACGGCATAGCGAAAAGAGTGGTGAACAGGACGGCGGCGCTCGTGCCAGACGGTGCCTTGGTAGAGGGAGGTGGAAGAGGAAGAGGCGACGCGTGAAGAGAAGCGGCGGAGGAGGCTGTGGAATGGGAGGAGGAGGGAGAGAGTGAGGGAAGTGAGGAAGGTGGAGAGGATTGACCATAACAGATAGAATACCTCCATTGTCCACGCGCCCTTTTTTCTCCGGATTTCTCCTTTATTTCCATTCCAGTGGATTAATTTGTCTGAAAATAATTATTTATTTATTTTTTATTGGACAACAAAGGTAACGAGACGTATTAACAATGGAATTAGATTCCATCCGGATTCATTGTGTGGCAATCTCTACATTTTAGTCATTTCATCGTGTATCGTGCGATTAGAAGTATTTCACTTTTTTTATTATTTAAAATTAAACATAAATAGTATCTAACGAAAACTAGCCGTACGATTTACGATGAACGATTAAAATGTGGGGATCCTTAAAATCCCCACAAAGTGGATCCGAAGAGGATCGTACATCGTGTGGCCAGTTTTCTTCAGATACTATTTGTGTTTAATTTTAAATAAAAAAAAGTTAAATAATTTCTAACCGTACGATACACAATAAATGACTAAGATGTTGAGATCTCTAGAATTCTCACAAAATGAGTCTGGATGAGATCTAAGTCCATTAACAATAGCCACCACATGTAACTTGGGTTGACTTATGGGCTCATATATGAATAATTTGGTTTATTCATTTTTTTTTAAATTACAAACATACATTTTAAGTCGACCGTTTAGTGATATTTCGCTTAGTAACATATTTAAATAAGTTTTTGTAAAACAAGTAAAGTTTGTTTTGCTTAAGTCGACTCATGTCCTAAAAATTAGGGTTGCGAGAAGGGCTAATGTTTTATTAAGTGTATGGGCCCAAGCACAATTAATCTATTAAGTGGGCCGACCGAAACACTCACATGGGCCGGTTTGACCCGTTTGACGCCTTTAACGTTAGAAATTTTGAGCCGTCCGATTCCTTCAAGAAACGTATCTTCGGTTGGTTAACCAACAAGTGCCTCACACAGCAACAACCACCTCCCCCGACATCCCGCACACCCACTAACACCCCTCCACGTAATCATATTGCTCTAATATCGTAATTTCACTGACCTTTCCTCTTACGTGGCTGATTCTCGACAAACTCTACTCCAGCACCCGCATGCAGGGGATCATAGGCCTAGATGGAGGCGATGCAAACTAAGCGGGACACACTGTGAATGCACTAGTCTCTATCAATTAAATCGCCGAACCCATTTCTCAGTTCCTCCGCCCAAATCCTTCATATAAGCTTCATCTAACGCTCCGGTTCCACTTCATTCGCTCCAATTTCCCCAATCGGTTCGGGATTTCTCGGAATTTCAGTGTCGGATTTCGAGAACGAATTCCGAATTTTCCCAATGGCCGCCGCCTCTCAGTGCTTCGGAGCCGCTGCCGCTCTGTCGGTCTCCTCCGTCAATTCCAGGAAGCTCCACCTACCTTCCCGCAGATCCCTCCCAGGTCCGCCGCCGTACTCCGCTTTCTTTGCCTTTCCGTCTCCGGCGCCGTTGTTTGCTTTTTAAAATTTTGCTACTTTTTGTGTTTTGGTTTGATTCAGGGAGGAAAACGAGCTTCTTTGTTGTCAGATCTGACGCCGGGGTCAGTTCGAATTCGAAGGCTCGCCGGGCTGATCAGCTGATTACCAATGCTGTTGCAGTTAATCATCTCCTTTTCCTTTCTCTCTTAAACTTTTGGAATTGATTTCGGATTTTGCTGTTATCTGTAATGCCTGGAGTTCTGAATTTAGTTGTTGGGTGTTTATCTTTTTTAGACCAAAGCTAATGGCGCTGCAGCTTCGACCGCATCGAAACCTGGGTATGTTTTTGTATTTGCTAATTTTTGAGCTCTAGTTTTAGCTAAACTCGATACTCATACATGAATACTTCACATTTTAGCACTATTGATTTGTGGGTTATGCATGTAATTCAATGATGAGGAATGTTAGGATAGGATTCGACCTCGGGTGACTGTTGTTTCCGATTCATCATCTGAAAATTTTCGAGTAGATTTGGATGACTTGTGTGATTAATTTGTGTTTTGTGTGCAATCAAATTTTTATTTTTTTTGGGAGTAAAATAGAAGCTATTGTGGAAACAGGGTCTGTAGATATAAGATGTGAATCACATTTATACTGCAGGTAATTGTGAAAATTTGAATTTTTTACATCAAGGCTTTGCATGCCTTGTAGTGAACTGTAATTGCAAGATTCAGAATGAAACCATGAATTTGTATTTAGAATTCACGATATTGTTTAGTTTGTGCAGCTTTTAATTTCCTTAATTAGATGAAAAAGATGGGTAGATACATGTCATACTGGATGTTTCTTGTGTGTTGATATCCCTTGAATTGGAATGTATTGAATTTGTTGATAAAAAAGAAATGTATTGAATTCACTTTTAGTTTTTCTCCTTCCCCTGCATATAGTCCTATTCATTACTCGCTCTAACTGTTTCCTGTTTCTTGTTTCTTGTGAGTTGTCACCGTTGCATATTCTCTGCAGTTTTCTTTGCTTGAAATTGATCAGTGGTTTATAGGTGAAGTGATATACTTGGACAAGGGAATTGCATAGGATCGTAGTATAGTTTTGATAGTTATATAGTTCCTCTTATACTCATTGAGGTGTGAATTAACAAGACAAACATTCTTTCCTCAGGCATGAACTTCTGCTTTTCGAAGCCTTGCGAGAAGGATTGGAAGAAGAGATGGCCAGGGATCCCACTGTATGTGTAATGGGTGAAGATGTGGGCCACTATGGAGGATCGTACAAGGTGACCAAGGGCCTGGCCGATAAGTATGGGGATCTCAGGGTTCTTGATACTCCTATCGCTGAGAACTCCTTTACGGGTATGGGTATTGGAGCTGCCATGACTGGTCTAAGACCAATTATTGAGGGCATGAACATGGGATTTCTTCTGCTGGCTTTTAACCAGATCTCCAACAACTGTGGTATGCTCCACTACACTTCTGGTGGTCAGTTTAAAATCCCAGTGGTTATCCGAGGTCCTGGTGGAGTGGGAAGGCAACTTGGGGCTGAGCACTCGCAACGTCTTGAGTCCTATTTTCAATCTATTCCCGGAATTCAAATGGTTGCATGCTCAACCCCTTACAATGCCAAAGGTTTGATGAAAGCTGCCATTCGAAGTGATAACCCAGTGATTCTGTTTGAGCATGTGTTGCTATACAATCTCAAGGAGAGAATTCCAGACGAAGAGTATGTGTGCAATCTTGAAGAAGCTGAGATGGTCAGGCCTGGGGAGCATGTCACCATCTTGACATATTCTCGGATGAGGTATCATGTGATGCAGGCTGCCAAAACTTTGGTGAACAAGGGTTATGATCCCGAAGTGATTGATATTAGGTCGTTGAAGCCATTTGATCTTCACACCATTGGGAACTCAGTGAAGAAAACACACCGCGTGCTGATTGTGGAGGAGTGCATGCGGACAGGTGGAATTGGTGCTAGTTTGACAGCCGCAATCACTGAGAACTTCCATGATTATTTAGATGCCCCTATCATATGCCTGTCTTCACAGGATGTGCCCACTCCATATGCTGCAACGTTGGAGGAAGTGACTGTTGTTCAACCTGCCCAGATTGTGACGGCCGTTGAGAAACTCTGCCAGTAAGTAATTTCAGCAGCATTAAGTTACCTCTCTTTCTGAGCAGCTTTTCTAGCAATCTCCAGTTAATTTCAGATTTTTTTAGCAGTTTTTCGTGGTCCGAATTTGCAACTGTTCAAAGTGGTACAAGCTTGTTTGTTTTTATTAATCATAATCGCACGTAAGATCACGTTTATCCTGTAGAATGGTGCGATTAAGGATTATTGATTTAAATTTACCCATGTAATAGATAGGTCAAATTGCTAAATTGAGTGTGAGGTTCCAATCGTTTGTCTTTTTTTCATGACTTCTTGGTTTTATCTCTTGTACTTTGCTGTTTGGAATAATTGTAAATCGCAGATACGGTTTTATTCAAGCACTTATAAATGTTTCCTGAAAAAAGCACCATTCAGAAAGCGCTCATAGAAGCGCTTTTGATTTTTTCTACTCGAGTATAACATTCTTTATCCTTGAGTTTTTGAACTTAATGGGCTTTATGAAAATTTGGTTGATAATATGGGAGCCCAAACTAGCCGTAAGATCTACTGACCCCAATTGTAGATGGGCCAAGGAAGAGGCCTACTATGGCCTGCTGTGTGCAATTCGGCTTGACCATTAGGTCAGCTGAGTCCCCAGGAAGTGAGAATGGTTTAGACTTTTAGACCCCGTTTGTTAGGCCTCCTCGCTTACAGCTGAGTCCCCAAGTTGTAAGGTAGGACTATCCTCGCTTACAACTTCATGCTCTCGCAAAGAGTGTGAGTTTGTCAGCAGCCTACATTTTTTCTTTCTCGTTACTGACTTCGAAACCCATCGATCAAATATTGCAGAATAACGAAAACGTTATCCCTTGTATTCTATGGTAAGAAAATTTGTGGGATTTGGCTGGGTTCTTCATGTTGCTCAATTGACACTTTGGGTTTGATTAATTTGCTAGGTTCTCTCCCATTTGTTCCACAGTAATCAAATATTTTCATGGGTTTTGCTTTCCAAAGAAGAAGAACGGCTTTGAGAAAGAAACAAATCGTCTTGCTTGCTTGATTGACATGATTTTGTGTCTCTCTACGAAGAAGGGGGGCTGATGGCTGTTGTTAATTTATTTTTTTCTTACTTTCTTAGTCCGGCGTTGCCTCAAATGTTTCACAATTTATATACCGGTTAGTCCATGTCAAGTCAATCAAGCTTAGTCATTGAAGCCAGTCCAGTCAAATATAGTCCAGGAAGTAACATAACAATATTGTAGATATTATATGTTATGAATGTGGTTTTTGGATTTCTTTCTACAAATAAATCGTACAAAATATCTTTTGGTTAAGTTTTAAATGTAAGAAGTGTTCTCATGGTCACTAAGGGATCAAATAACGCACAAGTCTTCACTCTCGAATTTGATCTTAACAGTTAACAGTTGAAATTAAATTATATAAAAAAAAACATTCATTTATAACATAGGATAGGATGTCAATTCACAACATAAATGACCAAGAAACAAGACTCTTGTAAGTTGTCACTAGGAATGGGCAAATACCCATTGGTTATGGGTAACTGCTGTTACCCGCCTATTTAAATTAAATGGTTACGATTATGGGTAACCGTTTAGATAAATAAACGGTTATGGGTATAACCGTTTAACTACGAAGTTTAAATGGGTGGTTATAAACGGGTAACCGTTTACCCATTTATTTTATACATGTAAAATTAACACAAACCATGTTCTCTAGGGATGGAAAAAATTACCAAAAATTCCAAACTTAACCGAAAAAATCCCGAAACTGAACCAAAAATTTTAACAGAAGGAAAATCAGCCAGCATCTTATTTTTTACATTTCATACAATTGACGAGTCTAGATAGAATCTACAAAATTGGTCATAAAGTCGTGTCATAGTTGATTATTGATCTAAAATCAACAAATAATTCAGCCAGCATTTGTGTTGTTGCTAGTTTTGCCAAGTTGAAACAGTTAAATACACACACACACACACACACACACACACACATATATATATATAAAACAATCAGACACACACACACACACACACACACACATATATAAAACAATCACACACACACACATATGAAACAATCAGATGTGGACTTTCCGTCCTAGTGATTGCATAGAATTTTCCCTCTGTAATAATCGTGGACCATATCCGAAAATTTAGTTTGAAATTGGTAAAAAAAAAAAAAAACATGTAGATGGGTAAACAACGGGTAATGATAAAAAAAGAAGATAAAGGAGTTAAAAAGGGTAAATGGGTAAACAGATATTAAACGGTTATGGTTAAATGGGTATGCGGTTATGGGTATGGATAACCGTTTATAAACGGTTATGGGTATGGGTATAACCGTTTAGGCAATTACCCAACGGGTAAACGGTTATGCGGGTATGAGCATAAACGGTTATGGGTAAATAACCGCGGTTACCCGCCCGCCATAACCGTTACCCATCCCTAGTTGTCACAGTTTAAACTAGTTTTAACCGAAAGAACTACACAAGGATGTTCATGTTGATGATGAAGAGTTTAGGGAAGGAGAGGCTACCCCATCTCAGGGCTAAGGCATATCACAAGCTTTTTTTAGGACTTACATAAGGGGTCTTAGCTCTTTTTTTGTTTTTACAGATTGCCCACTAAGAGATTGCCGACAGTGAGACGCGAATCTAGATCTTGGTCTAGCAAATAGAACGATCTTTACCAACTCAACCAACCATCGTTAGCTACACAAGAATATTCTCTTACTTTTTATTTCGGATTTGTATTAAAGTTGTCAGTGATTCCATGTATTATGTGAATTTGGTTCTTAATTAACATACCAAATTGACAACTGGGGATTATGCTTCTCATGTGGATTTTCATACCCAAAATCTGGGAAATGAATCCTTCGACAAAAATTATTGTTAATTAATTGTATTATAATTTATAAATCCGCAACAAGATCCATCCATGTGGAATGGTTGGAACAAAATCACACACGCTTAGATTTGTAGCAGTATTATTATTCTTATTATTCATAACAATGCCATATTGTAATGCCTAACCAATGGGTATTACATCAATGGTATTGCTAGCTATTCAATTTGTTTGTTTCTATATTCCACTTGTCTTAACTAACCTCCAACATACTCATATAAATAGAGAAGAAAATATATATATAATCTAAAATAGTCAGTTTAATTTCCAAACTAAAGAAAATCAATTTTAAAATTGCCACTGGCATTACAGTTTAGTTATATTTATTCCCCACTTGTAACTAGCTAGCACTACAGTTAGTCATGTTATTCTCTATTTGAAAGTGACAGATATCAAGTTCACTTGTTATTGACCTGCCAAAATAGTACTCACTTGTTCCATCATTATTTTTTTCATTTAGAAAAAGTAAAAGATAATTGTGTTAAAGTGCTAATAACAATTCGTCAGATCTAATACAGTGAGAATATATTAGTGGAACTGGGTATGCCCTTAGAGGCAAAGAAGAGTGGAGAGTGATTGGTTTTCCTAAAGAACAATTGACAGACATTTCAGCCAACTTGTATATGATGCTTTTGATCCTTATAAAAACATGCTTAAACATGTCCTCGTGGAACTTGTCACGCATGAACATGGGCATGCTGTGTTATCTGCTAACATGTAAATCCCATGTCTAGCCCCACTAGTGTGATTATTCTTTGCATATTAGTTTCCTGCGTAGGCAGATCATGGAAACAAAAGGGCAAAGACCGTTAAGTTGAACCATATGCATGCTTGAACATATCGGTCAGTATATACATACAATACATATACATACATACAAACAAACATATATATATATATATATATATATATATATATCTGTGTGTATATGGTGGGTGCATGGCATGCAATTTGTGGGGATCAAATATTTTATTTTGTCTTCGAGTACACCATATGGCTGTTCTTTCAGACATGGCGCCGTCTAAATTTTCATTTAATGACAACCATGTGGAGAAGGAATCGAAGTTGGAATGTGGGGTGAGATAGCATTAGATTTTTGGATATATGATATGTTCGTTGTGCCAAACTTTTGGCATTAATCTATAGATATTTGCATAATTATTGGATATGATTTGTTCTATAGCATAGTTTTTGGCATTTTTCAGTCGTTCATCTCTTAGTAAACGTGTTTCTTTTTCTGCCTTAATTCTGGGATCTGCTTATATATATGCAAGTTAAAGAACCGTAGTTTTCAGACATCATGTATGCTTGCTTTCCACACCTTGTAAATGTGCTGCAACCTGCATTATTAGATCTTTCACTTTGCCCTGCTGCCCGTAACGATCAACATATGTGCACCAATTAGTTTTGTCAATAATTGAAACCTGACTTGTTATTTGAACTGAATATACATATGAAAATTAATATTCTATCTTCTTTATCAAGCCACTGTCGTCCATGCGACCTTAATGGATCGTAACTTTTTCCAACAAAGTAAGGACTGTGCGGCACTACATCAAAGTCACTAATATTATATCTGTGTGGGGGTATATATGAGGACTTATGATAGTTGTAGTGAATGTTGGATGCATGTGGCTCTACGTGGAGGAGAACATATAGTGCATTACGCAGTAGGGCAGTGTCACATTGTGGATCTGGGGAACCAATTGGAGCGTAACACCTTGACCATTCATGAAAACGACTCTAAATTAGTATCCATCTTGTCCCTCTTTCTGCATGTAGTCTCGCATTATTCTCTTGTAGTTGACAATAGTGGCCCCGCAGATAGCAATCGGGATATAGATGGAGTCACTCACTGGCCGGAAAGCAACGTGATCAATTATTCTTTTATAAGTTTCGAATAAATTTTCCGGGGATTATACATTGAATTGATAAATGAGTGGCCCTGGTATGTGACAAGTGATATACACGTTTGTGGATGTGAGAGAAATTGGGACATCAAAATTGATAATTTGGTAGCATTTTCAGATGATGATTGTCCTTTGCAACATATGTAGCAACTGACTAAGCTTGTTACTGTTTGTTTTCTGGCTCTATTGTGGATGCTACGATGAATGATCATAGTAGAATCTATTTCAGAACATGTAGGTGCCAAGTACACGATCATTTCTCCGTAACCCTAGACAAATATTTATTCTTGCTTGTTCAACGCGTCACCCCAAAAAATTGTTCGCGTACCTTAGCTAGTAAGATCAGGCAATAGTTAATGTTAGGAAATGCATGTTCGAGTGCTTATGCCTAGCCTGGCAACAGAAATCCCACTTAGTGCACAAGATCTGTTAATTCCTCAGATCATGGAGAAGACGGTACAGAATATATATAACACAAATTCATTTTATCATATGCTCCTTGACCCTTGTTGAAAAAAGGAAAAAAAAAAACCTCTTATGCGCTTGAAGGGGCAAACTAGATATGATTATCATGTTTGCTTGGCTCTCCAAGGTAGGAGACTTCTGAAATTGTTTATGTTTTCACTCTTCCATATTTATTAGTCCTGTTTTTTTCCTTCTTGTGTGTGCATGTCTATAGATACAGACACATACACAAGTCCGGATGTGTATTTATAAAGCTTGTGGAAATCCGCATTGCTAGGATCTGCAATCACTTTTCCAACAAAACATGCATGTTTTTCGTAGTTGTAACTAATGACAATGATGATGATGCTGGTTGTGACCAGGATAAAAACATTCACCCTAGCTCATGCTTTGAATTGAACTGACTTTAATACTAAAACTGTATACCGTAACATATATATGCCCTTTCGATGTACTCTGGATCTAATGCCAAAGTCTTCAACGACGTAAATACGACTGTAGAACTTAACGCGGTAATTGTTTACTTTGATAACAGCTTGAAACGTCTAACTCAAAATCAATTAGTACTAAAAAAAGAGACTGAGTGGTTTATATACTGTTAAAAGAAGACTTAATTTTTTTATGTGGAATAATATGACTCAATCTCAATATGACGCATGCATGCAGACCATGCAAGAGGGTTAATAAATAATTAAATGCTAGACTTAACAAAAACATTTTGAAGAGGCCTCTACTGCGAACACATGTCTCTAGCTGATCATGAGTCATCGAGCCATTGAGTCATGACTCATATATAATCACCAATTAATTTCCCAGATCCTTAGGTTTTTTGTTAACATGCAAGGGGTTTCATTTTCCTGGACCTTCTGGTTTGATCTTATTATTATTCGGTGAAGTTATTTGGTCTACAAGATATGTTGATGATGATGAAATAATGAAGGACGTATACCTCCACACTATATATATATATATGATCAATCTGTTATGTCTCACGCTGGAAACCTGGAAATGGATGGCCATGCAGCAGCCGTCTTCGATTTCAGACAATTAAAATACACATGGCTGAATGTTTGCTTCACATGTAGATTTCATGCTATTATTCTCCAAACCAATGGGACTGATTTCATTGAAGATTGAAGATAATGTGCGTCATGTATATATCTTCTCTTTGTCATCTAATTATTTACATTGAAATTTGTTGAAAGTATTATTTACCCTTAATATATACATATATGTATAATAGCCAGTGATCATACATTTTCCGAACCTAGGACCATATATATACCATTTATGTATCTGTCTATTTATTATATACACACAAACATGAAACATTGGTGCAGCTTAGTAGGAAGCAGGTGCGAGTTGAATTATTACGTATTATTGGTTCAATATTTGACCATACAAAATAAATTGTTGTTGTGGCCCTGTGGTGGTGAGCGATCGATGGATGATGATTGATGATGGTAATGACAATACTGCTCGTACGTATGCAACCATCCAATATATATATATATATATATATGATGCCTCTTGTGATCTCATCAGAGGCTTAAGTTTGTGGAGGCTAAGAACCCTATGATTGAAAAATCAAAGTTCAATGTATACTGCGTTTCATTAAATCTTGGAAAGGATCCCAGTCAAGTTGAATTGTGGGAAGTTCAATGTATACTGCGTTCCAACTAAGCACAAATACATAATGGTCCAGTTTCCAGATACACCAAGTTAGAACAAGAGAACATTTGACCTAAAAAAAAAATTGTATACTGCGTTTTTGTTTTCTGATTGAATCGGAACTTGGGAAGTTCGGATGTTAATCGAATCCTGTGGCCTAGACCTAGATGCCAGACTTGGCTAGGAAAACAGAAGGGAAGATAAGATTTATATGACCACCGCCCAGAAGCGATAAAAAAATTTGAGGCTAAGTGTTTCAGATCGTATCATTTTTGTAATGTGTATATACAGTATAGCCAGTGATCACTACGCAAGTTTTTTAGTGTACGAGGGTAATTACATTAGTATTTGACCGAACGCAAGAAGGGCACACTTTGTTAATACTTTTTGGTTTTATAATCGTTTAGTGTTTTTTGTCAATGGTCATTACTTGATAAGGATATGAGGGGGTCCATAGAATTAAGGTTTCTTTTTTATCCTTATTTTTGCTTATCCTTTGAAACACATCAGAAAAGTTGGATAATGGAAGTGACGAAGTAGAGAGTGGCCATTTCCCCACTTCTCTCCATCAGTTCCGATCCCCTGCTCCAATTATCTTTTAAAATGCCACATGCAACACAACACTCAAGTCTAGTCGACATACCAAACGTGAAAAACACATACCTGTATTGTATCAGATAATCAAAATAATTTCTCAACCCTTTCAAATTTAAAATTTAAAACAACAATGCTCGTCACACTAAATTAGTAATTAACAAGACGGATAGAGTTAGTTATAGTTGAACATGACATGGGAAAAGAGAGTTGCGCTTGTAAACTCTATATATAATTGAACATGACACCATATAGATATGTATAAATAATGATCAAGATTAAGACATATTTACCTATAAAATATGTGTCTATATAATACTAATGAAATGATAATATATACTACTTTTAACTTTTCACACATTATGTTTGATTTTAACTATTACTTATGTTTAATTTATTCAATTCAATTGTAAAAAATAAAGAATAATATATGAGAAGCTAATTAAAATAGTGCGCGAAAATCAGTGTCCTAACACTATCATACAAGTATACAAAACACCATCATAAAAGTATACAAAACAGTAATCACAGAGTTCGTCATAGTCCACCCAACCCTCATACAACTCATGACTAATTGGCTCTTTGTTTCCATTCCCACTTGAATCCTTGACCTTTTGAGCTCTCATTCTACAATTTTTTACGTGCATGTATAGGAAATCAGGGACGTGTATGCTGCAGCTACACATATAGGTGAGGGTTGTGAGTTGAGAGAGAGGAGGATAGAGATTACAATCACTGAGATTTCGGCCTTTGTCAGGGCCGCAACACCTGCCTACCAATGGCGGCCATTGTCGGACTCATACGCGACCACAAGCTTACGGTCTTCTTCTTCTTATTTATTTATGTTTATTTTATTTATTTTCAGTGAACTTTATCGATTTCCTTCTTTCTTTATAATTTTATTTGTTTGTTTGCTAAGTTTGACCCATTTTATTCATCTTGATGACTCATTTTCCTTGGATGTTTGCTCACTGATTTTGAGCTTCTAGTCTTTGTATCACGTGGTTTCACATGTTCTGCATGTGTGCAAAGAGGGAAGAAAACGTTCCGAATTTGGTCATTTTTCTTAAAATGTAATTTGAGTTGTCGTTTATGTCTTTTCTTACAAGAATTTTGTTTGTATTTTCTGTCCAAATGTGGGCCATGTAGCATATACATTAGCGATAAGAGTCTGAAGTTCACCACGCCACATAAATTCATGAATTATCATACAATTAATTAGACTAAGGTGTAAATTGGGAGAATCTCAATACTTTAAGACTAACATGAAAAAATAAAATTTCGTGACCTGAAGCATGATAAGTGTAAAATGTTTAATGACACTATATTCTAATTAAACTGTAAAAATATTCTTCTTTTTTTTATCAATGAGGTGTGAGGTTTGAACTATAAACTTCTTTCGCATTAATGCAATTAATGGGACTGTTTTTACCCTTGGCATCTCTCTACTTTGGTGTTTAAGATTCAACAGATTGTCAAATTTTAGAATATTTTCTTTCACCATATTTATGGGAAACTAATTTTGTAGCCAAGGCATTAGATTTGGTTATCTGTCTTACGATTGTCAGTCGTGGTGATTCACTCTTCCGAGGCCTGCGCTGCTTGGTCTCGAGACTTCTGTTTTGCGTCCAGAGGCTTTCTTTGTAATCGTTTCTTTCCTATAGAAAAAAGAAACCTTAACAAAAATGTACCCGTATTGTTTATTTTAACGAAAAATTACAATGTTACATTAAAAAGTTACTCTTAGTATTATTCACTTTACCTTTTATTTAGTATTTATCGTTAAAATTTAAAATTTTCAAACTCTTTTTATTAGTTTTTCTATAGAAAAAACATTCTTTCAATATTAAAATATAATTAAGTACCACAGTATCAATGATTAGTAGGTTCTGGACACTAGCCTTGTCACTTTGTAACAAATTTGAGTTTTTGATTTGGCCAAATAAAACTACTTTGATTCAACCTTTCACCTTTTAAAAAGGAAAGTAGTTGTTTTATCTCTTGATTAACTATCTTTAGACATTGGGAGATAATAATTCAGACTTTACCTCTGGACTTTAAATTTTTTTCAAGAAAATGCTAAAATATCTCCTTTTTGAAAAGTTCCATTTGTTGTGGATACAGGGGGCCGGGGGATCCAATCCAAGATGTCAAAATGTTCTGAAAAGTATCCAATATAAAAAAGAAAAGGGGAAACCCTAACATAATTGCCAGTATTTTGTATTACGTACATAGTTGCATGTATTAAGTAATTTAAGTTAGGTTCCTGTTGGAAATGGCACACATATCCCGTCCACCATGACAGTCCACCAGCAAAATCACACAGCAAGCAGGCTGGAGTTTTGCAGATTATAGTCAGATGATGAAGAAGACCACTGTAAAATTAATTGCCGACAAAGAAAAGAATCCCAATAAAAGAGAGACAGTCACCTTGAAATTTCAATCTAGCCGGCTAACTAGCTTCCATACGACTACTGGCTAAGGCTAGCAAAAGGATTATACTGCAACGTAATTTTGTTGATGTCAATAATATTATATAAGTGTAAGTTCTTTTTACTCGGTGTTGTAAATTTTCTTTTTTACTTAGTATTCTAAATTAGGAGAAAAGAGATTCGTACATGGAATCTCGAGTGCAAGAAAAAAACTCTTAATCAACTGAGCTCTAAGTCACTTGTTTTTATTTAGTATTTTGCATCAATGACTAGTAACATATAAGCTGCTGTCCAAAACTAAGGATTATGTTTACCCAAAAAAAAAAAACTAAGGATTACTAGACAACCAACATGTGTCTAATCAGAGCCGGCCCTAAGGATAGTCCAAGGAGGCGCCCGTCTAGGGCCCCCACTTCGGAGGAGCCTCGAAAAAAAAATTATATCCTGTAATTAACATATAAATACAAAAAAGTAAGAAATACCATAATTCATTTGTTACTGCAGTGGAAATGTTCGGCTTCACTTTTCTTTGGGATGTTGAGTTTGAAACACAGAGCTGCTTTTCAGTCACTAGATTTTTCTTGATTTTTCTTGTTTTTTAAATTTACTGCCAATCCATATGTCCAACTCCCAATCCATCTGTTTAAATGCATATAACTTTTTATTCAATGGATTATTTTAATATTCAATTCGTTAGTGTGATGTTGATTTTAGAAGAAGAAAAAAACACAAGAGAAACAATTGACGTTGTTGAATTTATTATACTCGTCAATCAAGTTTTATTGTTCTTTACTCTCTTGATCATAAACTTTTATTGTTCTTCACTCTCAATCTTAGACCCTTGACTGCAAACGTTTAGTATATTTGCGTCTAAAAACTTGAGCAGTGTAATGTTTAAGTAATGTTTTTATATTTGTCTTCTTTTGATATTAATTTTTAATGATATTTGATGTGAAAATACAAATTTTTATGTATTTAGCGATTTTTTTATGCAAAGAACAGGAGATCAAAGAACTTTAGGACCCCTACTTCAAAAGCTCTCCTAAAACTCCCAAATTCTCAAGAACGGCCATGTGTCTAACGTGAAGCTGGTCATCTTTTTGAAAGTTCATAAGTCCATCCATGCATACGACAACAAAAGAAACTAAGTTTTTGCAAAATCAAGATTTTGACATTAGCATGAGATCTTGTAGTTTTGCTTGGGTATGTCCACGGCCAATAAAATTGTTCCCTGGTGTGCGATTATTATTGCCTCAATTATTTTCCATTGATGACGTTGATTAATACCTTTAATCGACTAATAATACAGATAGTGGAATTGGATTAGAATCAAAGTGGCTAATATAAAGGTCGGCTATCTACCAAACTTAATTAAGCAGAGGGGTCAATTATATATGTCAAATTTTCCATAAAATGTTTAATCATAGCCTTTTGATTTTTCTCCTAGGCCATACATAGATTTATAGAAAACATAATTTTCTAATCAGAACTTGTCAACAAAAAAGAAAAATATAATCAGAAAAGAAAAATAAGAAAAGTAGAACGAAAAATCATACCAGGTCCACAGCCCCACATCAAAAATACAAGAACAAAACACCTTTCATATAAAACGGCCCTAGAGCTGTCTCTACTACAAAACATAACATTTTAATTATTGCTAGCTACCCCGTGGTCGTGTGGAGAGATATTTCGATGCTCAGAATATAGATACATATGTTATATGTTAATATAAAAATTAAAAACACTTAAAAAATCTTTTTTTTTACTTACGTAATAATAGATGACGTGTCACCTCATGTTCTGAACTCACCAATCTTCTTTCTTTCATTCTTTTTTTCTTTTCAAGAGCGTGTGGTAGAGAGGCTCGTGTTTTTTTTGGGGATTATAATCGCGTGCTGTGGTCGGTCGAGTTTTCTTCGTTAGGTGACAAGTCTTCTCTCCGCAACATCCACTTTCCATCTATATTCACCATATTTAATCATGTTACACGTGTCATGATGTTGTATGGGACAATTGCCAAAGTCTTGTGATATAAGTGATTACGTTAGTGGATTGCTTAACTTATAATCTAGTACTTAATAGTTAATGGTTAGCATAGTGTACAATACGTCCCAACATGTTTCATTAGTTGTTAGTCTACACACACCAGAAATCAGAGTAATGTTTTTTTTTTTACTTGTTACTACACTTGTTCGACTTTCGCAAGAATCGATCTAATCGGTGTTTCAAATTATTACATTTTCATATAATTAAAAAGGGATTTTAATAAAGAGAATATATCAAAAATAACAAGTACAATAAATTAGAATTTATTAGAAAATATTTTTTTATTTTAAACCTCAAGTTTATTAATTAAAAGATATGAAAGATTACAAACTCTAGCATCCTGAAGGTTGTTTATATAATGCCTCTTACCCCTAGACTTTAGATCAAATAGGAAACGAATTAGAGAAATAAAAAACTTAACAATATTCTAAAACCTTAAAACGTTAATAAAACATAGTAAACGATGGCTTTTGGCCTAAAAAGCCATAATTCACAACAATGCGTTGAGTTGCACTTTTGATAATATTCACTTCCAAGTAGCGGCTCATTGCTCAAATCCCAATCTACAAAGCTTGGATTTTGTTGCCAAACTTGCGTATTTCAATTTGATCTTCTATCCATTGCGCTCTATATGTAATCTGCCTTTGTTAATCCATCAAGAAAACATTTTCAAATGCAAGAAACATTTCTTTATAATTCAAATTTAACATGAAACTTAATTCATGATGCCAAAATTCGTGTTGCAGTTCAAATAATTGTATATTAATCCCATGGAACCAAATATATGTGATGAATAATGAATAATTTTCCATATATATATATATATATTTGGCGAGTAATGCTAGTGAGACCTAACTGTAACATCTCACATCGACCAACAAAGAGGGGGTGATATGCCTTATATGTACATACCCACCTCCATATAGCACGAGGCTTTTGGAAGCTCACTAGTTTCGAAGTTCATCGGAACTCTAAAGTTAAGTGAGTTTGGGCGAGGTCAATCCCATGATGGGTGACCCACTAGGAAGTTCCCGTGTGAGTTCTCAGAAACAAAACCGTGAGGGTGTGGTAGGGGCCCAAAGCGGACAATATTGGCTATGGCAGAGTCGAGCCCGGGCCGAGATGTGACAATTTGGTATCAGAGCCACTCTGCCGTTCGGTGCGAGTGTGCCGACGAGGACGTCGGGCTCCTAAAGGGGGTGGATTGTAACATCCCACATCGACCAACGGAGAGAGGGTAGTGTACCTTATATGTACATGCCTACCTCCATATAGCACGAGGTTTTTGGAAGCTCACTAGCTTTGGAGTTCATTAGAACTCTAAAGTTAAGCGAGTTTGGGCGAAAACAATCCCATGATGGGTGACCCGCTGGTAAGTTCTCGTGTGAGTTCTCAGAAACAAAACCTTGAGGGTGTGGTAGGGGCCCAAAACGGACAATATCGTGTTATGGTGGAGTCGAGCCTGGGCCGGGATGTGACACAACTATTTAGACCAAATATTGTAAATCACATGACATGATTGCTAGTGAAGTGATTATATTATTACTTAAGTATTGATTAACGGACTTATTTTATGTTACTGACAGATCACATGACTTATAAATTTAATCAAAAAAATTGATCTACCTAACATTACTCATATTTGTCACTCAAACCCTAGCTAGCCATTGTCTATTGCCTTCCCCAACATTACAATGGTCACCTCCGCCGCCACCTACTTTTAGTATTTGGACGTTGGTGCGTCATAACATCACTAACTAGTTACACTATATTTGAAGTTAATTAATCATAAGGAGGACTCACCATTGCACGAAGTTTGGTACATTAATCGATCATATGAAGCACGCTAGGGGCATTTCGAAGAACTATATATATCTAGATAATAAAGTGGCCATTTTATTTTAAACCTGGATCAAGATCATGAGATGATATCATGGTCATTAATTTAAAAAAATAATAAAGTAGGCTTCCAACTTTTTATCAGTTATAATTTTTGAAGTTGTACTATATTTCAAGTTAATTATTCATTTTGATGATACTGCCAATTATAATGGGTAAATGTTAGAAAAATTAAATTTGTAGATAAAATTTATAAACTAAATGATTTTTACCAATATGAATGAGCACGTTTATCAAAACTTAAGTAATAATTTATTGGAATAAGTCAATGTGTGAGGAGAAATAGGAATGTAAATATTTTTAATTATTATGGTCCGGTTTAGGGAGTCTTTTTGTGCCCTTTATTTGTTTCCTTTTGTAACAAGGATTGTATGTACCTATTTACTTAGTTTTTGTGGAATATACAAAATTAAGCCGTAAATTCAATTTGGCATCAGAGCCAAACTGTAACCCTAACCCACTGTGCTGCCGTGCTGTGTGTATCGCAAGGGAAGGAAGGACAACAGCTAGTCTCTTCGCTGCATACTTGCAGCAAGGATAATTTGCCGAGAGTTTTTTTTTTTTTTTTTTTTTGCTGTGCAATGTTGCCGTGACCTATGGCGAGTGACAAAGGTGACAAGGGGCTGAAATCAGAGGGTGGATCATATGGTTCTACTCACGGTTCAGTCGTAAACCCAGTTGTTATTCAGAGTGATGCTTCTGCAGTACCTAATACTATAAAACTTAATGGTTCAAATTACCCATTGTGGTCCAAGGTGTTGGAGATGCATATTGCTGGATGTGGTAAGAAAGGGTTCGTGACTGGAAGCATTAAAGAGCCCAAGGAGGATAGTGCCGAGTATGAGGTTTGGGAGACGGGGAATGCCATCGTAAAAGGTTGGTTGATTAATTCCATGGTACCTACCATCATGGGTTTTTTCATCCAACTCTGTACTGCTAAAGAAGTGTGGGAAGAAGTTGCTTGAACATATTATGATGGGTCTGATATCTCTCAGATTTATGAGTTGAAAGTGAAGTCATTTAGACTTCGTCAAGAAGGGAGACCTATCGGTGTATACTATGCCGCTCTCAAAGCTATTTGGCAGGAGTTGGATCAAATGAGGTCAATCAAGATGGCGTGTGCTGGTGACTTGAAGACACTTCGAGAGGAAATTCAACTAGATCGTGTGTATGCCTTCTTAGCAAGGCTTGATGATATATTTGATAAGGTGCGTAGTGATATCTTGAGATCACAACCTCTACCATCTGTGGAGGAAGTGTTCTCTATTGTAAGGCGGGAAGCACAACGCCATGCAACAATGATGGGTGGCAATGGCGTTGGAAATCAGGGTGGAGTGTCACCCGTGGCTATGGTTCTCGGCCACCAACTGGTAGCCGGACCTTCAATCCTTCATCATCAACAACTTCTCGACCATTCGCTCGGGAAAATAAGGATGACTTGAAGTGTACTTTTTGTGGGCAAACCCGTCATACAGAAGATACATGTTTTCAGAAGCATGGCGTACCTGAATGGTTTCCGGAATTGAAGAAAAAGTTGCGTGCCAATGAGCGGTCTGGTGGTGGAGCAGGTGGAGTCCGTGCATCCGTGGCTACTGTACCCAAGGATGTCGTGCTCCTTTCTGGTGATCCAAGTCAAAGTTTGCTGACTAGGACCACTCCTAGTGAAAACCTAGCCGTACCAGGTAGTATGGGGCATGCTTTTTTAGCCTCTGAAATGGAACATCATACAGGTTGGATTCTAGACTCAGGTGTAACTGATCATATGACCTTTGATAGGAATTTATTTTCTAGTATGACAACAAGCTCACGGACATGTATTGCAACTGCAAATGGACAAATTGTACCAGTCATGGGGTCCGGCACAGTGCACCTCACGCCGGCCCTTCCCCTTCATCATTGTCTACTTGTCCCCTAGTTGTCCCATAATTTATTATCTATTCCTCAGGTTACTGAGCAATTGGATTGTGTTGTACTTATGTATCCTCTATTTTGTTTACTTCAGGATATTCAGACCAATGAGATAATTGGACGTGGCACTAAGAGATAGGGGTTATATTATGTGGATGACGTCGTTCCTGGCAGAGCTAATGCAGTTCGAGCATCTCATACCAGTCATTTACAAGAAGTTTGGTTATTGCATCGTCGGTTAGGACATGCTTCATTTGGTTATTTAAGGCGCCTGTTGCCCAATTTATTTCATACAATAAAAGAATCAGACTTACAGTGTGAAGTTTGTATTCTCGCTAAAAGTCATCGTACTTCGTTCCCTTCTAGTATGAATAAGAGATTATTACCTTTTGAACTTGTGCACTCTGATGTTTGGGGTCCCTCGCCTATTAGTACTTTGTCTGGCATTAAATGGTTCGTTACATTCGTTGATGATTGCACACGTATGGCATGGATTTATGTGCTGAAAAATAAAAGTGATGTGAGTATGGTGTTTCAGTCATTCTCCAAAATGGTTGCAACCCAATATTCCTATATTATTAAAGTTCTTCGCTCTGATAATGGAGGTGAGTATATTGGTTCCGAGTTGTCTACCTTTCTCCGGAATCAAGGAATCCTGCATGAAACCACTTGTCCTCATACTCCATAACAAAATGGAGTTGCAGAAAGAAAGAACCGTCATATCCTGGAGACTGCCCGTGCCATGCTCATTGGTGCATCTGTACCGAAACGGTTCTGGCAGGATGCGGTCACTTATGCGATTTATGTCATTAACCGTATGCCATCCCGGGTGTTGGATTTTCGTACACCTCTTCAAGTGTTAACGGAGTTTGTTCCCGTAGTATCCACCCATACCCTTACTCCTCGGATCTTTGGATGTGTAGCTTATGTTCATATTCATAAGATTCATCGGAGTAAGTTGGATCCATGTGCCCACCGGTGTGTTTTTCTTGTTTTTGCTCCTCAACAGAAAGGGTATAAGTGCTACCATCCTGAGACTCACCATATGTATGTCACCATGGATGTAACGTTTTCGGAGTCCGAGTATTTCTATGGTTCTACTTCATCCCCTTCTGATCCCCAGGGGGAGAATAGTATTGGTGATCTTGGATGGTTGGAAATATGTAGCTCTGGGCATGCGAGTAATGAAGATGAGAGTAGTGACAGCCCACGGCAAGAGTCACGGCAACAGTCTGTCGAGACCTTGGATGTAACTCGGTTTGAAGAGGTGCCTGTGGCTTCTCGGCTAGAGCTTGCCGAGTATGAAGGAGAAAGTCGGCATGAGGTTGCCGAGTCACTAGTCCCTCCCGTGCCTACTGAGTCCGTAATTCCCTCTCTCTCTCCACCAACAGTGCAACCCAATGAGTCTCTTCTGAATGTCCCTGAGGTAAGTACCACTGATACTCAAGTAACCAATCTAGATAATATTGTGAGTACATATAAGTTGCCACCAAGGCAAAATCATGGTGTTCCTCCTGACAGGTTTTCTCCGGAGGGAAAAGTGAAGTATCCAATAGCTAATTATGTATCGTGCTCCAGTCTTGCCCCGGAATGCCAAGCCTGGGTAAATAATATAGAAGCAATCCAAGCACCAACTAGAGTTGAGGAAGCCTTGAAGGATCCTAAATGGGCTGCTGCAATGGATGAAGAAATGATGGCATTACATAAGAATAATACATGGGAGGTAACAGAGCTACCCAAAGGAAAGAAACCAGTTGGGTGTAGATGGGTTTTTACAATTAAATACAAGGCAGACGGATCAGTAGACAGGTATAAAGTAAGACTAGTGGCAAAGGGTTATACCCAGACGTATGGTGTGGATTATCAGGAAACTTTTTCCCCAGTGGCAAAGATGAATACGGTACGTGTCCTAATCTCTTTAGCTGCAAATCGGAATTGGCCACTGAAACAATTTGATGTGAAAAATGCTTTTCTTCATGGACATTTGGAAGAAGAAGTATATATGGATTTTCCTCCAGGGTTCAATACCAGAGGGAAAACCGGAGTGTGTAGATTGTTAAAATCACTTTACGGACTTAAGCAGTCACCACGTGCGTGGTTTGGAAGATTTACTCAAGTGATGAAAAGAATTGGGTATTATCAGAGTCACTCGGATCATACATTGTTTGTGAAACGGAGAAGTGGAAAAGTGACAGCCTTAATTATTTATGTGGATGACATGATAATAACAGGTGATGATATGGAGGAGATGGTGAATCTAGAACAGAACCTGGCAACCGAATTTGAGATGAAGAGTTTGGGAGATTTGAAATATTTCCTTGGTGTGGAAGTTGCTCGAACATCTAAAGGTATTTTCTTATCTCAACGTAAATATGTCCTGGATTTATTAAAAGAAACAGAGATGATGGGGTGTAAACCGATGGACACTCTCATTGGAAAAACATTATTCGGGAATTTATCCAGATCAAGAACCGGTTGACAAAGGTAGGTATCAAAGACTAGTGGGGAGACTGATTTATTTGTCTCACACACGACCGGATATTGCCTATGCTGTAAGTATGGTGAGTCAATTCATGCATTCACCAAGTGTAGATCATATGGCGGCAGTAATGAGAATCTTGGCGTATTTGAAGTCTGCACCTGGTAAAGGAATCTTGTATGTGTGTCACGGACATATGAAGATTGAGGGGTTCACGGATGCGGATTGGGCAGGTGACATGACTGATAGAAGGTCTACATCTGGGTATTTCACATTTGTTGGAGGGAATTTGGTCACTTGGCGGAGTAAGAAGCAGAACGTAGTATCGCGATCCTCTGCCGAAGCCGAGTTTAGAGGAATGGCGCAAGGTGTGTGTGAGATCCTCTGGCTACAGAAGTTACTTTGGAGTCTTGGTTTCAAACAGACAGAAGCAATGAAGTTGTATTGTGATAATAAGTCTGTTAGAGAGATAGCTGAGAATCCAATGCAACATGACAGGACTAAACATGTGGAGGTTGATAGACATTTTATTAAAGAAAAGCTGGAGAAGAAGATTGTGTCAATACTGTTTGTAAGCTCAGAAGAACAACTTGCAGATATTCTTACTCATGCAGTTTGTAGTAGGCGTTTTGGTGATTCACTAGTCAAGTTGGGCATGAGTAATATCTATACTCCAACTTGAGGGGGAGTATTGGAATAAGTCAATGTGTGAGGAGAAATAGGAATCTAAATATTTTTAATTATTAGGGTCCGGTTTAGGGAGTCTTTTTGTGCCCTTTATTTGTTTCCTTTTGTAACAAAGATTGTATGTACCTATTTACTTAGTTTTTGTGGAATATACAAAATTAAGCCGTAAATTCAATTTAATTCAATCATTAACTTCTATGTCATTTAGTTTACAAAATTTTATCTACAAATTTAGTCTTCTTAGTGTTACATAGTTATAATTATTGACTTCCTATAAAGGTACTATATATTTTATATAGTGTATCTCTCCATCCATTGCAAATAATTAAGAGTTCGTTTTCAAGCAATTAGAAAGAGCAACCATGCATATATATAGAAAAGTAAAAGGTGACCTTTGTTAGTCAATTTCCAACTGATATAAGAAGAAGATAAATACTAAGAAGGTTCTTTCAAAATTGAGACTTTCTGTTATCTTATATTTCTTGCACAATATTTTATAATATTAACACATAAATTGATGCTAAAATATGAGGTGACAGATGATGTATAAAAAGTTTCACTTTTAAAGAATCTCATCATCATTTGAGAAGAAAAGCCTGGACCCTTAGCCTTTTAGACAAACCTCTCTACGATAAAGTCAAGTGGGACTTCTTGTATCCCCACCCCAATTTGCTGTAACTGTCACTGCCCATAAACATATTTTTGCAAAGTTATGGCCACCATTGATTCGGCGGCAAATAAGAATAAAATGTCTTAATTTTAAAAAAAATTGAACACATATACGCATATGTATTGTATTGAAATAATTAGGGACTTAGAGCCGCATGTGGGGTTTCACTATCATCATCACTACTTCTCATATGGTAAGCAACATATGTGCAAATACAGAAACCATATGTTCAATACGTACCCCTGGAGGATCATGTCATCAACGTCTTGTGGTCATCATCTTTATAATATAACAGTACCGTTAAGTTGTTTTAACTTGGTAATTTGACACATAATGGTTTATCAAATGTATTGTTCTTATTTATCGTGTACATATGAACATTCAGAAATTTTTTAGTACAAATGATATTTTATACTTAAAAAAAAATAAAAATTTTGAACTCGTAGCACAGTGTGACTTCTTTCTCGGATCCTAAATCTATCACCCACTTACTAAAGGTTAGGCGTTGATGTTGGCTTTGACCGTGGTTAATTGGTCAGGACACAGATTGGGAAAAAGCTTTGCAACTGACCGTTGGTGGGTATTTAGGGTTATGTGCCGACAATGATTCAAAAAGTTTCTGAGTTGGCCAACCAACGGAGAAAAATCCAGTAGAGTAAATAATTTTAATTGCAACCAGAGTCCCCAATCTTTTTTAATATTGTTAGTTTAGCTAATTGAATTCCAGCCTCACAGATTTATGCTATGAATTTTCCTTTTGTCAAGGGAAACACTCATGGTATTGCACAAGTAATGAACATGTGACAGATTAACGAACCATTCTTCGTGGGTGCAAAATAAAGCACGCATGTCGCTTTACCTAGTTTGCACCGACTCCAAAATTTACCTCAGTCCGTGAGAGACCTTTTACTAAGTGTTAGGGAGAGCTGAAGTAGTTATCGTCTCGTTAGAGAGGTTGTACAATATGACTTGAGTGATACTTTTCGAACGCATAAAATTGACATATTTGTTTCTCAATAGTCTTTTTCAAAAAAGTTTTCGTTTTTGAATTTTTGTAATTTTTTTGTGTCACGTTTTTCTTGATTCACGAAAACATTCGCGCTTCAGATTCTTAATTCGCGTTTTTCTTAATTTTTGTTACTGTTGGAAACATTTGCGAAAATAATAATTGCGTATGGTGCAAATTCATAAAATAAAATTCTCAGATGTGTAGAGGTAAAACTGTAAATATATATTTTTATCTCATCATTTACAGAGAAACGATAGAGATAAAACAGAGATAGATCTTCTGCATTAAAATATAAGAACTTTAACAAAAATATATTGATACTGTTCACTTTAACGAAAAATCACATTTTTACTCTTAAAAAATCAATTCTGATAATATTCACTTACAACACATTTTTGTTAAAACTCAAAATTTTCAAACTATTTTTATTAATTTTCATTTAAAATATACGACAGAAAGAAGAAAGAAGAAACGTAAACCAGCTGAGCTCGAAAGGCTGCCTACAATCCAAAAGCTACAAGCTGGTCTCCGATCATCATCGTCAAAACCTAATTACAGTACCCAAAAGATGACTGTAAAAAAGAACTGTCTGCCTGCCTAACAAAACCGAAAAAGTTGGTAGGGTTCAAAAATATTCCAGGATAAAATCCGGGGACCTATGTGCTTCTCTGCAAATCCCTCTGGTAATTTCTCCCTGCCGTATTTTAACCCACCACCAACAACAACAGTAACAACATCTCTCTCTTTTTTTTTTTATACCGTTCTCTCTATGCTTGATTTACCAAGTCCTTCGATTCTATAAACGTCCCATGAAACCCGTAGGGCACCCTTGAAGGTAATTTTACCGTAGCCTCCAACGTCATATTGACCGCGTTAACAATCTGAAGCTCCGACTTCCAGTTCTTCTCGTCGTGAACGAACGTCAGAATGTAACCGTCGTCCTCCGACGCGCCCTCTTCCGTGCTCGGCACGAAAAAGGGCTCACCGCCGTACATTCTCTCGCCGTAAAAAAACTTTTTCACCTCCCCGGTAAAAAGATCAACTTTAGCAAAACCCGAAACTTTTGGCCATGGTTCGGCAATTGCGAGGTAAGCGAACCGCGTTTTCCTCCCGAGTAAGTTCCGATTTACCATTCCCGCCTCCAAATTCACATCATCCGATTCAGACAAAATAGCCCGCCGAGTCGACTCGCCGGTTTTCAAATTGAGCCGGATTTCGGACAGCACGCTCTTTAAGTTCTCGTCGCACTCGTTGAAGATCGAGTCGGGCGGCGTCATGCAGGAGCCGATCACGACGACCTCATCGGACTCGGGCTCCTCCCACGCGTTCCAAAGGTGGAAGCAGAACGTGTCGGGAGAGTCGACCCAGATGATGTCGTCCGCGTTGTCGGCATTCTTCTTAAGAATTCCGAACCGCGACATCTTGCTCTTGTCGTAGATCACGGGGGACCCACCCGTGATCATCTCTCCGAGCTTGAACACGACCTGCTGGTCCGGGATCACCACGTAGTTCTCGGTGATCGCAAAGTCATGCATCATGGTGGGCCCTGCCAATGGGATCTCCACGTCCGGGGATTTCGAGCCGTTGGGGCTGAAGTGGAAGTATTTTAAATAAGGCTTCTGAACAACATCGTAGCTGAGCGCGTGGAGGGAGCCGGATTCCGGGTCGACCTTCGGGTGTGCGATCATTGTGGACCCCAGCTGGCTGTCGAAATCGTAACGACCCACCGTTTCGAGGTCCCCGGATTTAGTGACCCGGACATGGTACGGCAAGTCGTCTTCTGACATGGCTAAGAGGCGGCAGTTGTGGTAGACGAGGCCGGCGTTTGCGACGCCAGTGCCATGGTTTTTGTCGAGGAGACCTAAAGCCCCACGTGCGAAAAATAAGAGGAGGCGAGCGATGCCGGAGTGGCCGTGGAGCTCGCCGATGGCTTTGGGGAAAACGGGTCGCCCCATTTCCCTTTCTTGGACGAGCCTCTGGGTCTCCGTGAACCGGCAGGCGTAGCTGGCCGATCCGGAATCGATGCTGACGGCGTGAACCATGCCGTCGCCGTCGAAAAGGTGGTGTCCGGCCACGGGTTCGTGTAAAGGGTTGGCGCCGTTGCGGAGGTAGACGCCGTTAATGCAGTCAGGTATGGTGCCGGTAATTGGTAAGCAGTGGCGGACGGCTTGTTCCGGCACCGGAGCGTAGTTTCCGGCAATTTGGACACGTGGGTCTGAGGTTTTGGGAAGTGGGTTTTGGCGCTCGCGTGAGACTAACACTCCTTCGACCATGTCGATCGCCATGACAGCTGCTTTCTGTAGTAAGTTCCACTGTGGAAGCTGATTTGTTCTGGATTTTGCAGGAGTAGCTTCCTTGGTAACTACTGGTGTGTTGTAGGGTTGTTTTGGGAAGTGAAGAACCGAGGGAGATTGTAAAGCACAGTGAATGCTACTAGAACTTCTGAGGTTTTTGCTGCTCTTCAAGAAGATGGACCTTTTTGGGAAGCCCATAGGATCCACTACTGATGAGGAAAAAGAAGAGAAAGAGTGATGCATTTTTGCCCACCTGTTAGAGTTGGGTGCTTTTGGAAGAGTTGCCATAGTTTTGTGTATGTTCGCAGTGGTTTTTGCGTTTTTGCTTCTGTTAAATCCTCTGGATGGTTTTGATTATGAAAGCAAAGAGGAGAGAGAGAAGAGAGGGAGAAGAGAGGGAGTGAGAGGTTTGGGGAGAAAGTGGGAAATGTGGAGTATAAATAGACTTGGGAGAGGATTGTGAGGAAGGGAGGTCCAGTCCACCTCAGACATCTTGAGAGAAGACCACGTATTGTGTTGGATTGGTGGAAAGGGCATTTGGGGATGGACATTCGAATCAGAGGGTCCAATTCCAATTTTTTCTTCCTCAAACCAAATGAAAAGGAAAAGGAAATCTAATATTAGGGAGACTACAAATTTTAAATCAAATAACATGGCGATTGATCATTAAATTATTACTTAAGTGTTGATTAATGTGTTTATTTTTTATTAGTGATACATCATTTAGTTTGTAAATTTGGTTTAAAGATTTAGTCTTCCTAACATTATCAAAAAAAAAATGTATCGTAGGACAAATAATCATAACTATACGTAAATGAGAGGAGAATAACTTACATAATTTAAGACGCTAAAGTAATTGTGCACTTGAGTCGTGTAAGTCATGTAAAAAAAATGATCGAACGTAGAATAACAATGAAGATTAATTTTAACTAATTGAACCATAAATTTTTTATACGATTGTAATTTGCAGTAAGAGAGGAGGAACACAATGACACATGCATGCCCACAAAAGGGGAAAGGATGATCAAGTACAAAGGTTTTTTTTTGGGGGGGGGGGGGGGGGGAGGTGGGGTGGTGTTAAAATACTGAAATAGTGACCAAGAACAGCATCAGTCCCCACTCCAAGTTCAAGTGATTAGCGATGAAGTAATGTTAGCGAGATTAAAATTAAAATTAAATTTGTAAACTAAATGATGTGTCACTAATAGAAATATAAATACGTTTATCAACGTTTAAGTAATTAACTAATTAACTTTCATGTCTTTTAATTTTTAAAATTTTATTTCTAAATTCAATTTTCCTAGCATTATCCTTAGTGATGATGTCTTTTTTTTTTAAGCAACTCCGCGTCCCTCCCTCTTCAGGCCTTCATGGTCAGGTCACCCCACCCCACGTGGCCGTTTTCTACTCTCTTTCCACCACTAAAATCGTGGTTAAATCACTTGCCGCCACACCTCTCTCCATCCCTCCTACATCAGACATACGTGTATTATACCAAAGTAATGTCGGAGTAATCGCTTTTTTATATTACATTGGTCAGGAGCTCCATTAGTTAATCGCATGGCATGATATATAGTTGATATATATATATATATATATATATATATATATATATATATATATATATTGTATTGCTGTTAGTTTATATAACACGAGCTTTTTCAAAATGCACTGTTCACTGCAAAGATACTTATGTAACTTATAAACGCTTTTAGTTAGTTGAAAAGCATTTTTAGTCATTTCAAAAATATTGTTAAATAAAATTTTTGTGTGATAAAATAGTATAGAATATAATTAAAGGTCAAGTGAAGCAAAAATATATGATCTGTTTAGCCATTTTCACTATCCATTTGGTTGTGTTTGATTTGTTCTTGTTGCACATAACACTATGAATATGATGCCCCCTGTCATGAACTCTATTAACATCCATGGCCCCTCTATGTGACTCGCACGTTCCCACCCATTTTCTTATTGTAAATGTTGTGCCCCATTGATTTAATTCAAAACTTTTTTTCTGTCTGGCTAGAGTAATTGTTGCGACCACATTGTTGTCTTTATTATTGTCATATTTGTATCATATAGTTTGTGTTTCTTTATATTTAAAAATCCCAACCGAATTTCTCCATCATATCTGAAGTCTCAACCGCTATCATAGAAAACAATAAAATAAAATAAATGAAAATTATTCTTGACCTCTTATCTGTATAATCAAGGTTACAATGTTAATTAAATCATGCATGCACTTTTAATGTTTAGAATTCTATGTATTGTTCACATCATGTATATAGCTTGACAAGATTGAAGAATGAATACTTAATTATTAATTTTCTGTATTCATTTGCCTTTTTCTGGTTGGACTGTATTTATTTGCTAAAATCATATATTGAAAAAGAGGTGCATGCTTAATTAGCATACACACACACATATATATAAGGGATCTTTTGATACAGGCGCCTCAGTTTTGAATTTTTTAGATCAAATGTAACAACCCGTCCCGGGATTTTTATTTCGACGTTATGAAATGACTATTATGCCCTTGAGTTCAGGCGAACGTTTATGCATGAGTTTTAATTTTTGGGCCAATTATATAATTATCCAAGTTATTGGGGGCCAATGAAAAAGTGAGAAAAATAATTGTGTGATTGGTGGTCTTAGTCCACTCACACCACCGACACCCTCACAGTCACTCTCTCTCATCTCACGGAGCACTCTCTCTCTAGCTCTCTCGACTGTCTCTCTCTCTCTCTCTCGACTTGCTTAGGCACGGCACACCCACACCCATAATTAAAACTTTGTAGATCAACGAAACAAATTACATATTCATGCTCGTGAAGTCCATACGTAAGAACTACGACGATTTCACGTCCAAAACTCAAGGTTTATATTTGGCACTATTCATCAACTTTTTATAAGTTGCGTTTTAGGAGAATCTGAGATCACATGAGTGTTTGTTGGGTCCTCTAGAGGCTTGGGGACGTTCGTTTGACAAGCTTTGACGTCAGGATCGTCGAGAACAAGGAAGGCCGAATATGTGCAGATTTTCCGACGAGATTCTCGTTGGTTTTCGAAGTTTTTGAAGGTATAGACTTGTTCTACTCTCAATTTAGAGCATTTTGGTGAAAATGTCATGAAGAATGGTTGAGAAACGAGTGAGAAATCACACACGAAAGTTTTTCAGTTACCCGAAAAATCAGTCCGGCGAGGGAAGACAGGGATGACGCGTGCACGTCACGCGCCGCGCGTGAGGGGCGCGTAGCCCCGTGGCTTTCCTGCGCGTGCCAAGCCCAAAAATTAATTAAAAAATATAGCGACGCTCGTGACATCGAGTAGGTCGCGTTGGTATATTCGTATGCCAAAATTGAGCTACGTATGAGAAGTTATTTCCGTATTTGCGCGTATGTGCTTAAATAACGTATTTTTAGTAATTTCTCATATAGGTGAAACGTATTCCGAGGACGACCGTAGCCAGGCCCGACGCAGGGGTTACGATCCAGCGATTTATCAGTGAGTGGGCAGTATTATTTTCCGTATAACCTATATATACATAATGATTTTCCCAAAATCGCATTTTAAATGCAAAGTACGTTTTTAAGATATGCATATGACTTGATTTTGATGCATGAGTATTTGATTATACATTTCATGCATATGTTGGTGCCGAGGACACCAGGTAAGTACCAGGTAGGTACATGCATAGTTGAGAACGAACAGTGATGAGATATGATGTGAAACGATGAGATATGATATGATATGTTAGCTCATAGACCTGCACATATTGTTAGTGCTCACGCCCAGAGATAGGGGCACAGTCTTTCACGTGTCGTTCACCTCCCGCATCGCATGCTCGCCTTGGATCCAAGTTAGGTGCACAGTCTTGTCGTATAGACCACTTTTGAGTGGCTACGACATGTAGGTGACCCGCGTTCATTCGCACAGTCTTCACGTGATTGTAGCACTAGAGCATTTATTATTGATACAGCGCTGATAATGATGATGAAATGATGATGATATTGATGTATGTGCAGTGTATATATATGATGATGAGATAGAGAGATGTTATGAGCTATATTACAGCCGAGGGCTGAGATGATATATAATAGCAATATGATTATGATAATGCATAGTATGGCATTGTTTATGAGATTCTGATGGCCTTGAAATGCGCATTGCACGACATATATTTGAGATACTTTGAAAACGTTTTATGCTGAGAAAGATTGAGATATATATATGTACGTATTATTTTCTGGGAATTATACAGGTTTTACGGAGAGAGGCTAGAATTTTGAGAAAAGAATGATTTTGAAAAGGATTTGTTTTTGCTGACCCACTCCCTTTGTTTTTTGCCCCTCCAGGTTCTAGATAGCTTGAATTCCAAGTTGGGCACATCGAGGATCATTCGGCATTTCTGACAGATTTGACATATGTAGGGCACCGATGGTGTAAATAACTCTTTTATTTTATGTTGGACTGCACTGACCTAGTACGCTCTGAATATGTATAAGTATTGAATTATTTCTAGCACACATTCATATTTAGGTTGCTAGACTTCGGTTTTAATTAATTCGTACTACGTTATCGATCTTAGCTTCCGCACAGCGCACTTGGCTACGTCACTCTCACGTGACGGCCAGCATGCCCTACTTTCGGGTACGGGTGTGTCATCAAACATCCATGTATTTTAGTGATTTGATTAAAAAAAATTGTCATAATTTTGGTGCTATATGCACATTATATTGTAACAAATTTCCTATAATCTAGCATTTTGATTACACTCTCCTCTGTTAGAGATAATTGTAAAAATAAAAAAAAAAAGTTGGTTAGATTCAATTTATTTTCACAATAATTATCTACAATTTAAGATATTTTCTTTCCAAAAAGTTTAAAATAATTTTAAACCCCCAAAATCAAACGTACGGAAATAACTTTTTCTTTTAGTATGTTAAGAGAAAATAAGATTGAAAATAATATAAATGTACCAATACACAATCTGTACAAAATAAAACGTACCAAAATAAAAATAATGTACCAATATTAACAATGAGTATCAAATCAAACGTACCAAAATTGTAATTAAACGTACCAATTAATGATTTTTGTAATTCAAACGTACCTGCAAATAATATATACGTAATGTATTGTACCTAATAATAATTCGTCAACAACTATACTTAAAAAAACAGCAAAAAAAATTTAATTTCACAAAAAAATTGAAAAAATTACACGGAGCTTTTATGTTGATCACCAAATATTTGAAAAACAAAAAAATATTTGGAAAAAGAAATAATATTAAATGTCTGCATAACCAAAAAAAAAATTGTGATTGAAAAAAAAATATTTGGAAGAAGAGAAAATATAGTTTAATTATTAATATCTCCACTAAATAAGGAGAAGTGCATCATGCAGATAAAAGGATAAATTCAAAAAGTATTTTAATTTTAAAAAATAGAGGTGACTATTGGTCAAAGTACTTTAATCAAATTTTAAAAAGGCACAGATGTTTAATCTAAATGATATAAAAAAAACTGTAGTGGATTCTAATTTTCCCTATATATAATTATAAATTAGGGTGTGATATCCACACACCACTTTTTATTTCTTCCACACCTTTTTTGTTTTCGGCCGTCAGATCAGATGAATTGAAAAAAATCAACGGACAGAAATTAACAAAGGATGTCTGAAAAGTAAAAAGGGCTTATAAATTATTGAAGAACTTGCAACTCAAGTAGTTAAGATGATTTATCGTTCCATATCCAAGGTCCTGCGCCCCCAAAATGCCAATGGTTGCCTTCTTAGTTTGGGATGTCGCTAATGATTTTAATTAATGATGGGATCGAAAGTCGGTATTTGGTGTGTGATTTGTAGTTTAGTGAATATATCCAGGACCCCAAGATGGGCTTCGGGTTGCTGTCGAATATCAAAGCCGCCGGAGGCACTTTCGAGGGCCACCGGACAAAGAAGGATGATAAAGATCGCTGATGGTGCATTATCTTCTCCTCTCCATATATATCTTCACCTTAAATAAGCAACTATTGTTGTATTTTTCCTGCTGGAGAAAACTTACATATCAAACTTCAAACCTAACCTAGACAAGTAGGGACTGCCTTCTTTAAGTATAATTAACAGGATAACCTAACCCTAGACAACATTTTCAAAGTACCATAATTTAACTTCATGGTTTGATAGAGTCAAACAATTTTAAAAGTTGAAAAGAATGCATGGATGATGCATCCAGCAAGCAGCAGAGACTCAGAGTCACTTTCATTTTACACACGGTAAATGCTCAAATGAAATAAAACAAGGAATAAACCACATTTAACTGCTTTATCTACTGGTTTGCTATAGATCCTATTTCTTAACAATACTTGTTAACTTAACAAAATAGTAGAGCCCTATCAAGCTTAACCAAAATGTTCTAATAGTAGTGTACCTAATTTTAAGTGAATATTTCCTTGCATAAGTAACCAATACTATATTTTATAGAACTGCTAATATGTATAAAATATCCTTCCTATATAATATGACTTGATTACACACACAAAAAAAAAAAAAAAAAAATTGCTCAGTTCATTTGCGAGCAAGTGTTATATACTGATATTAAACTTTTCATTACGAGAATTGTTACTTGGACTCCCAAAAATCATTTTCTAACTTAAATGTGCTATTTCTTCATTATATTTTGAAATAGAAGAGTGAAACATGTTTTTTTTTTTTTTTTTTTTTAAATTATGAATCTCAAGTAAGTGTTATGAAATCTCAAGGACTTCTCTTCCGTTTGAGCTACTATGGCAGGAAATACTCACTCCATTTCCAGCCTTACCACTGTGGACTTGATAGTATTTTTCTCATGGGCCTTCCTCTGTCCATGCACTGGACTTAGAGAACATTGTTATTCATTCCCTTAAGGTTAGAGAGGATAAGATTTAGATTTAGATTAATTCTGTTCAATTGTGAGTGTGAAATGATCTCTCTGTCCTTCGCTTCTTTACGAAACCTTTCTCCAAATATTCATCAATAAAAGTCATACTTCTTCGTCTTTTCGCTATCTTAACACTCGTGGAACCTGCACGTTTAATTACTACAACGACCGTCCAAGCAAAATATACATCAAAGTCACTCGGAAAATTTTGAAGGCGACATCGGATGGGGTCATCGTCGTCGACACCATGAGTGATTGGTGAAATGATGAAAATAGGGTAATTGCATGGCAATCTAGTAACGCCCAACATACAACTTGCAAAAAACTTTTAGTACAAGGTTAAAGTGAATAGTACCATAAGCTTTTCGTTGAAGTTTCCTTATTATAACAGAAATCTAAAGTCTTCCAGTTTAATATTGTTAAATATTGGCCAATCCTTTTTGTTATGCATCTACATATGTGTTAAAAACGAATCTAACGTTAATGGAAAAAATGATCTTGCATATGCTTATAAGGAGTTAGGCTGCTCATCATATTGCTAATTAGTTTTATGGTAGAACCTCAATTTTCTTTATGGTGCGAGAGCATGTTGTCTCACGTGTGAAGTTGAGTGGTCACACATGAGGCCGCGTGTCGAGAATATATTTCACATTGATGGAAAAATGAACAATGCATGGACTTATAAGAAATTAATCTACTCCTTATTTTGCCAATAAATTTTATGGTGAACCTTAACTTTGTTCAATGTGAATGACTGCTACTCGTTAAAAGAACAATCCAAGCCTATTAAGGAACAATGTTGCAGTCTAAGCTACTTGTGAAAAGCCATGCATGACGCTTTGTTGTCCTATAGCTAGCTCAGGATCTGATTGGCTTTCAAAATGACAAATGGTATCACAACACAGCGTTGGATTAAAATGAAAATTGTGCCATTAATTTGGGGGTCACAACTCGTGACGTGTTAGTTAAATGAAAATGGCGTTTCAGGACAACCCTAGCTAGCCAACTCCCCGGCCCAAGTTGCTTAGTTTGGTCATTATCATTTCTTAGTTATAATGTACAATGATTGGATGTAGAACGTTTGTAGATGCCTTTTTTAATATACCGTCAATTCCCAGGAATTGGACGTTGTTTTTTTTTTTTATTACTTAAGCCAATTTTAATCGTTCAGACAATCGCACTAATGAAGAAAAATGTTGCTGTCCATTACTAAAGAGACATGACATTTAGGCCATCCACGGCTCATCTGACTGGTTTTGACATCGACAAACCACACAAATCGCTTCACAATAATACGGGGACAAAAGTACTACTACAGCACATAGTGACAGACACAACTAGCAGCTTGAAGGAAATGAATGGTTTGTGCTCAACTCAAACATTATGCTTCCTGTTTACAGCTATGTTTTCATAACATTCTGTTTCCTCACACGAAAGTAGGTTTGTAATATATATATATATATATATATATATATATATATATATATATATATATATATATATATATATATATATATATATATATATATATATATCTGTGTCTCTGTCTGTGTGTGTTATATAGTAGAGCTTCTATTATTATTATTATTATTTTTATTGTCCATTTTAGAACCTTGAGTGCTGGCTTTTGTGCGTTGAATTTGAACTCATTGCATCTTCAAACAAAGTGGTATTCGTCTTTTGTCCCTCTAATTCTAAAAAAAATATAAATCAAACTCTTCGTGAGTGTCGGTTTTGGTTTCTCTGTGTTTCTTGTATATAATATTTACTTTTTCTCGTATGTTCTTCCCTTTATTCAGCAGTAGTAGTAGTATGGATCAATATATTATTAATCTGGAAAAGCACTACCTTGGATAAGGCTTTAAACGCGTATGTATAAAGATTAATTATTAGTTGAGTGGATTACCCATAATCATCAAAAGCTTAGGATAACTAAGTTTCCGATCCATGAAGCCGGACAAATCACATGTTAGCACTTAAAAGTTTAATTAATTAAACCATATAAATTAAGGGGGCGTTTGTTTGCCTTCACTAAAGGGTACTGGACTGGACTGGACTAAGGGTTAGTCCAGTCTCATGTTTGTTCCTGACAGGGACTAGGTTTAATGAGACTAAGTCTCACTAGCCTAGACTAAATAAGGGACTAGCTGGTCTTTGTGAAACCCCCCAAAAACCATGGGACTAGCTAAGACTGTCCCATTTCTCCTCTTTTCTCCTCCACGCCTTGCTCCTCGACCACTCACATTCGAAAGTCATTGGACTAGATGCTTTTCACAACCAATTTTCATATAAAATACCAAATTGAAGAAAAGATTGGAACGGACAAGGGAGAAAAAGATGGAGAAAAAGAGGGAGACAATGGGGCGGTAAGGAAGGATTAAAGAGATAAAAAAAAGGATAAAACTAAAATATTAATAATTATGGATTAAATAATATAATATTATAGTTTGTTGATTATCTTGCTTGTTAGTCCGACACTGAACCAAACGCTTCACTAAGCTAGTCCAGCTTAGTCTAGTCTAAGCCAATACAGCTTAGTCCCTGAAGCTAGTTTAGTCCGAGACAGTCCGGTGCAACAAACGCACTGTTGTTAGCACTCCACAAATTTCATTCTACACTCTTCACACTTGTTTTTTTCTTTCTAATTATAGAAAGTTTGGAGTGCAAAATAAACTTTTTAGAGTGCCAATAACAATTCCCTAAATTAAACCACATTATAATAATTATAACATGAACCAATAATGAGTTAATGGATGGGTTAAAGTTCAGAAACCTGATTATTTCAAATGGAGAAGTTGGTTATTGTGGTAGTTAGCAGTTGGCACATGGAATACACAAGAAAATATCTTTTGAAGAACTATAATTTAGAGCAATAATAGTTGATTAGTGCAATCGTTAATTGAGATTTTAGAAAGTGGTTTCTGATGATGACAAATTTTTAACAATATAAGTCAAGGTGCAATGAATTGGATTCATAGACGGTACCATCAACTTTTTTTTTTGAAAAGAGGAGAATGATATTTCATTCATTGAAAAAATGGCTTTACAAATACATATCATAAAGAAGTTGTTAAGCTTCCAAAAGGGTCTTTACAAAGTAGATCTAAAAATGTTACAATAAAGCATCACTAATCGTAAAGTAATGAGTAGACATCAAGCACTCGTTTGAGCTTCTTGAAAACCGCAACATTACATAGGTCAATATAATCGTTAACTCATGTTACACAGAAATTATGTGAGAACAAAAATCTCAAATCATATATTGGGGTAGAGAGTACGATGCCCATGAGTCTAATCACACACCTAATCACTGTCACGATCCTATAACACCAAGTGAAGTAGATTCAGCAAATCAAACAACTCCACCCTTCATAGTTCACACATAGATCCAAAAGAGATGTAGCACCCCAAATGAAAAAAATTAAATGAAGCAACTCTCCTATAGAGAGCAATCAAACTAGAAACTCACCTAAATAAAACAATTCTTGAAAAGTAGTAAACAAAAACAAAATAAAAAAATAAAAATCATTGTTGTTGAGCAAAAAACAATCAAGAAAAATATGGAGGCGATGCGTGGATTTTTGGGTTAAAAAGACAAGATTACCCTCTAGGCACGTCAGAACTCTTACGCGCAAGCAGCGGACAATCATCACTCAATCAAGGTCAAAAGTGATCAAAATAGGTATTTATTCAAAACCTATTTCATCCATCCTCATCAAATCCCCCCCACAAGGTAACCTCCAAATATTCATTCAAAATAGGATTAATTACCTAAATTAATTAATTGATTTTCTAATTGATTAATCAATTTTTAATTAACTCCCTAATTGATTGCAAGATATTATGGTTACATAATATCTTGTAATTACACCTAAAAATCACCAAATGTGGCCGGTTCCCACCTCTCTAAAGGGAGTCGGCCACACCCCAATAAATACCACTTCATTTCTCCCAAAACCTAAGTTGAATCCTCTTGTAAAATTCTCTAAATTCTCCAAACACTTTTTCCTCAAAATTCTAACTTTAGCATCGGAGGTTCTTCGGCCAAAGCCCCCCTTCATTGTGGACGCATGAAGCTCTTGGCCTTGACCTAAGGTATTAATTATTTTTGCAAGTGCATTTTCGTCCAATAACAAGAAAAAAGAAATTTACATCCACAGTTATCGCCACTCCACATCCTCTGAATATTCAAAAGTCATATCACAACATCGGCTAAACCATAGTGTCGTACTAGCTAAATCCGATCCCTAGTAAATCCGACAATCTTCCATGATTCTGGATAGCTGAAGTTATGCAAATATGATTAATCCAAAGTAAGTAAAAGGAAAACCATTATTTTAAATAAGGGATACTAAATAAGGAAAACCATTATTATATGATTCTGGATAATAAATAAGGGATACTTTGGATGTTGTCCTTAATTACTAATGTACATTAATTGAAATTTAGTTTTGATCAAAGTCTTTTGACTTTGTACACATCAACATATTAGCATTAATCAATTTCCATGTCAACTATTTTATATTTTAAATTAAAATTTATATTAAATATTGTAATATAGACATCCTTTAAAGCATTTTTTTTGTTCGAACATTTAAAGCAATTAAATAAAATAAATTACACATTTATGGGATGTAAAATCCAAACATTAAGTACTGCTTTAGTATTGATGTGCTTTTACCAAAAGTGGGTATAAAAAAAAAGCTGAACTCAAAAAGGGGTTTGGCTAACACTTAAAACCAGCTTATTTTCACAGTTTTGGGTGAAAAAACTGAAAATGTAAAGCAGCAAAAATGAGCTTATTTTCACAGCATAGCAGAAACAGTTTTTTTTCAAAGCACAGCAATACCAAACCAGCTCTAAAACCCATATATGACAACAACAAGAAAAATAATGTACCCATATAAATTCTTAATGTAAAAAATAATTAAAGGATAGAAAAATGGAAGCAAACCATAAGACCAAATTACTTAAGGGTACATACTATATAAAACTTATAGGAAAAAGTTATACATATATGAGTACAAAAAAATTTAGAAGAAAAAGTTACAATGGTAGTATGGAATAAAAATTGGGTACATGGATTAAGGAACAAGAGAAGAGAATGTACCCAATGAAATTAAAAGTGCATTCAGAGCAATATAATGTTCATTTGTTATGATTTTGCAATATGATGGTCACAGAGAAAAAATAAGTTTGAAATTTTATTGGCGAAATTTAAATTTGAAGAAATACATATTCAATATAATAATGTTGAATTTGAATATAAGCACAAATTTGAGTGAGAGAATTTGAGGATTTTCAATTACAAACGTTGATACTGTTGGAGATTATAAATTAAAATTTGGTGTAAAAAAATAAAAAGATGACATGGAAGTATTTTAATAGTAAAATGCTGAGGTGTACAAAGTCAAGAAGTCAAGGGACTTTGATTAAAAACCGAAAGTCAATAAGGTTTTAATCTATGAACATTGGTGACTATGGACTAGATCCTAATTTATGTTTAGATGTGTCCAGAATTAATCGCAGAAGATATGATGTTCGTTCTGAGGCCTGATAACCAAGGAATTTAGTGGTTAAAGATTGGAAAAGATCATATAGGAATGAAGAATTTGGTTGTTGTTGCTGCTGCTGTTACAGAAATTTCCATACAAAGGAGAAATGATTGACACCCATGTTTTATGAGTAAACATAGCCTATAGAATGTTCAACAACCCTAATAATGACTGAGACAACGCATGTGGTACTTTATGATAATATATGGCCAAAAAAAGAAAACTATATTGATTTATTAGTGATGGAGTATATAGTGAAGATCTTGGACACAAATAAGGAATTTAAATCTAATTACTATAATTCATGATGAACTGTTTGAGATAATAGAGGTTTTGTTATTTTTTCATATAAGAGAGAGTTCATACTAGTAAATTCAAATTACGTAGATTTGAGTATAAAGAAGAACATACATTACTCTAATCAATTTGACTAAACCTAATTAAATCTGTAATATATAACTATATATATTAGGAAGGCAAGAGATCAAAACCCCCATATCTACGAGGTTACTAGTCTGTGTGTAGGACCTCCAAGGAAAGGCTGCCTGAAAAAATGCATAACGTAGTGTTCGGTTCCATTCTTCACACGCACACATGGTTGCACATGTGTGCACACGCAGATTAGATAAACCCTAGTGTTCTTTTTTACACTATTGAAAGAATTAACTATGTCAACAAACCCTAGTCTTTTTTATCTATCATAACCCTAATTCATTAGATATGACCTCCGACTACCAAATTAGCAATAGCAAAAGTGATGCACGAAAACGCCTGATTAACGCTCTCCCTTAGATTAATTAATTAATGTGTGTCATTCTTTTGTTTTAAGCTTTTTCTATTTTGACCAACGCAATTAATTGAGGAAGACTTATACGTCCTTTGACTATAGCATTAGAGAAAAATTTTCAGTACGGCCAGAATACGGGATAGAACACTATATATCATTATATAATTTGAAGGATTCTTGAAAAAAAAAATCATTCAATTGTATAACATGTATTTTGTCCTTTATTCTGGTAGACTGAAAAATCTTTTATAAAGTTGAATGAAAATGCATGCCTATGTTAATTAGTTATCTTAGGCAAAAGGTGGGATAATGAAGATTGACTACTTAAAAATGTATAAAGTAGTATCGTACACCTAACTAAAAACTAGAAACTATTAACACTTAGTAACTTTTAAAAGTCCCCTAACTTTTGACAAACCCCTTAGTTCAGAAACAATGCTCTTCGGATCACTTTCACCTAATTCATCCAATCAATTAATTCGGACCCTTAAAATTTGATTCAACGGTTAAAGTCATTATAACTTTTAAAGGGACCTCCTGTTTGTAGTTGATAGATCAAATTTCAAAGATTCAAATTGATTGATTGAGAGGATTTGGTAGAAAGAATCCGAAGAGGTTCCATTTCCTTATTTTTCCTAATATTTCCTTAATATTTGGTAGGTACAGATTATGCAAATCAAATTTTAGGTATGTGGAGAATATTACCCTGCTAAAGCCTCCTTTCCGAGCTTTCTAGTTTTTACACACCAAACACGGCTCAGTTAGTGTATGCATATTGGGATGCAAATCATGTGGTCCTCTTTGTCTTTTTATTTATTTATTTATTTGATAGAATAATCGACTGCAAGGAGGAGTTCCACATGGATAAATTAATAAAACAGATCCCCAACTGATCTGACCGACCTGAATAAACTACCAACTGCCAAAACCTACCTAACTTTATCACTTGGTTAATTAACTAATTAGCTCTTAATTAATACTTAATGCCATATAAGTTATCTTCTTTGGTTTTTTTTTCATGATGGAAAGCTTTATGCTACGTACTATTCCTTAAGGAATTGTATTGGGGTGCTCTACCTCAATTTCGTTTTCTCTTCTTGCCGCTCTCTCCCTGCCGTAGACTCTCTTATATATGCCTTGCACCCTTTGACCAAGTTCTAATAAGTAATACTGTTTTCTTATAACTTTGGCTTGCGAAATGAAAACACTTCAACAACATACCAAATTGATCTTGGAATCTGTTTTCTAAAAGAATTTGGCTACCTTTTTAGGCAGAACAATATTTACGAGAAAGAGAGAGAGATTATCGAATAACATGGGATGTATAATCCATGGAATATGAAGGTTGAAAATTTTGAGTTGAGATCATTGTCAGATCTCTGTATTCAAAGTCGATGGATTCAGAAATTCGGACCGTTCGAGATAGAGAGAAAGAGATCCATATCGTTCAAGGACTTAGTTTTGCATGAAGTAGACTAGTAAGATAGGTTAATAGGGCCACATAATTTAAATTGAATGGTTTAGATTTTCGGGTTCGAGTCTCAAAAAAGAGTATCACATGTGTGTCGAAATTGAGTCTCGAGTAAGAAAACTCTGATGGTGTTTTGCAAGTGGTCACATTTTCTTTTGAATTACTTGTATTTTTCCAGTTAGGACTGATTGCAATTTGCAACAAAATATTCCAATTATATATGTGTCAGATTCTTGTTCCGTAGGTGTAATTTGGCAAATCCCAGATCAATATCTTCAAGAGTTCCATACGTTATTCTTTAACTATGAATATAGGATATGTTACTTTTCCACACCTTTTTCTATCCCTCTCTCATAATAATTCCTAGCCTTCTCGATCAGTTTGCAAAACTTCAAACTTTTCTTTTGTTTTCTTTCTTTCTTGCTTGCTTATGTGTATTTCTATATAATCATTAGGTTTTTTAGTACTCGTTCAGGTGCATGAACCAGACCAATGATAAGCTTATCTGGGAACAAAAAACTCTAAAGTATCTTAATATTCAAGTTAGGCAAGTGGGGTTAGAAGACATAAATCATGAGTCAAGATATATAGGGCTTACCGCCCCCACACGTTATTCAACCTAACCATGCAACTAACTTTACTTATTAAAATTAACTTAATTAGTTGCAATGGTGGGGCTTGAAATTTAACCTAGGAGGGCCCAAAGGTCTCGATCCGAAAAGCTCTCCTGATCGTATAAAAATTACTCTGCAATGTGGTGAGCAATCAACCACTATTGTTTGGGCCTGGTATGGTGTTCTCTTCATCATCACCTTCCTTAAACCCTAAACTCCAAGCCTCTCTCTGGCTTTCTTCCACTCTCCCTCCACTGATTGCAGACCAAAGTCCTTCTCAAGCTCACAAGCAACGGATTGCTTGCACTCCATAGGAGCCACCAATATGATAATATCAAATCAAACCCGATGAAAGAAATCAAAGTAAAAAGTCAGATTAGAGCCTTAAGCCTACAGACAACCTTGAAAATTATAAGCATAACACTAAACTTTTCTATGTATAAAAAAAGTCAGGATGGATATGGGAGCATCTTGATCCCTTCATAGCTCCGCCTCTAATCATAAGACACCATTTATACTTCTTTATACAGTTCCTACATGTATATGCTGATCATTAAATTATATATATGTGCAAGTAATATACTCATGCTTACAAACTTAAATTATTGGACAAATGCTTTATATGTGACCAATGTGTTTTTGGGCCGCACAATATGCATGCATGTTTTGGGTCGTAGATGTGCCAGTGGCGGGCAGAAAATTTTCAGGAGAAAAGTGTGACCATAAGTTGCTTGTGTTATTGCCAGGCTGAATGGACAAGTGTTGATGATGGTATGTATTTCTAACTGGACCCGAGCATTGTGGAGCAACTAAGTTAGGCGTATAAACGTCGAAGAAATCCCACATCAACATCTGATGTAGCTGCACCATATAATTAATATACAACTGGCAAAAACAGCGATAACCACACACCCAACAGGCAACATGCTGCCTAGGGCAAGGCAACCACATATATAATCCTATATACACCCGTGTCACTTGTCATGACTCATGACCACCCTAGCTGATTAATGAGATCGATGGTCCTCTCTGCACTTGAAGAAATGGAAAATGATTTATGCACCTTCAATACGTTTCTCTTTTTAATACATTTTTGTCTACAACTGTCTCTCGAGTTTTTGTTATATTTGATAAAAGAGAATAATTAAACGCAAACAAGTAAAAAGTGAAGAAAAAAAAAGTGTGAAAATTATTTTCCATGTCATGTTGTCATCAGACTCATAGAGTCCTCTCTCTCTCTCCACTTGCAGAAACTTCAATTCGTGCAAACTCATCAATATATGCTCCATGTCATATTTCCATTTTATCCCTAAAGTCCATGCCAATTTTCCATTTATACAACCACTTTCAACAAAGAAACTCTTTATCCTTTACAAAAAGGATGGTTTTTACTTACATTTGCTCAGAAATTATAGTTACGTACATACTTTGCCAAATCAATGAACTTATTAATTACTATATTTTTCAGAAGCACAGTCTGATGTGATCATGATCATGGACTGCATTATGAAATTGATTCGCTGAAACCCAAAACCTTCAAACAGTGGATAAATTGTGACAATGGTCTCCAGTGCAATGACCCTAAACCATAAACCCAAAGTGTAGATTGCCAGAGAATTGCATCCCTAGCTAAGAAGGGAATTCGATCTGGTTTTTCTAGGGTTTTGCATACCTACAATAAGTTGTATAATCTGCATGCAAGCAATATATATTTTATCGTAGTTAAAATTAGGAGAATTTGCATGTGCCTTGGAATTCAGGGTTAGGACTTACGGTATTGAAAATTATAATTAATGATTTTTTTTATATACTAATACAATTGCAAATTTTCCATTCTTTTGGAGGGGCTTTTCCAAATCCCAAATAGGAGATCTTAGTGATTCAGGACTAGAAGCAACAAAGACACATCATACAAGGTGAAATTGACTTCCACTTATAGTGTTGAACGTAAAGTTAGTTCAATTGAACCAAATTTTGATATGTTAATAGAGTAGGTACGTGATTGACAAGACTTGTCGTTATCATAAAGTACATTGCGCGTACGCAACATTATCAATAAATTTGGTGCATTATATTTTCTGAGACGGAAAGGAGAACAAATATAGGGTTGACAAAGTTTCATGCTCATATTTATCATCACTAGTTTGAAAGGACGTTTTTGAATTAGTTGTAAAAACATGAATTGGATGCAACGTAAATATATAAATATCCACATAGTGTGATGTCAGATCACTTCTTAAATCATTTCAACCAGATTTTGATGCCTAAGACACACAAAAACTTGGTAAGTGATTTCCATAGTATCAAGGAATCCAAATTAATTATGGATTGTGAAGAACGAACGTGATTAATTGATTAATTATAAAGCTAACACATATGTATCACTTTGAATTGATCTTCATTTTATAAGAGCACTCAACGACTCTGATGGGTTAGCAAGACGGAGCACAAGAAGAAATTTTTCAATGTGATCGAAACACAAAACAATATGTCATACGTCTCTACAATTATATAATACCACATAAGCGTACTGCTCAGTATTCCGATTATACTGAAACCAGCACTGCAAGTCTGCAATGGCCTCACTTGGGCCCTTGTTTGGTCTTGGAGTAACTGAAACAAACAATGAAGCAACTTGTGTTTCCATGGGCCTACCCAATTGGACAAACCTGATGCCACTCTGAACCACGTAAAACAGCAATTGGTCCACCCAAAACCCTTGTCCTTGACAGTCTTAAAATCCAAATAATCTTTCATCTCTATGCATGTTAAACTACCCTTGTTACCAACAATATAGCCTAATTATTGGAAAGGGCATACTCTACATTTGGGGTTGTGTTTGTAGGAATTGGATTCCCTCCAAGGCAAAGCCTCGAGATTTTGCTGAGTAAACAACACGGGCTGTTGGATTTTGATTCAACGGCTACAAACAGGGGCCCCTCTGAAGTTATAATAATTATAGCCGTTGGATTTCCATGGCAAAGCCTCGAGATTTTGCTGAGCAAACAACACGGGCTGTTGGATTTTGATTCAACAGCTACAAACAGGGGGCCCTCTAAAGTTATAATAATTGTAGCCGTTGGATCGAAGTCTAACGACCCGTGTTGTGTGGTTAGTAGGATCCCGATGCTTTCCCTCATAGGGGATCCAACTTCGTATTTGTATGGTTCATGGTTTTGGTGATTTGACACAAAAGGGCAATAGTGGAATTATGAATTCCAATTGTTCTTTTTGTCAATTATTTCTACAATCTAAGCCACTAGGATTAGACTTTGGTAAGGATGGAGAGATTTTGGCTTATTATATTAGCACCTCACAAATTGTTGAATAAATTCTACATACTTAATACATCTCACATTTGCTTTTTCAATAAAAAAATTATCTTAATAAACCCGACATACTTTTCCATAACACCCTCGCACCTCACATTCTCAATATACACCTTACAATTTCTACATGCACCCCACATTTCTCAAATCTTATAAAGCTTTTAATTTGGACAAAAATGTCGATTGGAATTTTGACAAAAGATGCCGCCTGGGATTTAAAGCATATGTGGGTTGTTTTCAAATTTTCAATTCCACCATTAAAAACCATGTCATCTGTTTTTACTATTTAGTGGTAATTTTAGGTGTTTAATTATTCGCGTATCACTATGATCCCTAAAAGATGAATACAAACATAGAAGCTTGAATAGCACAACAAAAGCAAGATCAAATAATTATTGATGTCGTCAAAATCACTAAAACAATACAAAAATATGAAGACTTACCTCATGTGAAGCTTCCGAAACATCAATTTCGTGTTTCATTCCTCAAAAATATTTTTTCTCAATCAACATGTTTGTGGTTTCATTGGTTAGGGTTTTGATCAACAATGGAGGGTCAGAGAGATTTTGATAGTTGAAGAAGATAAATAATATGTTAAAAGTGATTTGAGGTGTATTTAGAAATTTTTTTATATTTTTTTACACCTAATAAGGTCAAAATTGTCATTGCATAGTGGGATAAATAAGTCATTTAATATTAAATTTTAATGTGTGGTGCATTCAACATTTTGTGAGGTGCTAATAAAAAAGTCGAGATTTTTTTGTGTGTTCGAAAAACGGCCCAATACATCAGGTGTCCCTTCACTTGTATCATGACACATGATGTATCGGGCTGTGTTCCAGTAACATAGGAAAATCTCCTGTAAGATGAGTATTGTGGTGTACAGGAGTAGGCCTAGAGTTTGAAACCCTCTAATAAAAATGAAAATTATTTATACAATCCAATTCAGGATTCAGGTTGTTTGCACGGAACATGACGAATGTGACATAGTACTTGGTATACTTTCTAAAGAGAGGGTGTGTTGAGTAAATTCCGTAGGTTTCCAAAAATGGGCCAAGAATTTGTACTCCAAATGGGAAAAAATTATTCATGGGCCCGCCAGGCCCAAGTCGATACCCACGAGGTTCAATGTATATCCATTTCCAACACAACACCACTGATCTAAAATCCGCCACTCCCTGGCAGCTCACTCGACGCCCGTCGTACAACAGCTTGCTCCATACTCAGAACTCTCCAAACGCCTCCGCCAGCTCCGCCGCGGGCGACACCGCGCCCATCGTCTTTCGCCGTTGGTAAAATTCTTACGCTTTATTGATGTTAAATTTTGGTTTTGTTGGATTAAATTATGCAATCGATTTGATTTAGGAATTTTGCTCCCCTATATGTACCAAAACAAATGAAATGTTGTGCTGTAAATTAAGCTAGGGTTTAGTGTTTCTTCGCAGCCTGATGAGCTCACTCGAAAAAAAAAATTGAATAATTTGGCCGACTAATTCCATTTCCATTGGAATTGGGCATAAATCACGAGCTACATTGTTCCCAAAGCCTCAACTTTGCTTGCAAAAGCTCCTCCATGATGGAAGAACTTATCTTGGTTGTAGTTGCATTCTTATGTACTTTTTTGCATTGCTGTTGTGTATTTATCTATGTGCAACATTGTAATCCCAGTTAACAACTTATTCATCTGCAAATTATACCTTGTCTAAAAAGTGTGTTCTTTTGTGTGTTACTGGTTTTGTTCGGCCACTGACCAGTCCGATCCTGGCCTAGATTGGTATTCAGAGCCTTTTAATCACTTACATGTCCAATCAAATTGGAGAATTGTTGAACTGCGTGAATGACAACTGCATATGGATAGTCCATGCAACCAAGTCGCGAGACTGATTATTTTATGACAACAAAATATGATAGCCGCCACTCTTGTTCATCAGATGCTAAAAATGGCAGTTCAATAGATGCTAAATATGGCAGTCAACCACAAGCAAGCAGCTCTCTCATTGGTGAGTTTGTAAAGTCAAAGTACAGGCGTGTTTTGTGCCAATGCAAACCGAAAAACATCACTGAGGATGTGCGGAAAGATCTTGGAGTGGATATAAGTTATTCGACAACTAGGAGGGTTTTTGAATGTGCATTGAAAGATATTAGGTATGACCATGAGAACTTTCTTCTAACCGGAGGTCATGCGAAAGGTGCAAGAAGGAAAGAATTTCATCTCAACCAAAAAAAAAGTCCCATGGAGAAGAACAGTCTACACGGAATTGTGGAAAATGTGGCTCAACTGGTCATTACCGTAAAACCTGCAACAACGCTATTACTCTTCATCTCAATTTTGAAAGTGAGTTTGCTACCTATAATTGGGACATGAATAGGCCTAAAGTTGCTGTAGTTATTTATTATCTAGAGAATGCATATCGTCTTTTCAACTGTTGTAAACTTTTCATGTTTTCATTGACACTTTTTATTAAGCTTTGAAACTAGCTCGACATATCTTCAAGTAATGTAGCTGAAACAAAAAAACAAAAAAAAAATGTAAACATGGTTTTGAAGTACTTTACTTGAAGCCTTCTGAGCCTGTTGGAAAAGATTTCAAGTATAGTACCCGAAACCATTTGAACATTCGAAATGGTTTTGAAAAGACTACTGAAAAAAATTTGAGTCCAACCCAAAATGGTTCAAGCTCAGCATTTTGAAAGGCATTTACAGTGATTTTTTTTTTTTGTCCTTTTCTGTTTTACATCATCACTGATGTTGAAGAGAACTACTCAAAACCCAACTGCTTGAGCTTGTTATGGTTTTGGGTAAGATTTTGACATCCTTTGTATGTCATGTAGGCGCAAAAAGATAGGTATATTCTTACCCTTAATAGAAGCTGTGCAAAAACTAGGTATGATGCTTACCATTCATGTGAAAATGGTGTTATTTTGGCTTAATTTTCCAGGAGTGATGAATGGCGTGAAACAAGGGGCTTTATGGCTTCAGCAACAGGTGAAGCAAAGGTATGTGTGGTTTTGAATTTTAATTTTACGTTTGTTGTTTTGTTTAAAGAGTAATGTCTTCATTGTGAGCGTCGGTTTCTATAGATTTTAAAGATTTGTCCTTTTCCATAGTTTGGCTTGATTGGAAAGCTGCTATCAGTTAGCTTTCTGAGTTTCCATAGCGAGGGGGATTTTAGTTGTTGTCTCGCTCTCTTTTGAGTTTTCTTTATGGACATCTTTTCCTATTGTGTAATTTTGTTGTCATAAGCTTTTACATTTAGTTTTGTCCTCAAACCCTTGATTCCTTAACATAATGCAACCCACTTGATAATATTCTTCTAATTGCATTGTTCATTGTAATTTAACATTTTTCTTTAAATTATAATAAAATTAATGAAGAAAAGAGATTTAAGAAGGAAGAAATAAATTCATTGGTAGACAACTGAAAGTGCAGATATAGAATTAATGAAAATCTGAAGACGTTAATGAAAAGAAAAAAAAATTGAAGATTTCTTTTTTTATTTCAGAGAGGTAGACCTCATGTCCTTCTATCAAACCCTATGTCTATATAAATATCAAATACAATGAATAGATAACTACAAATATAGAGATTGATCTAGGAGAGCCATAAATGCTTACATAGGATAAAAAAAGTTGTCACATAAAGGTTATGCAGTAAAACTTTAAATCATTCTTATCGGCAAGAATCTGCATGAAAGAGAGTCATTAATGCTTAAGAAAAATAAAATTGCATGAGCGGCAAACACGTTGAAGAACAAATGTAATAGAACTCAATTATTACACATTCTATAATAGGGTGTCATGAAACAATCTATCACTGCCGCTTTTGCATCAGTTAGTATTGGATTTTTTATTTCGCAGAAAAATACAGAATTAAGAAAGGTGACTCAATGTCATAGTCAAGACCTTTATGTGAGTTTACTCCAATACCATATTTTTCTGCGAGATGAAATTTCCAATACTACTTCGTAACTGATGCAAAAGCGGTATTGACATGTTTCATGACCATTCTGCAATGTGTTCATTGTCCATGCAAATTTTTTTCTCAAGCAGTATGAGCTCTCCATGCAAATTTTTGCCGATAAGATTGATTTAAAGTTTCCACTACATAAGCTTTACGTGACAACTTTTTTGTCGTATTCGCCCTTTTGCAATAGAAGCAGTGGACACCCGCATGTTTCTCTGCCTTTCATTTCTTATGGGTTAAAAGGAAATTCATTGTTGAAGTGAAAATGGCACCCCTTACCAAGAGTTTTGAGAAGGAGAAGTTTTTTTCTAGCAAGAGCAAAAACAATGAAACGGTGAGGAAGATACTTTGCTTCTTTCCTCTGTTATATCCATGTGCTGGATGATACAAAACCTATTGATAAATAAAAATATTCGAAAAACGGCAGTTCTCATAAAACTCATTTAAGAAAAGAAGATACGTTACACAAATGGATCGATTATTCTCTTTTATCATAAATGGAGTTTGTAAGCTTAATAAGAATCAATTCCAATCTTTTACGGATGGTACGCCATACCTTCAGGCCCGCATCAATGGTATGATTTCATATCTTGTGAAAGCTGTAACTAATCTTGATTCAGGTTTTAGCTCAGATCAGTCGCCTGGCTTCAAGGAACCTCATACTGGTGGTTCCTTGCCTCCCATCCCAGTCAATCTTCTGGCCAAGGTGAAATCGGTCAGTGTAAGATAGGGACTGTCTTAACCTCTGAGTAAAGGAAGCAGTGCTCCTTACGTGAAGCCAGAGGAGCTTCTGAAATGATGAATGCACTAAAAAAGCCGAAGATCGACTCTGAGTCGTCAATTGAAACGGATAAGCATCTTCATCTCTGTCAATCTTTAGGCCAAAGTGAGATCATGAACTCACATCGTTTGTTTAAGACACAAACTGCCTTGAACTCTGTAAGAGGTAACAGAAACTGCTTTGGTGGAGGAGGAGGAGGAAGTGCCGAGATCACGAATTCATCGTTAATGGAAAGAGAGAATCTTCGAAGAGAGAGCTTCTTGTTTTTAAAGATTCAGAGAACTGCTTTTCTGGGACAGGAATAGCTTCTAATGCGAAATAGGAAAGCCAAACAAATCTTCATCTCTCTCTACATCTGTAGCGTTGTATCAGCTATATTACAAAACTCTCAAGTGACCATGGAACGGATAAACATCGGAATAGCTTTTATGCCTAATAGGAAGGCCAAATAAGTCTAGATCAATCTCTAATTTGTAGCTTTATCTATTCAAATCGATCTCTAATTTGTAGCTTTATCTATTCAATGCATATAATTGCCTTATTTACTTACATGATTACTAAGCAACAAGGTTATTGCAACAAATTTATTTCTGTTATAATGAATAGGGTTGTGCATGAGAAAGGATAATATTAGGAATAAGGATATCCGAGGTAAAGTAAGAGTAGCCAAAATTGAAGGAAATATGAGAGAAAATTGGTTACGGTGGTTTGGACATGTGAAATGAATGCTTACTGGCGCTTCGGTTAGAAGATGCGATTACGAGACAGAGATTCAAGGCTGAAGGGGTACAAGAAGACCTAGAAAGACTTTAGAAGAGACTCTAAAAAAAGACTTAAGAGTACTTGGATGTAACGGAAGACGTGGCACAGAATCGAGCGCAATGGCGTTCTAGGATTCATACAACAAAAAAAGACTTTTTTGTTGTTGTATTAAATAGAGTCGTACAATGGAGAAAAGTACCTTATCGGTAAGAATCTGCATGAAAGAGAGTTATTAATGCTTAAAAATAAATAAAATTGCATGGGCAGTGAACACGTTGAAGAACAAACGAAATAGAAATATAATTATTACACGTTCTATAACAGGGTGTCATGAAACAACTTGTCATTGTTTACATCACTTTAGTATTGGATTTTGCATCTTACAGAAAAATACAAAATTGAAAAAGGTAACTCAATGCCATGGTGAAGACCATTTCTTATGTGAGTTTCCGCCAATACCATATTTTGCTGCGAGATGAAATTTCCTATACTACCCCTTAACTGATGCAAAAGCAATACTGACATGTTTCATGACCATGTTATAAGAATGTGTGTTAATTATAGTTCTATGGCATTTGTTCTGCAGCGTGTTCATCTTCCATGCAAATTTTTTTTCTTAAGCAGTATGAGCTCTCCATTCAAATTCTTGCTGATAAGATTGATTTAAAGTTTCCTCTGCATGAGCTTTACGTAGCAAATGTTTTGGTCGTATTTGTGTAACGTGTCTTCTTTTCTTAAATAAGTTTTATGAGAATTGTCGTTGTTCAAATATTTTAATTTATCAGTAGGCTTTGTAGCATCCCCACACATGGATATAATTAGGGGTGGGCACAGGCTGGGCCGGGCCCAAATTTGGAGGGACCGGACCGGACCCGTTTAAAAATCTAACGGGGCAGGGCGGGGTGGGTATAGGAATTCTAAGTTATGGAACCGGACCTAACCCGGCCCGTTTAAAACGGGTCGATTCGGGGCGGGTCCTCGGGTCCATTTACTTTTTTTTTTCCTTAATTTTTTTGTTGTTGAATTTTCCTCTGAAATGCAGCAAAGAAAACTTTGATGAAAAACAAATCTGGGAAGTTCTTTCTGCAATAATCTAGAAGGCTATAGGCTTGAGAATGGACAACAGCACTACAGCAGCACATATTAGAGGAGTATTGAAGCACATATTGTACCTAGCAGCGCATATTAATATTATTATCCAAATCCAAAGTCCAAATCCAAATCCAAAATATAGAACATTACCTAGCAGCGCATGTAATAAAAATTGTAATCTTCCTCATTCCCTGTGTTCGAGCACACTCAATGCATTCCTTTGCAGCGCTTAACTTCAACCCCAATTTTCAGAACCTTGTATCGCCAAAAATTAACGGTTTAAAATATAAATCCCTAAAATGCAGAATAGGATAACAATCAAAATCCATACTTGAAACTCAAGTTTTGAAAGAATTTGGATAATAACAATAACAAACCCTACATGCCAATGATGAGAAGGATTCCATACATGACACGTGTAGTTAATTCTCAAAGCTTAGATTATGATCTAAATTACAAAATCGCAACCTAATAAACAGAACCCAGAACAGAATTTCTGATATAAATATATTCAAAATTATTGAAACCAAATTAGAACAGAATAAATCAAAATCCCTAAATCTAGAAAAACCCTAATTCCTTAATTCCCTAAAGACTAAAATTGAATACCTTGTGGCTTCGAAATGGACTGGTCGGAACTCAGGAGTCAAGAGACTCAGGACCGTGAGGTGGTGGCCAAAGTTGAGAGGAGCAGATGGTGGTCGTCGGAGACTCGGAGTCGAGGGGAGCAGATGGTGAGGAGGAGAGTCTCCGAGTTTAAGAATCAACAAAGACGATCTGGGAGAGAGAGAGAGATAGGGAGGAAAGTGTCCAAGTTTAAGAATCGACGAAGACGGTCAAGATTCGACGAAGAAGATTGAGGATTGAGGAGAGCCGGAGAAATCGAGAGAGGAATTGCAGAGACCGTGTGTGTGTGTGTGAGAGAAGGAATGAAAGTGTATGCGGTCCAGGCCGGGGGCCCGTGTATACTGAGGATTGGACCCGTCCCGCCCCGCCATATACTTAGACCCGCCCCGCCCCTATCCGTTTTGTGTATCAAATATAAGGCCCTGCCCCGAACCTGCTCCAAACCCGGCCCGAACCGCCCTGGACCGCGGGTCCAGGCCCGTTTGCCCACCCCTAGATATAATAGGGCAAAGAAGCAATGCATCTTCCTTACCCTTTCATTGCTTTTGCTCTTGCAAGTTTTTGTGTTCTTCTTCTCAAAGCTTTTGTTAAGGGTCGCCGTTTTCACTTCAAGAATGAATTTCCTTATAACTCCTAAGAAAGAAAAGGCAAAGAAACATGTGGGTGTCCACTGCTTCTACTGCAAAAGGGTGTTACAAAATCGTCAGGCTCTAAGGGGCCATCTGGGCCATCTTAGGGTTCATAAGGAAGAGATCAACGCAGAGAGGAGCTAGATTTATGCTAGCCAATTCAACAACTCGGTAAATATGACTTACAATGCTCCTCCTTTCAGCATGCGCCACCCTGAAATTTTTTCTGGAGTTGCTGGGAGCAATCCAAGTAATCTCATCAGTAAGTTAACCTCTCCTTTGAATTTCTCCACGTCTCTATCAATCTTCAGGCCAAGGTGAAATTGGTCTTTATAAGACCAAACTGCCTTAAACTCTGTAGGAGGTAACGGACAGTGGTTTGGTGGAGGAGGAGGAAGCGCTGAGAACATGAATTCACTGTCAAAGGAAACAGAAAAGCCTCTGGAGAGAGAGCTTCTTCTTTTTTAAGATTCAGAGAACTGCCTTTCTGGTTAGTAATAGCTTCTAATGCGAAAGAGGAAAGCCAAACAGAATATCTGCACTATTCTGTTTCTTTTTCATTCTCGAAGTAAATGTATTGGCCCATTGATCTATATTTCATATATTGAAAGATTGCAGCAGAGCTCAAACCATTTGGGAGGCATTCAGAGTGGCAAACCAGTTTGTTACTCCTTTTATTTGGATTATAAGGCCTGTATGCTTGTAGTGCGATAATCTTGAAGGGAGTAGCCCGTTTATTTGCACATGTTGGTATCTGTCAGAGGTTGGCTGGACGCCGCTTCCCCTGTTCTCAAAAACCAATTGGAAGTTCAGGTCCTTCTGGCATGGGAGCCTCCTGACATGGGATGTCAGAATATGAATGTTGATGCGCCGAGGAGAACGGCATCTGGTGGATTTGCAGTTTCCAATTTAGAAGAAAGCACTAAAAGATGTATTCAGATGGACTTCGGTATTATTCTAAAATTGATGAAGCAAGGTAATGCTTCTGCTGTCACCCCTTTGGAAGAGCAGATTTTTTTATGCAGCAATTTGAACACTACATTACTGCATGTTTATAGAGAGAAGAATGTAGTGGCAGATGGGATAGCAAATGGAGCCATAACACTTATTTGGGAGTCTAAATTCGACCACGTAAGCATTCTTATTGCTGTTTTTCCCCTGTAAAGAATCGTGTTTAGACCTTCATTGCATTATTTTTATGGAATCATTGCAGGAATTGATTGGAGGTTGTTCTGTTTGTACGCAGATTGCAGATCATGATCAAGGATGTTAATGAGCATTTGCAGTCTTCTGTCAAGACAAACTATAGCTTCTTTTTGGAAATTTATCCTATGCAGCTGAGTATGGCGAGAATTAGGTGGCAGGAAATTTTGCTCTCTCTCTCTCCATCTCTCTCATCACACGACATGTTAGGTGATGAGAGATACAGAAAACGTGAGTGTTTGAACCCACGATAGCCAAGTTTTTCTCACTCTTGAGAGGCACCGGTTGCTTTGATGGTTAATCGTTCTTTTTTAACCATAACCAGATTATTAACAATGTGGTTTGGTTTGGTGACAGTTCCAATCTGCCTATGTTATCTTTCCAAAATCAGCAGACAAACCCAACATGTGTTTTTCTTGGAAATGTCTGCAAACTTGGTCTGTTTTGCAAAGAGGAATATCCAATCCAACAAGGAGGATTGGGAATCATAGGAATTGCCTTGTAGGAGGTTGAAAAATGACATGCGTCCGAACAACAAATGCAGTGACGTGAATTGGTTGGACTTCAAAGGGATTGGGAGTCAATAAAGCCATGCCCATTGCATGGCCAGTAGCCCTCCATTTCATACCCTCATTGATTGTGTGATGGTTATGTGATTTGGACCAAAACAAACCCAACAAGTGTAGTGTTATTCAGATACTTACTTTTACCTCTTACATTCTTTTAATTTTCAGTCGGCCGATCGAACAAATTGAAGAAAATTAATGGACAAAAATTAATAAAAGTGTGCAAGAGGTACAAAAGGGGTGTGAATACTGAATAGCACTACCCAAAATTGAAAGAAAAAATTCTAGCAATGCTCCATGTATTGAGGAACTTGTTTCGCTTTACTTTTGTAACTTTCAATTGAGTCTCCATAAATTCTCGATTTCCGTCACAAACCGACACCTCGACCTCAATTTTGTTACAATTTTTCGCTAATTTTATGAAATGCAGTGCATGTGACAACTTTTAAGATTGTAAATTTACAACGTAACTTAATAAACACTTGGAATTTTGATAACTAAGTGATGAGAAAAAAAAGTAAGAATAAATGCACAAAAAGGACTATCAATTTAACGGTGTAACTGAACAAACCAAAGCAGTTTTAAAACTAAACAGAAAGTTCAGATGGCAAAATAAAACACGATAATGGGAAAATAGTGTTTCATTTTTCTCAAAAAGTAAAATAAAATTCGGTTTGATTCCCACTTCTCTTTCTTTCGTTTTCAATCATCTCTAAAAAGAGTAAAAGACTAAACGTATCTCTTTTAAGAAAGAAAAAAAAAGACTAAATGTATCTCTAAATTTATTTATCACAAACTTTTTTGATATTCCTAACCTTTTATTTATTATAGCAAAGGATGTAAACACCACTTTTCTCTTTCTTTTTTGGTTAAAATGAGACATTCCCTTTCTTCTTCTTCTTCTTCCTTTTTTTTTTCTTTTTCAAAAAGGGAACCAGTTGGTGGTAAAGCCACTGCAGTCCACCTTTTTGGGGACCAAGATTACTCACATAAGCGTTTCAGTATTTCTCTGGCTACCATCATGTGATTCACGAACGTCAGAAATCAAACCCAGAACCAATCTTGTGAAATACGAGCTTGAAATTTGCCTCAACCACTGAACCACCTCATGGTGGTTCCATTCCTTCTTTTTTTGTTAAAAGAGAATAATGGTATCTTTCTACTTTAGCATTGTGGTACCTCCAAGGTTTAATAACTGCAAAATTCTTTCTTCCGTTTAGAGGAGACATCCCTTTTATCAAACCATACCTACCTCTATATATATATATATTTTTTTTTTTCTTTTTCTATTTAGATATTTTAGGTTTTTTTACATGCTTGACTCCTCAGTTTTAGGGTTTAGAAAATAAATTACTCCTTAGTTTTAGAGTTTAAAAAATATATGTATATGTATATGATTCATGCCATAATAAATATGGAAAATATTGTTAACCAAATTGATAGCATGATGATTATTAATACTATATATACATGTACATATATATGATTTTGAATGTATATGCGTTGCTTATGTTTAGAATGATGGAGTCTAGCCAATCAATCGCTAGTGCACAACATGGATTAACCCAAAATGAACCACACAATGCAACCGAACAAGCATCTCAATCTGAAAATCAAAATGAGCCCTTGGAACTGGAAGATAGCGAGGAAGAAGTGGAAACCACCGATTGTGCCATTTACCAACCAGGACTTGGATCCTCTCCTGAGCCCAAGGAGAGGATCCTCCTGACCAAGGATCCAAGACCGTTGGATGAAAATCCAACGGCTATAATTATTATAACTTTAAATGGACCTCCCTGTTTGTAGTCGTTGTATTTTCATCCAACGGCCTTGGATCCTTAGTCAGGAGGATCCTCTCCTTGGGCTCAGGAGAGGATCCAGGTCCTACCAACCAAACGAGCCAATAATTTGGCTGAACCGATTTTTGGCAACCATAAGAAGACGGTTGGCTAGCAGTAACTGATTTTCGATAATTATGTATATGTGGCTGGCAGGTAGAACAAAGAATTTGGCACGGTTTGCCAACCAAACCTAGCCCTAATTATGCATTATGATTATGTTAAGTCAAATGTTCGGAAACAAAAAGAAAATCAAATAACTACAAAAATAAGTAGAATTAAAATAAACATGCAAGCTTTTAGAATTGAACTTAAAACAAAATTCTCTATCAAACACAACATTTCAAGCTTAAAAACACGCATTAATAAGGGTTTTATCATTTATTTTACGAAACTTTAACGAAAAATATTTTCACTAAAAAGTTAATTCTGATACTATTTACTTTGTTTTTTATTTTATTTTTATCGTTAAAACTCAAAATTTTCAAGTTTTTTTCATTAGTTTTTTTTATTTTTTCTCTTAATCTTATTTTGTAGTCAATCTCCCTTTCAATATTCTAAGAGTGAGTCTGCAACTTACTCCACTTTCATTAAGGAGCGTGCAAATCACTCTCCAACTTCTATCAAAAGAATTCCTTATCTTTTCTCTCCCATTTGTAATTAACTCGCTGATTTGGCGCGTAATTATTCCGTAATCCAGAATCAAAGAACCATGTTTGCCCCCATAATAAAAGAGGAAGAACAGGCTGATGAGTCACCTTCTCTTCCTTGCAAATGAAAAAAAAAAAAAAAAAAAAAAACCCTCTCTAAATCTCATCTAGTCACCATCTTTCAACCCCTTTCTGGTTGTAAGTTATTGTTCCTCTTACCACTTTCTCTCTCTTCCTTCTTTCGCTCTCCTATGCTGCTTTTGTTCACAAGCTGTACAGCTTGTTTGTGTTCTTCTGGGTTTAGTGTTTGGTGAATGTTGAAGCTGAAAAGGTCACAGAAAGTTTGATTCTGTGTGGTTTCCGAACTGGGTTTTTGTCTTCGGTTGGATTTGTTTGCATTGAAGGACAAAAGATTGGATTTTGAGCTGCTTTTTGAGGTACTTTTGTTTTATGAGTGATTGTGAATTTTGGCTGTTTTCTGTTTTTTTTAATTAGTGGGGTGAAATTTCGTAGCTTTTGGTTCTGAATTTGGTGTTCTGATTGGCTACAATGGATGTGGTGTATATAGAGAGGAAAAGTTCATGTTTTTTTGTTCATAAATGTGCGTAGAAGTTTGGATGTTTAGATTGTGATCATGCAAAGGGCTTTGCTTCTATAAATTTGGATATTGGGATTGCTTTGTTTGCACAAAACCTGTGGAAGATAAGTGCTTTTCTTAGTAAGATTATCGGAGACGAAATATAGGAACTAAGTTGCATTTAAAGCAAGGGTTTTGTATATTTTGCTCAAAAGACGAAAGGATGCAACGGGTTAGACTGTCCTCCCAACAGGCGCCGGTACACAAGCTAGGGGATTCTCAAATTGCATTATCCCCGAAGTTTAGATTAGCGGTTATCCAGTCTTCGTTGTTGAATCCTTCCCCGGAGTTAGAGCTGTCTCTTGAGGAAACCCCCCTCATTCCTGGCCTTCCTGATGACGTTGCACTTAACTGTCTCCTTCGGGTTCCAGTCGAAGGCCACACAGCAAGCAAAGCTGTCTGCAAGCGTTGGCATCTAATGTTTGGTAGTAAAGAGCGGTTTTTCACCCGAAGAAAAGAATTAGGCTTCAAAGTACCTTGGCTTTTTGTCTTTGCCTTTCACAAGTGCACTGGAAGGATTCAATGGCAGGTTCTTGATCTCACTAATTTCTCTTGGCACACTATCCCTGCCATGCCTTGCAGAGACAAAGTATTTCCCCATGGATTCAGATGTGTATCGATGCCCCACGAAGGAACTCTCTTTATTTGCGGTGGTATGGTCTCTGATGTGGACTGTCCGCTTGACTTGGTCCTGAAATATGAAGTTCAGAAGAATCGGTGGACTGTGATAAATCAGATGATAAGTGCGAGGTCTTTTTTTGCAAGTGGAGTTATTGATGGGAAGATTTATGTGGCTGGAGGAAACAGCTCAGATCTTTTTGAGCTTGACTCAGCCGAGGTTTTGGACCCCGTTAAAGGGAGTTGGCATCCCATAGCTAGCATGGGAGCAAATATGGCCTCTTATGATGCAGCAGTTCTCAACGGAAAGCTTCTTGTTACAGAAGGCTGGTTGTGGCCTTTCTTTGTCTCTCCCAGGGGTCAGGTTTATGATCCGAGAACTAATAATTGGGAGAGCATGGCTGTCGGACTGAGAGAAGGCTGGACAGGTTCAAGTGTGGTGATTTATGGCCATTTGTTTGTGGTCTCGGAGCTTGAAAGGATGAAGCTTAAGGTTTATGATGCGGATACTGATTCCTGGGAACCAATAGAAGGGCCACCTTTGCCAGAGCAGATCTGTAAACCCTTTGCTGTCAATGCCTGTGATTGCATTATATATGTTGTGGGCAAGAACCTTCATGTTGCTGTGGGTCAAATCTCAAGGGTTAGCCGTAAAGGAACTTGCGAGAAGAAGTGGAGCTTTGGTGTTCGATGGAATGTGGTTGATGCACCGGATTGTTTCTCGGACTTGACGCCCTCAAGTTCACAGGTCCTGTTTGCTTAGCTTGTCGATCTCTCATTTCATGTTCTGCCGCTTTGTATGTCCTTGAATAAGTTCTGGTTATATAAAATACCGTGGCTATAAAAAGCTAATGGACGTGCGTAAAATGGTTATGTGTTATTGGAATGTATTCAAGTATACGGTTGTTTTTCCTCTGTCTATATGGTTGTTCATCGTTTGTTTTCTCTTCCTTTCTTACCTTGATTTCTCATTGTGTGTTGCGTATACTGTTGTACTCTTGCTTGGATACCCTGATATTTTCCCCACGTTTTTGGATGAACTTGATATACGGTTTATATCGAGATTAATTTAAATCCGCTGCTCCTCTTACTAATGCAGAATGTTAGTCATCTTTCCTTGCCGCATCTTGCCTGTGGTCATAGGATTCTATTGAGCTATCTACTTTTGCTCCTTATTGTGGCCACATGATTTTCTTAGGTTTACGACTGTTTTCGTGTGCGGTTTTAGTAAACCCTTGGGCGAGTTGCTCTCGTGGCATCTGCATCGGATATTTCAGCGCTTTACATTTAATTGTATTAGCATCTGGATTGCTCAAGAAGCTGTGTGAGCTTCAAAGAAAAGGGTGAAGGTAGGTATAGCTGTCCTTGAACCAAACTTAGAGAGGGCCATGCCCTTAATTGAGTTGCAGGATTGTTCAATAACTGGGAGTTAATGGAGCATTTGTGGCATTTGTGGTTGAGAAGAGCTGGATTTGGGGTTGAAAAGGACACCAAAACAGAGAGGAACAGCTGGTGGAAACCAGTTAACGTACAGCTTGTAGTCGAAGAGTCCCGTGAGGGAAGAAACTTTTATATCCCTTGTTTCATACGCTGGCCTCTCCTTATCTCTCTCTCGTCACGTGACTCATCATGTGATGAGAGAGGAAAATGCGTATGAAACCAGGGATAGATAAAAACTCGAGAGTCCTACTATATGTCACTATATAGTATACATTGCGTTTTAAGCGACTCAAATTCATCTGTTAAATTTTCTCAACTTTTTTAGTGCACATCCGATCGTTAAATTAAGCAATGGATATCATACATTTTGTACTTTAGAATCTTCGAAAACGGGATGTAATTTGTGGGGCTATTGTGAAACAAAGTGCCTATGTTACTGAAAACAGAGTGTGAATGGTACCTCAACGTTCTAAAAAATAGTAAACTGTAAATGGTTCCTTCCTTTCCTAATTTTTTACTGTGTACTAGCTTTCCCCAAGGAGCAAGCTAGGGATTCTTGAGAAGTGAATTCTGCACACTTTTTACCCGTGCACGCTTGTATTTTGGGGTAAACAAATCAGAAGAGAATTACGAGACATAGATGAGTGGAAAGTATTTAGGAGAAAATGTGCATGCGAAAACTAATTCCCTTTTGGATGTCGAGATCATTTTCAAGCATATGGACACTATTTTCGAGCACATAGAAACGATTTTCACATATGGTTTTTGGGTGCATAGAGACCCTTTTTCAATGCGAAAAAGAATAAGACTAGGATCGTCTCTTTTCTTTTGATGAATGATTCGAACTCGCACTGACCTAACCAACTAACTTACATATGTTTGAATAAGAGAAATAAATTTAGAATTTGATAAAAGTCAGAATTTATAAATTGACATGTTGGATTCATAAACATAGAAATTTAGAATTTACTCATGAAAAAAAAAACTTGGAATTTGAGACCTCCAATTCCCAAGTTTAAATTCTATGTAAATAGATGTCATTTCCCAATTTCTATAATTGAGAGTTTAAAAATAACAAATTCCGTATTCAATTCTATTATTCTTTTAGTTTAATCAAACAAGAAAATTCTCAAATTCTATAAAATAAAATCCTACCATTTTAATTTTCATTATTTTAAAATTCCTTAATGAATTTAATCTTCATCCAAACGTAGTGTTAACGTCTTTTCCTATGGAGGCCTTACAAAATGGGCTTAGACGATGTTTAGGTTGTGGTCAGTTTAGCCCAGCGAGGTAGCTTTATCAAATATACTCTTCGTTGGCGTAGTGAACAAAACGACACCGTTGTGAGTTGAGACTGAGGGTGAAACCCTAGAATCGACGAAGCAGAACCGCGGAGAAGAAAGAAGAAGAAAATGGGGGCAATAACGACCTCAGTGATTGCGATAGTGGGAGTGGTTCTCGGTTGGATCGCCATCGAGATTGCCTGCAAGCCCTGCCTCGAACAGGGCCGCGAAGCCATCGATCGCAACCTCAATCCCGACTACGATCCAGACGACGCCGTCGTCTCCTCTGACATCCGCGCCCCTCTCAACCCTCCCGCCGTCAATACCATCGTCGTGGATCTCGAGGCGGAGGATCCCAAGGCCGCTGCCGCCATCGCAGCTTCTTCACATTCCGATGGCATCAAGGGCGTCTGACAGTTTTCCTGTTCCTTTTCCGATCATACACTGTTAACTTACTTTTCAATTTTTTTTCTTGTATTTTGTTATTATTATTAATAATTAAATTTTTTAAAGGGTAAATTAGTACAATATCTCGTGTATCACGTGGAACGAAAAGAATTTTATAGAACTGTAATCTCGTTCTCTACATGATGATCTGAGTTTATAATCACCACCGTCGCATTTAAAACTGATGGTGGAGATTAAAACATCAAAGCACTACCATTCATTCTTTTACCTTTTCACCCTTGATATATCGACTCCAAGGCTGACGGTATTTTGCGGTCACATTTTGTTATAAAAACCATTACAGCCGGGACAGATAATGTTTTACAGCAATGACATAAAAAACTTAGCGCTCTATCCAAAGCAACCATACTCATGCATCATAACAGAAGTTCGATACTCATGCATCATAACAAAAGTTCCTGAAATTGTCCATCATTCATTATTTTGGTCATTCTGTTAAGTGTCGCGAAGCTCTTGACCGTACCGTTAAAAAAAACTTCGTTAAGTGCTCTGAAGCTCTTGTATGTTAGTTTAAATAATTTTCAAAACTTCGTAACTGAATTGTTTCTTTACTAAATTAGACTCCTAATATATCAAAATGAAAGACCAAAATAGTAAACAATTTCAAGGACTAAAGTGATGTTATACAAATCTCAAGGACATTTTGGCTAAAAAGCCTTTTTGAAACGTCTTGCATGAGTTTTTGATAAGCTTTTGGCCCCTTGACAATTCTACAAAAAAATACGTTTTATGAAGAACCTTTTTTTTTTTGTTGAAATTCACAAAACCGAATATAAACCAAGTGAAAGAAGCGATTGATGAGTTTTGGTACGATCTTTTGAGTTCTAAAGACTGCTGAAAATGAAACGCGTGCAGAAGACAACAACACAGAGAAGACGCCACCGGCACCGGCACCGGAAAAGAACACCAACGCCACGAGAGACGATAAAGACAATGCCTTTTTTTTCCCTTTGTTCACAGCAATTCATTCAGGTAGTCGACTCTTTCGCAGGAATAAGAGATGTGAAAAACGGGGACTAAATATTCTTTACAATCAAAGTACAAAAATTTAGGAATAAAAAAAAAAGAAGAAAAAAACTACAAGTCGCTGTACATAATAAATTAGACAAGGGACGGGACTGGACCGGACATCCTGCCTTCTTCCCTCACCAAGACACAAGCCGTCTTCTTTCCCGTGTCATTTACAAAGGAGAAAACTTCAATATCTGCTGGGTTTCATTTCCTTTATTATGCTAGGTAGTTGTAAATTTGCGGGTTGTTCTTGTCCCGTTCTAGGTACTCCCGGTCAATCAGGCTTTCAATCCTTTTCTTCAAATCTGCCGGCTTTATCGGAAATTTAAGCTGCTCACCACAACAAACACCAACAACACACAATTTCCCTCAATAGTTTTCCTTGCTCGTTACTTATTTCCAGGCCCGTAGATGCGGATTTGTATAAATGAATGGATTTGAATAAGAAATCAAATGACTTTTTACTTACCTGTTGGAACAGTTCTGTTATCAGAAGAGTGTGACTCAGCACCTTCCTAGTTTTCATTATCCGAACAATTGCAGCATCAACCTGCGAGACAATTTTCAATCAGAACGATCACAACAATCTATTTTGAAATTTGGGATGCAACCAACGTGCGTAATAGGAAAAATCTGGAACACAGAGAAAAGGCTGACCTGATATTGGCGGTCTTGAAATACTCTTTCAGTGGTGCTCGTGTTCTCCTCCACTGTTTCCTTCATTTGGATCGCATTCACCTGCATCCATCAAAATAATGTAAGCAACATCATGGGAGTGGTCCAAAACTACAGTGAACCTGAGTGGTTTACAGCGCAGGTGAAAACCGACAGGACAATACTTTCAGCTATACAAATTCTCAAACTTATACAAGCCTTTGTGCACATGGAGCTTGAAACCTTTTGATAACTGTTACTTTGCACTAAGCACTAGCAAATCAAATTACCTTTATGCGGTAGAGAGGAGCAGTAAATGAATCATTGAACGTAAATGTATCGCCATCGTCCACGTCTCTCCCTTTGGGAAACTATAGCACAAATTAGAAAAAGGAAAAACACAAAAAATAAGGATAAGACCCGACAATTCCAATTATGTTATAGACAAAGATTTTGCAGATGAATCTGGAAAGTTATCCAAGCACCCACCTTTTGTAGGACACGAACTTTTCCACATGCAAGGGACTGCAGAGTTCTTCTCAGTTCCTTGTCCTCAATGCCAGTTGAATCCTTAATGTCTTCAAGGCTTAGCTTCTCAGCATCATTAAACAGCATCAAGACAACAGTCTGGCAAACCAAACGATTATAATTCATTCACATAGACAAGTAGATTTATAGAATTCTACTGGATAACGAAAAACAAATGCCGGTAAACAGAAGCATAATGACCAACCTGAAACAGAGAAACTGCAAGCTCCTTTTTGCCTTTAGGAAACTCTGCTTTCAAGACACAGTGGCCTAATGAATTTTGCCACATCAAACGCCTACCACTGTACTTGCTTAGGTAAAACTCCTTGAAGATATCCTGTTGAACAAAGAAAAATGGGTCAAACAATTTACTAAGCACATTAACCTCGCCAAAAATGAAAGCATCTGTTGGGTAGCATGTACTGACCTGGTATACATTCAATTCATGAGGAAGTCTAACATCCATGGGAGGATATGTAGGCCAGTACCTGTACCAAAGCACTACTTAGAACTCTTTGCAGATATGGAGAAAATAAACAATGCGAAAAAATTTAAGTCCAAGTTTTAAGTAAAGTTCTTCACAATAGGTTCCATATGTTCTCTCACTAAAATGTATAATTTCAATAACAAGGTATATGCACAAACAAATACTTTTAAATAAATATAGAATATATCTTGTTTGACAGATCGAAATGCGGTTGAATTAAATGGAAATGACATATAAATCAAATTCACCAAACTTTATAATCAGTTTTAAAGTAGATCCAGCAATATCGAAGAAATTTAAATTAAATGTGAAAATTTATTAATTCATTTTTTTAAGACAAATGTTTAGTCAGATTCATGATCTTCAGTTTTAATGCTTATATTGTAAGGGAACATATTGAACACGTCACAAGAAACCAAACCAACTTTTCACATTCCATTTTTCAAAATTAAAAGAAAAAATAATAATTTGAAGCATACCCAGTCGTAAGGACATGAACACTCATCTCAATCCCTGATGGGAGTTTTGTCCTGGCTTGGGATGATTGTTTGAAGGACTCGTTTATCTCTTTCGACAGTTCAACATCCTGAAAAGATGTACATGCAAAGAAAAATTTTAGTATCATTAAATATTGCAATATAACTCTAGCCAGAAGTGAATCACAAATCCATCCCTATATAAAATAACTATGATTTTTGGAAGAAATGAAGAAAGTGGATGATTCAGAGAGTAATTATGAATCCCAAACTAACTACAGGAGTTCATATGCAAATGAACTTTGTTGATCTCAACCCAGTGCTATACTATTTACATTACCCCTGTTGCCCACAAAGAAAAGAAAAAACCTACAACCCATAACATGAATAAAGTTGAGCTCAACTATACAGAAAGTTCCTTTTCTTGTGTTTTACCATCATTAAAATGGTTTTCATCTGCAACGAAAAACAGAAAACAAATAAAGTAAGACATTCAGAAGGAGATTTCAATTGTTCCTTCATTTCGACTACCCTTTCCTTCCTATGATGCATACGAAACAAAAGGAGAGAAGAACACTCCTCTCCATCCATCCAACTTTTCGTTCCTTTCATAACATACCCTAATTCATCCTCCCTAGTTTCCTTCCCTAGTACCAATCATAGTGTGACACAAGCAAAATGGTTGACTGAAAACCACTAATGTGGTAACGCATATTGTGATCAACTAATGGCTATCACCTAATGCTTTGCATTGCTAATTAAATCTACAATCTTTAACAAAATCCTCAAACAGTAGAACAGCCAAGAGTACTTGCAAAAACAGAACAGCTAAAAAGTTGATCCTAGAAAATGTGTTATTCGTGTAAAAAGTTGATCCTAGAAAATGTGTTATTCATGCTACATTAACTACAACACCTACCAGCATGTAACATGGAATAGCTTAAATTAGTACAAGAATTCATTAGACTACGGCAGTTAAACAAGCCTGTAAGAGATCCATTTCCACATTTTACATCCTATAGAGATAAGCAACCTTGGGCCTGGAATAAGTTTAAGAACAAATCAACCCCTAAGATCATGACCTCACTTTTTGCGCACTCTAAAAGTCAATCTGAAATGATGCATCAGCAAGGACAAATTCTATCCCTAATTTTGGCATGAATACTGGGGGCAATATTAATTAATCAATACAACTGAACATACGACTAAGAAAATACGGACACCTTGAACATTCCTTCGAGTTTGTTCGTAAACTGACTGCCACACTCGGTCTTCAGCTGTCCACATATGAAATTTGGTCAGCCCAATCAAGTGACAGAAGGTTCATTCAGTATTATGTCAAGAAAATCAAAATCCATTATTTACCTTGGAAATCATAGACTTCTCTGCGTCAATAGAAGCACTCTTTCCCAACAGTAGCCTTTTTGCAAGATCTTTCTTATAAAATGCTTCAAACACGTCCTTACCCTGGATTAGGAAGAAAGAACCTTAAATTCGTACCATTTGTAGACAGACACGAGCAGCTAAGTAACAAGGGCTTGCAAGCACATATAAGAGAAAATATGCATATGAGATATGCTAATTAACCCAGTAATCAAATTATTAATTTGGACATTAACTCTTAAATCTTACCTGTATAAACCTGAATAAAACCAAGACCTTATCAAGCATTCCCTCCAATTCCTCTTCAGAAGTACCCTTATTCCCAGCACGAAGCTTCTCGTCCAAAAACTTTGCAATCAGCTCAGCAGGTCGGTTCTATAACAGAAAGAAAAACTCATCTTCAACCATGTCTATGAGCAGTGCATTAAACTTAAATTGCAAACACACTGGAAAAGGTGGGGAAGGGGCGATTGTACATGGAATCCAACTAGCTACATTCAACTGAAGAGTGAAAACAATAAATCTATAGATGGTTATTCATGATAGAAAGGCCATAACCAAAACTTATCCAAACTCTTAACCATGTACTTGCCACTTTTGCATATCATTTCTCTGCTAAATTATGCCTTTCCTGCATTACATCACTTGAAACCCCGTCGAAGATTTCCCATTTTATTACAAAGGAAATGAAACACGAGGAAACACGGGAATAGTCAATGGGATAAAAGGTTACCTGTCGGAGATTAATTAAATGCTCAAAGGCATCCTTTATGGTGTTGCAAAATACTTCATTCTTGAAAAAGCTTTCTTCCCATGTAGTGTCAAGAGAAGCCTTAAATTCCAAAAGAGAAGCAACCATTTCTTTATCTTTTTCTTCATCCATGATAATCCCCTGCCCTGTCCTCCGGATGTATGAGCTAAGCGCTTGCCTTAGTGATTCCAGGGCATTGACTCTGAGGAAAAGAGTGTGCATCCTTTGAAGGTCCTCAATGCGATTCCCATCCATCAGCAATGTGAAACCCTATAAGGGAACCATAATTACCTAAATTCAGTACATAGGGGAAGAATTCAAAAACTTAAAGATAGAAAAATAAAGTTCGTAACAAGATAAAAACCTTGTCGAGAATGGCAGGAATATGGCGCTCTAAAAGCTGTTTTTCAGCTGTTGCAACTAATGGCTTTCTTGTACTTGCATCCAGGTAGATTAAACATCTTTCATGTTCTTCATGCAACCTTGTCTGCAACAAGTTATCCAAAAATCTCCAATGGTAGGCATAAGTCATCATAGTGACAAAGAGACAAGGTAGATAGGTTCAAAGTAATTGGAAGAAGTCATTATGTTCAAAAAATACAGATGAGAAGATAAGAAATTGCTGAAGTAAATAGGCCTCATAAAGACTTGAGAGATGAAGAGAGAAATATGCACCTCCACATGCTTCAAGTAATCCGGAACATCTGCTTGCTGCATATATTTCATGCCTTCAGCAGCATAGAATTCAGAGGTACATTCAAGAAATGGCTTCTCAAAGCTTTCTGAGTAGATCCCTAAAGCTGTAAACATCTTCAAAAGATGGTTAAGCAGAGTCCTGGCCACTGCTTCACCTAATCTGGAAAACCAAAACCACAACATTGTAGATTTACTAGTTGCAAAAACAAACCCAACAAATTAATAAAGAGACTTGTAATATGTTAATAGATCAACATTCAAGTCTTAGGTCTTGATTAATACCTGGGCGCTAAGCTTTTTACTTCATGGTGTGGGAGCTCTATGGCACGCCACATATACTATTACTACTGATGGCCTACCCATTAATAAGACAAACATTTGGAGCTGGAAGTGTCTACCCTTACAGACCCAACATCATGGAAGAAAAGGTTATATATAAAGATTTTATTATTGTACACAAAGTCAGTTTCTAGGAAAGACGAAAGGCACAATCTTGGCTATATATAATGAACTTAAAAGTGAGAAGTTTCCTTTTGAAAGTAAGAATATTCAAATGCCTATAACATATAACATATGTCTACAAGCATTCATCCATCAAAATCTCACCTAATCAATCCAACCATATAGCCTAAAACCTTCCCTCATCTTCTAGAAATAGGAGAAATCTGGGAAGTAAGGACTATAATTATGGTCTTGAAAGTTTACGATCATTTTTTGGACCTACATTTTCCAAACCAACCCACCACAAATGTTATCTAATCTGTCCTACAACATACCATTAGTTGATATTGATGGAATATAACTTACCTTTCTTTCTCTATCATTCTTAAAAGGCCAGTGACAGTTTTGTGTTCAACTTCTGGAGACAGAGAAAGATGTTTGCGGAAAAGCTGCAATCCCATGTCCCACAATGAACGCACATTTGGTGTTTGTTTCACATATGTCCTATCAAGATATAAGGCTATACCGCGAATCATTAACATCTGATCACAAAGGTCCTGCCAGCATCTCTCAACAAGTGATAGAAAAACCACTAAATCTGGGCTTTGGCCAACCAAAGATTGCAGCGCTGCAGCTATGTGTCTTTCGCACTCCTTCTCAATTCGTTGATAAAGACTTCCTCCCATCTTGTGCAGGCAGAGATCAGTAACAGCCTGAGGAGAACATGATTTGTTTTCTGTTAACCCTAATGCATGGAAATTCATATGGCCAAAACAAAGAGAAATGTGGTTGTTCTACCTGATAAAGCTTCTCCAAGTCACAAGAATCAGGTTTCTTCAAGAATATAGCACAAATAGCCGACTTCAGCTTTGCCCATGTTTCCTCTTCAAAATTCGTGGGTAACGTGGGTTTAGCTTCATTAAGATGAGAACATGGAATTAGTCAGTAACCTTTGTCAAAATGTACTGTAATTTGCAAAGCAAAATGAGCATGACATTGGTGAGTAACTCTCTCTATCTCTATCCTCATGTATGAGTGTGTGCATGTCGGTGCGTTTGTGTGTATGCGTGTAGAAGCCAGTACTAGACCTTGCTGCAATGAAACTAGACAACCAGCCCAAAATAACAAGTATTGTGTACTGCTACGTCCACTCATAACCAGCACCCCAGAAAAACATAATTTCTAATCCAAACCTAATCATGCTACAAAGAACATTAGCCCTATGTTTTGGACAAGGGATGTTGAAAGTACCAAGGAACTCTAAACTCGGTATAATCACTACAAGAACACTACCAAAGAATACCCATGCACTACAAAGCTACTACTAAAACACTACAAATACACTACAAAGACACGGGGAATTTCAAAATGACATCTTTATTGAATCATCATGGTTATAGAATGAGCCTGAGGTTTTAATCAATTCATAGGGTCTTAACAAGCGAATTCCTATCAATAATAAAGAAAACAGCAAGTAAAAGTTCTCTTAAACCATTGCCTCTTGTCATTTTCAACCCTTTATCTAATATTTGTAGTGCATCCCTAACAAATTTAGCCTAAGTTCCATGGAACTCTAAAGTCTCTCATCTAAATGTACGATAGATAATAAGCTCAAGCTATATGCCATGCAAAACTTTCACTTTGTTCATGCACCAACTACTTCCTACACAGAGAGCATCTAGGACAGCAATGCTGACACCTAATTCAGATTACCATAAACAGAACTTGAACTTCCCTAGTTCAATCACTGACCAGATAGTGGCCTAAGAAGTACTTGCCATCAAAATCAGCTAGCCAATCACAGTAACCGCAGACGAAACATGTTTTCATCAAAAGCATGCAAATTGCATAGGACACGCAAGATTCGAGCACCAATGTTAAACTAATTTGCAGAAGTGCTAGCATGGAAAGAAAATTAAGGGCAAATACACATTCAAAAACATAAAAGGATTTCTTTGTTCCCGTCTTGCAAATGATACGAGTTGAAATTTTGCACATAACCCACATGAAACTGAAGTATCCAAGTTGAAACCCACCTCTCAGTTCCACCTAATTGAACCCAAAACCTAAGTCAACAAATTGCCCTAGTCCTCAAACCCCAAAGCAAAACCAAAGATCCTATCCAATCCTACAAAACCTAGAAATGACTATCTGAACCCAATTTATCAAAATTAGCCCAAAAGACGACGGCGTTTTAGGATCAAGAAGCCGTACCTTTGACGAGCTTGATGACGAGCTTCTTGGTAGAGGGCTGAGGGGGCTGGGCCTTTTTGCGGGACAAATTGGCGGCGACCCCTCGGGGAGAGGGGTCGTCGGGCCTGAGATCATCGTCGAGGGACATGGAAGAGGGGTCGAATACGGCGTCGTTATCGGGGTCCTGGGTAGGGTGAGTTTGAGGGTGGTGGTGGTGGTGGTGGAGGCCATTTTTGCTGGGATCGAGGGAACAGGCCACCGCCTGCGACTTGGCCTTTTTCATGGGCTGGCCGGCGGAAGAAGGGTTGAGAGAGGAGGAAGAGGAGGAGGAGGTGCCGCTGCTGCTGTGGTTGATGGCTGAGGAGCGTTTGGTGGGGTGAGACATCAAACTCATCAGCAGAGCATTGTAAGTGAAAGAGATAGAGAGAGAAAGCGAGACGAAGATTTGAGTAGGCAGCAGCGGATAGATTAGACCCCTATACGAGACCGAGATAGAGAGAGAAAAGAGATGAGAGAGAGAGAGAGAGAGAGAGAGAGAGTTAATTCATATTTTTTTCTTTGAGTAATCGATTTGTCTCCTAAACTTTCACCTAGTTTTTTATTTCCTCATGAACTTTTTGATTAGAAAATTAACGACTCAAACTAATTTTTTTAACCAATTTTCCCCTACCGTTAGCTTTTCAAATATTCCATTTATATTTCTATTAAGTGAGACCATGTACACAACATATGATGGTAATTAAGTCATTTCACTCTTAAAAATGATTAAAAAACTGAAAATAAATAAATAACTTTCCCTCTAATTCCTATCCTCAATTTTATTTTTCACTCATTCCTATGCATGAGAAATAACATATGGTATTATTGTCTTTAAAAGTATCCAAATTAGTCTTTTTCTTGAAGCATGTACTGCCATTTTTATTTTCCCTAATAAATTAATAATTTGAAAAATGTGCATTGTGTTATTGTCTCTAAAGCAGTGCATTAATATAAGAAACATGTTCATAATACTCATAAAAAATGCTCAAGATAATTACATACTTTTCATAATGTCATAATAATCCCAATACAATTCCACAAAATGATCCTTAACAATTGTCTATTGAATTTTTATTTATTTCTTTTTGGTGAAGAATATATACTTGATTTATTCACAATAGATTTTTAGGTCTAATTGTCATATACCTCAATCTTTATGATATAGAAGTACATACATGTTTCTTATATTAATGCACTGCTTTGGAGACAATAACGCCATGAGCATTTGTCAAATTATTACTTTGTTAGAGAAAATAAAAATGGCAATACATGCTTCAAGAAAAAGACCAAATTAGATACTTTTGAAGACAATAATACTATATGTCACTTCTCATGCATAGGAATGAGTGAAAAATAAAATTGAGGATATGAATTAGAGGGAAAAAATGGACGGAAAGTTATTTATTTATTTTCAGTTTTTAATCATTTTTAAGAGTGAAATGACTTAACTACCCTTACATGTTGTGCACATGGTCTCACTTAACAGAAATATGGATGGAATGTTTGAAAAACTAACGGTAGGGGGCAAATTGGCTAAAAAAAATAATTTGAGTCCTTAATTTTCCAATCGAAAAGTTCAGGGGGAAATCGAAAACTATGTGAAAGTTTAGGGGGCAAATCGACAATTTACTCTCCTTTCTTTTTTTCCTGTAATTAATGACCAAATATCTTTTTGAAATAATGACTAAAGATTTTTTTTTCTTTCTTGTTTTCTAGATTTTATGGTTTTCTTCTAATTTGATCCATAAAGTTTTGTATGGTTTATATTTTGTTAAGGTTGTTGTTAAATTTAATTTTTTTGTTGTAACTAGAGTCATAAATTCTGGTAAAAAAACCATATATAGCTATTAAATTCATGATCAAGCGTTTTTTAGTGTTCTACACTTGCATGTGACGTATGTATAATTTTGTATGTATCAAGACATAAGTATAATTTTGGCTTTTGAGTTAAATTTTTAATTTGTTCTAGTAAAAGTTTAATATTGGATTTTTTTTAGGGGGAGGGGAGGTTTGACATAATATTTTATAATGTTTGTACGAGAATTGACATTAAAATGCAAGATTACATAGAATTCATAGAGAGTTATACTTTTGAGAGAATACCCTTAACATTTATCGATATACATTTTAGAAAATGAAATGACTAATTATGTAAATCTTACTAAATTCACTAATGCCTAATTTTTATTTTTGTTGATCCCTTTAACATTTCTCCATAACATTGTACAAAGTGCTACTAATAATTTGTATGTTTGAGGCGATATAAAAGTATCAATTTTTTTAAAAGTAAGATGGTCCAATTCAATTAAGTTTTGATGAAACCAGTCTTGGAAGTTGGGCCATATATTTCAGCCCAAACCTAACTATTATGGTCGAGCCAATTAAGACGGAGGGCAGCCGAGTTCAGTTTACTTCTAAACCTTAATGAGCTACACTGAAGCCCAAAGAAGTGCTCCATAAATTCAGCATGAATGGCAAAGGACATTTTTCTCTTTTTCTTTCGATTAATTTGTTAATTTGCATCCAAATTTGTTTAGAGCTGTCAACTTCTCTCTTAAATTTTAATTTTAGCCAATTACTCCCCTGAACTTTTGTAAATAACCAATTTCTCCAGGTGTTAGTGTAATAAACCGTCCCCAGTTTTTGAAGTTTTTATAATTTTAAAACGTGAAATTACGAAAATGCCCTTTGAGACAAAAATGTTGACTTTTGTTGACCACCGTGTCATGTCACGTAAGATTCGTTTTCTTGACGTATACTTGTAGCACTCGTTGCTACAAGCGTGTGGGCACCACTAGAATTAAATTTGGAACTAAAACGAAGATTTTACAGGACTTGAAATGATAAGGGTATTTTGGTAATTTTATAATTGAAGATATTTCCATATCATGGACCACTGGGTGGTGACACATGGCAAATTGTTCACTATTTTATGGGGTGTTCCTTCTACCCGTGATATTGCCCTCTCATTTTTTGCCATTCCCGTGCCTTGTACCTTCACTTCAACTCTCATCTATTCCTTTCTATACAGCCAAGACCACCACCTCAATTTTTAGTTCTCTTTCTTACTGTAACTCTCTCAAACTCGCCCAACTTTCATCTCTCATCTCAGCTATCTCTCTCTCATTCTCTGTGAACATACACACATAAAACACCACAAACCTCACCACCTAGCCTTACCAACTCCGGCAAGATCCACTAAACCGATACTTAGACTCTCTCTCTCTTCCTCTCGATTGGTCTCTTGCACGCACTTTCTCTGCTCACGGCTAGGATGCCGAGCTTCCTTCGAATCCAAAAGGATCCTAGTGTGAACATGTCGATTCCAACGATGGTAAGTCACGAATCACCCTTCGATCTTCTTCCCAAGTAGTCTAGATTACTTAGTTGTTGATTAAAATTGTGTTGGTGAAAGTTTAAACACAAAAACAACTCGGGGAAACGTTTTCCAGATTTTTCGACGAGGTCTGACGGCTTTTGAGCCATTTTTCGACCAACTCCGGCCACGATCGAGGAAACCAAATGTATAATTCGATTCCTTGTCTCCTGGGCTTCCATTTGATATATTAAGTTGTAAAGTTTGGTTGAGATTTGAGCTCAATCAGAGCTCGAGAATTTTCCGGCCAAAATTCTGGTCTTCTCATTTGATGGGTCCGGCGACCCACGAGTTCAACCGTATCGACCTGACCCACAACCCAAACTAAGCCCAATTTATTATCCAACCCAAATCTTTTAACCCATTATTCGTGACCCAAAACCCAACCCAATTAAACCGGGCTAAAACCCTTTGGCCCAAAACCCTAATTGAATCCAACTTAAGCCCAAACCTAATAACTCGGCCCAACACATCAGACCCAAGCCTAGATCCGACCCGTTGACCGTTAATCCGACCTGTTGATTTTCCTTAACCGTTGACCCGTCAATGTTGATTTTTGGGTTGACTCTCTCCTAGGCTAATTTCGACGTTTTGATTCCAAATTAGCTGTTCATTTTTTAAAATTCCATCATTTCAGTAGAGTTTTATTAAATATATTTTCTTTGTGTTTAGGTGCGTTGGGAAACGACATCATTCTTGTTAGTTCGAGAGACTTACGGGCAATGAAATATATGTGAGTGGACCCCTTATAAACTTACATATTTTTATAAAATATTAGCCTAGCATGCATTACATATTTCATGATTTGAATACGTTTTATATTATGCTTTACGAATTTCTATATTTACGGTTTACTAGATATTTATGTTTTATCGCACTTAAGTTTTACGAAAGGTTATGAATTATTAGATTTTCCTATATGAAAACTCTATGGATTATGAATATAACTTATATTATGGTTTTCGAATATGAGTTATAAATTATGGGATTTTCATATATGAAATTCTATGGATTCACGAATATGATTTATTTTATGGATTTTATGAATATGTGTCATCATGGATTGATGAGATAAGGCTTTGAGCTTTTGACCTCCGGATTTGATATGAGTTTTTGAGATATTCTTTCGGTGTTATCTAGTTGGTTATCATACAACACATCCACACAACACGGGTATTATGGCGTCTATGGCCATAGGACACAGTTGATGAGGAGTGACATGAGATATTATGATATACCCCCAGCTTCATTGCCAAAAGCAATGTTGGATAACTTCATTAGCCACGGTTAGTGTCAGTGTGTGATGTATATATTTTCTTCTTTAGCATAACCCGGAGTCATACAGCTTCGCATTTGGGTAACTATGATACCCTTATAGAGTATAGTATTGATGAGATTTATGGATTTTCCTTCGGGCGATGATTGCACCGTTATTGAGCATGGTTTTACTCACACCTATTTTACGAATGATTTCTTGACATGCTAGGGTTTTCAGAAAAACCTATTATGTAGCATTTTATGTGTTCTCAAAATAAGGGGTTAGTATGTTCATAAAGAAAAATGGTTTTCTTATTATTATTATTATTATAAACTTTGATCCACTCACTTTTTCGATTTTGCTCCCCCTTAGGAGTTAGAATTGAGGCACGCGATCCCGGCGTCAGGACAAATTCGCTTAGGCATCTTCGAGCTTCCTCTATGTAGGTTCCATTCCTCGGTTCGTACATTTCTATAATAACTCTTTCACATTATTCTTGATTAGTTGTATGCTCTGAACATGATTTTGTATTGGTATATCGTTTCCTAATTACATATTTTATTTATATGCATGTTTAAAATGGTTTCATCACCCTTGGATGTTGGTCAGCACGTGCCTGCCTTCCTTGATATTTGGGAATATCGGGGTTAGGGCTTGTCAGTTAGATTTTGAAAATCTTCATCAATCATTGTCACGCGGACAATACATGGAAACTGTATGTTGGCAAAAAGGTAATTTTGCTTTGATAAAATGGGCACAAAGCCAATGCATTGCAGCTGGCTGCTAATTGGACTCTCATGGCTAATTCAAACATAAAATGTACAGTAACTAATGGTGGAAAAAGAGAAGGAAAAAAAAAAATTTGTTGTCCAAATTAAAGATATAATTACTTTATTGCCCTCAAATATTTGTCATCGGACCAAAATGAATAGAAAATTGGATGAAAATTTTCAAAATCTAATGTCAGAGGAGAAATTGGCTAATTATAATAGCTTAGGAGAGTAATCATCTAAAGTTAAAGTTAAGGAAAATTAGCAACTCCTTACAAGTTCGTAGGAACATAAGAAGCTTTTTGTAAAGGAGGATGAATGACCTTATTTGTGACATTCTCGTTCTACTTTATCGACTCTCTTTCTTATCATACAATGTTGCATTATGATAGAAATGGTCTACTTTTTAAAAATAAACTCTGCACAAATCAACCAAAACATAAATCTTTTAATCGTTCAATTAACGTTGAATATAGATACCAAACAAGACTTCATTTTTCAAATTTAAAAAAGATGAAAACTAAAACTAAAAATTGAAAACGAAATAGTTATCAACTAGTCCCTATATAAAACATAAGTTATGCATGGGAGGACTTGCATGTTAAGAATATCTCACAGGATGAAGACTGGAGATCCATGTACAACCAAATAAAAAGAGTTAAAAGGCATTTTCTTCTTTAACTACGTCTCACTGCAGCGTCGACTTGCATGGCGACCAGAACTGGGTGACTACCAAAACATGCGACCATGCTAGATGCGTACCAGCTGCAAAGCAAAAGCTAATTATACACCTGAGAGGTTGTGTTACCTTATCAAGAAATTCACAACACTGTATATCTCTAACCCAATGACCATTCTTGCTTTTCAACTTTTTGTGATCAATTGGCTTATCTTGATAACGTGCTCTTTTCTTGCAAAGTTGCTGTTGTTTTCCAACGTATATTTTTATGCATGGCTTTAACAAAAGAAGGAAAAAAAAATTGCATGCATGGATAGGGCTATCAGCTAACCCTAAAATGCAAGTGATTGACTCTAATAAACGAAAAAGAAAAACTTAATACGTTTACAAGCAATATTGTAAACATGAAAAATCTTGTAGTAAATGAAACAAGAACACGTGTACAAAGTAAATGTTTGTATTAATGTAATTGTAGGGTTACAATTTCTGTTTACAAGTTTCCTCTGATTCAATCTTCGAAAGATGTGTAGATTGTTGATCCAGGGGTCACGATGACTTGATCTCAGATGAACGGTTGCCGCAAGGTATTGGTTCTTGGCGATTTGAAGGATTGGCAAGGGTAATAGTGCTTGATGATTCTTTGAAGGTTTGGTGAAGAATGCAAAGAGCTTTTTGAATTCTTCAAAGTGTTTTGGGGATTTGGGTACTTGAGCTTTAGCAGCATCTGGGTGCTTGAATGATTTCTGAATTTTTTTTTGTGTGTGTGTGTGTGTGTGTGTGTGTGTGTGTGTGTGTGTGTCTTGGAGCCTTGTATTTATAGACTTCTAAGCTTTGCCTACAAATGATTGGCCTTGATTGTGGGCTTGATTAATTTACGAAAGAACTAGAACTCTATTTGTGGGCCGGTTCGTGATTTGACTTTATCAATTAATATTTGATTTAATTGAATTTAAATCAAATAATTCCTTTCCGCCAAGTGTTGACACGTGTCCTTCTTGATGACTCGTCTGATTTTGATGAGTCACATTCACGTGTATGATTTGTGAGACACATGGCGCATGCCATATATGCTCTGTCATGTCGAAACTTTAATGTGTTGGTGAACATTTATTTCATCGAAATTTCGAAATCTACAAACATGATCCCGAGCTTCTTTATTTGATTTGTGTATTTTTCATGTTATCGCTACAAACCAGTGACATATTCAAGATTCGAATTTTAGGGTGTCTCAGTTGAAGAAAGTTGAGGTTTCATCATAAACAATTGGCAATATGGAGAGTAACCCAACTTACTTATAAACCCATGCAAGGTGCCTTCTCTTATCAATATATAGGATTCATTCTCAACACATCTCATCACGTGTGGCGAATTTTCAAGCCTAACACATGGACATCACAATGTATGTCGTAGAGTGCGTGTGGTTGTTTGCTTCACACGACAACCAACTCTGATACCATGAAGAAAGTTGAGGTTTAACCATATATAAAATCAATTGGCAATATGGGGAGTAGCTCAACTTACTTATAAACTCATGCAAGGTCTCTCCTCCCATCAATGTGGGATTCATTCTAAAGACCACTATTAAATGTTTAAGTTTTTTAGATCGAAAAAGAGTAGGAAGCACACGCAAAAAAAAATGTCTATTTGCTGAGACATTTTGTTGAACACTTGGTGAGTTTGTGTCGTCAACCAAACCAAGTTGCGCACATGCCGAAGAAATATACTGATTGCTATTGAAAGAATTTGAAGAGTGTTGTTGATACAACATGTGAGAGCTTTCCTCAAACACTTGGTGTGCACAAAAAAAAAACCGTACCAAACATTCAAAAGGTCATCAGAAGACCTTCACAATATATTTCTTAGACTCCAAATGGTCTTGAGACCACCTATATTCCAATATGCATCCACCACTGCTACAAACTAGAGTTCTCAATCATATACCAAACAAAAGTGTTTTAACACATGAAATTAATAAATTGAAATGCACATATGGGAAGTTACATTTTCCAAACCATGCATATGCATCCACCCAAGTCTATCTAGAATGATCAATTTACATAGGATTATCTTTGAAAAGAAGCATGTCTTTGAGCAAACATACACATGTGCAACAGCGAGTATTCGTTCCCTTATGCATCACAGTTGCACCGCTCTCACTTTCTAAGCACCTTTATTTTTTCTTCGTCTTCCACGATGTTTCCCTTCTTTAACAAAAGCATGCATGTTCTTTACAAAAAACTTCTTTGGATGGGATTTTTCTCGATCCCTTCCTTGCGTATACAAATCCTTTTGGATCGATGGCAAAGAAAGGAAAAAAGATGGCATTGACCAGAAAATAATTAATTATCCAGGGACATGAACATAATGGTCTACAACCATGCATCTTATTTTGATCATTAATTGATGGAATATTCAAGTATTTATTTAGGAGAAATTAAGTTCTCATTCCTCATTTTGTTACTCCATTAATCGAAATCTTATTCCTTTTCAATTTTTGATCAAGGTCCTTGGGTAATAATAACATCATTAATTATTTCAATAATAAAATATTTTTTGTTTTTAAATATATTCCTTTAGTGTTAAAAATGTTACAATTAGTATATTTATATTTGGGATAGGATCAAGGAACAAATATTTTTACAAACATTTTTACGCTTCTTTGAAGCCTTTATATTTTATAACATCCAAGGGTTCTTATTTATTCATTAAATAACTTGAATACTTATGCGGATTTTAACTAATATTAAAAATAAAAATAAAATTGAAAAAAACATAAAATCTGGAAGAAAATTAAAACTAAAATTAAAAGGGGAAGAAACCCTAGCTATAATCGTGAAAATAAGAAAGGAGGTATGCAACCTCCATGCCTTGAATCTTCATTACATAAGCAAAAAAAAACCCTAAATTCTATATTAGGATGATAAAATTAAGTTTTGGCAGTTCTTGTGACTCACTCTTTTACTTGCTGCCATTAGCACTTAAAGTTACAACTCCTAATCAACTAAAACTAACACAATGTCCAACTTAACAAAATCCAACCAAGGTTGAAACTTTGCAAAACCACACCCAGTCCGGAACAAAACGGAAACAAATTCGATACCGCTTTATTACTTGTTTCCATTGCACCTAAAAGCAACGTTCCCATTCAACTAAAACTAGCACAACAGTACTAACTTCCAAAATCAATGCAACCAAGTTCTGAACTTTCGAAACCAACACCGAAAACCCAATCGCGAAAACAAAAAATCCCCCGTTTCCAATCCCATTATCTAAGTTTTCAGAACATACAAACAAAAACCTAGAAGCAAAAAAAGAGAATCGAAGAAAGAATGTTTTTTTAGTTTTAACTTTACCTTTAATATTAATATTAATTAAAATCTACCATCCATATCGTTTAATAAATAAATAAGAATCCTTGGATGTTATAAAATCCAAACGTTACAAAGAAGTGTAATAATATTTGTAAAAATATTTGTCCATTGATCCTATCCCTTTATATTTATGGCTAATTTTTTATCATATATTTTTATTTTTAGTTTGTACCCATTTTTAATTTGCAAACCTTTTTTAATGTGTTCCAATTTTCTTTTCAGTTTTAATTTGTACCCATATATTAATTTCTTTTTGTGCCCATATTTTTTAAAGTTTTATTTATATTTGTGCCCATGTGTTTACCGTCACGTGATATTGTATAATTAATCAATGATAGAAAAATTACATATGGTATATTTATGTTTTATGGCTAAAGTTTGTATCATATATTTATATTTTTAGTTTGTACCCACTTTTAATTTGCAACTTTTTTTTTAATTTGTAGTATTTTCATTTTATTTTTAATTTGTACCCATGTATTAATTTCTTTTTGCGCTCATATTTTTAAAAATTTCATTTGTATTCATTATTTTTTAAATCTTTTATTTGTACCCTAATTTATTTATAATGTACCCATTCTTCTTTATTAATGTACCACTTTGTTAGATGTGAAATGTACCAATATTTTTTTTGTAAAATGTACCAATTTTTTTTTAACACTATGGATACATTCTTTTGCCATTTATTATTTCTTATTGTTACATAGTTTTTATCCATTTATTCAATCAAAATGTTTGAATTTTTTTATTGTAGCCATTTCTAATAGTATTTGTGACAGCCCGTCCCAATATATATTATTTGAGACGTGATAAGACGATATTACCCTTAAGCGTTGTGGTATAATTGTTAAGAAAGCTAAGGTGTTGGTCCAATGGCCTAAGTTCCTACACTCTAGGGACCAATGAGAAACTAAGAATATATTTGTTTGATTGGTGGCTTTTAGACCACACAACCACACACACTCCCTCTCTCATCACTCTTGTCACTCTCTATGTCTCTCACCCTCTCAGACCATCCCTCTCTCTATCCCTCAAAACTTCTCTCTCTCTCTCTCTCTCTCTCTCTCTCTATCGTAAGGCAACACCCAAAACCCCCCCAAAACTTCATAGATCGAGGAAACCAAGCACACCATCATGCTCCTGGATACCATACGAACTCAGTGGCATCATTTTCAGGTAAGAATCACGTTGTTTTCACGTCGAACCACTATTCTCCGAATTGAGTACTGTTCATGCAAAACTTAATGGGTGATTTTTATGGAATTTTAAGCTCATAGGGAGCTTAAAAAGGTCCTAAGGAGGCTCGGAGTGCTTCGTTTGAGAAATTTGGATGTCGGAGCAATGAGAACGAAAGTTTCAAAGTTTGACCAGAATTGTCAAGGTGTTTTCCAGCGAATCTCCGGCGAGTTAGGGGTCGAGGCAGGTATGGTTTTGTTCGTCTTGTCGAGATCTTCGCTTTGATATAAAGTACGTTAAAAATGGTGAAGAAATGAGGAAGTTATAGCGTTTAGAAAATAACCTAGAAACCGGCGACTTTTTCCGTCACCGGCGAAACCAATCTATTGAACCCAGGAAGGAGATGACGCGCGTGGGGCGTGTGGATCCATGCACCTCACGGCACGTGGAGGCGTGTGGCCCATCCTAAAAATTTTCTAAAAATTTGTCGATGCTCGTGACGTCGTGTAGGTCATGTTGTTGTTATATTCAAATACCAAAATTGAGCTATGTATGAGAAGTTATTTCTAAAATTCCGTTTATGTGCGTTAAATAACGTATTTTCAGTAAATTCTCATATAGGTGAGACTTATCTCGAGGACGATCGTAGCCAGGCTAGACGTGGGGGCTACGACCCGACGACCTATCAGTGAGTGGGCAGCTATTTTTCCGTATATACCTATATATTACTATTTTTCCCAGAAAATGAAAATGAACGTTTATGTGATTTGAAATGCCATGCAAAATATCTATTTATTATAATCATGCATTAGTGATTGTATATGGTTATGATGGTGCTGCGGACACACAGGTAAGTGTCTGATAAGTTTAATTACTGGTTATATTGAGAATGAACGATGTGATGTAATATGATGAGATGTGATTAGAGCTCATATACCTGCACATTGATATTAGTGCTCCCGCCCAAAGTTAGTGGCACAGTCTTTCACGTGTTGTTCACCTTCCGCACCGCATGCTCACCTTGGGTCCAAGTTAGGTGCACAGTCCTGTTGTATAGACCACTCTAAGTGGGTTCGACTCGTAGGTGACTCGCAAATCATTCGCACAGTCTTTACGTGATTGTAACACTAGAGCATACTTATATATATATATATATTCAGTGATGATGAGTAGACCACTAATGGTAATATTGATTTGTGTGCAAGATTGATATATATGATATGATGAGTTGATTATGAGCTATATGTGTAGCCGAGGGCTGAGTTTATTATTGATATTGATTATGAGATATTTATATGGCCGAGGGCCGAGATGATTACCTAACATTTGATCACATCTACAGAGTTATGATTGAGATATTAGTTATGATACTTTGGCATGGCATACATACACTTTTCCAGCATGATTTTGAGAATTATACATATACGAGTATATACTTTGATTCTGTGAATCTATACAGGTTTTATGGAGAGAGGTTATATTTTTGAGAAAAGAATGGTTTTGAAAAGATTTGTTTTGCTGACCCACTCAATTTTGTTTTTCGCCCCTCCAGGTACTAGGTAGCTAGTGTATCGTTGGTGGCTAGCGAGGATCGTACGGCAGTTCTGACAGACTTCTCCTTATGTATGACACCTTTGGTGTTATTCATGCTTGACTGCATTTTGACTTAGTACGCTCTGATTCTGTATAAGTACTATAATCTATCTCTAGCACACTATCTCATTTAGGTTGCTAGTGGATTGGTTTTAATTAGTTCATATCCTTATATTGATTCTTGCTTCCGCACTGTGCACATGGCTACGTCATGCTCACGTGACGGCCAACATGCCTCACTTTCGGGTTGGGGTGTGTCAGTATTATAATGAGAGATTTTAAATTTATAGGATTATAAATCTCATAATATATCAAACAATTAATGTCAAAACTATAAAAATATAAAGAGTAAATGACAAAAAACTACCTCAAGTATTGGTGTCACGACACTTTCATACCTCATCTTTTAAAGTTGACAATGTCATACCTCATCTTACGAATTTGTGCCAATGTTATACCTTCCGTTAATTGGCCGTGAATTTTTCAGTTAAATGCTGACGTGGCTTGATCCGGGACCCACTTTTTATTAAAAAATTAATAAATATTATTAAAAACTAAAAAAAATCATATAATATTTTTAAAATATTAAAATAGAGTAAATGACAAAAAGCTACCTCAAGAATTGGTGTCACGACACTTTCATACCTCATCTTTTAGAGTTGAGAATGTCATACCTCATCTTACGAATTTGTGCCAATGTTATACCTTCCGTTAATTGGCCGTGAATTTTTCAGTTAAATGCTGACGTGGCTTGATCCGGGACCCACTTTTTATTAAAAAGTTAAAAAAAATTATTAAAAAAAAATCATATAATATTTTTTTAATATTAAAATAATAAAAAAAGTAAAAAAAAAAAAAACTGATCGTCCCGTTCCCCCCCTTTCTTTCTTCTCTCTCTTCTCCCCCATTTATTCTTCCCCTTTCTGGAAACCCAGAAAACAGAAGAACAAAAAAATAAAAATAAAAAAAAACTAATTCGTCCTGTCCCCCTTTTCTTTCTTCTCTCTTCTCCCCCATTTCTTCTTCCCCTTTCTAGAAACCCAGAAAACAGAAGAACAAAAAAAAAAAAAAAAAAAAAAAAAACAAATGCATTTTGTCTTCCCCCCTCCCCACCTCCTCCACCCCCTATTCTCCCCGCACCCACACTCTTCCCTCCACACCCATTCCCTTTTCTCCGCGCCCAGTTCTCCACTCTCGGAATCGGGGATCTGGGTGTTTTTTTTTTTTTGTTCTTTTTTCTCGGTTGCAGAAAGGGGAAGAAGAGGGGGTGAGAGGGGGAGAAGATGAAATGGGGGAGAAGAGGTGGGAGGGGGAAGACAAAATGCATTTGTTTTTTTTTTTTTTTTTGTTCTTCTGTTTTTTGGGTTTCTAGAAAGGGGAAGAAGAAATGGGGGAGAAGAGAGAGAAGAGAGAGAAGAGGGGGGAACGGGATGAATCAGTTTGTTTTTTGTTTTTTTATTTATTTTTCTTTATTATTTTAATATTAAAAAATATTATATGATTTTTTTTATTTTTTAATAATTTTTTATTACTTTTTTAATAAAAAGTGGGTATCAGATCAAGCCACGTCAGTATTTAACTGAAAAATTCACGGCCAATTAACGGAAGGTATAACATTGGCACAAATTCGTAAGATGAGGTATGACATTGTCAACTTTAAAAGATGAGGTATGAAAGTGTCGTGACACCAATACTTGAGGTAGTTTTTTGTCTTTACTCTATTTTAATATTTAAAAAATATTATATAATTTTTTTAGTTTTTAATAATATTTTATTAATTTTTTAATAAAAAGTGGGTCCCGGATCAAGCCACGTCAGCATTTAACTGAAAAATTCACGGCCAATTAACGAAAGGTATAACATTGGCACAAATTCGTAAAATGAGGTATGACATTGTCAACTTTAAAAAATGAGGTATGAAAGTGTCGTGACACCAATACTTAAAGTAGTTTTTTGTAATTTACCCAAATATAAATATTAATAGTAATATAATGAGGTGTACAAAGTCAAGAGACTTTGATCAAACTTTGAATACCATTAAGATTTTAGTAAAAAAGTGTTAAAGACTAAGGACTACATCCAAAGTATCCCATTTATTTATTTAAAAAGTTGCTAGTCACACTCTAAAAATATCATTGTGCGCATTTTTCTTTTTAAATATAAAAAATTTGGAGTGTATAGTATAATTTTTGAGTACCAATAATAGTTTCCTTTATTTATTACCAAACTAGAACATCTTGTAACATGAAAAAGAAGAGATATCATTAAATTAAAGAAAGATATCGTCACGATCCTCATTAATTATTTTTTTAATAGAGCGATAATGTAACATCAGTGAATTAAATAATTAATTGTAAGAAAAAAAGAGAATAGAGAGAAATTGAACTCGCAACAGGATAAATAATAGGCATAATTAATTTTTTTTATCACTGCGGTGAAGTGCTGCGCGATCCTCATTATTAAAAGAAGTGAGACTTCATGGTGACGATTGTGCAATAAACCAATAGCTACTAGAAATGATTTCAATTTTTTTTCTTTTTGGATTTTAATTATTGCTTGGCCTTAGTGGTATTTTTCTGCTAACGGGTTCCAACTTGAATGGTGCCTTTCAATTTACAGTTTCAAAGCAAATCCAAGTTGGAGTTTAAAGTGAGTTAAACTACAACTTTTTTTTATATCTTGGGGAATTAGAACTTCAGATTTCTTTGATAAATTAATAAAAAAAATATACCACTAAACTGACATATAGTTAATTGCTTGAATATTAACAACTAGAAGCCAAACGTTTGTAGACATCTAAAGTCACACTAAATATATTAACAAGGATCCAAAAAATAATATCAATAAAAGTTCACTCGAATGTAGCAATAGGGACAATGTTCGTGATGCCCAAACGTCGGTGGATAAATCAGAGAAGTAGAAAGAAGTGATCAGCAAGAAGATAAAATGGTGCATGCTTTAATTCTTACTAGCTATTTCCAAAGGTTTGATGACGACTGGAAGTGGTATAGCTTTTGAATCAAAACTAAAGGGCCTTTCAACTTTGAAATGTAAGCCTTTCTTTTTATCTCTTTTAGCAGTGAGAAACCAGATGCTTGGCTGGGGATTGCCACAATTTGTTTACAAAATGCTAAAAGCTGGAAACTTCACCGATCGATCAACTTGTCTCTATCTTGCAGATCAGGTTATACAAAAGCTGATAAAGTACATATATACACACTTTCACACTTCATTCATCTAACTTAGCTATATATATCTTCAAAGCTGCTTGTCAACCTCCAACTTGGATACTCCCATCCCGATTCGTACCTAATTGTTCATTAGGTCGGTTGTTAATTAGTGTAAGTATAACAAATTTGATGTTTCGATCATTTATTTAATTACGTATTTTGTTCAATAGATTACTTAATAGAATAAAGTCCAAAAAAAAAAAAAAAAAATTACACCGATTCTATACAGGCAGACTTACAATAAACTATAAAAAGCACTAGCATATAAACAATATGATTCTTCTTGTGCAGTGACAAAACAAAATTTTATGTGCAGGAGGAACCTATAGTTGGTGAATGGCTCCGCTCGTATTTCTATAGCATTTATAAAAAGGATTTAACTTCGCTGTTGAATTTGCAGCAACCAAGTCCAGTTCTTATAAAAAAAACGCATAAAACAATATCGCAAAATAGAATTACTCACTTAGCATTTACAAAGAAATACATAAAATAGGACCCAAAATAACACCCCTAAAGTTGTACCGCGTTCAAACATTTAAAATCCCTACATAATAAACAAATCTAAACTGTGAATATACAACACCAGAATATTGTAATTTTTGGCTACTCGACTCGGTTGATAGGTTGATTTGGTGGTAATTAATTTTGAGTTTTGTAGCCACTAAATTTATGGATCTGAATAATAAAAAAAACTCCGTTTTGAATACAAGAAAAATGTCAAACAAATGTATAGGCAAAGGATTGTATCAGTACTATGCATGTGAAAGGCATATTATTTGATATCTCGTGCTATACATATCAAATACCTAACCAACCAATACATTAATCTCCGCCGTTGGCAAGCTGTGATTCTTTCCTACCGTATCTGATTTTCTTAATTAACTTGATCAAATTAAGCTTCGTGGTTGCTGTCCTAACAAGAACCCTAATCAGAATTTAATCATTAATTTAAAAAATGAACAACTACACACAAAAGATCGAAGTTTCTTTCTCCTTTCTTATCTTCATGGACAAACTTAGCTCCTATATATTTCTGCACGTGTAGATTATAAGAATTAAGAACCCTAAAAAATTTGACGGTCTAAATTGGTGTATTTGGAGCGAGTCGCACAGATGACAAGAACTTTACATGAATTTATGAAACCACCTGGTAAAGTAAGGAAAAAAAAAGCATAACTACATAGGACGACACTTATTTGGTCTCCATCATTCCAACGTATTAGGATTCAACCCTTATCCACTAACCAAATTTTGGCTGACCCATTTTAAGACGACGTCTATGTTTGGCCTAATCGCGTAAATTTTGCTTTCGATTTTTCTTGTTAAATATAAGAGCGAATAATATTACATGTACCCCTTGTTTGTCTTCTTCGCTCCCAAAAGTAATTAAATTTAGGGTTCCTTTATATATCCTACTCGACCAACAATTCCACCATGCATGCATGGTTAATGTTTTTCTGTCTAGGTCCAGATTTTACCGTTACCTTTTATTTACAATTTACTAGTTTATGCTGACACACAAAGTACTTGAATTTTTTTACTTTGGTTGTTAAAATTGAAGGAGAGAGGAAGAGAGTGACAAAGAACTTGGGAGTGAGAAGAGAGGGAGAGAGGGAGAGAGGAAGAGAGGTTTTTTTTTTTTTTTTTTTTTTTATAATTAGAGTTGATAAACTTACATGTAGGTGAGGTTTAAAATAAAATTTTGACTTGTGAAATTACGTTATTGTCCTTAACTTTTTTTGTTGTGATAGAAGACAAATATGTTTTTGCACCCTACTTTGGTTGACAAAGAGAATTTTATTAATGTAGTTTTAGATTATCAAGTAGATTAATTGTGGTAAAAATGGGGAACACACGTGATTCGAAAGAAAAGAAAATGGTTCCAACTAAGTAAAACATAGTTCTCTGGATTCTTGAATATTCTTAAAAAGTAAAACGTAGGATTCTCTTTCCCTTTCTTTTCTCTTTCTATTTACCCCTAATATGCTTACCAGCAACAAATATCTGCAATGAACAGGAAGAGAAAGGAAAAGGTAAATGTGATTCATAAGCCAATAGATTGCTTGTCTGCCAAGTTGTAGAAGGTGGACTCACTTGGGTTGTTTTGATTCACTAGCTTTAACCATGAGCCAATACTTTAACTTTAACTAGCTAGAGTACGCAGCAAAAAAATTATTGTCCCTACATTTTCTTCAAAGGGCAAGACGTCAATAAATAGCATAACATGTCGACATGCTATCGATAAATATATTGACATTATCAATACAAATTTTCATCCTTCTAACAAACTATAAATTTGCAGTGGGAGTTCATGCGTATCCTTATATGCAGTTTAACAAGGTCCAGAGCAAAAGATTTGTTCTCACCTAATTAAATATATATATATATATATATATATATATGTTATTTTCAACGTACAAGCATGTAGTTGCAAAAAATCAAAACCAACTTTGAGATTTTTTTTTTTTTAACAAAACTTCGTTGTTCATTTAAAAAATAAATAAATAAAACTTCATTAAAGACGTGTACAAGTCATGAAATTCAACAAGATTACAAAACCAACATGAAAGAGGAGGTTCAATCTACTATATGATAAATGGCATTTTTATTTAGGTGCCTCAAAATTGGGCTTATTTATAGATTTTTAAAAAGTTTTTCCGTCTTTGTTACTTTAGGGTGTCTTTGGTACACAAAAATGAATTTCGGGTAACTTCTCCTCTTTGGGCTTGATAATATATATCCGACTCGGGCCTATATGACATTATTGATCAACAGAAATACTCTAACATTGCACATTTATCTAGTTTCCCATGCCTTTTCCTAGGGAGTGGGAAGTGTATTTTCCTATTACCATATTTGGTAAAGATGAAAAAGTAAATATGAAATAAAGAGACAAATTAAAATGAGTTGTTTTATTAGCACTCCACAAATTGTTAACTATACCCCATATACTAAACACACCTCACACTTACTTTTTAAAAGAAAATTATCTTAATACACCCATATTAACTTCCTAAAATACCCTCATGCTCCACTCCCACATAAATATGAAAAATAAAAAAACAAAAATTTTCTCTACGATGCCGCAACCTGCAGAGGAGAAGTTACCCGAAATTTTCCTATTACCAAATTTTCTCTACGACTCGGGCCTATATGACATTATAGATAATACAAACAAATTACAATTGTTGCCGGCGAGGTTTCATGTCATGAAAACGTCACATAATAGGCTCATTATCAATAAAAGCAAATACATCTTTCTCAATGTAAACAAGCATGCTATCACTCAACCATTGATCTCCCATTTTGTTACGCAATGGTGTTTTCACAATCTTCATAGCAGAAAAAGCTCTCTCTACCGAAGCGGTTGCAACTGGTAATACCAAAGCCAATGTAAGAAGTTTATATTTGAATGAGGACTTCTTGGAATATTTGAAGGAGGATGAGGACTACTTGGAATATTTGAAGGAGAAGGACTACCCGAAATGTTTGAAGGAGGATTTAAGCATTGTTTCTTATAGTATCGTTCCATTAAGTAACTGAAAAATGAAAAGAAAAGAAAAATATGAGACTCTTAATCCTAGAGTAAACTATACTAATATGCATAATAATTAATACAAATAGCATACAAATTATCCAAATAGCATACCAAATAGCATACAAATTAATCAATACCAAATAGCATACAAATTAATCAATACCAAATCAATACCAAATAGTATACAAATTAATCAATACCAAATAGCATACCAATAATCAACAACCAATAAGCAACTTAGTGCATTACCATATGAATATGATACAAATTATGTAAGAATTCAAATTTTAATTTTCACCCTAAAAATTAATTTCATATCAATAATCAACAACCAATAACCAACTTAGTGCATTATTACCATATGAATATGATTCTATTTCTATATCAATTAAATTAATTTTGTATTAAATAATTATTTAGGGTTAGGTAGGTTGGGATTTTAAATTTACCTTAGTTTGAAGTTTGAAGGCTGGCTCTGTCTGACTCTGAGGCTCGGCTGTGGGGCTGGAGTGGAGACTGGAGAGACAGTGAGATAGAGGAAACGGCTGGCTTGGAGTTGGCTGGCTCGGTGGGTCACTGGGGTGGCTCCCGTTGCTTCTGCTGTTGGGATTTGGGGGGGGGGGGGGGCAGCTTTGCTGCTCCTCTGTCTGTAATTGGTGAGGGGGTTAAGAGAGAGAGTAAAGTGAGACTTTGAATGGGGGACACGCGGTCCCCCCCCCCGAACCCTATTTTTTTTTTTTCAAAATTGATGCACGAAACGACGCCGTTTGGCGTCAGGTTTTAAATTTTTTTATACCAGGTCCAAAACGACGTCGTTTTGGCCTGGATTAAAAAAAAAACAAAAAACTGTTGCATTTCATCTTCTTTCCCAAAAACAAAACAGAGCACAGACAGTCACAGAGTGAGTCGAGCGAGGGGGAGGGGCTGGGTTTCCAGGAGGGGAGGGGCGGAACCTGTCGCTGGGGTTGTGTTTTCCGGCGAGGGGAGTGGCGGCCACCACGGGCCGCCCTACGTGGCTTCGCCACTGGTTCGGCCCTATATAAATCTTACATGAATACATATTATCTTTCTCTAATGAGCAGATATTTTGCAGTGGATGTGGCAAAATATTTACCCGATCAAACTTTCTATTATTAATATTTACATGTAGTAATTGGTAATCCTAGCACCAAGTTTAATGTTTCGTGTCAAACTGTGAATCAGTTATAGTTATAAAAAAAAAATGAAGCCTGCCTGAGAGTAAAGTTAATTTGAGAGCTCCAAGAAAAATATTTTTGGTTGTGATCTCACGTTGGTTTTGTGCGGTTTATAAAGAAAGCAAAGTCTTAAATTTTAGGTCTAAATAGTCATTTCATTATAACATTTTATTAATTCAATATTAAAATTTTAAATGAGATGTAATCAACAATTTATGAGTTATCAATAAAAAAACCCATTAAAATTATTATTTTTATTTCTTGATAGAGGATGAAATTTAAAAGAAAAAAAAGTTGAGTAGAAAGAGTTATTGTAGACAACAATTGGTTTTTCAATATTTGATGACGATAATGTTGTCTTAAGATTTTGTAATAAATGCTAAAACTGTGCAATAAATTATAAATGATGTGAATAGAGGCGGGAAAGAAAACCCTCCATCCTCTGTCGGTTTTGGTTTTCCATCTCTTTTTTTCCCAACATTTATTACATTTTTTCAACAAACTCAAAATTTACCAAACATAAGAAAAGAAACTATTTTTCATTTGCAGGTCTCATTTCCTACATACCAAACGCAACCTTGCTTAGTCTCGCGAAGTAGGAGATTCCCGGATAGATACGATAGGCACGAAATGTAAAATAGTACGCCACGTTTTAAGCACATAAACTTTCTTCCTGTCATTGTGTTAGCTCAGGTAGTTTACTTTTCTAACTTTGTGACTGTAAAAACCCCAGTTCTAGCAAAAGATTTCTCGTTATGGTAGATTCCAATTCTTGAGACTCTTGTCTTCGAATAAACTTTAGTTCTTGCTATCATATTCTCGCTGTTCGATCGGATCACCAAATTGGTGATCTCTAATTGCATTTTTAAGTTTAACCGACTTAGTGGGATTTCCCTTTGCCTTTATTGGAAGAAAGTGTCCGGGATATTTTGGTCATAGGAAGTATATATATAATAGGCCACTTGGCGTGGGTTGGAAAAGAAACAAGCCTGCCATTCCAAAAGAAACCAGAAACCCATCGAGTCAGAAAAAAAAAAAAAAAGAATCATCCCACAAGTCATTTAAAAACCAGTCGAGAGGGTAAAGAGCCAAACCAAAGACAACATTGGCAAGGGAAAGATAACCAAAAAACCCCAAAATTTTCAGCCAAGAAAAGAAAGGAATTCTCTCCTTCTCCTCCTCCCTACACAAAAAATAACAGCTCTATCTCTACTCTCTCTCTCTCTCTTCCCAGTTCTTCTTTCTTTCTCTCACACACACATATTTCTCTCTCTAGATGGCCACATTTTTCAGCAGAATTGCCATTTTCAAGATTTTTCTTGTATTTTCTCTATGTTTCTCAGGTACCCTTTTTTTTTTTTTTTCTTGTTTTTGTGTTTGTTTATTTTTTTTCAAAGTTGTTCAGGTTTGATCACCAAATTCTAATGATTTTTTTTCCTCACAGATATTGGTTTCCTACAAGGAGCTACATCACTTGGCATCAACTATGGGCAACTTGGCAACAATTTACTTCCGCCAGAGAAAGTCCTGGAACTCTTGAGTTCCCTCAAGGTAACGAAAGCGCGAATCTACGACACGAATCCTCAAATCCTCACGGCATTTGCCAATTCCGGCGTCGAGCTAATGGTGACGATCGAAAACGCCATGTTAGGCCAGTTGATGAACCCTCAAGCAGCCTTCCAATGGGTTAGCTCCCACATCAAGCCTTATTTCCCAGCCACCAAAATCAGCAGCATTGCCGTAGGCAACGAGGTCTTCACAGATGATGACACAACAGTACTATTATCCAATCTTGTCCCGGCCATGATCAGCATCCAAACGGCACTAGCTCAGCTAGGCCTTGATTCCTACATTAAAGTCTCCACCCCTTGTTCTCTGGCGGTCCTCGAAGAATCCTACCCGCCTTCGGCCGGAAGTTTCAAACCCGAGGTGGCTCCGGTCATGACACAAATGTTACAGTTCTTGCAAAGCACAAAGGCACCTTTTTGGATCAATGCCTATCCATATTTTGCATACAAGGGTGATCCAAACAGAATCTCTTTGGACTATGTATTATTTAACCCCAACCAAGGGATGGTTGACCCTTTCACCAAGCTACACTATGACAACATGTTGTATGCACAAGTAGATGCAGCCATTTATGCCATGGCTAGGTTCGGGTTCAATGGTATTGAGGTCAGGATTTCGGAAACGGGCTGGCCATCCAGTGGGGACTCGAACGAAATCGGTGCAACACTACAGAATGCTGCCATTTACAACAGGAATCTGTTGAGGAGGCAGCTCGAAAATGAAGGCACTCCTCTGAGGCCTAATATGAGGCTGGAGGTCTATCTGTTTGCTTTGTTCAATGAGAATATGAAGCCCGGACCGACGTCCGAAAGGAACTACGGACTATTTCATCCGGATGGGACTATGGCTTACAATGTTGGATTGTCTGCCAAATCAACTAGTAGATCACCAACTTCGTCGTCGTCGTCGTCGTCATCGCCATCGTCATCAACAACCTCATCACCTTCCATTTCTGGTGTCTTTTCTTCTGCTACAAAGGTAAAAAAACCATAGGCTCTCTCTCACTTTCCTCGGAATTCTTTTCTTTTCTTTAACTATGATTCATCATGAGAGAAAAATGTGTAAATAAACAGGCCAAAAGGCAATAGTGTAACAGAAAGTTGTGTATGCATATACTAATGCAACGAGACCCTTTTTTACATAGCACATTAAACATAAATTCTCTGGGCATGGCGTCAGCTCCTTATTAAATAATAGATACACTGCATACGCATCAATATTGTATCGATATTTGAACATGGATCGATAGCATATCTGTACATCGATCTTTTTTAGTTGACAATCAGTTTGTCCTTTAGATGTCTGCCGGACTAGTAAATTAAAATGCTAATTTGGATAATTTGTGATCTGCTTCTTTTGTTATATTTCTTTATATAATTTTTCTTCCGAATAATGAATGGAATTTATTTTGAAACAGGCAGCAACCATGGAATATCATCAAAGCTGGGTGTGCTGTATTTCTGTTTGCATGCTGACCTTCCATGTTATTATGGGAAGACCATTTTAAGCAAATGGGTGGAGCTAGCTTATGTAAATATAGCATATTTTGGGGTGAGAAAAAAAAAGGATTAAATTCGAAAGCTTATATTCTTCACAAACAAGACTACTTCATTGGTCCATGACCTTCATCGACATTGAGTTGTCATGCAGCAGCTTAGTTAGTATTTTGTTTGAGAAGACACAAAGCCATTATTTGAGTTTAGTAACTGTGCCAAAGTCCTCAGGATCATCATATTGTAAAAACAATTATTCCTCAATTTAATTTCAATGTCATTATATCTTAACAAAATTATGTCTGTACATTATTGTATTGTTGCTGGAAGTATTTAAGAGCATTTATATTTACTCATGCACTCGAGGTCAGAAACCCTAAAACCTAAAACATTTTACTCAAGGTCCTCTGTTCCAGTCTTATTCCTATCTCAATAAACTTTGTGTGTAAAAAAAAAAGAGCGTCACTTAATACTACGATCGAGTGAATTCTTATTCATTTGTAAGTGAGAAATTTTAGGTTCGAATCTCGTGAATGACGAATTTGAAACTAATTTATTCCTCACTTGTTAGTACAAATATATCGCTGAATAGATATCTCTTCTGATTGGTTGCAAGGAAAAGCTCCTTCCTTTGGTACGTGGAACCCATAACTGTTCCTGCATAAATAAATATTTCTCAAATTTGCTTTAATTCTCTCCATGACTATCCCTTTTTATCCACCTAAAAAATCAAATATGACACATAAAGTTCATGTATAAAAATGAGATAATGAAACCGTAATGTGTAAAAAAGGGAAAGGCCTTGTTTGGCTCTTTTTATTATCCTGAAGAAGCACAATTTGGGCGGCCAAAGCTAGCTTTATTCCCCATGGCCTATCACAAAGTTAATAACCGTCAGCATTAGTCATTGCCTTGCCAATTCCTTTGCGCAAAGGAGCTTTTGCTTAGCTTTTGTTTGGCCTTAGTTCATCCTGATGAGGATGGTCTTCCTCTTGACATCAGCGAACGTGCTGCACATGCACTCCAACAAATTTTCACACCCCCACTAAGATTTCTCAATTTTAATTTTTTAAATTAAAACATAAAAGTAAAAAGCAATTTAGTTAAGTGTTTTAACCCTTTTAACTGGAAATTAATTAATTATCAAATTGCCCAGACTTCTGCAGAAAATTGTTGTGTAGCTCGGCGTTTTCCTGGCCTTTTTGGCTTAAGACAAATTAAATCAGCCTATATTTTCACTGCTAGATATTACTCTAGGTGATCACATGATGAATGATATACCAACATGGGAATACGAGGATTTGCACTTGGTGAGATACAAAAGTAACGATCACGTAACGAGTGCTATATACTCACATAGGTGGGAATATAAGGAATGTACATCCGGTGATGACATGCAACATGTTCCCCTTGTTTAATTGGGACTCAAACATTCGAGCTGGGGCATTTGATTTGATGCCTTAATTCCTAGTTTTATATGACTTGATATGTTTGTATATACCGGATGACGTGCAACATGTTCCCCTTGTTTAATTGGGACTAACATTTGAGCTGAGTCATTTGATTTGATGCTTTAATTCCTAGTTTTATATGATTTGATATGTTTATGTCATCTATATATATGTGTGTGTGTGTATCTTTGTCCATTTTCTTTGACATGCTTAGGTTTCTATACAATGTATCAGACATACAAGCTTTATATATATGTCAAACATATTATATTGTGTCATTTCATTCTATCTTGTTAATTGTCTTCTTCGTCTTAATACCCTTAACCTTTTAGATTCGGAAGGCACATAAATCCAGAGCTATATATATATATATATATATATATATATTTGTACACAAGCTATATAAAAGGGATAATGAAACTTGTTGATTGAAATGTATTGTCATTGATTCTCATCTCCCCCTACCCTACATTTTAATCAACAAGTTTAATCATCTCTTGTATATAGCTTGTGTGTGTATATATATATTACAGTTTTTAAAAATTTCGCCTAGGCACTAGGCGGCTAATCACCTTCTCAATTAATCCTTAGTCGTTTGAAAATTGATAAAGGGCACCTAGACCTGCTTAGGCCTTCGCCTAACCCACCTAGACCCGCTTAGGCATCAACCTAGGTCGTGACTCTCACTTAAAAAGAATTTCTATAATTTTCATTTTGCTAAATAAAATGTAATACTTAGATGAACGCTCGCAATATGCTTATTCCCCATGTTTTAGTGCCTAGTGTCTTTTAGAACTTATATGTATAAGAAATGCTAAGAAGATTCTCGAAAAGTGAGACTATCTATTACCTCACAATTTGATGCCAATTCACGTACTAATATTATTAAAAATTGTATTAAAAACATAAGGTGACAAAAAATAAAAAATAAAATCTCACTTTTCATAGTCACTTTAGCTTTTCTCTCTCTCTCTCTCTCTCTCTCTCTCTCTCTCTCTCTCTCTCTCTCTCTCTCTCTATATATATATATAGGAATTGCTTAAGAGAAGAGATCCTCATTTTTTTCAAAAAATTGGGACACGCTCTCCACCGTTGGATTTAACTTTAATGAAATTGTGTGGTTGAGATTGTGTGGCTTGTGTTTTAATCTCAACCACACAATTTCATTAAAGTCAATCTAACAGTTGGGAGCGTGTCCCCATTTTTTTCAAAAAAATGGGAATCTCTCCCCTTAAGTTGCCTTATATATATATGATTTACTATATTGCATGGTTTGGAAAGGTCACGTTGTAGGTGGCTTTTGAGTCATGGGCTTCGGGAATGAGATTTGGTATGAGAAACTATTAGCAAGCCGAAAGAGCAGGATGCATATACATATGGACCACCGTAACGTTGGAATTTAAGATTATTTTATTGTTTGAATTTGGGTTTAGCCGTTAGTATTATGGTTTTGTTTTTTTGCTTATTAAGGATAAGTTAGTTCTTTATATATATGATGCTTTGTAGCTCGTAGAATAACAAGTCAGTCACAATGTAATCTCTTAGGGTTTTATACCCGTTATGGAAATCTTTCGTTCACTTAATAACTTTATATAAGTTTATAGTTAGTTTGTTCATTTGCTAATCGTGCACTCTAATATTCAACTTTTTTAGGAATGATTCTGTCGACACAATGATCACGGAATATATGGTATCCCTTTTGTATATTATATATGATCCTTGGCGGAACATTAGTTGAATCATTTGTTGCCACGTTAGCATCATGAGAATTATCATGATCGTAATATTCCAAAATGATAGAAGTATATCCCACAAAACCCCTTTTTTTTATAAGAAATGTAATTTTTTATTACTAACATTAACAATAACAGTTACAAGAGTTGCCAAATTAGTACAATATTCAGTGACCAAATATTAGAAATGGAAATAATTCGCACAAACAAGCAATGATTATAATCTCTTAATTGACTGCCACAACGCACACACTACCACAAGCATTCTGATACAAATACAGCAGACACAACAAACTTATACCGAAGCATGTGTTAAGGCCTTATCACTCACTAGGCGAGACATTATCCGCTAAATGCATATATATGTCCATTATTAACATATACATGAAGCTCCATGCTTTTTATCCCTTATGAAAAGCTAGTGATAAAATGTAGTTTATTACATATGCAAAGTAATACAGTGCTACAACCCCAGCTTTTGTTGCCAAGGGTCAATGGCAATTGTCCTATATGATTGTGGTAGATTTTAATAAGCGTACAATGATAGGTTGATTCGCTTCATATTCCGTGTTTAAGGGGATCATGATCCATATTACGCCGTAATTACTTGTTTAATGATACCTTTAAAAGGTACATATATAATTGTGGAAAATGATTTTATAAAGTGGCTTCAATTCCTCTTATATTTTTGGCCATCAAAGGCATCCTCTTTCACGTGGAAGTTTTCACTTCTCGGCAGTTTGCTTTGTCAGATGCAATTAACATCAATAGTAAACAACTAAACATATGCAGAGAAACTGTTTACGTTCAAGTCACAAGACTCGCAACAAAGGTGAATTATGTGTGTCTTTACATGGTTGAGGAAAGAAAAGTGCATAAAGATTACATACCACACACCAACATTTAGATTTTGGAAGTTAATTTGCATATATTTCTTTAAATGATAATAGATCATCATAAAGAAGGCATCTAAATTTAGAAGAGGGATCTCTATGTTTGTTTTGTGAAATTCGCTCTCATTCTATTTCAATTTTCAACTATTCAAACCGTCTATTTTTTTGAGTCACAATTCATACGAACCGGAGTGTTCAAATACAACGCCAAGCACAAACACTGGGAACCCCTCCTCCCATACTGCCAATATATATCTAGAAATGCAAGTCAATATTGTTTAATAATTCTCAAATCCTTTCTCACTAAGAAAGCTCTCAAGATCTGCAAAGTTCTTCATTCATGTGCAGTAGGATCTTCCTTTGAAAACTGTATGAACTTTTATATGTAAGATGATAACCGTGTCAGCATTTGGAGAAAGTGAGGAGAGTTTGAGGAATAACAGTTTTAAATTCAAAGTATTATTTTCTTTTGACAATTAGATTCAATGGGCGGTTTGTCCTAATTGTTACCTCATCACTAACATGTTAGCAAAAGTCGATTAGTAAATGGTAACATGGACACAACAAATTAAATTGAGGAGAACACACTCCCTATAAAAAATATTGGGAAATTGGCTGTATCAAAACAAATTCAAACAGGTGGTGCCGAATTAGAAATATAGGAGGTGGTGGTTATAGAAATTTTTTGCATGCGAAATGAATGAAAAGGACTTGCTTATAAGCACTTATATCAACACGATTAGAGTTGGGCATTTTCTTGCACAACCCTTTACCCTAACGCGAAACGACATGAAAATAATAAGTTCTGAGTCAACTCATTAACTAGTTGGGTTGTTATCAGGTCACTCATTAAGAACCTGTTAACAAGTCTAGTTGTTATCAAGTCATACGTCAAGAACCCATTAAGATAACAAATATTGACACGTAAGCGATACCAAAACAACCCGTTTGCCAGGTTTAGACATTAAGCATGACAATTTCTTGCATGGCTCATTAACCTGACACGAAATGAGACCACCTGTAACGAGTCATGTCATTATCGGACCACTTGTTATGATGACTGATATGACACAAAAATTACACAAACCTGACCCGCTTCCCAGGTCTAACACGAACTACATGAATGACAAACACAATTTCAGATTATTTCGAATCATCCTCTCTAACCTCTGGAGCTTCCTTTATCGTGATCACTCCCAATCGGCACTGCTACGAAACTATGGAATCGCCATATCTGCCTTTAAAAACATAATCAACAGTACAACTAATTGGGTTCTATGTCATCATGTGCAGTGATTGATGTTAAGCTTCATTTATCCTGTGTCGAATATTTGTCAGATCTGAAATTTTCTGTGTATTATTGTGCTGAGATGGGTGAAAATAATTGCATGCTCAAGTAGATTCTATATCGGAGGTAGGATATCATGTATTTGTTTGTGTTCTTGAATGGGTGTAGTATGTATTTGGATAGAATGATGGAAGTTTGACAATAAACTTATTCTTTAGAAAAATCTATTTAAACAAATGTTTGGTTCATTATAAGAATGTCAATCGTTAACAAAATCGTTGATTTATCTTATATATATATATATATATATATATATATAAAGTGAGAATGATAAAAAGGTGAAACATTCAAAATACCAAAAATTGTCCTTTAAGAATTCTAAAAATTACAATTGAACTATAAGAATTTAAAATAATTCACCACGTTTTAATTTTGGATGAATTTTAAATTTAAAACTTTAATTTTAAAAAAAAAAACTCTCATGTTAGTGGGTGGTTTCATGGTTTTGCTTCATTTTTTTAATAATATTTTGATAAAAATATAAAATAGTTATTTAAAAAAAATTACAAGACATAATCTAATATAAAAAAGTCAATTGCCACACGTATATGCATGTGGCAAGAGGCTAGTATAAATGATTGAACAAGCATCAATTTAAGTAATTTTTTACAAAGATAATCTTTAAATAACGCTTAAGAAAATAAACAATTTAATTATAACAATTATAGTTGAAATACGTCAACCACAACTAAATGGACAAGGGATTTCACCACAGAGTGAACACAACTACCATAGTTTTTTATACTTAAGTAAACAATTTAGGTACAATTACAAGAATTAAGATTCTCTGCAAATCTCTATGATGGAGGCTAAGGATCAGAGGTCTGGGTAGTTGAAGAAAAATGTCCAGACTTTTAGTTTGTGTAAAGTAGGCTAACGAAATAAGGCCAAAAAGCTATAAAAGTTAAAATAAGTGGTTCAGATTGTCTGATTTTTAGGCTCTAATTCCTAAAATCGATTCCAATTACCAAAGAGTTAATTGGATGTTACACTTTTTGCACCCAATCGCATTTGACCACGTATTCCAAGCTGCCACCCTATATATTCCCCAAAGTTCAAAATTCCGTTGACCTTCAGAAACAGAACCACAATTCTTTGCCGCCTTCTCTCCTTCTGCAAATCGCGATGGCGCTTTCCGCCGCGTTCCGGGAACGACTCGAACACATGGAGCATACCCGCAACCAGCGCCTCTCTCTTCTTCAGGTCACATCACAACCCCTAATTTTCTTAAATCATGTTTGGATGCTGAGAAAAAAGGATTAAATTTTTTAATTTCGTCAAATTTTCCACGAATTATCAGTTGCCAAACAGATGGCCGCGGAGTCTCACTTATTCTTGCTATGGTTGCAGGCGGAGAAAGAAGCGCAAGCAAACAAGTCTCAGGTGTTGGAGATGAAGCTCGCAAGCATGAGGGCCACGGAGCAGAGGTGCTTAGCGCTTGATAAAAAGATCGCATCGCAAAGCTTCAAAATCTGGGCGCTCAGGTCCGAGATCGATCGCCTCGACGAGAAATATCGATCCGATTCACATCGATTGAGGTATTAGCTTATTAATTTCTCAATTGATTAAATTTTTGGTTGCTTGATTAATTAATTATGTTAATATTGGGATTGGAATTGAAATTGAAATTGAAATTGAAATTGAAATGGGGATAATTTTAGGGTTTTGAAGAGTGAGGTGGAGGAGCTTGAGGAGTTGGAGAAGGAGAAGAAGAGATTTCATGAGTTGAAGGGATTTGAAATGAAGGAGTTCAAGCAAAATGTGGAGATGTTTGCTTTGGAATGTCAAATGCAAGTTCAAAATTTGAAGAAAGGCATCAATGAGGTAAAAGATTATAGCTCTAGATGCAAAGGAAGAATTTGAATACCGAGAAAACTCGAGTGGTACAACACTTATTTTTTCACATGACCGACAAAAATTTCACTTATAAGTTCACATTTTTAATGGTAAAACACTTATTCTCACACGGTTGACGATAGATTCTTTTTTAAGTTCATATCTTTAGTGGTAGAGCAGTCATTTTCAGGCGCAATGACGAGATTTTCCCTCTTATAATCTTTGGCAATGTGATTACTCAGTTTGAACATGAAGAGTTTTAATTTAAGATGAGATGTTTGATCTTTGTTTCAGATTCAATCGAGCTTTGTCAAATTCCAAGGGAGTGAGAGATGCACAAGTAATGGTGAGATAGCTGCAGCTGAGGGGAGAAAGTGTGAACTTTTAGCTATGAAGGAGGAGCTGGACAGAAAGTTGGCTTCTAATTACCAAACAAAAGCTCAATTGCAAAAGCAGTTTCAGGATTTTATCACTAAACACAAACAAGACACAAGTTACCAATTATGATATGCGTATATTGCCACTATTGTGATTGTGAGTTCTGATAATTTGCAAATTATAATGCAATTTGCAAAAGAAGAAAGAGAGTTTTCTTTCATTCTCTTTTCAAAGTTGGAAGCACTATTCTAAAAATCTATGCCTAATGCCGCCTAGGCGCTAGGCGGCCGGTTACCATCCCGATTAATGCCCAGACGTTTAAAAATTAAGAAATGGCACCTAGACTAGCCGAGGCACCCACCTAACCCGCCCAGACCCGTCTAAGCATCTGTTTAGGTTGCGACTCACTTAGAAAGAAAATAGATAACTTTCAATTTGTATTTATTTTTTTTCTAATAAATTGTAATAGACTTGTTGAATACTTAAATGAGCATACACTATATGCTTATTCCCCATGTTTTCATTATGTTCCAATACTTCATAATAAATATGTTATTCTACTTTGTAGTTTATGATGAAATTATATATATTTTAAGTATAAACACACTTATTTACATGAAATATAATGAATTTACTTAAATCCGTCTAGTCCGCCTAGGCGACTACCAAAACCCCGCCTAGCAGCCTCGGCGCTAGGCCCTAACCCGCCGCCTGACTAATGCTTAATGTCTTTTACAACCTTGGTTAGAAGTGGTATAATTCAAATCACCTTGTCCCCCGATTAATTAAGAAAGAAAGGAAAACAAAAAATAGTTTATGGTCTTATTATGATTTTCCCAACTTTCAATTTCGGTTTGTCAGGCTTTAGTTATTTTTAGGTTTATAATTGCATCACGTCAGCCTTAATTTATATCAGGATTCATTTATAATCAGATTATCGGATCGGATTCATATTTGGATTATTGAATTTACTTGTCATTCCATATTCGACAAACATTAGATGGTCCGAATAACATTATACCAAAAAAACCCAAATGGAGATTTGACATGTGTTAAACAATTAGGGATACTCATAACTAATTAAAAGTTGGATGACAAATCATTAAAATTTGATAAATTTACGTGACATTACTAAATTCTCTCATAAAAAAAAAGAAAACTTTAACAAAAAAATTGGCAGTACTATTCAATTTAACGAAATATCATATTTTTATATTAAAAAGTCAATTATAATACTATTTACATTACTATTTATTTTGTCTTTATCGTTAAAATTTAAAATTTTCAAACTATTTTTAATAGTTTTTTTTATAAAAAAAAAAAAATTGCCCATGGGCTTCACAGAATCACTGTTGGGTCATTTTGTTCACAAGCAGCTCATTACGAAAGCCCAAATTATAAGCCCTAACAATCATCCACGTGTAAAAGTAAAACCTTCACAACATTAGCAAATCAAACGTCGAGTCCAGAACTTTCGTGGAACAATAAATTTCCCGATCTGCCCCTCCCAACGCCCTCCCCAAGCTTCTAGCATTTTCTGCAACTCCCAAAACATAAGAACCCTTATAAAATTTTACAGCCCATTACTCTGGAGAAGGAACTAGCAATCAAAGCAAGAAAATGGCGGAGGAAGTGGCGCTGGATGTGGAGGAGCTCCGCCACCTTCAGAGCATCGCGAAACGACCCCGTGTGATCGACCTCATTTCCTCTGAGATTCGCACTTTAGAGAAGAAGGTCCCCTTTTTTTTTTTTTTTTTTTATCTCTACTCTTTTATTTAGTAATCAGCATTTTATTAATGCATATTTTTATATGTTCCTAACTTGGGTAACTAAATTTTTCCACAATATGATTGCTTTGGTAATGTCCCCAATTTTTTGTGTGAAATTTGGTTTTTATTACACGACCCACAAAAAAAATTATGAAAAAGTTGTGTATTTTAGAATTTAGTATGAAGTGAATACTTGAGAGAGATTTTTCAATTTGTCGGGAACACGCCTGGTGCACCTTTTAATAATACAATTGATTTGAAACTTTGAAGAAGAAAAAAATTTAATTTACGACCAATTATATCAGGACATTTGGTGTACTGAACAGTGTTTTAGCACGATTTCTCAAAATTTGAGCTCAGTATTATTTATGCCTATGGATTCTTTCATCTGTGTTGTTGAAGTTTGATTTGGCATGTGGCTGCGCCATGCACCCAAGTTCGAATCCCCCGTAGACTAGTTTAGAATGTCGTCTTGTCAAATTTTTCATTTCAAAACAACTTCATAATTTTGTCTTAGCTTTGGCATTATGAAATGTTGTAATGCTTGAAAGAGTATGAAATTTTTATGGTATCTTGTAAGGGATGAGCACATATTAGGATCGTATGAACCCGCCATTTCTAGGCCAGATGTGGAATCTTGCTACGTTTGCTTAGGGGATTATGGTAGTTAATGTAGTTTTTGATCTTTGCAGTTGTCACAAGAGGCTGTTCCTTCACCTGCATTGCAAATCCCAACTCCAGCTTCAACTGCTACTGCCACCCCAGCTCTGAATTACGCTACGCTTTCGTCGTTCAGCTGGGACCAGGATAATGATAAAGTGAAGGTGGGAACGTGTTCCCCGTGTGTTTTTGCGTTAGGTTTAGACTGTTCATGTGTTTTGCAATTGCTAATTTTAGGTTTCTTCTGTGTTTCTCGTGTTGGTTTGATCACCTTTCCTCTTCTTGCAGATATACATTTCTCTGGAAGGAGTTGATCAGGAGAAGATGGAGACTGACATCAAGCCTATGTCGTTGGACATCAAATTCCATGATGTGAAAGGAAAGAATTACAGGTTCGTTTTGCCTAAGCTGAACAAGGAGATTAATCCAGAGAAGTGTAAGGTGCTGGTTAAGCCTACAAGGGTTGTTATCAATTTGGCTAAAACTTCAAAGGATTACTGGTTGGACTTGAAATTTAAGGAGGATAAGGTACATTTCATCTTATCTTTTGTACTCCTGTTTTATGCTTTGGCGAATGGCGGAAATGGGAACTCATAGTATCTTTTGGACTTCCCCGTTTTATGCTTTGGCAAATGAAGAAATGGGAACTAAATGTTTTAACGTTTTGATCTTGCAGTTGAAGCCGAGTCTGGATAAAGAGAAAGATCCCATGGCTGGAATCATGGACTTGATGAAGGTGAGGTTACAAAACATGTACATTGCCATACATGAAAAGTTATACTATATTTCTGCTCTGTTTTGTTAATTATTGTATGCAACTGAACTTGTAGAACATGTACGAAGAAGGGGATCCGGAGATGAAGCAAACAATTGCCAAAGCGTGGACCGATGCAAGGCTTGGAAAAACCGGCTGATCTACCGAAGGGGTTTCAACTAATATGGTGCTGAGTCATTGTTTTTGAGTAGTTTTCTTTTGTTTTTATGATCTTAATGCTCATTGAGTTCTTTCGCGGTAGGATGGTTCGTTGTGTTGTTACGAAACTCTGTTGCACGTAGCTTTTCCAGAGTTCTATATAAATGATTGAAAGGATTTCAGTTTATCAGAACAGCTTGTGATGGCAACTCGCCGAGTAGCCCTAGTTGATGATCTGATATGTTTTTTGTGGGATTGGAAGGGTGAATATTGCATTCTGGAATTTAGGGTTTAAATTTTGGTATGGTTCGACTGTGACATTAGGGTTTTGGTGTTTTGAGGTATATGATATGTGGATAGTTGGCACGTGGGAGGTAGGGTTTAGAGGGCCCTTTATCAAATCCTCCCAAACATGTGAGAAGAAGAAATGACCTTTGCTCAAATGAAACTCATATCTAATGTTTTAAAAGGCGAAGCCAAGGCGTTTCAAAGTGAAAAAAACTTAACCAAAAAAATAAAAATACCGCAGGTGCCTAGGTGAGTCTAAGCCTCGCCTCAAGGCTCGTTTTTTAAAACACTGCTCAGCGTTTTCCTTACTGCCTCGCCTTGAAGGTCGCGTAAGAACCTGAAGGCTTGGTTTTTTAGACGCTGCTCAAATTATAACATATCGGAAAACACGAATTGAGTAACGTGAGTTAAAAATTGTAAAATCATGTCACCGGCAAAAGAACTTGTAAATTTGCTGCACTGCGGGAGCACAAACTTGAATTTGAAAGATTAAAGCCAATCACGGCTAATCTGTTCTTACATCAAATCGCAATCACAAAATCAGAACCGTAGAAATGCAAAACGAATAATCTAATTCAACTGAAGGAAGCAAACTTTTTATTCGGTTTTAGGTGAATCACCCTTCTCAGAAGCCTATAAATTTGGAACAGGCAATGATAATCTAGTGATCTCTAAAACTACGAAAAGTACATCTAACCATACGAGACGATGGATTGTGTGCCGTCATTGGAGTATTTGACTACCGTAATCAGCATTGAACTTCTCGTAACGATGAGCTTGGAGATGAGCAGACGGCCTTGTGTTCTTCAAAGCTGTCTCAATATCTTCGGGTTTGATCGGTCCAACCTTAGGCAGTTCTGCAACCAGAAACATCAGAATTGCAGGGTTAGAGTTTATGTTAAACTTGTATACATCTATTTTTTGTTAAATATCGAGAGCAACTATTTTTTAGAGTCACATACCATCCTCAGGAACCGTCTCCTCTTTGTCTTCAAGGAGTGTCATTACGCGTCTCAAAGGCTGCATGGCAGCCTCCTTGCACACCAATCGAATATCCGAACCTGAGTATCCTTCTGTCCTGTCTACCAATAAATCATAAGGAAGCTTCTCCTCATCAGGCTGTGCTGGCAGGAGCTCCTCAAACATGGCTCTTCTTGCTTCTGGTTCAGGCAGAGGCACAAGAATCTAAATTTTCATGGTTAATGGAGAACATGAATCAAATATCTGGATGCAGAATATGCTTGATCGTGTAAAAACTGCCCTGTATTTGGATACCTAGCTAGAAGAGAATGCAGACAAGGGATATTGATATGATACCGCAGTTGAACCTTCCCGTGTTCTATACCATAATCAACCCTGAGATGATCCTACATCTGTTTCGACATCTTGAATATCCTGGCATGTAGTAACCAGCACTCAACTAACTCGTGTGCTGTTAATGATTGTGAAACTATGATTTTATTCAGACCTAGGAGATTGTAACCAAGTGTATAACATGATATGCTAATAATCATAACTTCCGTGGTTTCCATACGGTTGGAATCCATGCTTAAAAGCATTCAATTACGGTTAGTTACAATTGACAGATATAATTGGGTTTATTAGCACATATCACTAAGCATAATTTAACTTTTCAAAAGGATACTCGCTTCTCAAGACGCCGGAGCATGGCTGCATCCAGTTCCCAGGGAAGATTTGTTGCAGCCAAAACAAAAACAAGTTCACTTGTCTTCGTCAAACCATCCATCTGCAATCTAATACAAGCTAATCAATTTTTGAACAAACACAGTTGACATGTACAAAATTGGAACATCCAACAGTGGGTCTGATGCTCGGAACCAAGACAATTAAAAGTTCTAAGCACAGTGTTAACATAGTTTTCAAATGTTATAAGCTGATACAATGCAGAACACAAGATTCTGTGATCTACGCAGTAACATGTGATGGGAGAGAACAGAAAGAAAGCAGCATTCTTTAAAAATAAACATCACCTGTACGAGTAGCTCCGTCTTCAGACGCCTACTTGCTTCATGCTCACTTCGTCCTTCACCACGTTGACTAATAATTGCGTCAATTTCATCAATAAATATAGTTGATGGTGCATGGTGCCTAGCAAGCTCAAATAACACCTTCACTAACTTCTCTGAGTCGCCTGAAAAATCATGCAAACATTAAATTCAAGGAAATATTAAACGGATAGGAAGCTCAAATAACAAGGTGGCAAATTTGGACACCACTAAATTCTTCCCCATCCATTTTATGACAAATAAGCCACAAACAAGCATGATCTTCGTAAAAAAGTTCAACCCTAACATACCACGCCATTTACTGACAACGGACGATGCCGAAATGTTGAAAAATGTGGTCTTGCACTCTGTTGCAACAGCCTTGGCAAGCATTGTCTGCAACATCAGATGTTAAATTAATTTTTGTCCAAAGTATCATTGTAAAAGATTAACTGGGGTTGTGCATCAAATGGGCTCTGGAAATTCATCTTCATTTCAGAGGAAGTTTGTCATAAAAATTCATTGCATGGAGAGCAATTTAGCATGCAACTTTTTTAGAACAACACAGACAAGCTAAGGTCTCCAAGTTCCATGAAAGTCAGATTTTAACAAATTGATTTTACAAACCCATCTCCCATCTCCCAATCCCCCACCCCCACCCAAATAGCACGAGCACTTCAACAAGGAAGGGTACAAACACAATACGGATAACAAATTTTCTTCGGTAAGCAAATAGAAGAGCAAATACTGTATAACCAAAGCATGGAAAAGGAAAAATATACAATCAACAGGACTGGAAAGGATTACAAACCTTTCCCGTCCCTGGAGGGCCAAAAAGGAGAATGCCTTTCCATGGTGTTAAAAGTCCGGTAAAGTACCTACGGAAAATAGAAAGATCAGTTTGACATTGGAATGGTCTTGCATCATGCCATAATTTCAAAAGTTTTTCCATCTAATTCATTCTGGTTGTTTTAAAATTTTATCCCAAATTTCCAGATAAGTAGCTGCAAGAAACTGTATCAAAATATTCTAGCGCATGTTAATTAATTTAGCTTAACATGAAGAAAAACACTTGGTAGTTGGTACTCCACGAATTTAAAAAAAGGTAGAAGCAATTAGCATGATTCACGATTAAATTAAGTTCATATTCGTTGCAATCTCACAAAAAAAAAGGAATGTAAACTGAGAGCAGGCTTCACTAGTAGACAACTAGCAACGCAGCAATCCGATTCTCTTAAACTTTATCAACAAAAAATAAAGGAGTAACACAAAAATGCAAGAACAAACACTTGTAACTGTGAATTAAATAAATTTGGTACATGAGGTGCTCATTAACCAGACGTACTTGGGATATTTAATTGGCATGACCACTGCTTCTTTGAGCAAACGCTTGGCATTCTCTAATCCCTTGATGCTTTCCCACTTAACATCTGGACTGCCCCGAACTATATCCCTGCACAAGACATGATAAATAATCACGGAACTTTCAGGGTGCAACTGTAATCATCCTTGGCCACCGGAAGAAATAAATGCAATAACAGTAACTTGTATTCCATCATGTGAAGTCATTCATGTAAAATCACCTGCATAAACTCTCTCCTAAAGAGCGCATTTCTGCCGATTCAAAAGCAGGTAAAAGGGACTTCTGCCTGTGGAGTCCACAAAAAAAATGTCAATAGGTTCTTAAAGGAACATTCTTCAATGAAATTTAATACGAAAAAAGTAAAAATGTCATAACATTACTTAACTAATGATAGCTAATACAAGAAATCCAATCAGAAAAGTTGCAAGAAATCATACGGTATTTCATCGTGCCGATCAGATAAGACTCCATTTGAGTGAGTCGCCGAGCTCCTACCCTGAAAAACAGACAAAATCGAAGAACAAATGATTCCAACTCTACAAAGTCCATGCAATGAGTCAAATCCAATGCACCGCAAGGTAAGATCAAATCCACTACCTGGTTTTGAAATTGCTCATAAATGGCCAAGTCAGCTGTTCTCTTCACATGACCATTCCCATTCGCTGTCACGCCGGAATTACTCCCATTACTCACAGCTCCACCAGTGGACTGCCCATTTGGCTGCGGCTCCGGCGCTTTCTTTCTACCAAACTTGGCATCATAAAACAATTTAAAATCCTAGAAATACAAATAATTTTAGCTGAGATGAGTCCACGAATCCTTGATTCAATCCTACCCATCAGATCAAGATTCGCAACTACACAATCTCAACAACCAAAATTTAATCCAAATCTACTAAACTCTAAACATATAATTAATCCCAAAACAAAAATTATATTAGAATAAATTTGAGATCAGTGAGCTCATATTTGTGAGCAGATAAAACAGAAGCAAGCAAAACAAACAAAGCTAGAAATTGGTTTCTTCAGTTTCTAGTTCCAACCCAGAAAAAGCTAACTGCTACTCTACTCATAGTTTCCTTCAAGTCTCACACTTTTAAAGTCAATTATCCAACCAACCAATATTTTCTCGGGAAACAAACAGAAAACGGTAAGAGAATTGGTGAGCGAGTACCTGAAAGGACCAGCGAGTGGGAGCAGGCTCGTCGGACATTGCTCAAACAAATCTGGAGCGGAGAAAAATGAGAAGAGAAGAGAAAAGGAAGAGACTTGTGGAGATCTCTCTCTCTGTCTCTCTCAGCGTCTCTGTGTCACTCTGATGAATTATTATACAGCTAAAAAATAAATAAAAAACCATGTCGAACAAAACGCATGTGTGATTTCTGAATTTCCATTATTATTAAATTGAGAAAAGTTTGCTATTTTTTTATTTTTATTTTCGGTGAAATGATTTTGGGAAGGTTTGGTTTGGGGTTTTAAGTTTGTCTGTCTCACTCTAGTTTTAAACAAACAAAAAAAATTAACACTATGATTGGATAAAAAAATTTAAAATTACTAAAGAATTTTAAAATGATGAAAATTGAATTGACGGGATTTTATTTTCTAGAATTTGTAAATTTTCTTGTTTGGTTAATCTAAAAGAATAATGGAATTGAATATGAAATTTATTATTTTTAAGCTCTCAATCATAGAAATTGGGAAATGACACATATTTATATGGAATTTAAACTTGGGAACTAGAAGTCTCAAATTCCAAGTTTTTTTTCCAAGCGGAAATTCTAAATTAATATGTTTAAGAATCCAAACAAGAGAATTGGTGTATGTCAATTTACAAAGAGAATTTTAACAAAAAGCTCTCGGTACTGTTCACTTTAACGAAAAACCACATTTTTACACTAAAAAGTCAATCTTGGTACTATTCAGTTTACCCTTTATTTTGTCTTTATCATTAAAACTCAAAGTTTTCAAGCCCTTTTCATTAGTTTTCCTATTTACAAATTCTGATTTTTATCCAAATTCCAAGTGTATTTCCTGCATCCAGACATAGTGTAAATAGTCTTATAAACTCTAACTTTGGACATTGTGAAAGTAAAATTTATAGATGAAAAGAGAAACAATGCTTGAATTTGAATTGGTCAACTCTACACGATATAAAACATAAATAATTTAAGGATAAATTACAAAGAAATCTATTAGGTTTGAGGTCTATTACAATTCTATACAACATCTTTAAAACATTTCACTTTCATACCTCACGTACTATTTTATTTCAAAATAATACCTCAGTTACATTTTTCATCTATTGATCCGTTAAGTACCGACGTGGCTGCCACATATATGCCAAGTGGCTGCCAAATGTCTACCACGTGGCAAATAAAATAATTTTTTTTTAAACCTGAATCTTTAACAAAAAAAAAATGGTTAAGAGACCAAACCCATTGCCCAACCTATATCCTATGTCCTTCCTCAACCTTCGACCTCGTAACCCCCTTCCCCGGCTGGCGACCCACCTCCTGCTTCTCCTTCCTCCCCCCTCCCCCGCCACCACGAAGCCCAGATCCCATGGGATGGGGTTTTTTATTACTATTTTTTCCTTCTTCCTCCATCTTCTTATTTTTCTTCTTCTTCTCCCCCGCTGCAGGGAAGCCCAAATCCCAGGGGATGGGGGTTTTTTTTTTTCCTTCTTCCTCCTTCTTCTCCCTCTTCTTCTTCTTCTCGTCATCGCGAAGCCCAGATCCCACGGGATGGGGGTTTTTTTTTCCTTCTTCCTCCCTCTTCTTCTTCTTCTTATTCTCCTACTTTTCCTTCTTCTTCCCCCCGCAGCCGCGAAGCCCAGATCCCATGGGATGGGGTTTTTTTTTTCTTTTTCTTCTTCCTCCCTCCTCTTCTTCGGGATTGGGGATAGAAATGTGGATTTCAATTTTTTTTTGTTGAGAAAATTCAGGTTTTTTTAAAAAAAAAATTAAAAAAATTATTTTATTTGCCACATGGCAAACATTTGGCAGCCGCGTGGCATTATGTGGCAGCCATGTCAGCACTTAACGGATCAATGGATGAAAAATGTAACGGGGTATTATTTTGAAATAAAATAGTACATGAGGTATGAAAGTGAAATGTTTTAAAGATGTTGTATGGGGTTGTAATAGGGGTTTCTATGTAATTTACCCAAAATTTAAAGTTACATTAATAGTTGTAAACTTTAAAAAACATAAAATAATTCTGAAGTAGTACCCCATCTGGATTTTGTAAAAATACTTGTGTTGAATATGAAGAAATTGTGGTTTTACTATAAAACCAATTGATAATATGAAAAGTAGTCCAATCTCTTATAAACCATTGCAATTCCTTTCACCGATGTGTACTCTTTTACCTTCACATCCTCACACGCACCTTTAAAAAAACTTCACTAACTTATTAAAATTTTACGTATATATACATAAAAACTATACTTAAACTTATGGTACATTTGAGAACAAAAGTACTGACTTTTGGTACATTTAGATTCTAAATGTACCGAGAAATACAAATATACCATAAAACCAAATGTACCATTGTCAGGTAACCCTTTTGGTACGTTTAAATTCTAAATGTATTGAAAAATCAAAAGTACAAAAAATTCAAATGTACCATAAAACCAAACGTGACATTGTTAGGTAACTCTTTTGATACTTTTAGGTTTCAAATGTAGCGAGAAACTAAATGTACAAAAAATTCAAATGCAACATAAAATTGAATGTGCCCATGTTAGAAGTAACTAGACGTAGCAAAACCTATATAATGTTTTGGGGTCTTTTCATTTAAACAATCACCTGGCAATTTTTTTATAAATACTCTACTTAATTCACAAAAATAAAAATTATAATAAATAATAAAATAAAATTTGGCAGCACCATAATAAGAGATGAATAATAAATGCATAGATATTAGGGATGGGCACTTAGAACCGAAAACTAAAACCAAAACACGAACCAAATCGAACCGCACCGAACGGTTTAGTTTTGCGGTTTTGAAACGGTTTGTTTTCGATTTTGGCTTTTGAAAACCACACCGAAACCGAACCGCACTGTAAATATTAATAAACATTTAATTAAATGTCTATATTAGATTTCATGTTTTAATTGGTCGTTTGTTAGAATCCATACACTTAGTATGGACTAAACCACACTAGGAATAGGATGACAGAGAATTGTACTCCGTTGAAAACACTCATAGACGAGTAATGCTACATTTACCATATATTTGTACTATATCTCTAATAGAGGTAGGGCTCGTCAACGCATATGGGTCTCATCTTTATTAGTGGTACAAATAGGTAGTAAGAGTTACATTTTGCTCATAGACCTCTCCATAAAGTCCTTTTTTGTCAAAATGTTGTCATAAACACTTTTTATTTTATTATATTAAAACAATTTTAATCATTTTAAAGACACGTTCAAATATACCAACAAAAAAAATTCATAAAATTTAATAAAACCCTTAAAAGGTAGTAACAAGGAATTTGAAACCCTCCATCCATGTTAAAAAGGGGCCAAAACGGATTTTGAGATTGACATAACTCCTTACTTTTTTTTCTTCGTCAAACAATAGATTTTTAATTAGATGTTAGATTAGGGAGCCGACATGGTTCAAACCCCTGTCGTAGTGTAAAGGCAATACTCCTCTCCACCACTGTGGTAGAGGGCCACTTTCTAGCATAGCTCCTTACTTTAGTCCTTCAAATTTGAAATCGATAGAAGTAGTCTCTGAGTTTATGCACCATCAATCATTTTGGTGATGCTGGGAAAAAATTTCGTCGTTACTATGAGTTAGAAAAATAGTATAAACTAATAGTGAAGCCACCAAAGAAATTTGTAGGTGTTGAAAAATATTTGGGATGTCCTAAATTAATTTTAGAAAACATGTGGTGTGACTAAAACAACTCAAATTTTGGATTATAATGAATCTTGTAAAAGTTCTTAAAATCGATTGGGAAACGTGAGTTATAACTTACAGTTTTTGTGAAAAAAAAAATTTTAAATTTTAGTTTTAGGAAATATCTTATGTGGGAATTAACGAACATGTTGCAAGACATTTGGATGTGATTTTTCCTTTATTAGGTCCCGAAGCTATTTTTCATTAATTTTTAAAGTTGAAAATAGAAAAAAATAATGAATGCTAATAGTGGAGCCCCCAAAGAGATGTGTAGGTGTACGAAATCTTTGAAATATCTTAAATTAACTTTAGAAAACATGTGATGCGAGTAGAATGACTCCAACTTTAGCTTATAACGAATGTTGTAAAATTTCTCAAAATCGATTTGAAAATTGTGGGTAACTCACAGTTTTTGTGTGTTTTTAGCTTTAGGAAATATTTTGCGCTAGAGTTAAGATCTTGCAAAACCTTTGGATGTGATCCTACCATTTATTAGGTCTCGGAATAATATTTTATTAATTTTTAAACTTGAAAAATAAAAAAAAATCTTTAAATTTAGATTTTAAATCGTTGATTTCAAATGTTTAAATATGAATTAAAATATATTTTCTATAGAAAAAACATATTTTGAAGAACATGAATATGATAGTTTGTTGTTATGGTAAGAGAAATAAAAGAAAATTTAACAAATATTAAAATATTAAAAAAAATGAAAAATTAACATGAATATGAATTATAATATAGTTGCTAAAAATCTAGCGACTTGGTAAGATATCTTAATAGTTGTAAACTTTAAAAAACATAAAATAATTCTGAAGTAGTACTCCAACTGGATTTTGTCAAAATACTTATGTTGAATATGAAGAAATTGTGGTTTCATTATAAAACCAATTGATAATATGAAAAGTAATTCAATCTCTTATAAGCCATTGCAATGTTTATCCTTTCACCGATGTGTACTCTTTTACCTTCACATCCTCACACGCACCCTTAAAAAGCCTTCATTAACTTATTAAAATTTTACGTATATATACATAAAAACTATACTTAAACTTATGGTACATTTGAGAACAAAAGTACTGACTTTTGGTACGTTTAGATTCTAAATGTATCGAGAAATACAAATATACCATAAAACCAAATGTACCATTGTCAGGTAACCCTTTTGGTACGTTTAAATTCTAAATGTATTGAAAAATCAAAAGTACAAAAAATTCAAATGTACCATAAAACCAAACGTGACATTGTTAGGTAACTCTTTTGATACTTTTAGGTTTCAAATGTAGTGAGAAACTAAATGTACAAAAAATTCAAATGCAACATAAAATTGAATGTGCCCATGTTATAAGTAACTAGACGTAGCAAAACCTATATTATGTTTTGGGGTCTTTTCATTTAAACAATCACCTGGCAATTTTTTTTATAAATAATCGACTTAATTCACAAAAAAAAAATTATAATAAACAATAAAATAAAATCTGGCAGCACCATAATAAGAGATGAATAATAAATGCATAGATATAGGATAATAAGAAAAGAAAAACAAAACAAAACAAAATGTCCAGTAAAGAAGTTGTGAAATACTAAACTTCTAAAAAACTAAAATTGATCACCAAAATTTTAAGAAAATGTTTAATCAAATTTATAAAAGGAACCTATGTTGTTAAGTCTAAGAAATTCAAAGACGAGACCACCTATATGACGTCCTAATAAATTTTTATATTATGCTGTTCAGTTCGATTTTGGTTTGATTTTAGATACCAAACCCCTTTATAGCGTGCGTTTCAGTTTTAAAACCATAAAAATTAAACCGTTCACTGCAGTTCAGTTCATGTTTTGGTATATGTTTTCGGTTCTAAGTGTCCACCTCTATGATCTAGTAATATTTTATTCATTTATAAGTGACATGTCTTAAATTTGGTTCTTATGAATAACGAATCTAATACTAATTTATTTTCATATTCTTAGTGTAAATATATCGATATATTACAAAATTTTTAAGAGCAAAAAAGAGAGAAGAAGTGAGGTCCATAATTAATTACCGAAATGCTTGCTCTATTCGACAATTTTTTTTCCCCTTTTTAGAGAGAAATTATTTCTTAATGGGAACCCACATTGCACACCTATTTCTTTTTCCACACACTTGTTTTTGTTTTTAATTCATTTATTAATATGTCATTTAGTGTAATAGCATATCCCTAAAAATTATGATTTTTGTAATTTTAATAAGTGAGTTTACGAAAATGCTATTCGAGGCACATACATCGGTTTATGTTGACCGCCTTATAGTGACACGTAAGGTTCACTTTCTTGGCATATCCTTGTTGTACTCGTCGCTACGAAAGTGTGGGCGCAGACGGAACGTGATTTGGAGCTATAACGAAGAAGTTATTAACATTCAAAGTTAGGGACAAAATTGAAATATTATTAATTTCTGGAAAATTCAAAAATCTTGGGGTGCCACATGTATGGTCAGATTAGAAGAAGGAAGGAAATGGGTGGTGCGGATTGGAGATTAAGGAGAGAAATGAGGGAGTGGTGACTAATGAGGAGAAGAGAGAGGAAGAGTTTGACCAATTAGAAAAGAGGAAAGGAGGAAAAGGGAGAAGGGAGGAGAAGCACAGGAACCACAAACCCTCTATTCTTCTCCGACCCGATTCATGGTGGACATGGAATTCGGCGGTTTTTCGTCCCAAAATTGGGTGAGATTGGCATCCAAAATGGAGAAAACCGCATGGTGCATGCGGGGCCTTTGTGCTCGAAATCCTCCAAACCTGAAAAGTTTTATTTCAATTAACACCACCATTAGACTCCCTTAGAAACCAGGAACAAAGCCCAGATAGTGGTGGAGGCATCGGAGTTGATTGGAGGTCGAATTGGAACACACCAATTTGAGGGTTTTCGACGGGTGTGATGAAATTGGAGCGTTTCCAGGCTAAATTGGCCTTGGGCACAAGTATGAAAGTTGTTCTAATCATTGAGATCTTCAATTCTGCAAATTTTGAGAATTTTTGGAGAAAGTTGAATTTTCCGGCGAGTCGGAGCGGCCGACTGCCACCCACGGCGGCGCGTGGCCAGAAGGCCGCCAATGTTATTGTTATGTGTTATTTAATGCCTTGAATTCAGTTTTAAGAATGGATTGACATAGATTGATCGTTAGGACCTAAATTCGCTATGATACGTTAATAGGTCAATGTATGACCCTATGATCCGACTGTTGGATCGTCCCCAAACTTTAATAGGGTTCTATTTAGAATATTTGAGGAATGTAGGAATTTACAGATCTTCCCGAATTGGATTTGTAAGATCGTAAAATAAAATGTTAACCGCCACTTGGTTTTGGCAATTAGCAGAGATCCGACCGTTGGATCGTTCTGAAACTTTAGTATGTTATTCTAGAAGCATAAGGTGGATCCTTAGAAGTTACGGATCAGAAATATGATATGTGGATCTTCCGGATCAAATTATGTAGACATATGTTCTATGTACGTTATGTATTTTATTGACAAGAATTCTGAGATGTGATTTGATAATTGTTCTAGGCGCCGATTGTTCGTGACGCCTCAATGTTTGTGCTAGGAAGCTGTAGTGCGGACTCCAGGTGAGTGGATCTTCTTTCTTATTATATATATATATATATATATATATATATATATATATATATATATGTGACTAATAATTCCATAAATACTTTTAAATGGAATTAAGAAATTATACCATGTTATATACATTCATATGTTATGAAATACTATGAGAGGGCTGAGTTTAGATTATATCACAATATATATTCATACGCTATTACCTACAAGTAATTATTGTGAACTACGATTGACTTGATCTCTGTTTAGGATACGTAGGCAGTCTAACGAAACGTTTGATGCAACCATGCAATAAGTGAGATTAAATATTCAAGACAAAAGTCTTGTTTGGAAAATTGAGCAATGTAAAGAAATCTGGTGAAAAATGTGAAATTTTGACCTTATGATTTGGTGATTGAATGTGGATTATAAATCTTTGTACAATGAAATGACAATTTGTGGTTTTACGTTTTATAAGTTCTATGCTATAATTAGTTTATATTTTAGTATGTGATTTAATACCGCTTGCACAGTGATGCACAACAATGTGGAGGCCAAGGTAAGTTTAGGTGAGTATATAGTGTTGGTATGATCAAATCGTAATTAGTGATGAATGGATTTAAGTAGAATTCATTGTCCTGCACCCCGGTGTTAGTGCTCCACCCGAGGCCAGGGCCAACCTTCACGTGATCGTTCACCACCCACGCCTTACGCTCACCTTGGATTCCAAGGTAGGTGCCAGCCTATCGTACAGACCACTATAAGTGGTTCCGACTCGTAGGTGACTTGCGATACATCGCATAGCCTTCACATGATCGTAGCACTGAGCGTATTTATACACCTATCGTGTCGTACAAACCACTATAGGCGGTTCCGACTCGTGTGCAGGACCTGATTGATGAGGTATGATTGATAAGATGTGGATGAGTCGTACAGGTCATTATAGGTGACTGCGACTCATGTGCTAGCACCTGATTGATGAGATATGATTAATGAGATGTGGATGAGTCGTACAAGTCACTATAAGTGACTTCGACTCACATGCTAGCACTTGATTTATGAGATATGATTGATGAGATGTGGATGAGTCGTACAGGTCACTATAGGTAACTGCGACTCACGTGCTAGCACCTGATTGATGAGATATGATGAGTCGTACAAGTCACTATAGGTGACTCCGACTATCATTCATTTATATTGATGTATTTCATCTTGCTTATATGGTTGTTGCTGAGATACTTCGTCATGATATACCTTGGTTTTGCCATTCTTTAGCATGATTTTTATATACATATGTATCGATATTTTCTGGGAAATTATACGGATTTCAATAAGAGGTTATTACATTTCCAAAAAGATAAATGCTTTCAAAGCTTTGTTTTGTCTACTCACACGTTCCATTTTGTACCCTTCCAGGTTTAGTTACAGAAAGTTCGTCTCGACGAGGATTCTTGGAAAATCTCAGGATTGGTGGCTAGTTATGAGGGTATAACCTCTTACCCGCTCTATTGTACTATACTTATACTCTGAAGTTATGTGTGAGATGGGTTCGCTTCCGCTCACCAGCACACTCTAGTATTTAGGCACTTTTAGGTTTAAATTTATTCAATTTTTCCACATCACCACATTTATGGCTTCGTCACCTTCTAGGTGTCGGCCAGCACAGCCCGACTTCAGAGTCCTAGTAGACATTCCAGGTCGGGGTGTGTCATTTAGTACTACGGTCTAGTTGTATTTCTCTTCATTTGTAAGTGAGAGGTTTTAGGTTCGATTTTCGCCAAAAGCGAATTTAAACCACATTATTGATAGCCCATTGTGAGGCTCAGCTCACCCATCTTCTAATGTAGATAATATCGTTTATTAAAAAAAAAAAAAAATCAATCATCAATATTTTTTTAAGTATAGTTTTTTTTTTTTTTTTTGGTTCCTACCATTATGATTAGTTTACCAATTTTATGTCCTACTTGGTTCTTGTTTGGTTTTTATCTCATTGCAACCATGATTTTGTGACATACCCTGACCCAGAAAGTCTACTAGGACACCGAAGTCGAGTTATGTTGGCCGACAACTGGAAGATGACGAAGCCATAAAGTGTAGTGATGAGGAAAATGTGAATAAATTTAAACCTAAAAGTGCCTAAACACCAAAGTGTGCTCGTGAGCAGGAGCGAACCCATCTCACACGTGACTTCAGAGCATAAGTAAGTACAGTAGAGCGGGTAAGAATTATACCCTCAGAAGTAGCCACCAATGCTTCTCGTCGATACAAACCTTAACAGCTAAACCTAGAGGGGCGCAAAACAGAAAACGTGAGTGGGCAAAAACAAAAAAATTTAAAACCATTTTAATATCAAAAGTACTAACCCCTCACTGTAAAACCCGTATACTTTCTCAGAAAATAATACGTATGTATTCATTTACCAAAACAGGCTGTAAAACAATAAAACTTGAATATGCCATTTCAGAAATATGCCATGCCAAAATATCCAGCCAAGAATTATATGCATAAACTAGGTGAGGTAAAACAATAATCAAATATGCCGGCAATATCAATATGTCAGCCGGAGTCACCTAACGTGACATGGACGGCTGAATCTATAGCTCCTTAACCAATATCCTGCACACGAGTCGGAACCACCTATAGTGGTCTGTACGACAGGCTAGGTGTATAAAATACGCTCAGTGCTACGATCACGTGAAAGCTGTGCGACGTATTGCAAGTCACCTATAGTGGTCTGTACGACAGGCTGGCACCTGCCTTGGATCCAAGGTGAGCGTACGGTGCGGGAGGTGAACGATCACGTGAAGGCTAAACCCTACTCTGGCAGAGCACAAACACCCAGGATGAAGGATTATGAGCTATATACCAATCTCATCATCATCATCATCATAACTATCATTATCAAACATATACTCACTTGACTTACTTGAGCGTCCGCAGCGCCAAGCAATAATCATCACACAATCATAATAAATATAAACGATATTTGACATGGCATTCTAATTTATAAAATCATTCAAAACACATTTTTTTGAGAAAATACCAAGCATATATAAGTATACTGAAAATAAAAACCCACTCACCTGGAGTCCACGCTACAACCCCCTAGCACGACTATCGAGACGTCCCAAATGACCACAAATGATCATCGTTTAGCACAAATATCACATTACATCTCAGAATCCTTACTGAGAGAATATGTAATTTACATAAAACGCATCCCTATGAATTTGATCCGGAAGTTTTGTGTCACGAATCTTCAATCAGTCACTTCCAATAATACACATTATACTTTTAAAACAATACCCCAAAGTTTCGTTGCGATCCAACGGTTGGATCTCCGCCAATTACCAAAATTAAGTGGCGGTTAACCTTTTTATTTACGAACTTACAATTCTAATTCGGGAAGATCTATAAGACAGATTACAGATCCGTAAATTCCTACACTCCTCAAATATTACGTACTATACCATACTAAATTTTGGCGACGATCCAACGGTCGGATCGTCGATTCATACATTGATCTATTACCATATCATAGTGAACTTAGGTCCTAACGATCAATTTACGTCAATCCGTTTTCGAAACTAAGTTCAAGGCATTGAATAACACCTAAAAATATCATTGGCGGCCCTCTGGCCACGCGCTGCCGCGGGTGGCGGTTGGCCGCCCTAGTCGCCGAAAAATTTAACTTTCTACAAAAATTCTCAAAATTTGCAGAATTAAATATCTCAATGAGTAGAACAACTTTCATGCCTATGGGAAATGCCAATTTGGCCTAGAAGACCTCCCATTTTGCTAAAATACGTATGAACCCTAGAAATGGGGTGTGCTCCAATTCGACCTCCAAAGCAATTCCAACGCCTCAACCACTGCTTGGGCTTTGTTCTAGCCTCAAGAGAATGCTATGGGTGGTGGTAATTGAAGGAAATCATTTCGGGATTGGTAGATTTTCAAACATGGGTCTCGCGACACCCACGGTGCAAAACCCCTCAATTTCAAACCCAATCCTTTCAAATTTGAAGTGAAAATGGTAGAGGATGAGTAGAATTGATGGTTGGGAGTGATGAATCGGCCCAATTCGATGGAAAAATGGTGAAATTCGTCGGAATTAGAACCGGGTCGAAAATGGGACGCGGGTCAAGAGGGATCCGCCCGATCCCCTTCTTCTACTCCTCCCTTATTTCCCTCCTTACTCTCTTCCCTCATTGGCTACTTACTTTCTCTCTCATCTCCTTATTCCTCCCCTTATCTCTCTGTTTATTCATCCCTTTCCATTTGCACTGTCCATTTTAATTTCTTTAATCTGGGCCATACAAGTGGCCCTCCAGATTTTTCTGGAGTTTACCAAATAAATGAGAAAATATCAATTTTGCCCTCAACTTCAAACCTTAATAACTTCTTCGTTATAACTCCAAATCACGTTCTGTTTGCGCCCACACGTCCATAGGAACGAGTACTACAAGGATATGCCAAGAAAACGAACCTTACGTGTCACTACAAGGCGGTCAACACCAATCGACGTATGTGCCTTGAAGGGCATTTTCGTAAACTCACTTATAAAAAAATCATAAAAATCATAAGTTTTAGAGACGGGCTATTAAATTTTGTTCCCTTTTAATGTTTATTGAAAACTTTAACAATAGAGACTATATATCAATCTACATCTCCAAACGAGTTTGCTTTCTCAACCCTTAAATTTTAATTTGAGGCAGATTACCCCCTAAACTTTTATAATTAGTCAATTTCTTCCATAAATTTTAATTTTAGCTGATCACCCTCTAAACTTTTATAATTGACCAATTTTATTTGAACCCATGTAACCTATTTCTACACCCAAGTTAAATTTTAAATGTTAATTGTCTATTTTACTCTATTGCATAATTACTATTAAGTACAAAATGAAATTAATAATAAAAATCAAATTTATCAACCAAACACTATAGTCCATACTGCAAAAGAAACCAAGGTTGATATGAAGAATTTGATTATGTACGTGTTTAGATTCAAGATAATATATAACGACAGACGAAAGATAAGCCAAATACCTCAAATGGGGGAACAAGGTTTGCTACATTTCTAACCATGAAAGCTGCCACTGGTTGAAACCCTAGGATATTAGAGAGACAAACCCTAGAGTCTGCACAAGCAATCACCTTGAACTGTTTTCGAACAATTTTAAGTTTATATATGGAAATATCCCAATTCCTTTGTAAATAATCAAACAAAAGCAGAATGTGTATAATAAACAAGATTAAGAGAAAATATAATTACCTTGGTTGCTTGTACTTGAGCTAGGGTTTAGAAATGCTTTGACTCTTTCCTGTTCAATATTATATTTACCTTACAGTCACAGACCACCGCCAATATGTATATGCAAGTAACCTTTGTAAACACTTTTAATTGCTACTTACAAAAATTTGTGCTTTTTAAAACTCAGAAACCTCTATTTCATTACTACAAACGAGTCTATTCGGTCCTTAGCTTTCGATACATTTTCTACTTAAAATTTTGTACATTCACGAGCAAGATCCGCATAATCATTTGATGCCTTCGACCTCATAACCAGGTTGTTTCTACAAATGGAAAAAGCTCATCGTATATAGCACTCATAGTGGGAAGCTCTTAGTGGCACAATTTTAGGGGTTCCGCATTAAACCCAAACACTCTTTTACGGAAAGCCATTGAAGGGGTCGATTACGAGAGTTTGATGTCTATGCAGGATTTGTCTAAAAATCATGCTTGGAGAAGATTTCAAAATATTGTCAACATCTATAGAAGTGCCAGTCTTGTTGTCATCAATGGTTGAATTCACACCCCAATTCTCAGTGTCAATTTCCAGATGGCATAAAGATATAGTTAAAAATCAAATGGGTGTAAAAATAAATCCACATATTGAATTGGGTTTATGGGAGTATATTAGGTATTAAATTTGGGTTTAAAGAGATATTAATAGTTTAGTTAAAAATCAAATGGGTGCAAAAAGTAAGTTGGGTGTAAAAATAGGTTACATGGGTTTAAATAAAATTTCCCTTTCTTCAATGAACTTTGATATCCTCTCGAACCCTAATTCAAACAAAAGTGTATGGAGTGAACTAGCGGAAGAGAAGAAAAAGGAAAAAAACAATATGTTGTCAGCATTAGAGATAAAATTACCTTTTTGCAATTATAAACAAAAGTTCAAGGAGATATTGACCAATTATAAAAGTTTAGGCGGGGTCTTAGGCTAAAATTAAAATTTATGGAGAAAATTGGTCAATTATAAAAGTTCAAAAAGATAATTGTCCAAAATTAAAGTTCATAGCAAAAATTGACAGCTCCTTATAAATTCGGGAAAAAAAAAATTGACAAACAAACTCATTAACTAACTTATGATTACACAAAATTAAAGGATTTGAAATAACAAGATAACTCAAGTTGGTGGATAAGACCTTTTTCTCCAGCTGCATCTCGAATCCAAACCCTTTCATTGATGAATTAGTGTAAATTATCCAATTGTTTTAACCAGAAGATAAGTAACACCAACTCTTTTTTTTATTTTGGGTAGAAAAAGAGTGGCAGAAAATCGTGAGGTAAAAATAGTGATGGCCCCGTCCAACAAACAATGATGGGCTGGAGTGGAGTTCGTAATACGTTATGGTCTTAGCTCAAACCTAATGACTCGTTTCACTTTTATCATACTCTTTACTAGCCCAACCCAAGACTAGGTACTTGGACTCAGTCCAATTGATTCACCTTTTATTAAATTATTATAAGGAATTGGTATTCCTTTTCGAAAAAATCTGTTTACACCTAATATTAGTCTCTAGACACTCAGTTTATTGGACACCCATTTTCAAGAGAAATTATCAAACATAGCAAAAAAATTACCATTTAATTTTAAAAATGTTTTTTTTTTATAAAAACTTTCAAATATATCTAAAATTTCACGACATAAAAACCTTCAATTTGTATGAACAACTAGTTGTTGACTAAAAGACTTGTGCTATATGATCAAATGTTGCTCTCTCTAATATTTTCCTCCTTTTTTTATTTATTTTCTTTTTCAAACGAAGAATAAAGTTCTCTCGCAATTTTATTTTTTAATAAAAGTCAAAGAAACCTCTCTCGCAAGATTCCCACAAAATAGTTGAAGGGCAACATACATAAATATAGCCAATTTCCCCCTGAACTTATATGCAACTGCCAATTCCCCTCTTGAACTTTCATTTTAGTTGATTACTCTCTTGAACTTTTTTAATTAGTCAATTTCCCCCTTGAACCTGAATTTTAGCCGATTGCCCCCTTGAACTTTCATTTTAGTCGATTACCCTCTTGAACTTTTTTAATAGTCAATTTCCCCCTTGAACTTGAACTTTAGCCGATTACCCCCTTGAACTTTTATAAATAACCAATTCTCCTTAGCGTTAGATTTTTAAAAACTTTCATTCAATTTATCATCCATCCAATTTTTCATTCTTTTTGCCCTCATACAATTGTCATATGTTGTTTCTGTGATCATGATAGATAGAAAATTGGATGAAATTTTTTTAAATCTAACACTAGGGGGAAAGTTCAAGGGGGTAATCGGCTAAAATTATATTTCAAGGAGGAAATTGGCTAATTATAAAAGTTCAAGAGAGTAATCAGTTAAAATTGAAGTTTAGGGAGGAACTGGCAGCTCTATACAAGTTTAAGGAGTAAATTGACAAATATGCCTTATTCATATATCAGAAAGTGAGCTACTAGAGTAACGAAATAAAAGTGAATTAACTTTTAGTTGTACGCACAACCAAAATAAACAATAAAATGATCAAAAGAAAATATTTATCCATTACACCCCAAATTTATAAAAGAGTTCTACAAAGTAGAATGAAGTGGAAAGGGATTCCTACACGTTTGTTTATATTGGCCATTTGAAACACATTTTTAACACCTCCAAGTTGATTTTTTTCTCCATGTGATAGGATCCTTTTTTCTTTTCGCCTACGATATCTTCTACGTGTAATTGGTAGGACAATTCTTTCACGCACATCAGTAATTACTATTCAATTAGTCTGATTACCAACTGGGCAACTGGCCATATAACTTATGCATACGTAATTAGGATTTGTAGTATAATAATAGGAACATATAAGATAGCACGACTTTTATCGGTGTCTACGTGCGGCACAAGCTGTGAGAAAGATAGTAAGTCAAGTTATAACAAAAACTTCAATTCCTTCGTTTTCAAATATTTTAATAAAAATAATGATCTACATCATTCAAATTCTTAGCAATAAAGGACATTCCCACACTGGAAACAAAATATATATACACACACACACACATATTCGACTTTATTCCTTAAAGGCCTTTCCATGCTTTTCAGTATAATCGAATGGACATAAATATGTTGTATTTGATTATATTAGAAGGATAATGTTAGGGAAATCAAATTTTAAACTAATTTTGCAAATCAAATAATGTGTCACTAATAAAAAATAAGCACGGTAATTAATATTGAGTAATAATTTAATCATCAATCACTACATTATTTGGTCTACAAAATTTTATTTAAAAATTTGATCTCTCCAACATAACCCATATTAAAAAGGAATGTCAAAACTTCTACAACCAAAAACAAATGGAGATTTTTTTAGAGACATGATGAATCATTGAATTTGTGTGTTCATCAATAAAAGTATTGTGTTGTACAAACAAACCCTAGCTTATCTTATAAAAAGGTTAATCATTTTTAAGAAGACATTAGTCAGAAAGATTTCGTGCACGTTCAATGAATTTGGGGAACCAAAAAAAGCAGCCAAATTCGATTAAGTGACACCCATGTGATATAAAACTCTAAAGTGGGCAATCTGGTGTTCATTTTCCACCGCTGATCAATAAGTTCACCACAGACTTAAAAATTCATGGGGACCAAAAATACGGACGAATGCTAAGTAACCCACCAAAAGAATGTCAAAAAGTTGAATCAAAGCCCTAGACATTGAAAAGCACTTTCTCATTAAAAAGTTATTTCTAGAAACAATAGAGGCCGCAAATTTTTTTGCATGCCTAGGGAAATAAGCACTGTCAACTTAATGCAGAGTCAAAGTGGAGGTTGTCCTAAGATAAAAGGTGTTTTAGACTTCAACTTTTAGACTTTTAGTATTTTTCCTTTCAAGAAATAAATCTTAATTAATAGAAAAATTCCGAATACCAACCAGTAACACCACGATCAAAGTTAAGGGCTTTGATCGCAGCAGTAGGGATAAAATTTTAATATTTTAATATCTAGAATTTTTTTTAATAAACAATATTTACACTAAAAGAATGTGAGAGTAAATTAAGCTTCGTAATAAGCAAGCTAACTCAAATTCGTATTTGGTATGAATCGAACCTAATACCTCTCACTTACAAGTGAAGAGAAATATCACTAGAATGTAGTATTAAGTAACTAGTATATAGGATTTTAGACTTTTGATTTCTTACTTGTATAAAAATCAAGATTATTTCTAGTTTGAAGTGCTTTTGAGTTTTGAGGAGAAGTCAAACATCGCGCAATAATATTATCCTGCGTACGTAAGACCCAACTAAAATGGTGCAAAGCTCATTACGTCGGTTTCGACCAAATATATTAAACTGCAGAAGCCAATACAATGCATCTCTTTTGGAAGCTCTATCCTAGTCCAGGGCCCTATGTTAACAAGGGTAACTATCATTTATACTTGTCTCACTGGTGTCGGTAGATGAGAAGGACATTTGAAATATATGGAGCGTGCATCAATGTCCAACAGAATTAAATTTCTAATCATGTATACAGTACTTGTGCATTCTCAAAGTATGAGCGTGTGCGTGTGCGTGTGACTGTTTTCGTGGATATAGGGTTTTTGAAAGTGATATTTTCGAATACATGCATGGAGAACACTGTCATGTGGTGAGTGGCCACTTCTCCACTCTTGTATGAACAAAGAATTAATTTTCCACCCACGCTTTAAGAAGAACACAAAGAACGGATATCATGCATGAAAAATTTGTGGTTTAGGTTTACTGTCTCACTTAAAGCATTTTGTGTTTGAATTACATGGGTCAACATAAGTGCTTAGGTTGTCAGATTGTCAATTAACTTTTAATTAAGTTTATTTTTTGTCTACAATATGTGATTTAATTTCGAATAACATAATCTTTATGCATTCAATTATTTACATAATATACATATATCGATCTATCTACTGTCCATTCGCCCACTTAAACACTGAACCCCTTTTATCTTAGCAAACCCAAATTTACCAGTCTAGTTTTCAAGCTTATATCGCTGTTGCGGTGTTCTTTCTTTGGAAACATCAGTTTTTTTCGCTGTGTGTAACAGCACGTTCTTCGTACAAAATGCTTTTCTCCGGAGATAATAGCATCTGAGAAAAAAACTGCTGTACTTTACTAATGAAAAAAATTTCATTGGCCACTCCCACTTTTTCTGTTTTGATTAACTTAGAGCTTGTTTGGTATTCTACTTGAATCCAATTTTTTAAACTCAAAAACAATTTTCAAGTTTTAGACTTTAAAAACTTGTTTGGTAAGACTATTTTTAAAAACTGAACTCAATACTAACTAAAAAAATATAGTATATTCTCTAAAAACACAAAAAGTGAGTTTTTAAAGTTTTTAAACTTAAACTCACTTATTTCTTTTTTCTTCCTCCTCCCCACTCCAAAGCTATCTCTCTCTTTTCTTCTTTCTCTTTCCCCTTCTTTTTTTTTATACATTTTTTATCTCTCCTCCAATCTGCTCTCTTCATTCTCTCAATTCTTTCTCTCACTCCTCTTCTTCTCTATCTCCTCTGATCCTCTCACTTCTTTCTATTTCCTCCAATCATCTCTTATTTTCTTTCATCCTCTCTCATTTTTCTCTCTTGACCCACTCTTTTTGGATCTATTTGTCCAGTTTAAGTTGTAAGATTTAAAATTTTTAAATCGCATACCAAACAAGTTTTCGAGTCTTAAAGAAAATTGTTTTCAAGAAAAATTCTCAAGAAATGTTCTGAGAAAATATAAAAAATTTCAAATAGGATACAAAACAAGTCCTTAATTTTTGTACTAGTTAATTAGTTACTCATCATAGAACATTAGGTAATTTTACTGTACACGGTGGGGTGCTGTTAGTTAGGGGTGGTCACTGTAAATTTGTACTAAAAAGGGGAAAAACTAGATAGATGCACAAAGATAAACACGTTGATATGATATATAAAGAGAATTGTTATTAGCACTCTAAAATTTTTATTTGGGACTCCAAACTTTCTATAAGCATGCTGCCAGCGTTCATCTTGAGCCAAAGAAAAAATATATATACTTGTGAGGAATGTAGAATGAGATTTTTAGAGTGTTAAGGTTGAATGACAAACATTTTGACAAATACTTTTACATTCTTTATCTTTATTGGCTTCTGGATTCATTTACATCTAGAGCATCTTCAGAGAAGATATTAAAATGTCCAAATTGGCACTACAGTAAAAAAAATTAAAAAAAAAAGGGAGCAACAACGTTACTGAAAAACCAAATCAAATGTGGCATAATAAGCATCTCACTCTTGCTGCTAAAATTAACAGCAACTTCACATCTTTGTTAATTAATTATTAAGTGTGTTTTATTTATTTTATTATCGATTTTTTGTTTTAAAACATTTATTGTAATAGTTTAATGTAATAAAATAATAATTTAAAAAACGTTAGTGTACAATATGGGTGCGTTTGGTACGCAGGACGGGACGAGACGAGGCGTTCCATCCCGCGTTTGGTACGCCTAAAACGAGTGGGACGAGGCGTTCCATGGGACAAGTTTTAGATGATTTTTGGTTCCACCTCCCCCTGGAACGGAGTTGTTCCACATCTGTGGGACATAAATTTTTAACATTTTAGGACAACAATGCCCCTTGTCTTTTTCAAAATTTACAACATCCGTCCCGTCCCGTTCCGTTCCGTTCCGTCCCGTCCCGTCTGCGTATCAAACGCACCCTATAAGTTATCAAATTTGAATTTTATGTTTAAAACTTAACATATGCAAAATAGATAAAACAAAAGTCCAAGCCAGAATTAAAGTAAAAATTAATAGTGGTGTACTCGTAAGAGGGTTTATAATTTGGATTGTCCGGGTCGGTTACTGACAATCACATCAACAACTGAAAGTTAGTTCTATAGATTTAACAACAAAAATCCAACATCCTGAAAGGTAATGAAAAGTACATTTATCATTAAAAAATTTTTATTGAAAATGACTTAAAATTTTTAAGTTTTAATAATAATAAAAAAATATTGTAAGTAAATAATGTTATAAGTGATTTTTTAAAATAAAATTGTGCATTTTTAAAAAAATAAATAATACCAAAAATGTTTCACTAAAACTCTTAAAAAAAAAGGGTAATAACTAGTACTCGCAGATTTAACAACGTAAGACCTTGCATCGATGGAAAAGCACATATATGATTTAAATGTTTGGTTAATTTTGGCAAAAAATAACTATCTGACTTTTGGAAAAAGAATAGCGTCATATTTAGTACTGAATGTCACCGTGAAGCAGATAAATTATTGCATAGGCTACTGGTGACTATGCATAACTGTTCATTGCGTGGAGTTCCCAGATTCACACATCTGTACGTAGTAGAATATCATGAGTACAGATCCTCTCCGGATCTAAAAAGAGGGAGCTTATAGATCAAACGATCCGAGCTGTTAAAATTTGTTTTAATGACTATAATTATTATAATTTTTAAAAAAAAATTATTTATAACCGTTAGATTAAATTTGAATGGTTCGGATCATTTAATTCTTAAACTCAGTTTTTATAGATTCGAAGAGAATCTGTACTCGAATATAATCAAACTTTTTCTTGAGCTGTCAAGTCACGTCATTTCAGATCTGTGTACACCGAGTCGAGCTCAAAGAAGAAAATGGGACTTAAACAACTTCGCCGGACAATTATTGTTCTCAAACAATACCTCAAGAAGGTGTACCACCTTCAAACTTCTCACGGGCCACAGCTAGCTACTTCATATTAGGTTTGACTTTCTATTGCATAAGTGGGTTGTGATCGTATCTGCACTTCAAAGTTATGTTTATAAATTAATGGAGATCTAATAGTTGGCCTATGAATCAATAGTATGTGAATGGATAAAATTATAATTTAACCCTCAGTTTTCCAGACACAAAAATATACCATAATTTCCTAAATTTTTTTTTAGTAACAAGAGCATTACAACAACTGCTATCACTAATCAAATATACAGTATACAGTGTATACATTGTTATAACTGGGACACGTCCACCTACCATATAATTTCCTCAGTTTTATTTTTACTGTTGAAAGATAATGCTGCATATACTGTCGGTGGTATGATAGACCCCAATGCATAAATTAATGGTGGGTCTGATGCTGTGCTTAAATGATCATTTCTCGAGTTCTTGAATTTTTCTGTAAGCGATTTTTGTTTCTGATGTCTGTCTAAATTACCGAAGTTTTATGTTGAGGGATGAGATCTAATTTGAGTACTTTCCTTTTGCTTTATAAGGTGTTTTGTATTTAAGAATAAAACTCGTATTAACAAAAAGAAAGATATTGATCGGACTTATAAATAAGTTGAATTACTTCTCATATTGTTATTTAATTTTATAATAGAACATCAACTTTCGGTTACCAAACTTCCTCGTAATGCATGCTGCCTAAATGTTGACATGTTGAACAAGCGAACAGTACTGGTATAAATGAACTGTTGAAGGAAAAATAATGAAAGCTAAATTCATGGCACAAAACAGCCTGTATTTGTGACGATTCGACGTATGTAAAGTTTATTGTCTAGTTAGTTACACCGGACTGTTTTGGACTGGACTAGCTTCAGGGACTAAGCTGTACTGGCTTAGACTAGACTAAGCTGGACTAGCTTAGTGAAGCGTTTGGTACAGTGTCGGACTAACAAGCAAGATAATTAACAAATTCTAATATTATGTAATTTAATCCATAATTATTAATATTTTATTTTTATCCTATTTTTTATATCTCTAATCCTTCTTTACCGCCCCATTCCCTCCCTCTTTTTCTCCATCTTTTTCTCCATTGTCCGTTCCAATCTTTTCTTCAATTTGGTATTTTATATGAAAATTGGTTATGAAAAGCATCTAGTCCAATGACTTTCGAATGTGAGTTGTCGAGGAGCAAGGCGAGGAGGAGAAATGGGACAGTCTTAGCTAGTCCCATGGTTTTTGAGGGGTTTCACTAAGACTAGCTAGTCCCTGATTTAGTCTAGGCTAGTGAGACTTAATCTCATGAAATCTAGTCCCCGTTAGGAACAAACACGAGACTGGACTAACTCTTAGTCCAGTTCAGTCCAGTTCAGTCCAGTACCCTTTAGTGAGGGCAAACAAACGTCCCCTAAAAGTGTTATAGGTTTTGCTTTCTGGTATCATCACATTGTCCAAAAGTGTATGTTGAGAAGGAGCTCTTTATAATTTGAAGTATCATTTTCTACTTTTCTAATTTCTCTATTATTTTATATTTTTATATTTAAACGATCACAATTAAATCACATCAATATTTTATATTTACTTTTTATAAAAATAATAAGACAAAAAAAAAAGTACGAAAAGAGGACATAGAAGAAAATAGAAATAGGAACACAGAAAATCTTATCCCTTATAATTTTCACACCTGTCCTCCAAAATCGCATAGATACCCCTAACGATGAAGCTGCAATGTAGCCATGATGATGAAACTGCAAAGTCGTACGGAAAGGTGTGATAGAGATACGCAATAAGATGCGCAGAGCTTGGAATTGTATGCCTGGAAGTGAATGGTCAAATACAGGCCCTAGGGCTTGGGACATTCGGCAGGTCGTAGCTGCTGAGAACGAGAGTGTTGAGAGGGACTGGGTACTGTAGTATATGACGGTGCACACCACTTCCTTACCGAATCTTCTTGTTTGTGTGTGAATGTAGGGACTCCATAACCCATGAATTCTTGACGAAAATCATTGTTATCCTTTTTTCTCTGTTTTTTCCACATTTTTTTTTTGTTTTCTTCTCATTCTTTTTATTTAAATAATCACAATTAAATCACGTTAATAATAAAAAAATCATAGTCTATCTTTTACCGGCCCTCTGGTTTCCCTATTAATGGTTAAATAACCTTTTTTTTTCATGTTAAAATAAAAAGTTTTGTCTGACCCCCACTGTCAAACTGTAGTGTGAGCGACTCATCAGTTAAGATCATGTGTGTACTGTGTAGAATTATTCATTCAAAAGATATATACATGTTCAATTATTTATTTTTAAATTAAATTTGGCTGCAAAGTTTATCCCACTCCAATATTTTTATTATAAAAAGTAATTTTGAAAAGAATTTATTGATAAACAAGAATATGTTCAATTATTTATCAATGTTAATCTTTATATTAATAAGGATTCACTCGTTGAATGATTTCAGTTAAAAAAATTAGCTACAAGGTTTATAAATTTAGTTATGATTTAGCTCATTGTAAAGTTTAAATCACTCTTTCACCCTCTTTAGTATAAATAATATCATTTGGTTAAACAATTTTTTTTTTTATAACATACAACTTACAGTCAATTGAATAATTGCTTCAAACTTTCAAAGGTCCGTTTTGAATATAAAAATCAGCTCAATTATATGGCATGTAAAGGCCAAATTGATGTCGATCTCCCTTAACTTCTCTTTGTTTTTGATCAACTATCAATCCCTAACTTATTCACTTTTAACCCCAAAATCTTTCAACATATAAATATCATAGAACTTTTGAGATCAAATAGTGTCCAAATCATGTTATGTATTTAAATTTTGAACCGTCACTCAAAATAATAATAAGGTATGAATTTTTTTATTAAAGTCAGTCGCTCTTAAATGCATGCGAATAATATTATGAGCAACTTACATTGGTCAATTTTGTTTGCAGTTAAGGTAAAGCCCCAACGAATTGTGTACAACATTGCTCTCGCGTGCGACAGCTACCGATATTAGCAAAATTAATAGCTCGTTTGCTTCGAAATGGGATATATATACATATAAATATGTGATTTGAATGACATATCATGTCTGTCATAAAAAATATGCCAGAAATTAAATAATTCTCCGACCAAAACGTTTTATAATTCTGAATTTTTGAAGACTTTTGTATTTGTATAGATTAATAATAGCTTAAGAAACTAATGTTGTGACCTCTCAACCAGAGCAAGGATCGGAGCTCAGAATATTGGTATAGACAATGGACAAATGAGAAGTCTAATTTACGATGGGAATCCATTACTTTTGCGTCCAAGTGACTGCATAAATATGTATTGTGAATGGGTCTTGAAAGTAAATATTGCTTATGTCAACTATAATTTATAAATAATATTTGCGTCAATGGTAAAATTGATTTATTAGACCAAAATTTGATTTTCGAAAAATGACAGTATCTCTTTGCACATACACACGTGCATCTCTTTGGGCAAAACTACAAGTAAAGAGACACTAAAAATTTTTTTTCACTTATATTATGACACGTGATATACCAACATATATTTTGTTCGCATAGAAAAATCTCTCAGTTCATTGAACTTGAATCTCATAAAGAATAGAAAAAAAAAATTATTGTTAGTACTTCGTGACATTTGTTGTGTAATATTCTGAATACTATTTCTCACTTACTGTTTTAAAAAAAAACAAATGTATATAAAACAATTGCTCAGTTTATCTATACATATAAAGGGAGAAGCAAAAAGAGTGAAGCTTTCATAATTTCCAAATTTTCCTTCTCCCATCAGGATTTAAAAAAATATATATATATTCAAAAAAACAATGTAGGGTTGTTAGTAAGTTAATTATTTTTCAAAATATATTTTAGTAAAAAATAATAATTTCTAAAATAAGTAAAATTAAAAATTTATTGTAAACAATGAAAAAAACTCAATTGCCACAGGTAGAGGCGTGTGGCAAGAGACTAGTATATCCATATAAATAAAACAACATGGTGACGATAAACAAGCATTAAATAATGGTAGAGGGGATTATAGAGAAATGCTAAGGCGACTTTCACAAAGTGTGACTCTCCTTAGATTATGTCACCTCACGTTTTTAGCACAATGCTTTATAATTTGGCACAAGAATTTACGTTAAACTGTGAGGTGACAGAAAGTCCGTGAAGAGTCCCACTTTTCAGAGAGTCCCCTTAGCATTTCTTGGGTATTCTATTTTCTTTTTGTAGTTTGAAAAAAAATAGTTTATAACAACTATTATCGTTTATTTCGTAGTGTTTTTGCATGTTTAATTTTGGAGAGGTTTGTCTCACATAAATGACGATGATACATTTTGTAACGAATTAGATACCTAATTGTGAGTAAACCTCTTATAATAGAATAACAATATTGTGACAGCGTGTAATATGTAAATGACTTTTGTAAATATCATATTGTTCGTGAAAAACAAGAGAAAATGGTTGATTATTGAAGATAATACGTTTCTTGTAATTCAGACAATGAATAATTCAAATTCAGAAATATCACCAACAAAATAGAGACCAATATTAATAGCTAACCGGTAAGTATGACACATTCAACACAGTTTATACATGCATGGAAACCCTAATGGATTGTTCTGAACAAGAAGACATGAAGATGATAGACTCGCATTAATGGTAGAAGGTTGGTTGTTACATCCAAACAAAGAACTAGAGGAAAAAAGTTAAAAGAAAAGGAACAGATGGAAGAAATAAAATAAAAGAAGATGGATCAAGAACAACCTATTTGTTTGCCATCTATGGCAAAAACACGAGTGGATTGGAGTCAACTTTTTCACACCTATTCTGAGCTTTAGACAAAAACCCTAATATATTGGTTACGAACGTTGGGAATTGGACAGCATCACAGGAGCAGACTTCTCAAAGAGTCCTAGCCTGTAATCAGCCAGCCTTGACCTGTACGCAGACTTTTTGTATTCACTCCACGTGAACTCCTTGTACAAGCTCTCTTCTCCTTCTGCCATTAGTGACGGCAGAGGTGCTATCTTCTCACTCAAAGCTGGCCCTCCAAAGTAGATCATTGAAATCCTTGAACTAATTGTGTCAGCCAAAACCCTATGTTTCACACTCTTAAACCGCCCATTAGTCATCACCTGCATCAAAATCCCACCCCCAAGTTAGCAAGAAAAGCAAGTTTACACTACTTTTCACTGCAAAATGCAATACTGTGGGCCACTAAAAGATTTCACGGCCGACGCAACAGCAATAAGATATTTTATGGTAAATTTCAAATAGTGATGAGGAAGTGCTGGTTGTGGCATGTCGTAAGAGTTTCATTTAAATGGGTACCTGCAAGCAATCACCAACATTGATGAAAAAGGCAGTCTGATCAGGTGGTACTGTGACCCAAGTCCCATCCTTGAGACAGATCTGCAGGCCTGATGTGTTGTTGGATTTCAGGGCAGAAATGATCTGTGGGTCTGTGTGCTCCCCAAACCCTATCAAATTTCGTCCACTCAATGCCTGAAGCTCTGGACATGGCGGATAGTAGTTTAGCCTGAAACATGAGTCACTCTTCTCATCTGTCAAGAGCTTGCTCAGCACATTCCTTTGCTCAATCCCCAGCCCATCAGCCACCATTTCGAGCACTGCAAAAGTCATGTTCTTCACTGCCGTAATATAATCTTCAACTGCAACACTGAAAGAGGAAAAAGTAAATTAGTTTAAGAGTAAAGAATTTGAAACGAGCGCAGGAGACCAAAAAAATGAACGTTGCTATACTTAATTTATGTTTTTGTTTCTTTGTAAGGCAGACCATGAAAAGTGTTTAACCATGCACCTGATGTTCTATGTTTTCCAGTATCGCTTGTAAAAAAAAAATGAAAATAAATAAAAACAGAGAAGAACAGAGTACTCTGTTTTTTGTAGGAATTTTTACCGGAAAATTTCAGGGTTTTCCTTTAGAATGGAGGAGGACTTGTGAGATGTGATATCAGGATTGGTGTTGAGGAGGATATATTCAATCCAACCCACGTCGCCGTTTGGACCGATTCTCTTGCTGCCGTAGCCGAAAGGGTCGGCGGGGCCAGCCTTGTCCTTCTCCGACTGGGGCAGGCTGAAAAATTTGAGAGCTTGGGCTTCCAGAGTGGTCATGAAGTCCAATGGGACTCCATGGTTGATCACCTTGAATATGCCGTACTCCTCACAGGCCCTGACTATGCGGTGCTTTGCGTTGGGGCTCGAAAGGTCGACGACTGGGATGCCGGCGAACAAGCCGGTGGGCTTGCATGTTTTGATTATGTCAGAAAAATGGTCTAATGCAGCCGGTTGTGACAAAACCACCATAGCTAATAGATACGTGTTTTTAGAGAGAGAGAGAGTTTAGAGAGAGATGGGTTCAATCGTAGAAGAAGAAGAGGGTTTGTAAGAGTTTGGGTTGGGCGAGAATGCAGAGGAGGAGGGTGATGGGGGGTTTAAATGGGGGAAAGGTGTCAGAGTTTGCTTATGCATGAGTGGATAAATTTTGCAGTGTAATCGGTATACGGAGTGATACACCACGTGTTATTATATAAATGATAAAATATGTGTCTTAAAAAGTTAATAACTTATAAAATAAAAATTACAACCACTAATATTAAAATACGTGATGTACTACTTATGTTCATGTAACAACTAAAAATTTCTCACGAGGGATAAAGGAGCGTTAGCAACTATAAAGAGGAGCCATCTGGCTTTGTGTGTTTGCTTGGTTGGTGTGGTGTTTATGCTTTCGAGGGAGAGAAAAATTATTTTTCCTATTTTCATGTAAGTAATTCTATCTCTAGACCCAAAATTGATATATTTTTAAGAAAGTGTTATTGACACTTTAAAATTTTTATTTTACATTCTTATTAGTGTACTTTTCTTTCTAAATATAAAAAAAATTTAGAATGTAAAATAAAAGTTTTAGAATGTCAATAATAATTTTCTATTTTTATTCACAATTTTTTTTAACGGGGATGATATCTAAATGTGAGACCCACCTTTATTCCAAAGTTGAAAACAAGAATGTCAAGTTTACGTGTGAAGATGGTATTAACGTCGTGTTTTCAATTGAGATTTAAAAAAAATTATAAACATATGAAGTTTATGTATTCGATTGAAATTTTGAAAGATTTTAATATCAATAATTCTACTTTAAAATTTAAATAAATTCATAAAAATCTAAGGATATATTTAAATATTTTATTGAATACCATATGAATTTGTAAACTTCAAATGCCTGACTGAATACATTCTTTTTGTATTTTTAATTACGTAAAAGATATGTTCTAAATGTTCTGAAAGATTCCACATAGTTATAAAATTCTTAATAAAAAATTAACGTTCAAAAACTTTGAAATATAAAATATTTCGAAATTCTCTCAAATATTATATTACTATGCTACATAGAAGAGGACGACTGCATTCACTTTTATATCACATTGATATTGTTATTGTAGATCTATTCTTTTATATTATATAAAATATGTTTTTGTTATTTACAGAACTTTCGAGACATGTATGGCATGTATTGATATTGATTTATTTGATTAATGAAATACTATTTATTTTCAAAAATTAGTAACGAGTTATATTCTTTTACTTCCAGTTACATGCTGAGTTACCATTTCGACCAACTGTACAAAACCTTTACTTGCTTCCTTACCAAAAAGAAGAAAGAAAACCTTTACCCTATTGAGGATAAGGTAAAAACTAAGAGGAAAGCTGAGTAAATGCTCAAAATTTCTAATCTAAGTACAAAATCTCATGGATGCATTTTTTGGGTCACCGAATTTGCTTTAGTGCTCCGTTTAACTCGAAGATAGAAATACGTTAGCGTTTTATGTAGTGCTGCTAGATGAATAAGAGAATTAATCTACCAATGTGTCGTGAGATGTCTCCTATGTTCCCCAAAAATAAAATAAAAAGAGACATAAGATAAAGGAAGGTAATTTGGAGCAGCTGTTAGCCTGTTACACAATGAATTCTGATTCACGAGAAAACCACAGGTGCTGCCACTCAACAATATTCTTATGAAACTTAATTGGTTTTCCTAATTATGGTTCGAAAAATGGAAAGCTCTCTCGATGCATGTTTATTAAGGATTACGATCAAGAGCAAACGAGATCCCATTTCAGTAATAACTATGAGTATATATGTACATCATTTGCAAAATTTGATTGCCAAATTTAATTTTTTTTAATTAGAGTTATTATGATGTTTATGTACATCATTTGATAAACATATTTGATTATTAAATTAGGTAGGGATGACAATTCTAACCGCTAAACCTGATAACCATGGATAACCGTCTAAATAAATTGGATTTGGGTATGGGGAAAAACCGTGAATATTATTCGGTTATGGTTTTGAATATGGTTATAGGGTCCCCAATCCCATATTCGTACCTGAATCCGAACGAATAATATATAATATAATTATATATAATATTAAAGTATTATATATATATATATATATATTTATTATTCACCGAATTCATTACCTTGAGAATACAAAAATTGCATTGTGTGAGTTGCATTTTATGGCAAAGTTCAATAGTTTTGATATGAATCAAAATCTATGAGAATTTAATGGTATTTATGGGCGATATCAAAGATCAACCAACATTATCAATATTTAGCTTTAATTTTCATGCTTCACAAGATCCATTAATTAAATCATTTTATACATCAAACATTTAATGATGAAATTAATATTTACTAAATTATCATGTGTCAATTGGGCGAATATATTTTTTGTACTAACGAAGATGGATATAACTGTTAACCGATGTAGAATCCATTATTCGGTGGGTATGGTTATGGATAATACCCGATGGTTAATTTGCGGTTATAGATATGATTAATTTTCATGGTTATGAGGATGGATATAGCATTTCCATCCCTAAACCGATCCGTTCCCATCCCTAAAATTAGGTGCCTGCCACTATATGCTTACGTACCTTTTGAGGTATGGGAAACTATTGAAAGAGATTATGTTAGAATTGTACCAAAAATATTCTGTAAGAAACTGGAAGTAACATCCATACTTTTTAGTCCTCTTAGACAAACCCAGAAATAGTCCAGGATTTAACCTAGAAAATGGTGTGGGCACCCTAGCAAGACCCCACCCACATCGGCATGTCCCTCATGATTTATTGAACCCAATGACTGAAATCAAATATAATGAAATCAAACGGTAAAAAAAGAAGAAGATATAACAGCCCAAATTTAAGTCTAAAGGCTAAAATACTTTAAAAAAACATTTAACTCAAAATTCACCCAACTTTAGTGATTTTTCAATATTTATCGAAATCTAAATATGTTTAGATTAAATGTTCATAAAATTAAATTAGGATAGTGTACATAATTTTTTTTAAATTTACTTAAAAAAATTAGCCTAAATTTATTATTTAATAATTTCGAGCTAAAAAACTTAGGTCATAAGGAATGGAGCAGAAAAACTATTTCAGGATTAAAACCTAAATTCTATAATTTTAGGTTTTAGGCCAAGGGATGGAGATGGTCTTAGACCAAACCCAATCCTGGGCTAAATGCTATTTTTTAGGTTTTATTCCCCCCCACCCCAAACACAACCCAACTCATGCTAAATGTGGGGGCTAAAAGCTAAAAGTCAAATTTTTCCTAGGATTTAGTCCAGAAAATGGTGCGGGCACCACCAACAGGATCCCACCCACATGGGTATGTCTCCCATGATTTATTGAATCTAATGGCTAAGATCGAATATAATCAAATCTAACGGTAAAAAAAAAAAAATCTAAGACCATCTCCAATGGTTGAGCTAAAAGCCAAATATTTTAGCCCGAAAAATTTAGCTTTTAACCCAAAAACAGTTTTTCTACTCCAACCGTTTCAAGCTTAAAATTTTAGCCCGGGATTATTAAAGAATAAACTTAGACTATTTTTTGTTCTTAAATTAATTTTTTTTAATAAATATGTAGATTATCGTAAATTAATTTTATGAACATTTTAATAAAAAAAATTTAAATTCTGATAAATATTTTCACTCGGTTTGGTGGAGCCCACTAATTTATGGGCTAAATTCTGGGGGGAATCTGACCATGGTTTAGCATTTAGCATTTAGCCCGAATTTTCCCCTTGTATTTGAGTGAGTTTGGGGGGAAATTTTGGAGGGTAATTTGGCTTTTAGCCTACCATTGGAGATAGTCTAACGGCCCAAATTTAAATCCAATGGGTAAATTAATTAAAAAATTATTTAACTCAAAATTCACCCAAATTTAGTGATTTTTCAATATTTATCAGAATTTAAATACTTTAAGGTTAAAATGTTCATAAAATTAAATTATGATAGTGTAAATAATTTTTTTTTAAATTATTGTAAAAGAAAAAATTAGCCTAAATTTATTCTGTAATAATCTTAGGTTAAAAAAATTAGGAGCAGAAAAGTTGTTTCTGGACTAAAACCTAAATTTTTTGGGCTAAAAATTTTAGGTTTTAACCCAAAAGTTGGAGATGGTCTTAACAAAAAAGAAGAAGAAAGAAAAGAGTACCAATCCATTTTAATATAAAGTAGAAGATAAAAAGTTACTTCTCTTCTTCTACCTTTCTGATTCCATGAGGGTGTCATCAGTCATCGTTCAAGTTAGGAGACTGGTTAGGGTAAAGATCAAGAGCTTAAATTAATCGAATGTTTGTTGTTTTACACGTAAATGTGATGCAGAATTCCATGGGTAAAAGTTCTAGTACATTAAGGTAAAACGATAAAAGAAGAAACTTGATATTTGATTGCTTAGATATGGTATTTAAAAGATAAAACCCTAAACCCTTCCTCCAACAAAGACTCCAATATTATTACTGCTAAACAGTAATCAACTATAAAATCCCATCCCTTTTATGTTAATTAACATTAAAGTGGCTAGCTAGTACCTTAAGGTCCCAAAGCTACCCCTAATCACATCACTTGCATATAATAATAAAAAATTAACTAAATAATAAGAAGGATTATGCATGCATGAAAGCGATATCATTCTTTTCGAATTGGGATGAAAGGGATATAGCTGACTTTGATTAATTGTTTTTAGTGAGGTTCTTACATCTTATTCATAACTGTAATTTTTACGTAAATTTAATCAATTGTCTTCTTTATTATGGTGATATGTGTTTTGGTGGCATTTACAAGTTTGGTTAGCTGCTGAATAAGAGTGAGGTATATACACATGAGTAATTTAGAGGAGACAAATTTTTGTAAAACTCTACTTGTTACCCGATAATGTTTAATGACGCGTGAACGAGTTAACTACAATTTCTTATTTACATAAAAAAAATTTAAAATATATTATTTCCAACATTAGAACTAGAATAAAATAAAAACACTCCGCCCCAGACCTTCCTACACTGGAAAAGCCTCAAGTGCAAGTCTAAAGGTGGGAAGATAAGTTTAATATAAAGTAAGGGATGCTTGTTGCTTTCATCCCGTTCCTTCAGTTTACGAATAAAATCTCCTTTATCCTTAAAGAATTGATCCCATCTTTTCATCGTAGATATCAAAATTTTACTGAAGTAAATATTCATTAATAATTAAATTTTGGCTCACTATAACTTATATAGTGCGTACTATGGGTCTCGTCAAATTGCAGATATTATATGTGACTCATCAAAGTTAGATGTGTCATCATGAGTGACACATGTTGACATGTGAGACCTCTGTTAAGAAAATCAAATCAAGTCAAAAAGAGTAAATTAGCCCTAATTGATCAAATATCTCAATTAGGGTTTGATTCCTTAAATTTCTGATTTTGATTTAATTAATGACTAAATTAAATCAAATCAAATACAAAAGGGGGACAAATCAACTATAATTTGATGAAATTATATCAATTAGGATTTAATTTTTTTAATTAAAGATTATGATTCAATTAAGAGTTAAATTAAATAATTAGCTCAAATTAAGTCAAATCAAAAAATCAATCTCACAAATTACGGAATCCAAATTGAGAATTTCAAAGCAAATACGTGCCAATTCATCCACCATCAAAGCTGAAGATGACTCACCACGTGACATTACTCATGGTCTACTTTCATTTAAGATCAAGCGGCAACAGCCATTAAAGAAACCACAAACTTGAGTCAAAATCAAGTGTTTATCACCCTTAAATCAAATTCTACTTTGAAGATCGGATCCAAGAACCATTCTCAAAACAAAAACAAAAAAACCACAAAGGTTGTAGCACTAAATACATTAATACAAAAAAATATTTTGTACAGGTATGTGTTCTGTTTTTTTTTCCCGATGTTCTTCTGTAGTTTAATGAATCTCGTTTGTCAAAAATAAAAGGGGTACGCTTATTGTTTGGGGCATGTTACAATTTTGATCCATATAATTTAAAATTTTGATATTTCTTACCCTAAAGTTATAGACTTTTACATTCTTGTCCTTTCCCATGTTTCAAACAATCAAGTTAGCTAGCTATTATCTTTTTACACGACACTCTATATGCCTACCTTTTACTACAAAAATACCATATGAATGTCATGTATGTCACGATGAGTCTCTATCTATATCTAGAAGGTTAAAAATTTCCTAAAACGAAAGTTCTTACATTTTGTCCATATAACATTTATTTATTTTATTTATTTATTTGAAAGATAACATTTATTAATCTACATGTCATCAATATGACCCCTAAAAAGATGGGACAACTGACTGCAATGTCAGAAAAGAATTTTTTTCAAATGTTATTTTTGTGAGAATCTCATATATTTATAAATTGTGTTTATTTATTGCATATTATACGGTCAAAAATTATTTTATTTAAAAATTGAATATAAATAATATCTAAATATATAATGTATGATGAATAGATACGATTTATAAATTTTTAATATCTTCACAAAGAGAATCAGGATAAAATTCTGATTCTGTCGTAAAAATAAAGCTAACTTGACAAGTAGGCTAATAGAGGAACGAATAACATAAGAATATTTGTGAATTATATATCATTTTTTTTCTTTTGACGTGTCTAATTGAGGAATAAACTTGGAAAGAATGGTCCAGAAAATGTCACCTAGTATCATCTATCAACAAAAACAAAGAATGGTCAAAGTGGTTGGTATATTCCGAAATCCTCAAGACAAAGATTTTCACTTATCCACTAGCATAGTGAACAAGAAAATTTCTATTATTAGCTGGCTCCAATGAACTAAGTGTCAAATTCATTATAGTTGAGCACTAAATTAACCTATTTTATGAGAAATGTTAACTAGATTTTCAAAGTGAAACTCTCTATAGATTTTCTGCTGTCTCACATTTTAACGTTAATTTTTATGCTAATATTATAAAATATTATAAAAAATATGAGGTAGTAAAAAGTCTATAAAGAGTCTCACTTTTGAGATTGTCTCGTTTCTCCCAATTTATTTATTGTTACTGTCACCCTTGCACATAGTAAGAATTTGTACATAAATTTAACCATCCAATTTTATGGTGAATATCAATTATTTATGGTTAAACTGGCCGGGTTCAGCCTAGCCAATTAATCCATTTGGGAGACATGAAATGAAAAGTAATCAATAAAAAAAAGAGTAATATTAGCTAGATAAATTTTTAGACTAAATTTGTAAATCACATGACGTGTCATTAGTAGAAAATAATAAGCACGTTCAATAACATTTAGGTAATTAACCAATCATCAACAATCATAGCATATATTTTACAAAATTTAATCTAAAAAAAGTCTTTCGAGCATTATTCATAAAAAAAACGAGAATTTTATGAACTGCCATAGAAATGCACATGCATTTGGTCAAAGGACACAAGAGACCACTTTGAATAGAAGATTATAAGGTACTCCATATAATGATATTTATGTTAGGAAATGAAATAACGGTATAGTCACTTTGTTATTTTGTTTCCTAATCGTTTTCAGGTGCTGATTAAAGCATGATACTTTGCTTGTGTGGGAAAAGAATAATAGCGTGTGGAACAACAACTGTTATTTAGTCATGGTCAAACTTCCCACGGGGTCAAATCTTATCTAAATCACATAACTATTATATGCGATTACTTGAAGTAAAAAATAACAAGTCTCGGATTGTTTTATTTACTGGTGTGAATTTGTGAAGGTTTCGGGTACTTCCCTTGCATCTCAACTGCAACTAGTTCAAGCAATAGTCGAAAATGGACCTATTCCTTGACAGTAAGAATGATACTCTAAAATTCTAAAAAGTCGAAAATTCTTAATCTCAAGAATATTATATATTTTTGAAATAATATGGCTAGTTAACTATTTTTATATCAAATGAGACTTTAAGCAAGTGCTGGATCATGTTCTTTAATCACTGTGTTTTGCGTCCTCATTCTTTAGAATAGTAATATTGTTTGTAATAAAAAGAAGTTTAAGACACATTCCATTACTCGTTCAATGCTTTCGAAACATTTTCTAATCTCTTTAAGAATGCATTAGAACTCTTACTATCGCATATATGTATATACAACTTTCTGTCAGGTAGGGGGACAATATAAAAATTTTATATAATAAAATTACTGAAAATGAGAGTATTCCTCTTAAAACTTATTTTCTCTCACTTAAAACCCATCCTCTTTATTTTTTTCAAGCTTAAACCCACTCCCCGCTTCTCTCACCCCCCCCCCCCCCTTTCCTTTTTTAGTACAATAATGTATTTTAAATTAAAAGGATGAGAGATTTCGGTTAAGCCATATAATGGACAATCTAATTTGGTATCAAATTCACCATCTACGAGATTTGAACTTAAAACCTCTCACTTACAAATGAAGAAGAATATGACCAGACTGTAATACTGAATGACGACTTAAACCCCATTTACTAGAGTCCAAGTAAGCAAATTTCCTTAACAAAAGCTTGGTATGTCAGTTTTTATAATTCTCGTGTTCCTAAAATACCCTCATAGAGTGTAATGTGGGTTTGGTTTGACTTATGATTAATAATAAATTTTGCATTTTATTGTTTTCAATGTAATTAAATGTCTATTAACCTATTATTATTATTTTTTTTTAAAACAAGTACGATATTCATTGAATTGAAGGGATCCGTACAAATTCGAGGATAGGGTGCTAACAGTGAGCCTCAATAAAAACCTTGTCGGGGCTTTCAACCCGATCGAAGGAAAAAAGAGTGTCCTGCACCAATTTAACTATTAAGACTATCCTCCAATAATAAAACAGTAATAATATCAGGGGGTTCCTCAAACCACGAAATTGCTAGGCGATGTGCCACTCTGTTCATCTCTCTAGGTCCGAAGGAAATCTTCCATTGCTTAACCTCTTGCATAATTCGCCGTGCATCAGCGAACAAGTGACCAAAATGACCATTTAGAGCTGATTCAGCATTCTGTATAGCAGCAACCACCAGTAGAGCATCGCCTTCTAGCTGCACTAGTTCTTCAAGCCAATGCCGAGCAAACAAAGCTGCTACCCGTGTAGCAGCAGCCTCTGCATGCATTGCCAAGCTGATACCATTCTCCCTCAACGCCATTGCAACTATAAAACCTCCTGTTTCGTTTCGAACAGCAATCCCTATACCCATATATGAGCCATTCTCATCCCAAGCCGCATCAAAGTTACACTTTATCCAACCAAAGTCCAAATGTTTTCACTTCTGAACACAAACCGTTGGTGATTGTGGTTGAACCTCATTCCATTTCTTGAATTTCGTCAACCACGATTAGGCTTTAAGTTGCACATCCAAAGGTAAGGCATCCACATCTTTCCAAATAAACTCGTTATGAACCTTCCAAAAGCTCCATACCTACACCAGAAGCAACTTAAAACTATCCTTAGTGATTTTTTTTGCCATATTGATCAACCATTCACCGAAGCCCTCCTCTATCCTTTGAAACATACAAATCCCCAAAGGACTACCAAACCAAATTGCAACGGATCGTGGGCACTGTAATAGAACGTGTTCAACTGTCTCTGCCTCCTTATCACAAAACCCACATATATCCTCCGTAAGAACCCGCCTATTCCTCAAATTCACTTTCGTTGGCAAAGCATTCATATACCCACGCCAAACACAAACTTTGGCTTTCCCCGGTACCTTTGCACGCCACAGGGCTTTCCAAAGAAATTTTGTCTCCTCAGTTATGGCAGATCCCACCGGTTCATCTCCTCCAAGGCCATGACATGTTCTTGCCACAAAGTAAGCACTCTTAGTCGTAAATACTCACTTAGACTCTTTAATCCAAACCATAGAATCTGCAGGATTAAATAAACTCAAAGGTATACTCAAAATCAAATTTGCTTCCTCCTCCATAAACCAATTACGAATTAAATTTGTATTCCAACGCATGCCGTCATTGTCCACCATTAGAGAATGCACGGTGAGGGAAGGATGCACCCCGGCCGGTCTAGCACTAAGAACTTTAAAAAAAAGTCTCCCTTGGCAACCAACTATCCCCCCAAATCTTTATACTTAACCCATCTCCAACCCTCCAACGAGCACCCCTCTGAATAATGATCCTGGAAGCTGCCACACTTTTCCAGCAATAAGAAGAATTTTATTGTTCGACAAAAAAAAAAAAAAAAAAAACCATGGCTGACTATTTGAATTTTGGGTTTTATTTGAATGTTTAACATGAAGTGAGTTTTTGTCTAGACAATAACAGTTACAGGAGACTACCCATAAAATTATAAATCTAAACAATTCATAAAAGCTATACTTGGATGAGAGATTTGCAAGGACTAAGAGATTCAGGCTAAATAGAGTTACAAATGAACTACAAAAATTAAATGAAGGAACATGACTAATTGAAAGAAATCATTTTGTAATTTTTTGTTTATAACCCAGTAGTGCATTTGGAGTCGCTCCTTCTGAACTTTTATAGTCAATTTCTAACTATATATATATATTATATTTAGCCAGAATCTTTTGCTACTTACAAAGCTATCACCAAACATATACTCGTGTTTTAAATGTTTTAATCGGATTAACTAGCTAGAGAGAAAACCTTACCCTTATCAATACATGTATATATTCAGACTAAAGTAAAAAAGTATACATGCTGGTATAGACATAGGCTCCCATCTCTGTGGAATCTTATTTTTCTGAAACAATAATGCAAAGAAATGATGCGTCAAGATGATGGTGGAGACATTCAGAGACATTCAGAGATAAACTGCCAGCATTATATGTGTTGTTATACAGACTTTTTTAAAGACTGACTGCTGAAATAGACCTCTCTCTCCAGTCTTAGAGATGTTTTATCTGCGCAGTAGAGAGTGGATAGTAGTGGTACTGTCGAGGACCCTCATTGGGGCGTTTGATGTTATCCCTTGGAGAATACACGGAAAAATTATGCCGATCGATGCAGTTGACCTGATCACTATCAATGCTCTAAGAGGAAATGTTGGAATTGTCTACCTCGCCTTTGGGTTTTTGATCATCTATATCCAACTAGCTTTCAGACCTAGCTGTCCAAAATAATGAGAGGAAAATATATTTTGGTTATGTGGTGGTCCACATGCAAATTAAGTGATCAGACTCTGGGTGCAAAGCTTATATATTGTGTTTGACTATACGCCCGCATACGTTTTGTGAGCAAGAATCTCCACTGCTGCCTCCGTAAGAGTCTGACTCGTGTCTCAATCTCAGTGTGGCTGATCATGAGATTCCATTGATACAGAATTAATTTCAGTAAACTTATTAGAGGGTCCGATTGGCGTGAATATCATTAAAAAAAACTTCAAATTGTCAAGCGATTGCAGTTAGTTTAATAATAATCGAGTGGCACTGCAAATACTAGGTTGACTCAAAATTTCCAAAGAATCAACTTAGTGAAATCTCATACTTCATATATCCGAAAAAGAAATGATCCGTTAAGTTTGGTATTAACATTTGATAATAGGTTTGATCGTACCAATATCAATATATTTGATTCTATTTATTCCAAGGTAAAAATTCAACAACCATTTAGCCACGGCCAAATCAAGGAACTTTGGAGGTAGTATTTGAGTTGTAAAGTTAAAATTTGCTATGTCACGCAAGAAAAATGCATCGATTGATGTAGTAGCAAAGGGAGATTATATTCATATCCTCCAAATTACTTATTCCATACATTTTAAATATTTTAATATTTTTATTAAGTATTAGTGGTGTGAATAAAATAATAAAAAATTTAAAAGGTGTGGGAGAAATAATTTGAAATGTGTGAATATAATACCTCATTAGCAAATTAATGAATTAACAACTGACCTTGCATATTTTATTAGTGGTGTGAACAAAATAATAAAAAATTAAAAAGGTGTGGGATAAATAATTTGAAATGTGTGAATATAATATCTCATTAGCAAATTAATGAATTAACAACTAACCTTACATATTTATAAGATCAGTTGCTACTTCTTCTAGTTAGGCCATCTCCAACCGATGGCTGGCCAGATGGCTCATTTTAGCCCTCTGGCCCTCCAAGATTCTCCAAGATATTAATATTTTAATGAATAGTACATGGCCATATTTGCCTCCGTCTCCAACCGAGGGCCATAGGGCCAAACATAATTTATGTTTTTTTATGTTGTATAATATGTATGTTGGTTAATGTTATTTAATATTGTTTAATGTTGTTTCATGTTACTTAATTTAATTTAATGTTGTATAATGGCTTAGGAAGTTATAGGAAAAAAAAAAGAATTTAAAAAATATATGAAACAATTTTTGTGAAATAGAAGTTATAGGAAAAAAAAATATTTAAAATAAAATGAAACAAATTTTGTGAAATAGAAGTTATAGGAAAAAAATGAAATTTAAAAAAAATATGAAACAAATTTTGTAAAATAAAAGTTTTAGGAAAAAAATAGAAGTTATATGAAAAAAAAATTTGTAAATAAAAAATAATAAAAAAACTGTTAAAAAAAAAATTCAAAAGCCGTTGGTACTTCTTCTAGTTAGGCCATCTCCAACCGATGGCTGGCCAGATGGCTCATTTTAGCCCTCTGGCCCTCCAAGATTCTCCAAGATATTAATATTTTAATGAATAGTACATGGCCATATTTGCCTCCGTCTCCAACCGAGGGCCATAGGGCCAAACATAATTTATGTTTTTTTATGTTGTATAATATGTATGTTGGTTAATGTTATTTAATATTGTTTAATGTTGTTTCATGTTACTTAATTTAATTTAATGTTGTATAATGGCTTAGGAAGTTATAGGAAAAAAAAAAGAATTTAAAAAATATATGAAACAATTTTTGTGAAATAGAAGTTATAGGAAAAAAAAATATTTAAAATAAAATGAAACAAATTTTGTGAAATAGAAGTTATAGGAAAAAAATGAAATTTAAAAAAAATATGAAACAAATTTTGTAAAATAAAAGTTTTAGGAAAAAAATAGAAGTTATATGAAAAAAAAATTTGTAAATAAAAAATAATAAAAAAACTGTTAAAAAAAAAATTCAAAAGCCGTTGCATTTGATTTTTTTAACCGACATGAAATCCGACAGATTTTTAAAAAAAATAGCCAACCCAGGTGTCACATCCTGGTCCGGGGCGGATCATTTTCCAAGCCCGCTCCACCACCGTAGCACGATATTGTCTGCTTTGGACCCCGACCACACCTTCACAGTTTTGTTTCTGGGAACTCACGAGCAACTTCTCAGTGGGTCATCCATCATGGGAGTGCTCTAGCCCCCTTCTCGCTTAACTTTGGAGTTCCTACGGAACCCAAAGCCAGTGAGCTCCCAAAAGGCCTCGTACTAGGTAGGGATGAGAATATACATTTAAGGATCACTCCCCTAGGCGATGTGTGATGTCACACCGGGGCTAGTTGGCTGGCTGGAAGTGCCCAGCCCTCTAGCCCTCTCTGATTTCGTGGGGCCCTCCCAGATTCCACAGCCCTCGGGCCTAACCCTCGGTTGGAGACCGTTTTTGGGTTATTTTCGGCCCTCTGGACCCTTCGGTTGAAGATGGCCTTAGTAAATTGCGTTGTGCAACATATTTTATTCAAAAGTATTGTTTGGTAAAAAGTTTGAAATAAAATTTGTGTCCCACAATAATTTAAAGTTTAGAAATCAATATTTTAAACTAAAATTGTGTATTTTAATGGCATTAAGTTTAACAATAAAATTAAGAGAACTTTAATGAAAAAGCAATTGTTTACTTTAACAAAAAATTATATTTTTACACTAAGAAGCAATGTTCTAAAAAACAACCTAGGCGTTGGGCGCCTAGCAACTGAGGCGTTTTTGGGCAAATCGGGTGGAAAAATCGGATGGGCTTAGGCAGCTAGGCGGGTTAGGTGGTCTAGGCGGTCCTAAGAGGTTTTTTTTAAAATATTTTTTAATTAATTGTGTGCATTTTTTTTTTTTGGTTTCATGGTTGTATACTTATAGAAATGGTGTATCTAATTTGCAAATTATAGATTTACTAGAAGTTCATTCAATACTTATGGAAATAGTGTACCTAATTTATATTTTATCATTATTTTATTATTTATACAAGTATAGTTTTTTTTAGGGGTCAATATGCACTTATTTACAAGAAATTTACCTAGGCCGTCTAGCCTCCTAGGCGCTAGCCCGCCACCCGACTAACGCCTAGCGTTTTTTAGAACCTTGCTAAGAAGTCACTTTTGGTAATATTCACTTATTATTTATTTTATTCTTATCGTTAAAATTTAAAATTTAAATTTTTTTATTATTAATTTTCTTTTAAACTAAATGATCAGAAGTTGTACTATTATTTTACGATCATATATTTGTTTATAAAATATAGGTATGATGAATGCATGACAATTAATTGACATGGACGGGCCATTTGAAGCGAATGGTACGAGCTCCTGTTTCTGGAATGCGATTCCCTTTGATTTCTTATGGGGATATTGAACTGCATTCTTATGGGAATTTGAGCATGACTGGATGATATTGACAAGCCGCTGGTGTTTCCAGCTGCCCGGCCCCTACTAGATTCCCTCTTCAATTGGTGAAGGATGAGGATTCTCTCTTCATTTTTTTCTCATCTACTTTTATCGTAGTTTAACTTGATCACACAAACAAAAAAAACAGATAAAAGTGGACGGTAAAAAAAGGAGGAGACCACAAGCCTGTATCGTCTTCTTTTCTATGACTCATTTTCCATTCTTCTGGAGCCCTAGTACTAGCCAGGGCATACACAACACACGTGGTACCATATCATCGCCTGCTGAGAACCACACTTGGTATCGTGCTGACACGTGGAGGACCAGGGTATGATTACGCCTTTGATTGTAAGGTCGTTTCTTTGGTGACGTGGTTAACCCTCGATGTCATCTCATCACTCTTATATTCCCAGCTCTCTCTGTCTCTAGCGTCTCTCTCTTTGAGCTGTAAATTCTTCTTATTGTGGCTGTCTTTTCTTCAGGCCCACTTACAACTCAGAATTTAACTTTAGTAGAGAAAAGTGTTAGCTTTAATTCTGGTTTATTACTGAAGTGATCTAGAAAAATAGATATGTAAGTTTTTTTGTGTTTGGTAAACATTCAATTTTATTTTTTTTCTACAGTTTTAAGTAAAAAAAAGTCAAAAACATAAAGTTACAAAACGCAGCTTTAACAAACTAGCTTTTTTCACATCGATTTTACATAAAAGTTTATCAAACACTATAATACTATTTTTTTTTCATAAACACTTTTACAAAAAAGTTTACCAAACACTCTGCTGCTTTATTTCACAGCTGCTTATTCTCACAGTACAGAAAAAACCGTTTTTTTTTTCAAAGCACAACAATACCAAACCAGACCTTAGTCATCTAGATTATGTACGTCACAATAAAAACATGCTTTGTGAACAATTCGATGCTAACAAGTTCAGTAAGTGGTTTTGAGTTAATGAGTCTGCTTGACTATGATCACGCGCATAATGAAATTTTTCATAACCTCTCTAGGTCTGAAAGAGATGAATAATTGTAACTTGCCACCAATTATCTATTTTACAGAAAAAAAATAAAAAACAATTCGACGCTAACATAACTCTTTGAAGCCATTACAATGTATGTTTTATGTACCAATATTTTTTATAATCCAACAAAATATTCCTCGCACCGAATGATGAGGTTTCTTAAAAAGGATAAAATTTTATGTGCTAATACCTTGTTTATATCTTAAAGTATGTTTTTGACATAATTTAGAGTTAATTTTATTCAACATAAAGATTTTCATAAATAATTAAGATTCGTATATGTTATCGATAAAAACTATAAACATCGGAAAACTATCTTCTACTAAATATAAGTAGAAGATTCAAGATCTTTATTTATTTTTCCTTAGGAATCTAGATCGAATCTTTATTTATTTTTCCTTGAAGGAATCAAGATCTTTAGTTTGTAGGTAAGGTCATCTCCAACTGAATGGTCCAAAGGACCAGAAGGCCAAAAATCGTCTTCAACATAGGGTTAGGCCAAAAGGCTCGTGGGCCCACTAGACAAAAAAGGACCAAAGGGCCAACTGACCGGCCCAACCTAGCCAGCCAGTCGGCCCCGGGAGGGGCCACAATTTGAATGCAACAATAATTGGCTGACGTCAACTAGTCGTTATTTTTGAAATTCTTTTTTACAATTTTAAAAAAAAATTATAAATTATATTTTTTTCCCTATAACTTCCTAAGTCATAAAATAATATTAAGTAACATGAAACAACATTAAACAAGATAAATTTCTATAAATTTAAATTGTTGTAGTTTTAAAATTTAATTTGTAGTTTTTAAATATAAGTTGTAGTTTTTAAATTTAAGCTGTTGTAGTTTTTAAATTTAAATAATAAATTATGTTTGGCCCTATGACCATTTGACCCTCGGTTGAAGATTATTTTTTGTGACAAGGCTGTGTTTGGACCTATAGTCTTTTGGCACTCAGTTGGAGATGGTAATAAATATGGCCTTGCAATGTTCATTAAAATATTAATTTTTTAAAGGACGAGAGGGCTAAAATGAGTCATCTAGCCCTCCTTCGGCTAGAGATGGCTTAAGCTCATTAATTTACTTTCGAAAATCATTTATTTATTCTTACATGAAGGTTATGTGACACATGTAAACGAACGCTTACATTGCCCATCACAAACTAAACTAAACCAACTTACAAGAACAAGGAATCAACAGAGTCATCTTCTAGGAAGACAAAAAGGGCTGAGCCGATCGATTATAACAGATAAATATATAGTAATTTAAGAACTTGAAATATCCATCCAATCTTAGACAATTCCAACATACAATGACAGAAAAACTAGCCAAAACATTATTTAATAAAACTTCGATACAGACAGAGTCATCGACTAATAGATGATGGTTGACATAACACATGTAGTTAAAGTTAAAAGGTTTGCAAGAATTATAAATTTTGTAATAATATATACATAAATCAAACTCTCAATCTATTATAATTCTAAAGTAGTACCCCAACTGGATTTTGTCAAAATACTTGTGTTGAATATGAAAAAAATTACGGTTTCACCATAAAACCAATTGATAATATGGAAAGTAACCTAAACTCTTATAAGTCATTACAATGTTTATCCTTTCACCGATATGTACTCTTTTACCTTCACATCCTCACAAGCGCCCTTACGTGTAGCGAATTTTCAAGTCAAACACGTAGACAATACGAATTGGCTAACATGGAGCACATGTCACTAATGGGCTTCACACGTGGTCAACTTACTTTGATACCATGTAAAAATTGAGGTTCCACCATATAACCAATTGACAATACGAGGAGTAACCTAATATCTTATAAGCTCTTATAAGGTTTCTCTTTCACCTATGTGATACTCTTTACCTTCACATCCTCACAAAATCAGCATGAAATATCTTATGGTAAATTGTTCATTTGCTTCAATATTGTAAAAGCATTGAGCTGTGATTATTTATTTGGTTAATACAACACATACCAATCAATTAGTACTACAATCTATTAATATTTTTTTTCACTTGTAAGTGTGAGGTATTATGTTTGATTCTTGTCAAAGACGAATTTGAACTAAGTTATTATGGTTGATCCATTGTGAAGCTTAACTCACTCCTACACTCCTGAATGTAAATAGTATAAACCATATACTTAAATGGTCCAGAAGCTCCGAATAGAAAGATCCAAAGGGAATCTGGATCCCAACCGCAATCTGCAATTCTTTAGTGATTTGGATTGCACGGTCAGAGGACACGTGGGACAATTGGAAGACTAAGGAAACTTTGGCCAAGAAATTGTATCTGGAGCCCAAGGACTACGAGACTTGGAAATAGATCCGGACCTTTGTTTGCGTAAGGTGAGTTAGTAAGATGGGTTAATAGAGGCCGCAAGATTTAAAATGAGTGGTCCGAACCTCCTGGTCCGTCGGCTCTTGACACAGAGATCTGAGAGGATCTTAACTCTTCTTGCATGTCAATTTTATTAGTCAGAACAATAAAAAAAATGGGGTAAATGAATTTTAATCTTTGTATTAGATTAATTTTTCATTAAAACCTAATGTATGATTAGATATTTGATCTTAGTCTTCCATGTCATCATGATTATTATAACTCATATTTTGTTATTTTTAAACTCTGTAATGACTTTTTTTGTTCCCATTGTGCCCCTGTAATTAATTATTCGACCTTCTTGGTATGTTCCAAATTATTAAGAACTAATTTTGACTTTGATTAATTTACGCTTGATTTCTTCCATGATTATGGTGCCTGAAAAGATTTTTCATATCATCATGCCTAAATTACAAGATGAAAAAAGTTAAGGCATCACATGTATAATACACCAAAAAAGTGTATGTATCTAAATATTAGTACCTAATTAAACACACCTAAATTATAGTACCTAGTTGAAAAAACCTAATCATAGTACCTAGTTGAACGCACCTAAATCATAGTACCTAGTTGAACACACCTAAATCATAGTACATAGTTGAACGCACCTAAATCATAATACCTAATCGAACGTATAGTACCTAATCAAATGCATCTACATTATAGTACCTAATCAAATGTGTGTAACTTATTGTACCTAATCGAGTATATATGCAATAGATCAAACCCAACTCCAAACTCAACAATTCATACACTAACAAAATGATCAAAACCCAATAATAAAATCAATCAACAAAAACTAATAAAATAAGAAATATCACAAGAACAATGCCACAAAAAAAAGTTACTGAACCCATTATCTTCATTGCAAATCGTTGAAATCCACATAGATACACAAACCATATACCATTCAAAACCAATAGAAAGAAAATAGAGAGACCTACTACAAATGATGGAAAAAAAAGGGAAAATCATAATTAGAAGATGTGTGTGAAGAAATCAGCCAATACATGAATGGTTTGTCTAATCCCATTTTTAATTGCAAATGCCTAATCTTTTTTTCTAAGAAGCCTAATCTCTAATTCCTTTGATGTTGCATCTTTAAATGCCAGAGGCTCATTTTGAATTAAAAAAAAAATCATTCAATTGTGAACCATTTGATAGCAATATTTAGGGGTAATATAGGAAGACAAAACATAGTAAAATTACATAAAAGAAATTAATTATGACGTGGAATATAAATGATGATTTGGACACGAGTCAAATGACTAAAATTAGTTTTTAATCTTACTTATGATATTTATCTAAAAGACTAAAATCTAGTTTTCTATAAAAATAATTAATTCAGCTTGGACTTCACTACTATTATTGGACGGATAATGCTAGATGACCAAAATTTTAAATCAATTTGCAAACCAAATGATGTGTCACCAATAAAAAATAAGCACATTAATAAGCACTTAAGTAATAATCCAATCATCAACATCTACATCATTTGGTTTACAAAACTTGGTTTAAAATTTTTGTCTCGCTACCATTACTCTTATTGGACATAAATTTAAAACAAGCACGATGATCACTTACATTAATAAATAAAAGAATAATGCTTGTGTCTCTGGATATTTACTTGTAGACTTACGATTTGCAAACTTTTATCATCTGAACATTATAATTTGAACTATTCACTCTCTTTATCATCATCTTAATATCATATTTGCAAAAAATCATTTAATCTGAAGATCATTTAGTCATCTATGTGTAAAACTAATCAATAACTTTGATAACAAGTAATTTTTCAATAGTAAACTTTTATACTTTTACATATATGATCTTTGGATAATGACAAAGATCGCTTGACTTTGGTCTCTGTCATTATTAAGAAAGAGGTTGTGACAATGTTTTTTTTTAGTACATGAATATTTTTACACATTATGGGGAGAGGTAGCTCGGCTAAGTTATACAATGGACAATTTAAATTTGATATCGAATTCGCCATTCATGAAATTCGAATTTAAAACCTTTCACTTCCAAGTAAAAAAGAATACCACTAATCTGGGAGATGGAGTTGGCTAAAGCCCCATCACGTGTATTAGTGCAGTTGTGCTCAGTTATTGGGCATTACGTCACTCCACCTCGTGGCTGCTGAGGCTCAACCTCAAGTGGTCCGGGACTCATGACTCAGAGACTCAGGCCACGACCTGAGTGAGCTCCTATCAGCTGTTAGATATGTTTCGCCACACCTGTCCTGCAGCATGAGACACAGAAACCAACAAAATATAAACTTGGTCATCTGCAACATGATTTCCGACAGTGGTTCCATGATTTTCTGCCTCTGTCTTGAATCTCTCACACATGAAATTTATTTGGATGATAGTATTACCCTCTGAGCAACGACGCGACGCGATAATACTCGTCCCTGACTCTTAATTACGGGTGGCCACGAAACCGGTGGCATCATTCAAACATACGAAATTCGAGTGCTTTTGGTTTAGATCAAACCAAACCAAACAGTAATTAGTTGGTTTCTGAAAAAACCTAAATGTAAACAGTAATTAGCTTAATCACCACTATTAGCTTTAAAAGATTAATGTGTAATTCGGTTTCTAGTCATTAGGCTGAGTTGGTTAAGTTGTTAGAATTACCAATGTGGTGAGTGGTCCAACGGTTCTTTTGAATAAAAAATATTATTACAAAAAAATAGGAGGTTCTCTCCATCTTCTTCTTCCTTCCTTCCCTCGCCATTTCTGATCTCGACCTCTAAGGTCTTATCAGTTTCGTTTGATTTTCTCAAAGAAAACCGACTGAACCAAACTAATCCGTATATACTGATTTGGAGTTAATTAGTGTTAATCCAACCGTGCACTTAGGTTTTTAGCCCAACATTTACGGCTTTTCTATTTTTGAATTAACTTAGACCTCGTTTGGCAGACCGTATACAGTATTGGATAGAGTTAAAAGTACAAAGTGATGTTTGGTGCAGTATTGTACTAAATAGCCGGCCGACTAATTATCCGGACACACTTATTTTATACGGTATACCTGCTAACTAATACACTCCAAATGGGAAGGATAATTAGTCGGCTTCTTCGTCTCTCTCTTCGTTCCTCGTTCTTCTTCCTCCAACCCAAGGTCTTTCCTTCTACTCAACCAACCATGGCAGCAATCGGAGTGATTTCGGCAGTCATTCCAAAGCCAATTGCCGACGCTAGTCTCCTATCTTTCTCTATTTTCCGTTCAGATCTTCGCGAGCAAAGACTATCCAGAATGTTTGGGGAGAGTTTAAAGAGATTACCCAGTGCAGAGCAATCCTTCTCTTTTTCCTTCCATATTCTCACACTTCATCTATTTCATTTTTCTAATTTCTACAACAGAATAAAAACCAGAAGCAAAAAACAAAGCAATTGCATGCCTGCGCAATTTTTTCTATTTATTTTAGTTCATTTTTTTTAAAGTTCAAAATCCTTGTTCAATTGCATAATACCCATTTTCAATTAGTGGGCAAGAGGATAAGATTTGTATGGGAGGATGAGATTTGATGCTTAGTGAGGAAGATGGTGAAGAAAGGAAGTCCAGAGAAATCTGGGTTTTTGTTTTGTTTTGTTTTGTTTTTTTTAATGTTTATTTTTTATTTTGTCTGTGCTATTATTAATTCTATTTGTTCTGTTTTTCCTTAACTATTTTTCATTTTAACATCAATTAATAAGTGAAAAATTATTATAGTTCGACGTACTATTCAATGTACAAATTAATTCCGCATTGTCCCAAACGCCTGATTATTAGTCAGTATTATTCAATACACAGATTAATCAGTTTAACTGAAATAGTTAATACAGTCCGACGTGCCAAATGAAAACTTAATATTTGTTGTGCTCTCAATCAAAATATCCTCCTTCCCACATGCATGTCATCAAACTAACCTTTAATATAACTAGATTATTACTTCGAATATCAAATGTTTGATGTTGTTAGGATATTATTTTTAGAAAGCATGTTTACGAATATATAAATTTGAGGTCTAATAAGTGACAGAGTTATCGCTTAGTTGACGTTAGCACGAATATAGCTGACAAATTTAACCTTGAACTTCTCGCTTGTTGTTCTGTTAATTTATATACACATGTGAAGAGTTTTTCATCCTAAATATATTTTGATAGTTTTTTAGAACTAATAAGTTAATCAATTTGTTTACTAAATAATAAATCAATTTGCACGCACATGTAAAGAGGTTTTTCCTGGTCTAGTTGATGCAGCTGGTCACTGTTCAACAGTAACTTCAAAAAGAACATGTAAACATATGAAGTACGCTTGAGTTGTTTAGGTGCCCAAAATAGCAGAGTAATTGATATGCATATTAAACATATGACCGTGGGTTAGCTTATTGTTGTGCTTCTTTTGAAATAATCAATCAGGATATTCAACATGTCGATTCCAGCGGCAACATACGCTAGTTTCGAGTTTTACGTAGAGTGCTTGAACGTCATTTCAAAGAAGTTCAAATCTTCAAATCAATTCCAAATTGTAACGTTTCCCAGACAAAGCCGGACTTGGTGAATCTATGTGGGAACTTGATTTAGTAGGTTGGACTGCATCTTTTAAACTGTTGCAGTGGGACTGGACCCAAAATAGTTTCCTTGTAATGCACCGATAATGAAAAGCCCCAAAAATCAAACAATATTCTTTGATTAGACCCATATGAAGGCGATATTGGCTTATCCTCATTCTCACAGAGAGCCGATGAATGTTTCCCAGCACTCCTTTGCTTCTTTATTATCATCACACATAGTGTGTGTGTAATAGCTGCAAATTTTTTAGAGTAAAAATAGTGAGATTCTTTTATTTGTTTTTCTCTTCAATCATGCAGGTATAATAGCTTGCAAAACTGAAATTCAAGAACAAATAAGATCATCGGTAACTACAAAATAAAATGGGTAAATGAGGTGAGGTGAATACTTAACCCTAGTACAAGTAATGAGTGAATGAGGTTTTGTGTGACTTTGACGCGTTTATTTTGTATGGCAAAATCAACAAAAGTTGTCAATCTACGAATTCAGTGTATTAAAGTATTAAACTGAGCGAAGACAGACAAAGTTGTTGCTAATTTGCATGTTCAGTGTATTAAAGTATAAAACATAGAGAAACAAACAAAGTTTCAATTTAGATACGCTTGAAACCGGCAAAAGAAATGTTTTAAAAAATGAATAAGCGGAGTTGGTTGTTCGAGAGTAATCTATTCCTACCCCACTTTTGCTCATCTCACCACTTATAATTTTTTTTAATAACAAGATTGCCCTTATGTAGATTACCTTAGAAGATAAAAACATTATTAAAATACATAGATAACAAAATAATTTGTTGATTCATTACCTTGTAGAGATGAACCCGACCATCCGATGGGGTAGCGTACTCTTTCTTTAGACAATCACATTTAGCAGCTTCTTGGTACTTACCTGCATAATAACAAGTAGACATACATTTATCCATGTGATAACACGAAAGGTGAATATTGAAGAAGAAAAAAGTGTTTTTGGATGATATATTTTCATGTTGAGTTGGGCTACATAATCGTCTGTTGTGTTAGTTCATGAAAAATTTGGGAACTTAACATCTTTACCACCATGTTAAAGACTTTAAGCCCCCTCGAGATCTCTTGAGCAATACTCAAACCCGCTTTGAACGTGCTCGAGTCCTCTCGAGCGGTTAAAATTAAAAAATTATGCTTTTACAAGTAGTGGAGCAGAGAATTTACGGGAGTTGGAGAAAGTTGTAGGGCTGGGGAAAGTTGTAGGGCAAACCTGGAAAATGAGAATTGGTACTAATCCCATCTGCACATTGTATGCAGACTCCGAGTTTCTTCCTTTCACCATGGCATTAACAAGTATATATCTTGCAACTGTCTTTCTGCTTCATCACACTTTAGAGCTTTGATTAGCCCTGGTGCCCTAATCTTCAAGCAATCCACCAAATCAGCAGTGGAGTAAGTACAAACTTAATTAGCAGTGATTTAAGTACACTAAATCAAGAATTGAAGATTTAAAATTAACAATACGTTTTTCATCACAGGCTCGGGAGGCGTCCTAAGATTCTTTATGGAAATCTTCCGTTTAGATGAGGCTACGTACTCATTCACCTTCAACAACAATGATTGTAACGTCCTTTTCGCTCTTCAGGTACATTTCTTGCTTTCAGAAAGAATGACCTATACGATATCTGTCCCTGGTAGCTGCAATGGCTCTAGGAATGGACTTATAGTTACAATTGATGATTCCAAGGACAGAGGCCAAAACCGCAGATGCACCCCCAGTGCCTTTCGCAATTTTTTCATTATCTCACTTATTGAAAGCTGTTGAGTGCTTATTAAGTGCATAAATAACAGGAAAGAAGGCCTTCCTCAGTGTAGCGCGGTGTGTAGGAAAATGAGAAGAAATTGTGAGAGAAGAAGGGTTGAAAGAAGAATGAAGCCTGGCCGCACTCATGGTGGAAAGCACACGTAAAATTATAGAAGGTGAGACAAAGTGCAAATCCATGAAACAATTTGTGCTTTTTGAGAATACGAAGCATGTTTTATTGGTCATATTCTAAATGTCAGAGTTGAATATGAAGAGCATTTCAGGAGCGAAGTAAGGTATCACTTTGTTAGTTAATTAAGGCAAGGGAATCACCCTCGTGTCCTTTTGTAATACAGAATTTACTTTTTTGGCGAACTGGGACTGCTATGTGTACTCGAAAACCAAAATGCGTTACACATTCATGAGGTGCAAGGAAGAATTTTGCAGAAAGAAACGGCACTATCAGTAGTCTAGAAGCTGGCATTACAGTCTCTCTAACCTTTATATACATATATATACATGTGTGTGTGTGCCAGGGCCAGGCCATTTATACCTTTTCCTGTTTCTTTTTCTAATGAATAACTAGATACTTTGCTTTCCTTGGAAGATAAGAAATCACAATAAAACACTAAAGGATGAGGTTCTTGCTTCTTATCTAGGAGAAGAATTAACTTCTCGGACAGCTTGAAAAGGCACCCGAAAACGCAAACAGTTTGTTCACCCACATTGCAAGACTTAAAATCAGAATTATTTGACATCTTTTCCATAATATCAATTATAGCCTTTCATGTCCACCTTTTCTAAATAGATGCCAATCACATGGTATCATTCTTTCTACTTCTGCGTTTCACAAATTTAGGGTACCATTAACGTAAACGAAATATCGTCACTGGAAAAAACATGGTGAACTCTTCCAAACATTTCAGTGCGAGAACTATGTATGGAGCAATGGCAATGGCAACCGCGGTCTTTGCCGGCATTTGTGTTGCGGGGGCTTACGTATTTCGTGCCAGGAAAGAAGAGGTTCAAGGTCCTAGACTTACGAGGTCCATGTCCATCGCATTCCTCCATGGAGGGCAGCTGGCCTTGCAGAGATTGCTTGAATATCATGAAGCTCGAGCGGATAAATCAGCAGTGGAGATAGCTGAATGTGAGTTGAGGACTCACCTTGTGAAGCAACACCCTGATTACAAGAAGCTGCAGGTTAGGTATCTCTATATAGAAATAGTCCTTAATGGCATGATGAATTTTCAAGTTTATTCATCAAACTGGTATTTTCTCTTAATCTATTGTCTTTACACACGAAAGTCGATTGTTGCGAAGCTTGAAATGAGTGGAAAAGAAGCCAAGGCAATTGACATATTGGAGAAAGCAATAGCAAAGGCGCATAACGAAGGAAAAAACCATGAAGCATATGAAAATGAGATGCTACTGGTGGAAATGCTTATATACAAGGTTTGCACTTCGAAATTTACAACATTCCAATTTAGAGAAAAACAATGAAGCATATGTATCATATGATGATTGATGTGCCTTGTAGGGTGATTTTCAGAAGGCGCTGGGCCGTGAATGCTTGCAGCATGTAGAGATTTCAGATGCAAGGCGTCCGCTGTACAAGGTGGGAAAACCTTTCCTAAAATTATTTTCTTGGCAACCATTCAACCCCATATAGTTTAACATGATTAAAATTGTGTTTAAAATTGACAGGCTATTATTTACATCATGTTAAAGCGCAACAAGGATGAAACTATAGAATGCTGGAAAGAATTTAACGCTCTAAAAGAATTCCAAAGTTTGCCTAGTGACAAAGAAAGCTTGGAAGAAAGCCAAATTCATAAACTCAGTACAAATTATGAGGAGTTCGAGAAGGTCGTCAACGTACTCAGAAATGACATAGAGGGGCAAGCAAGGAAGAACAAGAAATAAGAGATGAGCTTTTCACTTGTAAATTTCCCTTTGCTCTCAGAAAACAAAGGGAAAAATAGAAAGCAATCACTTGCAAAACAGTGCACGTGAATGTGATAAGTTCATGAATGACACATTTTATTCATTTTGTAATCGTTCTAAAGTTCATTACAAATTTCTAATTAACCAAGAATTACCTTTTAGTTTTTAGTCAAGATGGTGTTCTAAGATAATGTTCTCTTGCCAAATTAATTTCGATCATATATTCAAACGAAAATTAACTTAATCAATGACTTACTAAGCTATTTGAGAAAATACTGTTTATGATGTATGTAAAGAAAAAATAGGCTTACTTGGATCCCTCAAGACGACAATACCAGTGCCGTTGCAGTTAAAGTTGTGCGGTGCGACCTTGTGGTGAAAATTCATGGCAAATGAGGCACAGTTGAACCAAGAGTTTGGTAAGAAACATGAACCACCGTCTACTAACTCCTTGCACCTTAGCAATGGCGATCGTCCACCGCAAACTAATCAAGTGTCCTGCATAATAATGTGAAGCTTGTGATTTAGGTCCTGGTCCTGCGAGACTGTAATCGGCAAAAGGACAATGTCAATCGTGTTGTCGTTTCATCATATGGTAGTATGCGTTGGCGAATGAGGCATGGTGCACTAAAATAATTTAATTACCTACTCCTAAAATATGTAAGTAGGTATACTAAAATGATTTACCTACTCCTTATCATATGTAAATGTGAAAATTGGTTTTACAATATTTTAAGTATGTAAACTAAAATATAAATCAATTTACTTATATTTTGAATTCTCACTTAGATATCTTTTCCATACAAAGTTATTACAATATTCCTTAGAGAATTTCAATGAAATACGCAATAAAAATTAGCTTAGGTGAAGCCTAATCACTAGTTTTAGCTAGAAAATTAAATTATGTCGGGGTTTAGATAAAGAAAATTGAATTTTAGGGGGTTAAAGTAATATTTTCATTAATTTTATTATTACTATTTATTTGTACCATAATTGTGTTGATGATATTTGAAATGGACATTCACATCATTTAAATTAATCAGAATGTTTATTCAATTAAAGACATTTGAAGTGGACCACATCATTTAAATTTATTAAATTTATTATGGTTTGAGTAATTTATGAACTTTGTTATTAATAAAATACTACGATTTTTTAAATAAAACAAAATGGAATGTCATCGTCTTGAAAAATACAGGTCCAAAAGAAATTCGATTCCAGATCAACCCCAGAATGTTCTGGTGGAGAGTTTGTTTGGGTGAGGCTCAAATGGTGGAGAATTTGTATGGGTGAGGCTCAAACGGTGGAGAATAATGCTGCATTCGTCCATATGTTTTGACATTTTGTACTATAATAACAAGGTTCTAATCCGCACATTGCGCACTCTTATTTGTTTTTATTAAATTTTAGTTTATTTGTATATTTTCATATCTTTTTATTTTATCTTTTCGTCATCTTTCAACGTGCTCGCCTTTATTCGAATTTTTATATAGACACTTTAGAATATATTTTTTTTAATATGTGTGATTATTCACCTTAATTGCCACAAAAACCATTTTTAATTGATGTAATTATCAAAGGAATACAAATCAAGGCGAGCAAACTTATGGGAATTTTATGGGGAAAGCAAGGTCCACTCCTCTCCTTTTTCAATCAAAGTTGCTGTGTTTCTCTCTGCTCTACCTCTTCACCTCTCTGTTTCTAGCTCTCTACACCTCTCTCACCCAAACCAAATGCCTCTTCAGATCTTCCCCCTTCGACCCGATTCAGGCCCCTCTCTTCTCCTACCCTTCCACCTACGGCGAGCACAAGTATGCAATCCCCACCCACCGCACCTCTTGCTCTTCTCCCGTCTATTTTTCAGGTAACACTCCCCTTTTTTAGCTCAAATTTTCTTCATTTTTTTTTTCCTTTTGCTAATTTTAATTCTGGATTCCACCAATTGGGTTTTGTTTTTGTGATCAGAATATTGGATGGTCTTGAAGGAGATCCAGAACTTGTGTAAGAATTCTTCGCGGTCTCCGTCGGTTTTGAGGTATTTGCAGGGAAAGGCTGAGACATTTGCAGGAAATTTAAGTACCCAAGCGAGGATTCCCTATTTTGTTCATTACAATGAGAGCACTGAAATCCCTTGTGGATTCTTGAAGAAATTTCCGATTAGTGATTCTGGTTGGTTTGGCATCCAAGCAAAGTTCTATAAAGTCCAATTTTTTTCTTTTCTTTTCTTTTAGCTACATTTGTGAATAAACATGTTTTTTTGTATGTAATTCAGATCGAACGGCCATGGAAAACTGTAAAGGAGTTGTAGTGGTCTCGGCGATCTTCAATGACCATGATAAAATCCGACAACCCCGAGGCCTCGGATCAGAGACCCTAGACAATGTATGCTTTTTTCTGTTCATAGACGATGTAACCCTAAAAGGACTTGACTACCATAGATTGATTCCGAGAAAATCCCAAAATTTTAAGATTGGCGCGTGGCGGGTTGTGAAAGTTTTGAGCAAGGAATTGTATGAGAATCCTGCAATGAACGGTGTGATACCAAAATATTTAGTCCATAGGCTTTTCCCAAACTCGAAATTCAGCATTTGGATCGACGCGAAGCTGCAGCTAGTGGTCGATCCGTTGCTGTTGATTCATTCACTTGTGGTGTCTGATAACTCAGACATGGCGATTTCGAAACATCCTCACTATGTACATACTATGGAGGAGGCAATGGCGACGGCGAGGTGGCAGAAATGGAGTGATGTTGATGGATTGAAGAGGCAGATGGAGACTTACTGTGAGAATGGATTACTTCCTTGGACCCCCAGCAAGCTGCCTTATCCCTCAGGTAACCAAAGCACTTGCACATAATTAGTGTATTTCAAATCATGTCATCTTTCAACGTTTTTAGTGTTTTTTTTTTTGGTTGAAAGCTTCCACACATGATATCATTTTAATGATGTTGCTTTGTTTTACAATTGTACAAAAAGCTTTTGGAAGCTAACTTGGCAAGTTGATGAATTTCTTAAGAGTAGTAACTTTCACGCTCTCAGTTGTAGCACTCTCATGAATGTATAAAATTATAGAATATTCAATTTTTAGTGTTAGAAATTACATTGGGAATGCTGAAGTCGCTAACTTTTCCTAAATCGAATTTTACTAAATGGTCTTAGGAGACTAATTAAACTTTGAAGTACACTTCCCCTCATGTTTCCTAAGATTATAATATGCAACTATTAAGATACTGGTTTTGGTGTTTCAGAGTAAGCTTTTGGCTGAAGAGAAGGTGAGAAGTTCAAGCCGTTGGATAGTAGATGTACATGTTCTAGGGTTTTTAAGATTAAAAAATTGAACTACTTACTGTATAAATACAAATGTCAAGGTTTTAAAATTATCAAGTTGAACTATTTGGTCTGCCCAAAAGAAGAAAATGAAAAGATTAATGGAATGACTTGGTGTTTACATAGACTATGCATTGTACAAGTCACATTTGCATAAGGTTTAAACTCTAAGATGTTTCTTCTCTTTCACTCCTTGTCAAGGTTTTAAGATTATCAAATGAAATGATTAATACTTTTTGAATATGTTGTCCAGAAATAGAAAGAAATTGTGTGATCCAATGTGGTCTAAAGCAACTAGCAGTTCATGGCAGGGTAGAAGAAAAATTTAGGTGTAACCTCATCTCTTTATCTCACTCATCACGCAATGAGTGAGACAAAAATATGAAAAATATAAATTTATATTATATTATTTCTTTACATACAACGTCACGCAATGAGTGTGACAGAAATATGAAAAACATATTCATATTACATTATTTCTTTGCATACAACAATATAATTTTATATATGACGTAACATATTAATTCGTGAGTTGTGGGTTAGACATACAAACAAGAACTCACAAGTGTTTTTGCTTATTTTCTTCCCCTTGTGTTTACTTAAATTTTCGAGGTTGTTGTTCGTGCCAATGTGACTATCTCTTTCCTATTCTACGGTACAAGAAAAACTTCCCTATCCCTTGTTGTATATCACTCTCGTCTCGCTATGACCACTCATGTTATGAGAGAGGGAGAAAGAAGGATATACAACAAGAGTTAAGTAAGTTACCTTTCCGCAGTGCGAGAACTAACAACTTTGTTATTGGTGTTTGGCAGATGTGCCAGACAGTGCTCTAATCCTGAGGAAACATGGATTGAGGAGCAACCTATTCTCCTGCCTGTTGTTCAACGAGTTGGAAGCATTTAACCCTAGAGACCAGTTGGCTTTTGCATACGTGAGAGACCTCATGAGCCCAAGGCTGAAGATCAACATGTTTGACGTCGAAGTGTTTGAGCAAATTGTTGTGGAATACAGGCACAACATCAAGCTTGAAGGTGGGGACAGCAGAAGCCAAATGGGGTCCAAAGCCCCCAAAACCAAAAAGACCAAAAGGGCAGGCCCGGATTTGTTGTATGTTAATGGCAGCTGCTGCAGCAAGTGCCAGAAGTATCTTTTGGAGATGTGGGGTGAGGAGAGTTGATTTTTTGTCTCTAGGAAGTGAGCCTGCGTGTTCCGCGGGGGAGGAGGGCAAAAGAGACAAAGGGAACAGGACAGAAAATAAAATAAAGCTAGACAACAACATTGGAGGCTTTTGACTGATGAAAACCGCCAAACAGTAACAGGTTTTCCAGGGCTTTTTGCTTTTTAAAATTTGATTATTCTTTTGGTGGGCGTTGACAGGACATGTAAGAAATCCGTTGTCTAGAGAGAGTGGAGTGATCTTAAAGAGTTTTCTATTTTCATATTTTAAACTTTACTTATACTTATTTATATTTTGTGGAGAAAGCATACAGAGGAAACAAAAAAGGTTAGATCATTGGAGAGGTTATGTAATGCTACCGAATGTATACAATAATGTGTTGCATGAGCACTATAATGTGAGATGCAAATACATTGGTTTATGATGACACGCAAAATTTTCTTTGAAAATTTGTAAAGATCCATGAATCCGTTAAAAATACCGACACAATTAAGCCAAAATCCAGTAATTTTGGTTCCTCTTTTAGTGACACTTGCAAATGCACGTTTATTGGTTGTGATATTTAAATTTAGTACCTTGTTAAACAAAATAAAATTAGTAGACCTTAAGTGTCATTAAAGTTATGGGCATTACCTCAAAACAAATTACGTATCAAATTATCATAATTCAGTACTCGCAAGATGCAAAAAATATTTCATTTTTGTTTTGCATGAAATCGCTTATATATTTCTATAGTTTTGCCCCAAAAAAATAAAAAATAAAAAATTTGCGTATATATAAAAAAAATTAAACAAAAAAAACTAAATCCAAACGTACTATCACCCTCCATCCCATGCATGCAAATTCTCATTAGCCAGAAATATCAATCCATTCTCTCTCTCTCTCTCTCCAAATACACAAATGTCAGCCCAGCAAATCGCCGGCCACAGAGAGGGCGCCGAGATCTACCACGGCGAAGCCCTATGCAGGCAGAAGTTCCACGAGCTGCTCGACAAAATGTGCCTGCCACGTGGCCTCCTTCCCTTGGCCGACGTCGTCGAGTTCGGCTACAACTCCACCTCTGGCTTCGTCTGGCTCAAGCAGAAGAAGAGAAAAGAGCACCGCTTCCGAGCCATTTCCAAAACGGTGTCGTACGACACGGAGGTGATGGGGTTCCTGGAGGAGCACCAGATGCGGCGGCTCTCCGGGGTCAAAAGCAAAGAGCTTCTGATTTGGGTCTCCATTTCGGACATCTACGTGGACCCTAATTCGGATCTGAATAAGATCACGTTCGCTAACGGCACCGGAATCTCCAGGTCGTTCCCCGTCACGGCGTTTGGGCTTGAAGGAGAAGAGAAAAACGGCGACGGTGATGGGAGAAAATGAAAGCTTAACTTAAGCTTCTACGAGATTGAATAAATCCTGTTTATTAGTTATCATTTCATTTGTGCAGGGCCAATTAGGATAATCAAAATTAAATTACGTTTCTCTCACATGTTTTGTTTTGTATTAGTTGATTACATGACTTTGTGTTAGGATGTTTGATGAGAAATTCTTTGTGCAAGATGTCATGTGACGCCTTCTGCAATTTTAAAGGCCTCTATGTTTGCTCTCATCCGCTCTGAGTTAGTTCCACCTGATTGTCTCTTCTTTTCATATAAGCTGCATATGCATAAAATCTTCTCCATTTCTACTTAATTTTCTCAACTTTAAATTTTAGGTATAGAATGGTTGTTTAAAGCTTTAATTTTAGGTTTTAGAATTATAGTCGAGACCAGATACCTCAAGTTTCGTCTCTTTAAATGTCAATAGATGCGATCAAAGTTAAAGAACATTGATTAGAAGTGAGGTTTTTTCAACGTGTCCCATTTTTAAGAAATATTGAACATTCTTCGGAACATCGGATTGGTGCTTCGATGTAAGGAGACGTTGACACATCAACAAAATCATATTGCACTCCTCAAAGTGAACTTTCTCATATGGGTTGAAAATCGAAATTATTGCTCAAATAGAAACTAGTTTTTGGAGAAACATGCTGAATATAGTAGATGTGGTTGCTAATTTTTAGCTTGACCCCCTCTAATTTAAATGTGTTTACGAATTTCACGGAGTAATATTAACACCAACTGCAGGACACGGTTAATTAGGCTGGAGTGGTACTTATGAGGTTTAATTTTAGCATCTAATGCACAACTGCTAATTGCTGGTTAGGTCCAAATTGACCCTTTTCATTAAAAGAAATATCCAGATTAACATCTAAAAATAAAAATAAAGTAAGATAGTCATATCAATTTACTGTTTACTAAAATTTATATTTCTTTTCTAAATTAGCAGTATATTTGATATTGTTTTAACTTCGAAGAATAGTTGTACAATGCCTCTTTTTTTTTTTCTTTCAGAAATATACAATCCAGAAAAAAGGTCATCGATTCAAAAAAATTGTGAGTGAATTTCGCACTCATGTTTTTTCTATCTGCATTCTTCTTCTTGCTTGTGTCCTTGTATTATCCTTTGATTTGTCAATTTTAAGAAACATACAAAGAGTGCGAAAATCACTTTCATGAATAAAAGCATATAATGTGCGTGTTTCTTTAATTGTTAATCTTTAAAAGGATTGGGGACCAACCTCCAAAAGTCCCTTAATTAAAAAAATTTGGATGTCTAAAAGTGTGTAGATTTGAGCAGCTAATTCATGCTAAAAGACGACATTAATCAAAGCATTAATGTACAATTAGAGTGTATTAGGAAGCTGAAAATCTAGCCAGATTCAAGGCCCGTTTGGTACAGCTTTCAGGATTCTTTAACCCTAAACTCTGGAAATCTAGCCACGTTAGGTTTCTGTTACTTGAATGGCAAGCAACTTGCAGCCAGAGCTTTGAATACATTAGAAATCCAAATCATGCACTCCATTTCCTCCCACCACCAGCTCTTGATCCTTCCCGAACAATTCCATTCTCAAACATGTCTTCGGCACTAATCAAAACTCATCGAAGCAACGCAGAGACTTACCACGGTGAAGCTCTGTGAAAGCAGAAGTTCCATGAGCTTCTGAAGGAACTGTCTTTTCCCAAAGGCCTCATCAGGGCAGACATCGAGGAGATGGGCCACCACCAGCCATCAGGCTTCGTGAGGCCGAAGCAGAAGAAGACAAAGCACAAGTTTAAGAGCATTGGCAAGACCGTCTCTTACGATGATGAGCTGACAATGCTGGTTGAGAAAGGTAGGATCACGAAGCTCACTGGTGTTGCCAGTAAGGAAGTATTCGTCTGGATTTCCGTTTGTGAAATCTACTTCGATGATCTCTCTTCGGACAAGATTACCTTTAAAGTTCCCGTTATCCTGACCGCAACATTCCCGGCTTTGGCATTTAAAGACAAAGATGAAAAGGACGACGGTGAGCACTGAAGTGTTTGCTTAGCAAACATTCTTGAGGGAAAATCATAAGAGGAAACTTGGCCCTAATCATTGTCCCAAATCCGTCAATTCTGACTTCTCATTTGCGCTGAAAGTTGGTACTTTTCTTGCTTTTCTTACTGTCGCATTGCAAATTTCAATCACTCAAATATACAGGCGTGCAGAGTCCTTCAGTCCAGCAACAATTAAAAGTAGCTAGACTCAGAAAGAAGCAATATATTGGAAAGTTGACACCATTTCATGAAATGGACGCTATTAGCATTCCAAGCAGGTGCACTACCCCCGTTCAACTCTTGATGAAGTTCCATTTGCCATTCTCTGATGGAATTCATCATGAGCCAGGCACTTCCACGCAATCTTTTCTTGTTTCTCTTTCTTCCCTTAGCTTATAGTTTCGAACCCCAACGGTTTTGAAATCCCACAGAATTTCAGATATCTCATCTTGAGGCAAAATTAAACCATCTCGTTTAATTGATCTATGCAAGGCACAAAAGAATTTTGGATCTTCAAGTCTGATGTAGTCACGTAAGAGCCGCTCATGATCCGGGACCCAATTTCTAGGAAATGGAGAGTAATCACAAGATGGAATCAGAGACATGTGTGAGAACCGAACACCTTCGATTGCATCAACAAGTCCCACCCTCAGTAGATCAGAATATTCTGGTGCAGAATTGTTGCTGCTCTCCCTCAGTGGACGACTGAGATCACGTGAAGCTATTCCATACACCTTGGCTCGTGATTTTAGTCTATATCTTGCAGCGTACAGTTTAGCCAAAGAACTACGAATAACATAGGCACAAAACCCAACAACTTTCTTGCGATTATCAGCATACTTGTACCAATCAGCCATGGTCTCTAACAACTTATTCATCTGGGAATTTGTATGAGCTTGACCAGAGTAAAGCATTGGAGTGCAGGGCAGTGGCTCAGGATCTTTATCGCCCTTAACAAACTCAAGCCGCCTGAACTGGCGAATACATTGTTGTAAGCTAGCAGTAACTGAAAGGAGAGTCCCCACCCCTTTTTGACTCACAACATTGCCTCCAGAGGCCGTGTACCTAAGCGTGGGATGTATAACCCTTCGGGAAATTATATGGTCTAAGAACTGAATTCCCCTAGTTATGTGTTCAATCTCCACCTTGGAGTTATCCAACCTTATCCCGAATCTTCTCTCACAGAACTCAATTATTTGCTTACGAATATCCACCGCATCCTCTCTAGGCCCTCGAATACCAATCAAGAAATGACCCCCGTATCGAATATAATCCATTTTTCTAGTTTTCTCATTCCCACTAGAAGGAACAAACTCCGGCCAAGAGGGGTTATGACAACCATCATTTATCGAGTTTTTCCATATAGAATCGAGACTAGATGGCTTAAAAAACTCAACTATCTTATCCTCCATAACTTGATCCAATTCATTAAGACAAACATTAGCAAGTAAAGGACTCAAAATTCCACAATGTCCATAAGAAGGTACCTTAGCAGCTTCTTCAGGCGCAAAATTGAAGAACGTCCTCAACCAATACGGGTCCGGCTTCGGCTCCTTGTCGTTTAAAATCTTCTTCTTCTTCTTAGCCGCTTTCTTCTTCTTTTTGTTCCTCGGCCATTCGCCATCACCATCACTCTGTTTTCGATTCGGTGCTCGGACAGCCGATTGGATCAAACCCAGTATTTTCCTGTCTCTCACGGCCTGCTCTAAGCAACCCATTACACAATTCCTATCCACATTGTCAAAAATCTCACTGATATCTCCTTTCAGAAACCACAAGTACCCGGCGAAGTTGCTCCGGATGGTCCGAATAACCGTGTGGGCATTCCTTCCAGGTCGAAAAGCGTGGGACTTTGGCGAAAACCGGGCCTCGAAAACAGGCTCCAGTATCATCAAAAGGACCTCCTGAACGACCCGGTCTTGGAAGCAGGGCTCGTCAGACTCGAGCATAGCCTGGAGCTTACGTTTGGATACGATCTCTTTGCTGGGTTTGTCATTGGGGCTTCGGATATACTGCTGGGTCTTCTTGTTCCAGGAGAAACTCCCCCGAACGACGGAGTTTCGGAGGGAGAGGAGATCATGGAGGACGTGGGAGTGGATAGCGCTGCGGGGTGGGAACGTGCCGGTCACGTGAGCGCAGGAACGCTGGTAGGCCAATACCCAAAGGTCGAATTTGGAGAGGAAGCCGGTGAGGTTGGGGAAGGCGATGGTGGGCGGGGAAGAGAAGGCCTTGACCCACAGAGAAGAGCAGATTTCGATTGGGTCTTGCTTGAGGAGCGAGTAGGGATCTTGCTGGTCTAGCTTTGAAGGCGGCGGCCTTGGCGACTGCGGCGGGGTGGATAGCGACCATGAGAGAGAGCGAGTGAGAGTTTTGAGGATTGCGAAGCGGTGGCACTCCAGATGTTTGATGGAAGTTCTCACTGACATTTTGTCGTTGCAGGACATAGAGAGTCTGAGACACTCTTCCCTTCTCTTTTGGTTGGTTTGGGACCGTTAGTAATTCACTACTGAAGCCGAATCTCTTGTCTTTGAGCATGGGGCTTTGGGTGTGTGATCGGATGGGCCTTGTTGGTCTGGGCCGTAGTTTCTTCTTTCAAGCTAGTGTATAATGAAGTTTGGGCCCAATGCTTAATTGGATGCACTAGGCCCTGAAAATGGGCGAGATCTGTCACATAGGTCGTATCTGAAGCCATCCATGCGTTGTTTTTTTTAATACTTCGATATTTTTGCATTAGGGAGAAGGAGAGTTCGGCTAAAACACACAATGGGTAACTTAATTTGGTATCGAATTCGCTATCCACGAGATTCAAACCTAATACATCTCACTTTCAATTGAAGATAAATATCATCAAACTGTAGTGCTAAGTAGCCACACATGCGTTGTTATACGAGAAAGTAAAACTATTCAAGTAATATAAAGGTTGCCCAAACATTTCCTCCAGACTTTATGTCATTGTCTCGTTAAATTATTGATAGGTTTACCTACATAGAATAACAACTTAAATTATTATATTTCTTCAAATCCATGGGTTTATTGAACATTGGTATTTGAAGCATTTCCTTTCTCGTCTTCCTCAATGTTTACTAAAACACGTGAAAACGAATCACTAGAGGGGCAATGTGTTCTACTTACATGTAATTCTTAAGTCAAGTTTCTAATTTACATAATTTTCAAATCTATCTAACGGTTTCAAATTTTCAAAATATTCCATACTCTGAATACCATAGAATTTTCGCTAAACCAAAATGAGAAGGCTATAGCTAGTGTATAGATTTGCACGCAGATTGACATATTGCAAAGAAAGAGAGCCCCGTACATGCATGGAGTTGGAGTATACGCTACGAAATCTTCGACAACCCAAACAAAACAAGTGCGCGCGGTGTGCCGTCCCATCGATCTCTCATGGGACTCATACGATGCATATTCACATGCCCTCTTCCTATTTTCCGGCGGCTTAAATTCTCACACTCACCCACCATTGACTTTCTGTATGATCTAGGACGAATCGAACATGCCCAAATCTGTATACATGTGTGTGTGTATGTCAAAAGCAACAGACATTTCAGCAACATTATGTCTCAACATGCGCAGTATATTAATAATTAATTCATTATTCAAATTTCATACATTAAGAAATTAAGATGAAAAAAGAGGCATTTTCTTATCATATCCATTTAAAATAGGGAGGTTTAATAAAACACCCCCGGTACTGTTTACTTTTAACGAAAAGTCCTTTTTTACCTTTAACTGTCACTATTCATTATACCTTCAAAAATGACTTTTCATTAAAACTGTCACTATTCAGGCCCTTTTCGTTAGTTTTCCTTTTAAAATATGATACGTTACACCATTTTTTCCCTAGTCCTCGGATTGGAAGCCCTTGCATTTACCCGAAATTCTATCATCTTGTACAAATTATTCTTCAATTAATGAATAGCGTAACATTCTCATAAAAAAAATTGAAATAACATATAAAACACAGTGAGAATATGTAATTCATATATACCTATATATTGATATAGGCTAACAAAAAAGTGTTTTACAATTGATGTTCTCTTGGGCCACCTTATTTTACAAACCCTAGCGCTTCAAGCAAAAAGGCGGGTGACAGATCCGAAACAAAATTCACCAAGAAAATCATAAAGAAAGTCGAAAACTAACAGAAAAAGTACTCCTCCAGTCCATCGATCTTCTTCATCATTTGTTTTCATCGTTGCGTGGCGCCCATGCACGTGCGCGGGAACAAACTGAACAGCGGTGGTTTAGGGTTTTGCAGCAGTGGGAGCGAGGTCGCAGAAGAAAGCGACGGAGTTGGGGTACGCATTGTGGCAAGGCGACGAACCGGAAGGCGGGACGAAACCCTTTGGCAGCATCACAGAGAACGGCGCCGTTTTGAAGTCTTTCTCGGTCGTCGTCTTCTTTCTCTTCTTATTCATGTTCTTCTTGTGCCTCATCTTTCTGTGCTTCTTGATCGGTTCTTGTTTGTCCATTTCAAACGGCGGCGTGTTCTTGATGTAGAACACTCGGTATTGGGTGGCGGCGGCCGTGGGTATGGCGGCTGTTGGGGCTTGGGGTTGGATTTCGTGGGGTTTTGGTGATGCGGAGGTGGATGAGGAGGAGGAGATGACGGCGGTAGAGGAGGGGGTGCGGAGGAGGAAGAGGAAAGTGCAGATCATGAGGTTGAAGGTGATTTGACTGTTACTGAAACCCATGAGAGAGTTGAGAAGAGTTGGGTTCTTGGTGAATTTATGATGAAGAAATGGAATTTGGAATTTGAGAAAGGTGTTAATCCCAAAAAAGCTTACATTATATATAGCCAAGACCTAAACACTTGTGTTTTAAGAAATAAAAGGATTAGTGGGATGCTTATATTAACGTAGATAAGTGACATTTTAAACATTTACGTTTGTTTTGTTTTGTTTTGTTTGGGGTAGTATTTAAAAATAAGTAACGCTACATTTTACTATTTATTTTACGTTTGTCTTGTTTTGTTTGGGGTACCTAAAAAAAAGAGTAATACTCTACTTATTATCTATTTATATTATTATTTATATCATCTATTTAATAGAAGTGAACCCACTAAGCAATTTTGTTCAAAATTTTATTGTTTTAAAAGTAATACTACATTTCCCATTTTATATCATCTTTGTAATAGAGGTAGCGCTCACTAACAAATGTAGATTCAATCTCTGATGATAAATGATAGTATAAATAGATAGTAAGAAGAGAATTTTTATTTTTTTTAATTCATTGGTTGTTTTGATGACAAACAACATTCTGAACTGATGAGCAGGGAATTTGAGCTCGGTTATAAACATTTCAAGTACATCTGGAAACTTCGGTAATGTGATTAAAGGTCAATCAAAAGAAGTTATGATCGACTCAGCATACTTGAAAACGATGAAGGCCTCTCAATATACTGACATAACAAAGATGCAAAAATAAGAATTTCAAATCCGATCTGATAATAATCTCATTGCAGTCAAATTGCCTGACCAATTGATATTGTCAAGAACTATTATTTAAATTTTTTTGCTTTTTTTTTTTGGTTGGAATTTATTTGTTTTCTCCAAAATTAAGTTTTCAAAGAGATGGTGGACTTCCGAGTCAACTCTCGCAACGTCCGAACAAGTCCAATGGAAATTCCCCGTCATGACGTGTTCATCCAACGGTCAACAATAACTCTCTCTCTCTCTCTCTCTCTCTCTCTCTCTCTCTCTAAAACTGGAGAGACGAGGAGCTGTCACCCCTGAACGATCGCTAATCGCCACTCTAACATTCCCGCGAATCCATTTCCGCGCGCCCAATTCTCACGATTCCAATAACCAAAATCCAACATTTTCCCTCATTTTTTCGCGAAATCAGATTCCGGCGAGATTTCGATCCAATTCGCCGCGCGGTGCTTCTCTGCCTCCGATTAGAGGCGGAGCTGAGGACTGAGAAACGGAACCCTAAGGCGGCGGCGGCGGCGACGATCGGGTCGAGCATGTCGTCCAAGTCTCTTCCTTACTCCAAGAAAGATGTCCACTACGACAACGCCAAGTTCCGCCATCGCTCCTTCTTCAAGGTCTTCCATTCCTCAGATCTCTTCTATTTTCTCCCTTTCGTTGACTTCGATTCATGATTCCGATTGCGATTACTTCTGTAAATTGATTCAATTTATTGTCTGTTCATCGAGCTGAAATTTTAATATTCTTACATTCTGGATTAATATTGTATGATGCTCCTCTGTTTTCAAGTTTCGACTTTCAACGAATTTAACAGCTCAATTTATGAATATAATCACAATTGAATCATAATCTTCTCAATTTTTCATATGTCTGGTGTAAATTCTTTTGCTTTCTAAATATCCTGTAAGACCAATTAAGTTTCTATTTCTTGTTTCCCAGGTGATAACTCAAACTTTACAGACCAGTAACGTAAAGAATCATTTTACGAGTTGTAGTACAGGAAAGTTTCTACTTTTACTAATGATATTCGGTGTAGCGTATCTTATGCTCACACATACAAGTCCCACCACTGATGGATTAGTGAAAGGTAGTAAGAATGGTACGTATGAGCACATTAAGAGTGGCGGCATTAGGTTTGGAAATATTTTCAGAAAACCACCGAGGCTTCCTCCTCAGTTACCGCCTGACGAAAAAGGTAGTCGTCGCAACATTGGTCTTGATCATAGGAAGTTAAATTCTGACCCGAAATGGATAGCTAGGCAACAGAATGTCAAGAAGGCGTTTATTCATGCGTGGTCGGGATATAAAAAGTATGCAATGGGTTATGATGAATTGATGCCCGTGAGCAAGCGGGGGGTTGATGGGTTAGGTGGTCTAGGTGCAACTATTGTGGATGCTCTTGACACTGCGATGATAATGGGTGCTGACAAAGTTGTTTCTGAAGCTGGATTATGGATTGAAGCACACCTTTCAAATAAGATTAATCAGACAGGACAAGTCAATTTATTTGAAACTACAATACGTGTTTTGGGTGGTCTTTTAAGTGCATATCATCTGAGTTCTGTGGAAAATGGGATGGACTCTACACATAAAGGACCTAAGCCAGTTGTTTATCTAGAAACTGCTAAGAACTTGGCTGATCGTCTACTAACTGGCTTTACTTCCAGTCCAACTTCTATTCCTTTTGGTGATATTGTTCTTCAAGATCCTTCAGCACATCCAGCTCCTGATGGTCTTAGTAGTACTTCAGAAGTCTCTACTTTGCAGCTTGAGTTCAATTATCTAAGTTCAGTTTCTGGTGATCCAAAGTACACTGTGGAGTCTATGAAGGTCTTGGAACACATAAAGACTCTAACTAAGGTGGAAGGACTGGTACCCATATTTATAAGGTATGAGTCTGAAATATTATACTAATACTTACATCATTATTCTTTTCAATTTCTTAATTCTTGTTCATAAGTCTAGCATCATGTTGACATTTTCCTTGTACTGAGGAGTGCCTTTCTGTGTCATTAACGCTGCAGAAAATGATTTGTATTTTTCTTGAATGATGATTATTTATTGCATGCATTATATTATGGTATGACATGGAGATTGATTGAAACATTTATATAGTTGGGTCTTAGAAATTAAAATGTAGAGCTGGGAATATGAAAAGGCCCCCCCTATTGCTTAACTAAGAATGAAACATATGTAAGACTGTACTTCTTTGTTCTTTTATGAGAATTGCTCACCTGGTTGATTCCATGTAGCCTATATATGTAATAACTTAAGCAGTAAAAGTTATCCCTTCGTCTTCACTCTTATGATATGAGTATTCTTATTGAGGAGGGTGCTGAAAGATTACTGATTCTAGTCGTGCCCTAGGTCTCATGGATACAAATTTTGGTGGACATTTTGAATTATTATTAGTTTTCCTGACAAATGGATGTATTTATTTGTTCTTGTGAGTTGAGAATGTGTGTTATCTTTGTGTTTCTATTTTTTACAAAAATTTGTTTGGGAGTTGGCGTCTCCCATGTTTCTTCTTGATTTTCTCCTAGTTTAATAGTTTACTATCTATTTTTTGGTTGACGTTGTCTATATTGTCTGCAGCCCTAGCACTGGTGAATTTGCTGGAGAAAATATAAGACTGGGATCTCGTGGTGACAGCTACTATGAATACCTACTGAAAGTTTGGCTTCAGAAAAATCGGGAAAGTAATTTTACTTATCTCCGTGATATGTACGAGGAAGCAATGAAGGGTGTCAGACACCGTCTTGTTCAGAAATCAATCCCCAATGGATTGGTTTTTGTAGGGGAATTGCCTTTTGGAGCTGATGGTTCTTTTAGTTCCAAAATGGACCACCTGGTATGTTGTACTTCACAAAATCTTTGGCATTTAGATAGCTTATAAGTTTTTTCAAGTCAGAGAAGGAAAGGGTTGACTAGTTGGACATCATGTTGCCCCACATAGGACGGTGACGTATAGGTGGCATTGAATTTACTTGATCAAAGTTTTGACGTCTAGCTTGATGAGAGAAAGCAATTCATACAGCCGACCCCACAGTGGTATAAGGCTTTGTTGTTGGGTTGGGATTATGTGAGAGAAAGCAATTACCATTATTATCAGGAAACAGTCCACTGAAAATTGTGATGGCAAACCTCTGTCCTCATCCTGCTATGTGAAACCTTCTAACTTATTTAATTTAAAATTGATTGTTAATATTTAGCTTTATATTCTTTCCATTGTAAGTATTTTGCACAACCACAACATTCATTTATGTTTAGCTTTTTCTGGTACCTGGAAAAGCACTTACCTGTCACTAGAATGATGATCGGCATCCTTGCTCTTTTGAAAATGGGTCTTAATGTGACATTTTGTACTGCCTTTTGCAGGTATGTTTCTTGGCTGGCACTCTTGCACTCGGGGCCACGAAAGGCCTTACCAAGGAAGAAGCAATGAGAAATAATATGCTTAACTTTGAGGACCTAGAAAATTTGAAACTTGCAGAAGATCTGGCTAAAACATGCTTTGAAATGTATTCTGTAACCTCTACTGGTCTTGCTCCAGAAATTGCTTATTTCCATACAAAGGTTAGTTTTGGATCGGTTTTGAGTTGTTTGGGAAGAGATCCATGAACTTATTATCATGTTTTTTGGTTTTTTTTTCAACTTTATATTGTCTATATTGTACCGGTGGACTTGACAACTCTTATCGAACCAGGAATTTTCTGAAGGAGGTCTTGATGGTGGTAACAAGAGTTCTGAATATATGAATGACATAATCATCAAGCCTGCTGATCGTCATAATCTCTTGCGTCCTGAAACAGTGGAATCATTGTTTTTCTTGTACCGCATCACAGAAGATCCAAAGTATGCTTTTACTTTCTTTCTTATGCGTCAATCCATTTCAAATCCCCATGAATAACACATGCGTAGGAAATAAGTCATAACGCCTTCTGGAGCACTTTCACTTACGTACTTGCACATTGCAGATATCGAGAATGGGGTTGGCAGATTTTTGAAGCATTTGAGAAATATACCAGGGTTGATACTGGTGGATACAGTTCTTTGGATGATGTAACTTCAGTTCCTCCTCATAAAAGAGACAAGATGGAGACGTTCTTTTTGGGCGAGACTCTGAAGTACTTGTACTTGCTGTTTGGAGATAGTTCTGTTATTCCACTGGATAAGTTTGTTTTTAACTCAGAAGCTCATCCTATTCCAATTGAAGGCACTGCTAAAGCATCAATTCAAAGGAAGGAAAGTATGTATGGACAAATTATACAGTAGCAGGCGCAAACATGGATGCTTTCTTGAGATTCCCTGGTGTTTCATACATATTTAGAGAGTACATCTGATTCCAGAAAACAGTCAATACCCTGGTCGAAGTTTTAGAGGCGGCTTAGTTTGTTTATTTTCTCGTGCAATTCGTCAGGGATTCTTCTACGTGATAAAGATACAAGATCTGGACGTCCCTGTACTAGGGGTAAACCAGATAATGAGAAGATTTTAATATGTAGTTCTTGCTATTTTAGAATTTTGATTAATTACCTGACGGGGTTTTACCCATCGAAAGTATTAAGAGCCATATTCTGTAATTGACTCTTGCACCTTTCCAGTGGTATTACTGGTTTTAGTTGCATCAAAATTTCTGTTACTCTCTTATTATACATTGCCTAAAAGTTACAAGCTATCTATGCATCCACATGGTTGTATTTTAATGAGATCAAGTCACATCAGAATTCATAGTATTTCAGTCGTTATGGAGAAGAAACAGGTGATCACCATCTCGAACAACACTTATGTCATCTACTTCTGCATTCTCTGCGTTCACGACTTTTGTAGGTTCTTGTCCTCCGAACTTCTCACCTGCAATGTCATAAAGTGTGAAGACAAAGCTATGCCGTTTATGAAAAGTGTATGCTGATCCTGCTCAAGGTACGTTTTTGACATTCAATTTTGTCTTACCTTTGTTGAATATTGTCTAATTTATAAGAACTTATAATTCAGGTTTGTCTAAACGTGCGTTTTGAGGTGAGAAAAAGAAAGCTTACTGGCAACTCTGAGCAGCTCTTCGATCGAATCAGGTAGGATTATTAACTTCGCAAGCTGCCTTTCCGACGCAGTTCCATTCTGAAAATGCATGTGGATAGTTACTCTATTGTTGATTGATCTCATCCCTTCTCTATCAGGGCTAGAATTGCTCGGGTAGCACTTCATGGGTACTTCTTTCTGGTGAGAGTGGGAAAATGGGGCACCCTCGTGTCTTTTGGAATCTCCTTTACAATTCCTGGTGATTTCAGATGTTTCCAGTTCAATAAACTCTATTCTATGTTCGGCTATTCTCCTGTTCTCGTATCTTCGTAAGAGGTCAGTTATGCTCTTGTTTCCTTGCTGTTGTGCCAGATCTTTTGGCGTCCATCCTCTGGTATCTGGTTTGTTTACATTTGCTCCTCCTTCGACCAAAATTTTGACCATTTCCAAATCTCCCTGGCAAACAGCAGTGTGAAGAGCCGTCTGGCCATCCTCAGCCATCGTGCTGACATCCATTGCACATCTAGTTGAAATATCAGCTTTGCTTATTTCGCTCTTTTCTATAGTCTCTGAACCTGTAAACAAGTCATTCCTTGTTTCCTGCATTGATGGTTCTTGATGTGAGCTATCTTTGCACCCCGCGGAAGAACAGCATCCTTCGGTATGTGGATATTCACAGCCCAACCCTTCTTGTTCCTTCAGTTTCTGTAAAGTAGAATACAGAATATCAGTCTTTGGAAGAGAAAGGTGGTGTGCATGACTGCATGTACATTTTTCCGTAAACAATTTTGTTTCGGTACCAGAAAAATGTTGTTCATGATGATCCGCTCGTCATCCTTGTTTGCTTCTATAGTGGTCATGAGTGAACTCCTGCGGAGTCGTAATATTTGGGAAAGTTCGGTTGTCCGAACGGTGAAAGGCTGCGGCCTATGACATAATACTCCGATTTCCCCCAAAGTATCCTCCGCAGTAGCCTTTCCTACAACCTGTTTAAGAGTGTGAAGTCGGATATTTCCTCCTACATGTTCTCCAATCTCACGCGGTATTGAAATGTTTATAATCAGGAGCGGGTTCGCCTTTTGCGGGATGTCAAAGCCAGTCGACCAAGTATGTATTTCGGGTCAACCGGACTCTCACATCCCGCAAAATGGGATCCCTTTTTGAAAGGGTCTGTATACATGTGCATGTGTGACTTACTTGATCTTGCCCATCAATATTGGACACCAGTTCCTGCAGCCATAAATTTTTCCAAAATGAACCTCAGGTCGGAAAGCATTTTTAAGGACGTTAGGAGATTATGCAAGAGGCAAGAGTTAAGCCGGCTCACCGCCGCACCGGAAACCAGTATGTAAAGATCGGTCGGAGCCTCGTTTTGCAGAATTACGTCTTCCTTGGGCGGAAAATACTCTGCATCTATTTCTGAAACCTTAAGAAGAGAACACATAGTTTTAGCATCTTGTGAGCAACAATAATGCTATTTCGACACACAACTCGTAATAACACTGTCGGACAAACTACCCAAAAGAGGTGTGTCCTATCATTGAGCCCTAGTTTGGGAGTGAGGTGCTTAAAAAAAAGCACCCATGAAAAAAAGCTGTAAGAGTTTTAGGTGTTTGGTAAACTAAAAAAAAAGGGCTTATTTTGGAAGCTGCTGTGAGAATAAGCTGAAATCAAAGGAAAAAGCTGAAGCACCTATTTGTAGCTTTGGAAAACTGGCTTTTTTTCAAAGCACACGGAGCTACAGTGCTCCTTTAATGAAAAGACCCACTATCAGACTGCTTTTTTTTCCAAAAGCACTTTTACAAAAATGTTTACCAAACACTCAGCTGATTTATTTCACAGCCGCTTATTCTCACAGCAACTTTTTTTCAAAGCACAGCAATAAGTTAATGTGATGATTTTACCAAGTGAGAGTGTTAGAAATGTGCTTAGTATCTGAATAACGTTACCCAGTGTGGTGTGAACGGTAATAAGTTAATGTGATGACAGTAATAAGTTAATGTGATGATTTTACCAATTGAAAGAGGAATTCATGAGAAACTCCTTGAAAGAGGTGGATTTTTTGAATGATGGGAAAGAAGAGATGTTGGGCAATGCTGGAACGAAGGGCTTTTGGGAGACCATTTAAGGTCTCTTGCTGCTTCAGTCCTTGTGTCTTGAACTTGAGGCATATGTGTGAGAGCATTTGGTCCTGAATCCTTGGGGGCAAGTCATTTCTTGCTGCAAATTCTGTTGCAGCTCTCACCGTGTCCCTCTATCAAACACCAAAATCAAAGAAAACAACAATTAATCTGCGGTGTATTACGGGTAAAAACTATTAGGGTTTTGTGTCCGCGCAGAGAGATTTTGTCTCATCGCCGAGGTTATACCCTTGTGTGGGTGTCTCATGTTCCTTGGTTGAACAACTCACGGTGGAAAGATTTCAGTGAGTTATGCCGATCAATAACAAGATAAACCGATGAGTGGGATACGAACTACATCCCCTCTCGAAGGAATAGAGTCAGCAGAGGCACTTACATGGGTGCATATCACCGGTAACACCCAAGATTTTTTCTTCGGTTTGAGTATTATATGAAAACTAGATCTGTATATTTTGTCCCATGGGGGCTGGGGACACATGACCTCTCGTAGCACATATTTTTTGTGAGTTGGGTTAGGGTTTGAAGAAGCACTTTCAAAATGTGGGGCTGGGGACACATGCCTTTTGCAAGTAATATATGGCCATGGGACCTTTTTCTAAAACTTTGATTGGGACTGGGGGTTTGTTCTAGGCCACTCAGAAGTAGAACCTCCCCCAGAAGCTGCTGATTTATTTATCTGCAGTACTAAAAACTAAGAACTGGAAGGAGGAGGAGGACTAAAACTTACAAAGATTCTGGTTCTGCTGGTCCAATGAACTACAAGATTTGTCATGTTTCCAATGAGGTAAGAATTCAACCCCAAGTTGAAGAGCATGTAGAAAATATCAAACAGCATCTCTCTAGGGTTCTCAGCATGCAAATCTCCATAGCCCGTGGTTGTTAGTGTTGTGATGGACCAGTATATTGAAGTAACGTATCTGTTCCAGAGACTGTCTTGTTTGAAATCCGGGTACACTGCACCGATCCAGGTTCTTTTCGGGTCAGGATACCGGTCTGCTATGAGATAGTTGATGCACCCGGCGCAGTGCACTGCAAAAAGGGTAACCTGAAATTTGGCAGGGAAAAAGTTTTGATGCCACCGAGTTTAAAACGGTGGAGAGAAAAATGACGAGAATTGTGATGCACTTATGGGGTTTTTCGGGGCTTACAAAAATGAGCTTCGTGCAGCGAATCCAGAAGTAGTTGAATCGGATGTCCTTCTCAAGTCTGAAGGAAAGCAGAAAACGGTTCGTAAGTGTTTTGTGTATTTTGAAGGAAAGCAGAAAACTATCGGTAGTTTCATGTCAAATGGAAAGTCTGGAGAAAAACAAACGCAAGGGAAGATGGAACCTTGCAAAGAGGTAGCTGACTCGTCTGAGGCGCCAGAGGCGGAGCATGTTGAGTACTTTAAACCCAAGTCCGCTGCCGCAATTTGTGCAATTTGTGAAGAGGAGGCTGATAGACTGAAATGGTGCAGTGGAGCACACGTCGAAAAGAAACCAGGTTGATAAATACCTGTTTGGTTGTATTGTATGAAAGAAAAAAAGTTTTATTTCTTGCAGAGAAATTAAAACGTATAATATATGTTAGTTGTTTCGAACCAGAACGAAGCCTTTTACGCACCTCATTGCGATTTGCTTTGGATTGTCAACAAGAAGGTAAGAGCGGCTGTCGAGATGGGCAACAAAGAAAGTGAGAATGATGTCAATGCCAAAGAAGCCGTTGACAATGTTGTCAACGACGAAAAGAGCATCCTGCTTGTAAGGCAGAAATGCAAACTCGAACGGGCAAATCCACGCAGAGTAGATGACTAGAAGAACAAGTACCATCTCCCACGTCCTGAAAAATAAGCATCTTGCTTAGTATTAGAATTGGAGAAGTATATAGTGTGGCAGTTATGAAGGATGATCATCACCTATAACGAGGATTATACGGCGATATAATGTATTTCCGGAGCTTAGTAGACTGGTTGATTCTGGCACCAAGGGAAGGCAGAAGATCAGTAGAGAAGAAGCTGCTCTGAGCAGCAGTGTCCATTTGGTATTCATCAATACAGAACCTCCGGAAGAAGTTTTTCGCGCACGAAAATGTCATGTTCTTCTGTGTTCGAGTAAAGCGGTTTTTGCTAACTAGATTTTTCAGGTTGGTTAAAGTCTTGTGAGAAAAGGGTATTAATAATAGGTGCAGCTTCCCCTGTTGCTTTTCGGGTAGTTTAGTTTCGACTTTCACACTTGTGACCTGTCTGCCTTAAAAAGAATATGCTGGATGCTTAAGCTGTGCAGGCAGGTGGCTCGTGCTGGTTACGGATGGAACAGGGAGTAGGGAAAAAGGGAGGCGGCTCGTGCTGGAAGCTTAATTTGTGTAATGCTGTTGGAGCTGCAGATATGTTCGGGAAGTGGCAGACGAGCAGCTTAATTTGTGTAATGCTGTTGGAGCTGCAGATATGTTCTGGAGTGAGTGAGAAGCTGAGAAGATGGTAATGGTGGTTCATGTTGAGTAAAGGTGGGGGTGGTGGGAGCTCCATCATTGATGCATGTGAAGATGTGCTCCAAGAGTAGTTGCTCGGCTAGGACAGATTTCATTTGGGTTTTCAGCAAGTTGTGACATTGGTGCCTTTTTTCATTTCAAACTGTTAGAAATGAGAGAAAATTCTAGTGGGACTGTTCGCGCCACGTGACAATACAAAGTTGCAGAAAAAAAATCTAGTTAAAAGATAACATGTGTTTAAATTTAATGATACGCAGTTACTTTACACTACTAGAAAAGAATAATCCTACATAAGTTTTTTCTCGGAAATGCTGATTCTGGTTTAGCTCAATTAATAGATGCTACGTGGACCAATAATTTTTTTTTAGAGAGGTGGTTACACAATCCAACAAAGAAAATCTCAATTTTGCTTTTTAACTAGATCATGATTATCCAGCTCCCTTCATATGCAAAAGTAAGAGGCTAAGAGTGAGATTGTATACGAAGCTCAATCAGAACCATAAAAGTGTGAAATGGATTGGTGCCGTATACACTACATTTGGTATATGATTTTGACCCGTTTGTAGTTGCATGGCCCAACCTTTTCCATCACCACAGGTTTTTACCGACTATTTGTTTCATGGTTATCTTTTTAAAGAAAAGTTGTTTTATGTTTGTGGCCTGCATGTTCATACAGATGATTAAGGCTTAATCCATTAACTAAATAAAAATGGATGGTCAGGATCGGTTAATCTGGAATGGTAATTTCCCATCTGGAAACCTCCAATCGTGCAAAGCAGATTTGCTGGCTGCATGAAATCTTATTGCATGACATTTGATGCCCGATGTGGCATATGGGATGTTTGGCTTTATTTTTAAGGGTGTGATCCAAACACCTTATTTTACTTCTAACACCGCTTTTTAATTTTTGATTGTCGGATCGGATAAATTGAAGAAGATTAACGGACAAAAATTATCAAAGAGTGCATGAGAAGTCTGCACACTCCTGTTTTTATCCTGAAAAGCATGACTAGTTTTCAACAACAAAGTCGAACATATTTTTCAAAAAAATTATTCTTCTAATTAGCCCTCATCTCTTTTCCAAAGCTAGGGGTGTAGTGTTTTAAAAATTATACAGACTTTTTTTCTGAATTTTTGAGGTGATAAACATTCATGGATTTAGTATATTTTTATTGATTATTATAAACTCCATAGAACTCCATAAACTTTTAATGATGTACTTTTGGGGAAGATAAAAGAGTTAAATGATAGAATTATGCATAATTTTAGAGACTTTAATACTAAATTATTTTAGAATTTTGTGCATTGTTTAAATTTTGTTTAGTTTTCATTTATTGAAGTTGTGGTGGTGTCACATAATGATTTTTGGCAAAGATGATGATATCAAAATTGGTGGTCTTGGTGACTGTGATAACAGCAAAGGTGGTGATTGTGGTGGCGGGGTGATGTTTGGGTCGTGGAGGAGTAAGGATGGTGGCGGTAATAGGGTGGTGATGATGGTAGCAAAGGTGGCAATCATGGTGATGGTGGTGTCGGTGGTAGTCATAGTAGGAATGACGATGATGCTCATGGCAATGACAGTGACATTAGCAATGATGACAATAGTGGCGGTGTGGATGGAGGAAATGGTCATGGTAAAGTGGTGGTGACAACATATGGTGGTGTAAGAGGTGATAATAATAGTCACTGCATTATGATGGATGGTGGATCATACTCTCAGAAAATTGAGAAAATTAAGTACCATCAAAATGTTAGGAAGAGGTTGGATTTGCTACGACAGAATAACTATAGAACGGAATATGAAAGATTGGAATGTTTCATTAGAAAATCGTTTCTCATTTTCTAAGAGTTGTGTACGTCATTACTTCTCTAATAAAGATGACCTTTAATCACCAGCTTAAGCAAACAATTTAGCGATAATTAGACAAATACACAACGACTATAATCCGTGTCACCGGGTTAATGCTGATGTGATTAGTAGGCGTGAAAGCCCACCTGATGTGTTTGCAGTACTAGGCCAAACCTTGCAGAGGGTTGAAAGGGCAATGTCAACGTTAAGGCACGTGAACAGCGCGCGTGTTTGGGCATGATTAGGCAGAAACCCTACCACTCTTCCATTGTTAGTGACTATATCGAGCAATTTTTATCTGCAATTATTGGACTCTCTCTCCTCATTGGACATCCTTATTCCTTGGGAAAACCTTATTGAAAGGGACTCTGCGGGTTTGTATGTATATATGTATGCTTCTTTCCTCATTGAACCTCCTCAATTATTTATGTGGATTGTGCCAAAAATTTCAAAACACCATGTGAGGTGTGATAAAGTTAAGGAAGACAATCCTAACACCCAAATAACTTTATATATTAGAGTAAGCTCTAGGGTTAACTCGGACGGTGAGAGTAGGAAAATAAGTTAGAATTCAACTAGATTAAGGGTTTGGTTTTCTTTTATTGTAACAAAGTAGAAGCAATAACGCGATACTTATGGGTGCTTTATGCATCCCAAATGAAAAAGCTAAAAGTGCCATGTGACCATATCACATATAAAATTATATATTAGAGTAAGCTCTAGAGCAGGAAAATAAGTTAGAATTTAGCTAGGTTAAGGGTTCGGTTTTCTTCTATTGTAACAAAATAGAAGCAATCGTTAAATTAATGACACAATACTTTTAGGTGGTTTATGCATGCTAAATGAAGAAATTAAAAGTGTCATGTGACCATATAACATAACAAGTTTGAACTTTTTTGGTACCACACAAGCATTCTTCATGGACCATGAAGCACTTGGAGTTGAATAAATAGATGAAATAAATAAAAAGAAAGCAAAAGAAGAGAAAGAAGTTGGTATTCCCGTGATGGTTGGGAGGCCATGGGCAATGGCCAAAATGGTGGGCAAATTAAGGTGGTCCAAAATGCACATGTAAAAAGGAAGGGCCATCCCCTTGAAAAAGTAGTGTTGTTGAACTTTCCAGCATTACTCCTGATTAGGTGCCTAAGTAATGTGCTAATTATAATTAATAGTGCTGAATGTTGGTTATGATGTTTACTCAAATAAACTGTTGTGTTGCGAAGAGTACTTGTCTTACAATTTACAAATTTTATGTGTTAAGATTTTAGAGACGTACAGGTAGACACAATAGTTATGTTCTACATTAATTATTTAATTTTAGCGCTAGCATGGGAATACCACGTACCGGAAAATTAAATAAGTTCAATAGTTAGGGCCTATATAAATAACCCGCTCCATCATGTTCGGACCAATCGCTTTAGTTATTCCTCAACTACATGTGCAATCGAATATGTTTGAGGTTTTGACCTGAAAATTTCTTACACGACACGTAAACGACACGAAAATAACGGGTTTCAGGTCAATACGATAATAATAACGGGTCCTTAACAGGTTTACACGAGAGTGACACGCGAGTAACCTGTTTCGACACAATAAGAAAAAAATTATTATAAAATGTATATATTGTTTATTAATTATTATTCTATATAAATTTTACGTTTTATTTATTTATTTATTTATTTTTATAGTATATTATAGGTAAAAATTGAGATTAAAAAACATAAAACACATTAAAAATAAAAATTATAATAATTAATTTACATGTACGAAAAATATGAAAAAAAATATACAAACGCTCGTAGTCTCATCCTCTACGTTTTGAGAATGGGTATATGATCATTTGAATTTTTAAAACCATACAAACTCTCATGAATAGTATTTTAAGGGAGTTCAAAATAAACAAAATTCATAATCATTAATGTATAAGTCTGAAAGATGTGAAAGCATAATAAACGTTCATAATTGCAACCTCAATGCTTAGACGATGGTTACATGGTCGTTTAGATTTTTAAAACCCTCCAAACTCATGAATAGTGTTTTTTAAGTTCAAAACTAATAAAATTAATAATAATTATTGTAGAAGTGTGAAAAATGTAATCATTCATAATGAAAAGTTTTACAACTTTCATGAAAGGGTCAACTCCGAAATTTAGTATGTATATACTAATTTAGTATTATGTTTTACATTTTTTGGGGCCAAATTATGTTTTTCATTTTTATTTTTATTGATTTAAAATATATTTTTCTTAACGGGTAACGGGTCGGATCATATTACCTGATAATATTAATGGGTTAATTTCGGGTCGGATCATATTACCCGTTTACTTTAATGGGTATTACACGACACGACCTGTTAAGTTATCGGGTATGACACGAAAACGACACGAACACAAGAAACACGACACGAATGCCACTTTCTCACAAAATGTCTCGGTGCAATTAAAAGTGAAACTATTTAATATAAGTTGTAATTTATTTTCGTAGAATACTCAATGTATGCTTTTTCACAGTACTCAACATTATGTTGTCAAACGGTAAGTTTTAATCATTAAACAAGTTAATTCAAGTCTTAATATACAGTTGAGATTATATTAATTTAATGATCACCCCTCCGTTGAAGTTGCTGTACGTGGATCGTCCAAATCATAATTAGCAGCTATCTATCATCGTCATCTTCAATTTCTGTAGATTGTGGATATGATTGCAGTCTTGAAAATGGTCATGCATGATATTGACTACAACACCAATGTAGATTGATTAGATCAAATACCTAAATGTTTGGAACTTACGAAAGGAATAATTTCTGGTTTTGTTTGCACTGCATAGAGTTGTAATATCGTAAGTTGTCCAGATATTATTAAATTAATTAAATAGTTTAAGATGCCTACGGAACGGATCAAGTTCCTTTCTTTATGCACTTTAAACAAAAAACTATCTTCAACTCAGGGTTGGAAAAGAAATCAAATTTTGGGTCCATTTTTTCTTCAATAGGCGTATTTTAGGGGTTGGAATTATAGGTCTTTTATCTTTAGAAGAAAAAAAAAAGGGAGGACTAACCTTATACGTATAGATAAATAGTTAAAAATACGGTGCAAAATTTTGGACTTTCCCACCCTTGAGTTGGAGATAATCTGAGGCACTTTAAACAAAAGAATAGCTAGCCTTTTGCTTTAGTTTAGAGGGGGGGAAATCATAGGGTCATAACCGTCGCTTCCCTAATTCATAGAGCATATGCCATCCCAAATTCGGATCAGATATCACTCCCTATCAAAGGTTCATGATACCCCTCCCAAACTCATCTCCAATTTGGTAACTTTTTGGTGTACCAACTAAGAATACCGAATTAGTAGTCATCGTTACGCTGAGTAAACGAGACCGAAGGTCAAACCATACTAATTTCTCCTCTTTCAACCTAACTAACTTGTGATCTTTCCATCTTATAATCATATGTATCCTCCATTATATTATTTTTCTAACTCCATATCTTTAAAGTACGACTTCCTTTTCAATTTCAACAAGTAATTTTTATATTAGTAATCTGCGATTCAAACAGTTAAGAACATTTAGTCCTGCAATTGAAATTATGTATTCCACTCCTCTTCTAATATTGCCTGTCAACTTCATTGAACCCCCCTCATTGATCACATTAGCTTTATCGTGCAGTCAACTATCTTGGTACGGGGATAGAATTGTACATAGATGATTGCTATATCCCAAAACTAAATGATTAGTTCCACGAATAGATATTTTCTCAAAATGTAACGTATCCGTCTGCAAATAATAGCTGATTCATTATGTATATGCAGGTGTTAAGATTAAGCCAATGAGCATAAGTACATAAACGTACACTCACATACATTTATATAACCGAGTGTATGTTTGTGCAGGCGCGCGCACACACATTCATATATAATAAAGTGTGGATGTATGTATGTATGTATGTATGGATGTATGCATGCATGCATGGAATTAAGAGTTGTAGAGTTTGTTGGCAGCTACTAACATCTTGTAGTGGAAATGATGTAGAATATGTTCCTCACCACTTAAAGTGAATGGCCATCGCATCCCATTAACTAGTTAATTAACAGTTGATCAGGACGCTATCGGGGACCAAACAGCAGCAAACTGATCACACTGCCGTGAAGCAGCAAACTGATCAATTTAGTACGTACAATATCAATATGCATGATCACGGCCAGTTCCAGTTGCATATTGCACGTACCCTTTTAAGCGTGGCTTCTTTGTCACTCAACTAAATTGATATCTCGTGAGAGAACCTTATTATCATTTCATGGTCCACATTTTAGTTCTTAATGGCTGGGATTTCGTACTTATCTACTTATCCCATTACTATAGGAGTAGCATATATATCCGTAACACAACTTCTATGCACAAGATTTGACACATGTTTTTATGGCACTCATTTTGAAATGTATTTCAACGATCTGAAATCGTTTATCCTTTAGGTCTTTTCACGCAAAGATCTCAAGATCATGTATACCAAAAATTACCCAAATCTAAAACCATATGATCATCATTGGATTAAGAGTTTAGGATTTCTTTGTAAAATTGTATTCATCAATTTTCTTTACCACAAATGAATGTCTTAATGATTTTGGATTTGTTTAATTTTTTATTAGGATGATCTATGAATGATGTTCTAAACGATAGATGATTTGGATCGTTAAAATACATTATGGAGTGAGCTCCACAAAAATGTGTGTCACAAATTGTGTAAGAAGTGGCCTCACGGATCCGCCCCCATATATATAATTGATCCCCAAAACCGTAATGGAAATGTACATGATTGGGAAGCTCAATAGATAGAAGGGAAGAAAATGGCATGTTTGGATATGTGTACTAAAAGGGAATGTTTTTTGCAGCCGGCCGGAGAGCTTTGGAATGGCAATTTGGAGTTTAGATTGTGATATTGGTCGTTTTTTACTTTGAGAACTATGCATATATGCATGCTTTGTTAACTAAGGAATTAAGTTGACATTTTATATATAGAAGATGCTTTGGCGGAATTGTTATATAGTTGAGTAAGCCAGTTTTCCAGCATGTGTACACGAAACAAAACAAAGCGATCAACTATATTAGCATCTCAATATCTTCAGTGAATCGCGATGTTTGGGTGAAAGATGGGTTGGGAAAGGTTGAGTGGTCTCACTCACCGAAGCAAAAGCCACGGGTTCGTTTGGGTATATTGGTAATCAGTGGACACGGATCGAACCATGTATTATACTCAGTTTTTCTAGTAGTGTGGCGCTGCTGCTATATATTATTACCATTTGTTTCTGTGTTCGTTTGCAGAGAATAATGCATGCGAGGGTTGATGATGTGTTAATATTACACCAGATGACCAGAGAACTGTCCAAAAACTGAATACATTAAGGCAGTTTCTTGGTTTGATCTGCATTATTCATGAATGACATTGTACAAACTAATCATAATTACCTAAAAGTAATTAATTAAAGGTAAACTTAAGTTCATTTAGAAAGTACTTGTAAACGACTATTTGTATAAAAATAACAATATACAATCATTTGATCTAGCAGAATCAAGTCTTTCACTCGGTTAAATTATGCCTTCTATTTAAATCTCATGTGGCAAAGATAAATTATTTCATTTCTTGTTCATTTTGCACACCTTTTACGAATTTATTCAAAGAATAATCATAAACCTTATTGCATGTTTCCACTAGCTATAGCAAGCTAACAAGTACTACCACTGGCCGCCCTCCATATTTCATGACATTATTACCAAAACATCATCTTGTCCATTGACAGCAATTCTCCGGACTTACTCTAATTTTGATGATGCAGAATGCAGATAAAAGAATAATACTGAAGTGCTTCTGCACTGCTCCATATATATGTAAACAAATATATGTGTGTGCGCGCGCTCGCGCACTAATCCTCATCAAATTAGTTGAGAAGAAACTAGAACCTTTGTTAGTGCCCTGAAGGATGGACAATCTGTCATGTCAGTACGTACGCGCACATCACCCTAGCAGGTTAGCAGCTGCTTGCTTTGTTTCAGTCTCACCAAGCACAATGCATCTAACAATCATCAGTCATATTCCTTGTTACATTGAATCCTTGGAGGTTTTCCCGTTTGGTTCGCTGATTGGCTAGAGACTCGATCGGGAATGGGTTTGAAATTATATTCTAATGTTTGGCAAGTACAATTATGGGACTGCTAATCCTGGTTCATGGTTATAATACTCCCATGAAGGGGTGTGTTTTAAACCTTAATTTGGGGATCTTTGGGTTTGCTTTTCCCCTCACTTGGGAAAACATTCATTGCAATACTGCAATTTTGTTTTATACTTTTGTTGATATTTTATTCTTTCTTTTAACAAGGATGTTATTGAGGAATAGAATCAAGGGACAAATAGTTCGACACATATTTGTACTCTTTTTTAGTCATTAGATTTTATAACATCTAATTATCTTGATTAAGAGTAATGTTGAGATTTTTAAACCTAAGGTGACGTGGATGATGACGTGAATAATAATTAATAAAAAACAATTATGTTAAATGAATAAGAATCAACTCTTATAATAAAACTCAAAAAAAGAAAAAAAATCAAAACAACGTTGAAAGTCCTGCACCTTCGCTACATGGCACATGTTGATTTGATTTGATTAATATAAAATTAAAAAACACACAAAGCATATCAAGCTATCACTCGATCTTTTGGATCCTGAAACCCTAATTTTTCATTCTTTGTATCTTTGAGTGATAAAGTAGGGTGTGGAAAACTAAGAGAAGACCTATATGCGGCGAAGCAATGGAGGTTTCAGGTTTCTTGCCCTGCCTCTCACTTTGAAGTTCGAACGCTTACGGTTCATTCTTCTTCTTTCTTCTTCCAATATTTATTCCTTTTAGTTTTATTTTTATTTATAATATTAAGTCCACGTCACTTAATGTTCAAAATCCTTTACATTACTCTTAGTAAAGACCCTTGGATGTAAAACTAATGACCAAAAAAGAGCGTAAAAATATTTGTCAAAATGTTAGTCCCTTAATCTTATTCTATTATTGAAATATTCAAGAAATTTTAATTCCTATTACTACATTAACCAACCATAATAATGGTAATAAAATGTATTTTATGGTACCATTTCGAAACACGGGAATGAAAAATGTTATCATAAAAATGTGAACTGTCGTGGTGAAGCTATTAGCTGGTTCCTTTCAAAATAAGAAAAAACGTCATTATCCTACGAAGGACATGAATGTTTCATTCCTCAAACAACTCGTTTCACGAACGAAACCCTAAACAACTGTTGACTAAAAAAGCCCCTAAAGTGTATATCAAAAAGGGCAAAAAACTCTAAAGAATGCATTCCTAAACCCTAGCCTTGTTTGCCAACATACATGTGATAGATATAGTGGGTTTCCATCGTGTATATGCGTCATGAGAAAAAACGCAGTCTTGTCGCTTATCAGAAGCATGCGTGCCGTACGTGGTGGTGGTCGAGCATCCTCGACAAGATTAGCAAACCTTCCAAAGGACTCAGTGCAGTACGACTCAGATTCCCTGCATATTCCTCGAGACTTGGAGAGAGAGAGAGAGAGAGAGAGAGAGAGAGAGAGAGAGAGAGAGAGACTGTTACTCTATATAAAACCATGTTGAACATTACTGTCATCATGCTAATTTGTTTGGGTTTGGGACTATGTGCATGAATGAACATGGTTTGGGACTATAAAACCATGTTGAAAATTAGACGTACCCATAAGATTCACGTTAAACTTGAGCATGATTGAAATGGCCACTTCTGATATCTTGAATGTGATCATTGTGGCATGGAAATTATATACACTGCCTCCATTTTTGTCTGTGTTTCTATTTCTAAGGGGTTATTGACACTTCTAAAAAGTCATGATACACTCTTGCAATTGTCAAATTTACCATCTATTACCAATGATGACGTTTTTTATTACTTGGTTTAAGGGATCAAATTGTTAATTTATCTTAATCCTAATTCATTTTCTTACCTTCACGCACGACTAGCGCCAACACAAATGTTAAATGCAATAAAAGGTATAAATTGTGAAATTGCATGGGTTAATAAACAAGAGTTTAAAACAAGAGACTAGTGCCTAATTAATTTCTGGGTAAAGAAGTCCGTCGCCGTTAAAATAAATAAGAGGTTTTCAACAACTTATTTGGCTTATTTTTAGCTATGCTTATTGGAACTCCATTTTGATCTCACTTTGCCCTCTGTAATTTAAAAGTTACTACTTTACTTTCTGAAACTCAAAATTTATTCCACTTTGACTTGTGGATTCTCTCTTCGCCTTGTAATTTATAGGTTGCCTCTTAAAATATATGTGAGACCCAACACCCAATAAAACTATGACACATGTGCAATAAATTTGATTATAAATCTCTTATACGTTAACATTTAACAATTAAAGAATATTAAGTTTAAAAGAAATTGAAGGGATGAATACAAAAATGATTAGCCTGGCTCATCCAAGTCAAATCCGCATAAGAAATTAACAGACTTAAGGTAACGTGGAGCGAGTATTTAGTTTTACAGAAACGAGTTTCAAGTTTCAGGGGCACAATATGATCAAAATTAAATTCTAAGAGGCAAATTGAAGCAAACTTTGAATTTCAAAAAGTAAAGCGGTTAATTTTTAATTACAAAAAACAATTAGAGATTAAATTGAATTTTAAGGGGCATGCCGCATAACTAAAAATAAACCAATTTATTTCAATAAGTCTCCCATGAGTCATGACATTTCCCTTTTCCTCTTTTGCTCCACTCCTTCTCGGATTAGGATTCTCTTTCATACTTTTTTATCCTTTCTTTTTACGTTCTTTATTTTATCTTTATCTTTTTATAAAAAATTAAAATAAAATCTTTACGTTGTTTAACCATGACCGTTCAAATAAGAGAAAATAAAAAGAAACAGAAAATTTGAAGGATAGAATCCTACCCCCTCCTTCTCAACATGCTTTTATGACGAGACCTCTTGAGTCACGTATGGCAAGTTTTGTCTTCTTGAATAAATTATGGGGACAGAAGTGACTCGCCCTAGTCATATTTCATTTTCTCGAAACCTCTTCTGTGGCATAAAATACATCAATCATAGGCTATCACCTGCTCCCCCGCTAGTGCTGTAGGAATTGGAGCCACTCTGAACTTTAGGGTCAAAGGTTACCTTGTTCGCAATAATTTTGTGGCAGAGGGGCTAGGGGGGACACTTTGAGCTTTGCTTTGAGTGCCGGGTCTTCTAACTCCTATACTTCCTGGTTGGTTGTATTTGGTTGATTACCGTTGTTTCGCTTTCGTTGTTCGGTTGGGCCTCTCTTGTTCGGTAAATATAGTTTTATTTGCCAAAAAAATAATAATAATAATTTGAGTTTCTGTGTGCAAATAAATCAGAGTTATGATTTTGTTTGAAGTGAGTCAACGAAATAAGTTAATGAGAATCATCAAATTCAATTTGTATGGTCCAAATTTATTGATCCATAAGCTCCAAACAATAAAGTCCGGAGTGTATCCAATTCCAATGTTCTATTTCAAAGAACGATTTTCTACCCTAATAATCTCTCGAAACCCAAATTGAACGAAGTCTAAACACCATTTGATAATAATTTCTTTTTTGTTTTTATTTTTTTAAACTAAAAATTAACAATAAGTACCAAACAAGTTTTCAATTAATGAATTCTTATTTCAATTTGTAGTACCAATCCACGATCTACCAAAACCCTAAACGCTATACCAAATGAAACATAAGTGACATTATGGTGCGTTTGGTACGCAGACGGGACGGGACAGGACGGGACGAGATGGAACGGGACGGGACGGAACAGGACGGGACGGATGTTGTAAATTTTGAAAAAGACAAGGGGCATTGTTGTCCTAAAATGTTAAAAATTTATGTCCCACAGACGTGGAACAGCCCCGTTCCATGGGGGGAGGTGGAACCAAAAATCATCCAAAACTTGTCCCGTGGAACGCCCCGTCCCACTCGTTTTAGGCGTACCAAACGCGGGACGGAACGCCTCGTCCCGTCCCGTCCCGTCCCGCGTACCAAACGCACCCTTAGTGAACACAAATGCACACAGAGAATTGATCTTCTTAATTAGAAATTCTTGTATTTTCATTCTTTCATAGGGTTTACAATCATACCGAAGGGAAAACCAAATGCCACGCTAACATCCTACCACAACTAGTTCCAATCGACACTGTCTCGTTGAGCAAACAAGAACGAAAAAAAACTACATCCAATCGTCCACAGAAACTCGTAGAATACATTACTTCTCACCAGGAGAACACAACTACGGAAACAGATTATGCCTTCGCTTTTCCAGCCTGGAGTGCTTGAGCCCTCTGTTGTAATTTTAAAATCTGCAAAACATCGTATCCACCGGAAACAATTAGTATTGAGTTATATACCGAGATTGGTTAAAATGGTAAAATTGTGTAGTTATGACCCTTTGCAGAGTACGCCCTGTTCAAGTTCATCGTGTAAAACGTGTACAGCTCTAATAAATTCTTCAAATGCTATAAATATATTATCAAGACTGAATCAAGGCCAGGGACAATATGAACAACTCTGGCATTATAAGAGAGCAGGTGCACGGAAAAAGGAAGAATACAAACCGTCTCTTTCTTGCTATTTTGCTTCTCTTCCAAATCTTGAAGGGTAGCATCCAGCCGTTTCCTGTTGCGCATAATAAATATAGTTTTGCAACAAATTAAACACGAGTATGATGGTAATAAAGGCAATGGTATGAAGAAATAGGAGAAACTGTACACAGTTTTCCATATAAACACCCAAATGTTAAGTTGTGAAAACATATATCCTAGCCACACATGTACCATAACAAGGTAAATCGCAAACCAGAAAATGTAACAGATTACCGGTCCAAGATCCATCTAATAATTCCCACACAGGCTTCTCATGATAAACCTAGGAACAGAATGCACAGCGTCACAGAACATTATTCATTCCTCTACCTTCTTTGCAATTTACCCAAATAATAACGTTTCTTTGGATACAACTTCGGCCCACAGTTACTCATACGAAGACAGTGGGGGTGAATTCTTATTATATAATGCCCATCCTTCCCCAAGAATTTGGAAATTACTTGTTCCAATGAACACAGACCCAGAGACACCATTTTGTGAAAACTCAGTGTCTTGTTTTATGGTGAGAAAACCCATTGCTACAAATTACAAAAACAGTTTTTTACAGATATGGTGATTGAGAATGCAGCCCTACATTTTTCTATATGCTATTGAACCCCAGTACCTCCCCATCTGGTGGGAAGAAGATAACCCTTAAGATGAAATTTGTTTGTTGAGGTCGTAACTCTCATCTTTATCATAAAATTCGAAAATCGTTCACAAAATCCATGTTAAATCACATTTTTTGTGCATTTCATCTTACAAGTTTTCTTGACTAGTACACTCTGTTACTAAAAGCCTCATCATTGAAATGATTGGTTTTGAGGATAATTTAACAAACCTAACACGATAGTCCCGAACTTTATATCTAAAATGATAACCTAAACTGCGAAAAAAATTGCAACGGTAGATTATAAACCCTAATACAAATGCATAAATAAACGAAACAGAGAAGCATACAATTCAGCGGAGATGTATTCGATTCTCTTTCGCACATTGGCCCTAGCCTCTGCCAAATCCTGCTTCACAAGAACCGGACCGATCAACTTGAACACATTGGCGTCTTCGCTAAGAATATCCAATTCCTATAAACACAAGCAGTCACATGACCTTTAGATCAAAAACTAAACCACCAACCAATAACCACGAGCTTACGAAAACCCAAGAAAATCTATTTGCTTCCAATTAAAGGAAAAGTTCACACATTTCAGATATTGGTAATCAATTCGGAATAAAAATCACTTGAAAAGTCATGAGAAAATTGTTATTTCAATGGAATTTAGGGCTAGCTGAGTTCGTTTTCCCGGTAACCAAACAGAAAATAGAGAAATCGCAATCGAGAAAGAAGGAAACCTTGAGGACGAGCTCGTTCTCGCCGAGCTGGATAGTGTACTTCTTCCTCACTTGGTGATTCTTCGAAATATCTGAAAGAGCAAAAATGCTACGTTAGGGTTTTACAGATTCAAGTGCAGCTGTATACACACATATATGTATATTTGACTTGCCCTTTTGGATTTTGCTGAGATCGTTAGCTTTGGCCTCCAATTCGCGCTGAAGCTCTCGAAGAGCTGACGACGACGCCATTGATTTTGCCGCTATCTGCTGCTGCTGCTGCGCAGGAGCTCAGGTCTCTCGCCTTTCTTTCCGGTTTTTTGTTTGAGATCCGGTTCCGGTTCAGTACGATTTTGGTCTGTGAATTATGTTGGGCCACAATTTAATAATTCAGGTAACACGCTGGGCTTTTCTCCCTGTTAATACAAGAAATTTGGGCTTCGGTTATTTACATTGTTGGCAACAATAGGCCCCCTCGAGACCATCTCTAATGGAAAGGCAAAACCCCAACTTTTAACCTCGTATTTTCAATTATTTAATTATTTAAATTAAATGTATTCCAATAATATGTCGAATAAATGAAATGTGTCGACATGACTTGTTAATTAAATAGGTTTGTTCAAGAATGACACGAGTCATGATTAAACCAATCTTAGATAAGAACGTTGTTAACTTGACATTGACAATGAACAAATGTCATCCTACCCTTCTCTCTGTACAATTCTTTTTGAGTAAATCTCAGTTTATTACTCTCAAGTTTCGTGATTTTCAACATTTAGTACATAAAGTTTTTTTTGTCCTAAAATCATACTTAAAGTGTTAATTTTAAGACAATCTCATACATCCGTTAGTCTAGCTGTTAAATCAGCCATTAACTGATGATGTGGCGCCACGTGTCAATATAGAGCTCACGTGAATATTAAAATATTTAAAAAAGATAAAAAATAAGGTAAAAAATAAAAAAATAAAAAAAAAATTCTGGGTATGGGCGTTCACACCCTCCTTCCCTCCCAACCCCCTCCCTTCTTTTCCCTGCACCCTTCCTCCTCGCACACCCTTTCCCCTCATTATCCTTCCATTCTCTTGGGTTTGCACGACGGACCCGATCCCAAAACCTCGATCCTTGTATCCACCCATTTATTCGCCGTCTGATTGGGTTTGCTCCCAAATTGATGGCTCTCAATGTGCCTCGCTTCGAACCCCAAGCTGTCGCCCAAAAGGCCGTTGCGGTGATCGGGTCCGGGTACGATCTCTACAACAACATTTGGCTCACTGCGTTCAAGCTCATGCTCATCGACCTTGACCTGACCCGGACCCACGACCTCGTCGTCCCTGGCGGACCCGTCATGCCAAACGTCTCCACCTCTATTGGGTGCGATAAAAGCGACCACACTAGGTTGAGCTCCGACGTCGTTTCGTTTAATCATGTATTGTTTTTTCCTTTCTTGGGAAAGGAAATTTGTCAGCCCGCGAAGTGGTTTCTGGTAGGCCTGGCAATTTCTGACACGACCCGATAACACGACACGACACGACACGAAATTAACAGGTGTTCGGGTCGACACGATAACGAATCGGGTCGTTATCGGGTAACCCGATAGTACCTGTTAAGATAACAGGTAAATTCGGGTATACACGTGGGTAACACGATACACGATAAGCAGAATATTAATTTCATAATTTTATAACCCTAAAAAAATACTAGTATAATTATATATATTAATTTAACAATTTTATACCCCTAAAAACTATAATAAATAAATTAATATATATTAAATTAAGTTAATTAACTATAATAAATAAATCAAAAATTTTTAACTATAATAATTATAATTATAATAATTATACCCCAAAATATTAATCATATATAATAATTATATATATATATATTAAATTTTATAAAACTATAATAATTATTCATTAATAATATGCATGAATCGATGAGCAATGCATGATGCATCCAATATTCCAATCCAAGTCCAACCATCGGACAGACAATCCATTCATTTTGATTCCATTTAAACTTTAAAGTGCCGCCCTTTTTGAAGAAAAAGGGAGGGAAAATGAAAATGATAAAACAAGTTGAAAATGAAATAAAAATGAGAGGGAATTATGAAAAGATGGGTAGGCTACTGGAGGGAAAAGTGAAAATTATAAGAAAAGTTGAAAAGAAAACAAAAAAGAGAGGGAAAAATGAAAATTAATAAAAGTGGTGAGAATTTTGTTTTTTTTTTTTTAAGTTATTAACTTTTTATCACACATATATTATATCCCACTATTTTTATAATGATTAACACGTGTTAATATAATTATACGTACAAAATAAATGGATTTAAATCTACTTAATAATTATATATATATATACACACACACACATACATCACTACTAACACATAATACACACTATTGATTCATTGAAACTTGATGGGATACGAATTCTCCAAAACTAATTTCAACGATCGCAACCGTCAAACTTTTATGTATATGCTTCGAGATCACATCAGCAAAAAATCACAAAAAACAAACATTCAGAGATCAAGTAACAAGACAAAGTTTTTCGACGGTTATAAACGAAAAATCACGATTTAACAGTTATTTTAACTCTGATTTTGATGATTTTTTACAGATACACTCCTTGATCCTATATGAATACAATGAATGAATTCGATCTTCAATTTAAAATATTTATACAAGTGGATACCCCAAAATCTTATGTTATACTTAATGAAAGTATAAATAAACTCTAAGTGTTAGTGAATCTATCGTTTTAATGGGATACGAATTCTCCAAAACTAATTTCAACGATCGCAACCGTCAAACTTGTATGTATATGCTTCGAGATCACATCACCAAAAAATCACAAAAAAACAAACATTCAGAGATCAAGTCACGGACCAAAGTTTTTTTACGGTTATAAACTAAAAATCACGATTTAACGGTTATTTTAACTCTGATTTTGATGATTTTTTACAAATACACTCCTTGATCCTATATGAATACAATGAATGAATTCGATCTTCAATTTAAAATATTTATACAAGTGGATACCACAAAATCTTATGTTATACTTAATGAAAGTATAAATAAACTATAAGTGTTAGTGAATCTATCGTTTTAATGGGATACGAATTCTCCAAAACTAATTTCAACGATCGCAACCGTCAAACTTGTATGTATATGCTTCAAGATCACATCACCAAAAAATCACAAAAAACAAACATTCAGAGATCAAGTAACGGGCCAAAACTTTTCGACGGTTATAAACAAAAAATCACGATTTAACGGTTATTTTAACTCTGATTTTGATGATTTTTTACAGATACACTCCTTGATCCTATATGAATACAATGAATGAATTCAATCTTCAATTTAAAATATTTATACAAGTGGATACCCCAAAATCTTATGTTATACTTAATGAAAGTATAAATAAACTCTAAGTGTTAGTGAATCTATCGTTTTAATGGGATAAGAATTCTCCAAAACTAATTTCAACGATCGCAACCGTCAAACTTGTATGTATATGCTTCGAGATCACATCAGCAAAAAATCACAAAAATCAAACATTCAGAGATCAAGTAACGGGCCAATGCTTTTCGACGGTTATAAACTAAAAATCACGATTTAACGGTTATTTTAACTCTGATTTTGATGATTTTTTACAGCTACACTCCTTGATCCTATATGAATACAATGAATGAATTCGATCTTCAATTTAAAATATTTATACAAGTGGATACCACAAAATCTTATGTTATACTTAATGAAAGTATAAATAAACTCTAAGTGTTAGTGAATCTATCGTTTTAATGGGATACGAATTCTCCAAAACTAATTTCAACGATCGCAACCGTCAAACTTGTATGTATATGCTTCGAGATCACATCACCAAAAAATCACAAAAAACAAACATTCAGAGATGAAGTAACGGGCCAAAGTTTTTCGACGGTTATAAACTAAAAATCACGATTTAACGGTTATTTTAAATCCGATTTTGATGATTTTTTACAGCTACACTCCTTGACTCTATATGAATACAATGAATGAATTCGATCTTCAATTTAAAATATTTACACCAGTGGATGTGGATAGTGGATATCACAAAATCTTATGTTATATACTTAATAAAAGTATGAATCAACTATAATAATTATATATATTAATTTAACAATTTTAAACCTCTAAAAAAACTATAATAATGATATATATTAAATTAAATTTTAAAAATTGATGACCATTGGATCGGCTGAGATTTAATCTCAGCCATCCATTTCATAATTATATATATATATATATATATATTTATTAAATTTTAAAAATTGATAACCTTTGGATTGGCTGAGATTTAATCTCAGCCGTGTATTATTCCTCTTCTCTCTCATAATCTCATTTACTCTCAGACAAGTCAGAGACTCAGATAGACTCACTCTCTCTCTCTCTCTCTCTCTCTCTCTCTCTCTCGAATCTCGATCGACTTCTTCGTCGTCACTCACCCAAAAATAAATATTATATATATATATATATATTTTAATTATAAGAGAATTATTTCAACCATTGATTGTTTTAGATTTAATCTATGCCGTTCATTTATTTTTAGGTTAGATGAGAATGAGATCCCATTTCGTTCACTTCCGTTCCCATTTCGTTCACTTCCGTTCCCATTTCATTTTCATTTTCACTTCCCCTTCCATTTCGTTCATTGAGGTTTAAACTTTTGAGAAAGACTTAGAATTAGAAACTTGAAAACAAAAACTCTTTCATTTTGCATATGCTTGCACATTTAATATTTGTAATAAATTAGTAGTGTATGTATTATTTTTTTATTAGGTTCTTATTTTCAAGTGTAGCTATAGTACTTAAACGACAAATGTTTTAATGTTTTGAAGTAATATATAATAATATATGTGGTATGTGCAAATTTTAAAAAATATATATTTTTTTCATAACGGGTCGGGTCACTTTACCTGTTGGGTAAAGTGACACGACCTGTTAAGGACCCGTTAAGATAATGGGTGTGACACGACACGACCCGTTAAGATAACAGGTGTTACACGAAAACGACACGAACACGACAGACACGACATGTTTGCCAGGCCTAGTTTCTGGGTTTTGATTGTGGTTGGTTTTCTGACTGGTATTTAGCTAACGATTGAGGGGTGGAGAATGAGGGGAATGGGTGGGTGTACGGGGATGATGAGCGCAGGGAAGAGAAGGGAGGGAGGGGGTAATTTTTTTTTTTTTTTTACTTTTTAATTTTAATTTTAAAAAAATTAATATTCACATGGGTCCTATATTAACATGACTTCAGTCATTGTTTACGTAGGAGCCACGTCATCAGTTAACAGCTGATTTAACAACCAGACTAACAGATGTATGAGACTGTTCTAAAATTAACACTTTATGTATAACTCTGAGACGAAAAAAACTTCATGTACCAAAATGTTGAAAATCACAAAACTTGATAGTAGTAAACTGAGATTCATCCATTCTTTTTCTTGTATTTTTTTTAATAATTTTGGACTGTAAGATTTAGTCTGTCAATAATAGCAGTTTCTTTAAATAAATACTTTTTGAGTTTGAGTAATGATTTACACACTTTCCGTCTTATCCTTATGCAATGCTCTTGTTTCAGTCATTTAATTTTCTTTGATTTATTCACTTTCATTTTTTTTAAATACAAACGATATTCATACTATTGAAGCTAAAAACCTCTTTATACCCAATGTTCTAAGTGATTAATAGATTAAAGTCAAGGCTAGTGGCATTGTACTTTATAGGAAGAAAATGGGAAGCATGAATGTAAACTTTGAATAATGTGTACGTACTGAATAGTTATATCAGTGTTTAATTTGTGTTTGGGTTACTTAGTATTCTAGTCTAATGTTATTATTTTTTTTATCTGTAAGTAAAAGATCTTAAGTTCAATTTTCGTTAAAAATAAATTTAAATCACATTATTACTAAGTCATTGTGTTGTTAAGCTCAACATTTTTTAAATAAAGAATTTGTGTTCCGGAGATAAACAAATAAATAAAATCACTGGTGCTTGAACGCTGTCAAAGAAAACATGAAACGGGCAAGTTCGCGGGGGCCCGCCGGAAGACCACGATTCGCAAAATACGGCATTACAAATATAATTAACAAATATTCCCTCCCAATAATACTTAAAATGTTGTAAACAATCCTAGTTTAAGTATGATTGTGTAAATCCTAGGTAAGATTTGATTAGGTTTTATCTCTTTCCTATTGTATCTCATATTCCTTGGAGAGTGAGGAATATCCTTACCTTATTATTATTATAAATAGAGGTGCAAAGTAGGAGGGATACACAACACAATTCCCTTACAATTCTCTCTTTCTCCTACCTCTACCGCCGGCCTCTCTCTCTCCCTAGTTGTCAGATAAAATAGTCCACAACACGTTATTAGCACGCTCCTACCACTGCGCTTAGGAATCTGACGTTGGAGAAATTTTTTGCATCAAACCAGTTCATCCATATCATCACGCAATCAGGTTCTTTCAAAACAACGGCTTTTAACTCGATATTTTGCAGCCCTGATAGCATGAACATTCACCATGATGCATGACCCAACTTTATGTTTAACGTATTTTAGATTCTACATAAATTGTGTATGCCTCATAACCATAATTGTTGAAATTATGTGAATTTGATATTGGTTATGAATTGAATCTTACATATGTACATGCATTGAAAATATTATTTTGCATATGCATCAAATTAAATATGTGATTCAGTGAAATATATATTGAATTTCGTATGCCTATAATTGAATTGAAAAAAAAATTCTGCAATTAGGACCTAGGGTTCTTCGAACCCAAGCCACTGCACTACCTCATCCATGGCGATGGGCCATACCTAAGCACCAGGCCAGCAGCCTGTGATCGCTTGGCAAACCCAAACCAAACCGAGAACCCAGGCCGCAAGCCTTGAACCGAAACGGTGCATTTGAAGCACCTTGTCCCGACCTACGGCCTGAAGCCCAGGTCCTCGCCGTCGATTTTCCGACACAACACGACATGTAGTCATGAAAAATTCGACACCACCCATCGTTTTCACCAACGCTTTCTAGAAATTCCAAAAGAATTTCATGGGTTTTCACTCAAATTCAATTGAATTCATTCGGTTTTTTTGTTCTTCCCTCGACGTCGAGATCTCTTCTCCGTCGACAAACACCTGGTTCTTCGACGAACCATGGCTAGCCCGACCCTCTGGAAACACCGTCTGACATGGCGTCGTCCACTAATTCTGGTGTTCTTCTTCGGCAAAGCACACCCAGCACGGCTTGGATGTTTTTTGGACCTTTCCTCGAGCCTTATTCGGGCTCTGTCTTTCAGCCCCTAAAAAAACAATTTTTTGTTTCTGGGTTCGCCTGTAGTGACCCACACACACACAAAACAAAACAAAAAAAATTTGGTTTTCTTCCTGGGCTCGCCTGCAGTGGCCCAAGGACATTTTTTCTTCTTCTGTTTTCTGGGCTTGCCTGAAGCAGCCATGTTAAAAAAAAATTTGGGTCTGCCTACAGCAGCCCAACCCTTATCCCCGTGAGCCTGCAGCTCACCCGAGACCCCAAAGCTAATTTTTTTAGGCCTAGGTCTCATGTAACAATTCTTTCAAGCCACCCCGTGGCTTAGTTTTTTTTTTATTTGGGCCCCGAATTTTATTCGCCTAATTATTTTTAGGCCCAATGGGTTTTTTGTATTTTTTCCCCCCACACTTTAAATTTGGCCCGAAGACCAAATAATTAAATAAATTAAAATTCAATTCTAATTGTAAACCTAAAGTTATATTTTTGCATATACTTGTTGCATACTTGTTTGCATATATATATATATATATATATATATATATATATATTTGTGTTTGCCTGCAGGAATATATGAACCTGAAGTTCATAATTATTTTGAAACCTGAAGTTTCTTAAAAACATGTCTTATTTGAAAACCTGAAGTTTTCACTTAAACATATCACCCATGAAAACCCGAAGTTTTTCATGCAAAATTAAACCAATACATGTCTATTAAAATCTGTATGTTCTACTCCTATGTGAATGGATTGATTTTTTCTCCACTACACTAACCACATCTTGTACATGTATTTTGTGATAGGAACATGTCGAATTTGAACAAACTCGACTTCACCGCTTTAGAAGTTTCTGGAAGGAACTACCTCAAGTGGGTTCAAGATGTGAAGCTCCACCTCACTGCAAAGAACTTGTGTCATGCCATTGAAGAAGCAACAGATAAGCTTGTTGGCGAAGGTGAAAAAGACACTGTTATGATCTTCATTCGAAGACACATCTACAACGCTTTGCAAACTGACTATCTTGCTGAGGAGGATCCACGTGCATTTTGGGTCGCTTTGGCTGATCGTTTTGATCACCAAAATGACATATTCTTGCCTGAAGCAATACACGACTGGCAGCATTTGCGCTTCCAAGACTTTAAGTCTGTGAATGAATATAATTCTGAAGTTTGTCGAATCCGATCACTTCTCAAGTTTTGCAATGAAACTTTGACCAAAGAGGATCTCCTGGATAAGACTTATTCGACCATCTGTTACATTTTCCAACCATTGATCCGTTAAAAGCTGACGTGGTTGCCACATTTGTGCCACGTGGTTGCCAAATTTATGCCACGTGGCAAACAAATATTTTTTTTACTACCCTATTTAAAAAAAAAAAAAAAACCACCCATATTCTTCTCCAAGCCCTTCCCCTTCCTTGCAACTCAAACACCCCATCCCACCCCCACCCCCACCTCCCCCGCCACCCCCACACCTCCCGACCTCCCTCGCAACCCCCTACCACACCCAAAACCTACCCGTCTCTTGCCTCATCACCCCACCCCCTTTATCCATTCTCTCATCCCGCAACCCCAATCCACAACACAAATGCAATTCAAAACCTTCAACAATCAAAACCCACAACACAAATGCAATTCAGAAATTTTAACAATAAAAACCCATAACGCAAATCAATAAAAACATAACCTTTGTAATGTAAATTTGGGAAAAGAAATAGAGGAAAAAGGTTACATCAAATTTGAGCCTAGGAAAGAAGGAGCCAAAAATCGGGGGGGGGGGGGGGGGGGAGAGCTCGGTGCCGAAGATCTTAGCGGTGTCGTTGAGCAGTCAAAGCTTGAGAGGGGCGGGGTTAAGTGGCGATGGGGGGAGGGAGCTGAAGAAATGGAATGAGTTGGAAGGAGGCTTGGATTCCGATTCAGCATCGTCTTCGATGGTGGGTCTCAGCCAGGGGATGGGAGGTAAAGAGAGTGGATGACAGAAAGAAGGTAGTTCAGGGAGGTGAAGAGAGAGAAGTGGTCTGGGGGCTGCGATGGTGATAGGGAAGGGCTGCGGTGGTGATGGGGAAGGGGTGGAGGTGGTTGGGGGGAATGGGTTTCAGATTTTTTTTTTTTTAATAGGGTAATAAAATTTTATTTTTTTGCCACAGAGCATAAATTTGGCAGCCACGTGGCAACCACGTCAGTTTTTAACGGATCAATGGATGAAAAATGTAACAAATGTATTATATTGAAATAAAATAGTACTTAAGATATGAAAGTGAAATGTTTTAAATATATTGTAAGGAATTGAAATCGACCCCAAAACCTGAGGTGGTAAAATGTAATTTACCCAAAGATAAAATATAAAATATTCATGAATTTTTTTTTGTGACAACTTCAAATGATTTTTTCTCGCTAAAGATATTATTCATATCTTTTTGGACTATTATGGTTGTTGATTACTCTTTCATAACTAAAAATTTAAGGGGCAACGGATACTGTTCCATGGCTGTGAAATTTTGATAAAAAGGTAAAATTATTTTGTATTTAATTTACTATATTGCCATACTTTTATCTTAATTATTTTTCTTTAATTTTGTTGATATAATTAATTTGATATTTCCACTCTTTTTTTGAATTAGAAAGAGAATTTTATTAATAAATTAAACAAATATATCCACGTAAATTACACTTTACCACCTCAGATTTGGGGTCGATTTCAATTCCTAACATCATCTTTAAAACATTTCAATTTCATACCTCAAGTACTATTTTATTTCAATATAATACATCTGTTACATTTTCAATCCATCGATCCGTTAAGAGCTGACGTAGCAAAAAAAAAAAAATTTATTCATTTAAAATATTATAATACGTTTCCTTATTAATTTTTTTTTAAAAAAAAACCTATCTTCTTATTGTAGCCTTCCCCTTCCTTGCAACACAAACACCTCATCCCACCCCACCCCATCTCCCCCACAACCCCTAACTGACACCCCGACCCGGAATGTCCACTAGTACTCCGAAGTTGAGCTGTGCTAGCCGACACCTGGAAGCTGGCGAAGCCATAAAGTGTAGTGATGTAGAAAATGTGAATAAATTTAAGCCTAAAAGTGCCTAAAGACCAGATTGTGCTAGTGAGCGGAAGCAAACCCATCTCACACGTGACTACAGAGTATAAGTAAAGTACAGTAGAGTGAATAAGAATTATACCCTTAGAAGTAGCCACAAATCCTGAGATTTGCCAAGAATCCTTGTCGGTACAAACCTCATCAGCTAAAACCTGGAGGGGCACAAAACAGACATGTGAGTAGACAAAATAAAACTTTGAAAACATCTTTCTTTTTAGCAATACAATAACCCCTCGTTGCAATCCGTATAATTCCCCAGAGAATACCAATACATACGTATATAACAATCATGTTGAATAATGGTAAAACCAAAGTATACCATGTTGAGTATCTCAGCAGCAACCATATAAGCAAGATAAAATAAATCAATATAAAATGAATGTCAGTTGGAGTCACCTATAGTAACCTGTACGACTTATCCAGATCCCATCCATCATATCACATCAATCAGGTGCTAGCGCATATCACATCAATTAGGTGATAGCGCGTGAGTCGAAGTCACCTATAGTGACTTGTACGACTCATTCACATCTCATCAATCATATCACATCAATCAGGTGCTAGCACATATCTCATCAATCATATCACATAAATCAGGTGCTAGCATGTGAGTCAGAGTCACCTATAGTGACCTATACGACTCATCCACATCTCATCAATCATATCACATTAATCAGGTGCTAGCACGTATCTCATCAATCGTATCACATCAATCGGGCGCTAGCATGTGGAGTCACCTATAGTGACCTGTACGACTCATCCACATTTCATCAATCATATCACATCAATCAGGTGCTAGCACATATCTCATCAATCATATCACATCAATCAGGTGCTAGCACATGAGCTGGAGTCACCTATAGTGACCTGTACGACTCATTCACATTTCATCAATCATATCACAGCAATCAGGTGCTACCACGTATCTCATCAATCAGGTCCTGCACACGAGTCGAAATCACCTAAAGTGATATGTACGACAGGCTCGGTGTAAATAAATACACTCAAGTGCTACGATCACGTAAAGGCTGTGCGAAGTATCGCAAGTCACATACGAGTCGGAATCACCTAAAGTGATCTGTACGACAGGCTGACACCTACCTTGGAATCCAAAGTGCGCGTAAGGTGCGGGAGGTGATCACGTGAAGGCTGGCCCTGGCCACGGGCGAGAGCACTAACACCGGGGTGCAGGACAATGAATTATCCTCATATCCATTTATCACTAATTACCATTCGATCATACCAACATTAAATACTCACCTGATCTTACCTTGGTCTCCGTATTGTTGTGCATTACTGTGCAAAGCTGTACTAATCACACACTAAAATATAAACCAATTAAGGTCTAGCATTTATAAAACATAAAACCACTATTCCACATTTCCTCACACAAGAATTTATAACCAATACTAACTCACCAAGTCATAAGGTTCAAATCTCATATTTTTCATCAGATTCATTCACATTGCTCAATTTTCCAAACAAAACTTTTGCCTTGATTATTTAATCTCACGTATCGCATGGCTGCATCTAACATCTCGTTAGACTGCCTACGTACCCTAAACAGGGATCAAACCAATCGTAGTTCACAATAATCATTTGTAGGTAATAGCATATGGATATATTGTGATATAATCTAAACTCAACAATCTCATTGTATTTCATAACATATAAACATATGTAACATGGTATAAATTTCTTAATTCCATTTAAAAGCATTTATGGAATTATCAATCACACATATATATAACAAGAAGGAAAAGATCCACTCACCTAAAGTCCGCGCTACAACTCCCTACCATGAGTATCGAAATGTCTTGAACGATCATCACCTAGAACAAATATCAAATCACATCTCAGAATCCTTATTGAGAGAACATGTAATTTACATATAACGCATCCCTACGTAATTTGATCCGGAAGATCTGTATCATGAATCTTCGATCTCTTACTTCAAAAAATGTACATTATACTTCTAGAACAATACCCTAAAGTTTCGTTACAATCCAACGGTTGGATCTCCGCCAATTGCCAAAACCAAGTAGCGGCTAACATTTTATTTACAAACTTACAATTCTAATTCGGGAAGATCCGTAGGATGGATTCCAGATCTGTAAATTCCTACATTCCTTAAATATTATGAATGATGGCCTATTAAAGTTTGGTGACGATCCAACGATCGGATTGTCGGTTCATACATTGACCTATTAACGCATCATAGTGAATTTAGGTTCTGACAATCAATCTACGTCAATCCATTCTCAAAATTGAACTCAATGCATTTAATAATGCTTAAAATTAACATTGGCGGCTCTCTAGCTACGCGCCGCCATGGGTGGCGGTCGGCCACCCTGATTAGTCGGAAAATTCAACTTTCTCCAAAATTTCTCAAAATTGGCAAAATTGAAGATCTTAATGAGTAGAACAACTTTCGTACTTGTGGTCAAGGCCAATTTGGCCTATAAAAGCTCCAATTTCATCAAAACCCGTTGGAACCCTAGAATTGGGTGTGCTCAAATTCGACCTCCAAAGCAACTCCGACGCCTCAACCATTGCTTGGGATTTGTTCTAGGCCTCAATAAGCCTAATGATGGTGGTAATTGGATGAATTTCATTTCAAGATGTGATGGATTTTTGGTAACCACCGCTGCACCCATTAGTGTTGTTTTTCCCATTTCAAAGCTATTTTGTATGAAATTTGGGGTAGAATAGGTAGAGGGGAGGGTGAGAAAGGATTTCCAAGTGATGGGGAAACCCCAAAATCTCCATGATTCTGCCCATGGGTTTTGCACAAGTCGAGTGACCCGTTTATTTTCCTTTTTTCTTCTTCTTCTCTCATTTCCCTCTTTGCTTCTTTTTCTTATTGGGCAGTGCCCATCCCTCACTCTCATTTTTCTCCTTAGCCATCCATCCTGGCCACACATGTGGCACCACCAGATTTTCATTCTAAAAATCTGGAGCCTTCCAAATATTTAAATAACCATTTCGATTGTTAATAACTTCTTCGTTATAGCTCCAAATTATGTTCCGTCTGTGCCCACGAGTCTGTAGCACCGAGTACTACAAGGATATGCCAAGAAAATGAACCTTACATGACACAACACGACAGTCAACAAAGGTCAACGCACTAGCCTCAAAGGGCATTTTCGTAAACTCACTTATTATAATCACAAAAATCATAACTTTTAAGGACGGGTTGTCACACTAACAACCCTCAATCCCTTCTCTCTCAACGGTCGAAGCCCCCACAACCCCCCTACGCCATCGCGAAACCGGCCGACTCCATTTCTCACTTATTTCAAAATCATATATCTCTTCTATCGACTTCAATGACTTCCCTTACCCAAGCTTCTACTGCCTTTTCCATCTCTTTCATTCCTGCTCTAGTAATTGGATAAAGTTTCTGTCTTTCTTTCCCCTTTTTTCATTGTTTTGTGTTTGTGTCACATCCCGGCTCGGGCGCAGCCACCTCCCGGGCCCGCTCCACTACCCCAGCACGATATTATCCACTTTGGGCCCCGACCACGCCCTCACGGTTTTGTTTCTGGGAACTCACGATCAACTTTCCAGTGGGTCACCCATCATGTAAATGATGTATTATATTGAAATAAAATAGTACCTGAGATATAAAATAAAAATATTTTAAAAATATTGTAAAAAATTAAAATCAACTCTAAACTTAAAGTAATAAAGTATAATTTACCCAATATATCCTCACAATGATTGAAAAAACTATCTTAGATGGGAACGGCCGGAAGACTTTTGTTTCTCTATTTTCTTTTTATTTTCTCGAGATTTCAGAAATAAAAGAAGGTTGAAGCCTGCCGCTCTTTTTGTCAAAGTAATGATATTAAAGCGTTAAACTTTGATTAAAAAAGGTAAATCCTACTTATGAACTAAAGAATAAAGACGACCTTAGCAAAAATAAATAAGATAAAATAAAGTCGATTGAAGTCGAATCTTTTGGATAAAAGGACACTCCTCACAGTGCTACTCACTACCCTTTCTCCTCTGTCACTATAAACGCATTACAGATAGAGAGAGAGAGAGAGAGAGAGAGAGAGAGAGAGTTTGGGTGGGGGGAAAAGATGGGTTGGAGCTCCACATTACACAAATGGGTCTTACCGATGCTGGTTCTTCTCGGTCATTTGGCTGCTGAAATCTCAGCAGACGACGGTACGTTTTCTGGGTTCTCTCTGTCTCTCACCTTCTCTCTTGAATGTTTGCAACCATGCTACAGTTTTTTTGTTTAAAATTACTTTATATTTTGTTATTTTTTGCTCATTTTTTCCAACTCCTGAGATCTAATTAGTATTATTTAGGCAATTAGCTTTTCTGGGTTCGTAATTTGATTTGCAATTCTGTGGTTTATTTGGACACGAATATGCATTTGGTTTAGTTAATGACTGTTTAGTTAGCTAATTACCACCGTTGTTTGAAACTTTGGGACCCTATTTCACATTTTTCGAGAACTATCGTAATCCTAACTCATTTTTCGCACTCTCGTTCACCTAAATCACTTTAACTATCACATAGTATAAACCAATTTTCTTAACCTCAATTTTCTTGAAGCTTTTTCACAATTCAAATCTCCATTTAAAACTTTAAATGTGGTAATGTATAGTTTATTTTTGTTTTTTTTTATTTTTGTGTACACTGGATTTGGTAATTTACTAGGAAGATAGCTATTTTGGTTAATTCGGAGTTCTGTTCGTAGATTTTGCATCAAAACTTAAGAAGATTGGGTAAATTAGTAAAATTAGTCGCAGAATGGCTGTTTGCGCTACAGCTAAGCTTTTTACTTTTACCCTTTTTAACGGTCCCGCAGTGGGTGGAAATGTCTAAATTAACCCAAGTAACCCGGATTGGCGCCAAATTTCTGGCACATTTCCCCCCTACCTAATCAAGAGGGCAAAGTTCCTTGCCTTTAAGGTCACTGTCCCTATAAATAATTTATAGCTGTCCTTTCGGATCACCACCCCCAAATGGTGTTTGGTGGTGTCCGTCAAATTAAGGTCCTTTGTAGGGTCCACGCGTTCAACTCAAAGATTTTTCTTCTGAAAGACGATCTTCTCTGAATTTTTTTATGTAAGAATCTTCAAATCATGTGTATTTATAGTTTATTGTACGATCATAAATTATTTTAAATATATATATTTAATATTAAACATGAATATTATTTGACAAAAACTGATCGTACGATAAACACACCGTAGAAGAATCCGGAGGAATGCTCTTCCTTTTCCTTACTCTCCACATTTTTTTTACCATTTTCGTAAACGATATTTTAAATTACTTAAAAACTTTTGGCAAAGGACACCGAATGTGTGCATGGAGTCAAATTTAATTGACTTAACTCTGTTCGTACTTGAAAGAAAATATATGATATTATTGTGGGCTTCCCAACATTAGAGGCCCATGAATGGATAAGGCTATCCAGAGGATTTGCTGAGTATCTCGAAGAGATTGGAACTTGGATAGGTCTTCTGCTTTCTCTGGTGAATTGGGAAGTTGTAGCAGCACAAAATTGAAGACAAAAAAGCTATTAGAAAAAAAAAACGTCAATTTATTCCAGAAAAAAACATTTTAAATATTCTTGGATTTGAAAACAACACCTTGAGAATGACATTTTTCTGATTTTTCTCAACTTGTGATGTTATTAATTTCACAAAGGGGGAAAATATCACTAGCCGACACAATTTTGTCTTGTAGTGGGCGGGGTAGTCGGTGTCATGTCGTGAAAGAACAAAATCCGACTGTTTTTTGTAGTATTTTGTTTCACATTTGAGATCTGGCAAGACCAATTTTTGACCATGGAATCATAAACTCATGGGCCATGCTATGGGTAACGACAATTAAGAATGAGTAGAAATTCCTCGTTAAAATATTTCGTAACTTATTCACACCATTTTATGTTTATGTTGTTTATGTTATAAATTGTTATGTAAAGATTATTTCTGACCGTGTAGTTAATCAATTGTGCTAAATAGATAGACATATCCTCATATGCTTTTGCCAATTACGTCGGTTTGTTTTTATACAATTCAATGACTAAGCGATCTTATTTTAATTGATTTGTAAAGATTATAATTATAATATGATTTATAATGTAAATAATTATGATTATAAACACGAATTTTGTGAATAAGTCACAAAATATTGTGAGGTGGAATTTCTCATCAATCCGTGAGGAGCGCAGTCATTGTCATGATAACTCAAGGCATTTGCCCTTTTCTTTTTTACAAAGCGGTCCCCGTTTTTGATGTGAGAGAAAGGCCAAGGCTCTTCTAGGATGAGTTGGCTATAGAACAATGACATACTTGCCTTTTTTAGGTTAACCTAAGATTAATGTGGTAAAACACTTCTTGATATCTCTCTCTTGTATCGGTTTGGGAAAAGAAAGGCTATCAATTTAGGAATTTGATCGCTTATGTAAAAAACACTTTTTCGTACTTGTTTTAGCTCACAATTAAATTCTTTTAGATAAAATTAGGTACTTGAATTGCATCCTGAGATCTCCAGAAAGCACCAAAAAACGTATTTAGAATCGAGATTTGGTTTGGTTATAATTATTGGAGTATGATTCTCTCGCATTTTATTACCATTTCCTTCCATTCTATCATTTCACACTTTTTTTTTATCTATATAAATAATTCAAAACAAGATGTTGACGAAGCTTAATCGTAATCGTTTAAATAAGAGGAACTCTACTCTATAATTATTACTATCAACCGTTACTACGTACTTAAATTTTATTTCGTTCGAATAAAAGTGTTAGCGTCAATTACTTTTGCACAAATCACATTGTTAAGGAATGTGGCGTCAATGAGTAACCTACATTTCTAAGCCAATGTCGTTTATTGCAGGGCCAGTGCCAAACGGAGATTTTGAACTGACCCCATCAGGCGGCTTTTCAAGCGACGGTATTGTAGACGGCCCCGCCGGGATCCCCAGCTGGAAAGCAAACGGCACCGTCGAGCTTGTCGAATCCGGGCAGAAACAGGGTGGGATGATCCTCGTCGTACCGCAAGGTAGACACGCGGTGAGGCTCGGAAACGACGCTGAAATAAGCCAGCAAGTGAAGGTGGAGAAAGGGTCGATATACTCGGTGACTTTCAGCGCGGCTCGCACGTGCGCACAGCTGGAGTCGCTGAACGTGTCCGTGCCGCCTGCGTCCCAGACGATAGACCTGCAGACCTTGTACAACGTGCAGGGGTGGGACCCCTACGCGTGGGCCTTCGAGGCGGAGGAGGATGATGCGATGTTGGTCTTCAGGAATCCCGGCATGGAGGATGACCCCACGTGTGGGCCCATCATTGATGACGTTGCTATGAAGAAACTCTTTACCCCTGATAGGCCCAAAGGTAAAAATCTTGCTTCTACCCCTTTTATTCTTCAATCGTGTTGGCCCATTAACTTAAAGGTTAAAAAATAAAAAAGCTTTGTACACGTGGCCAAAAATTATAAGAAGCTTTTAGAACATAGGATCCACTGTGTGGGGGAGGGGACTGTCCCACGACATTCAAAAGTCATGACCCAAATTTTTGTCCTTGATGACAGATTCAAAATAAGTGAGAATGGGATTTAACTTCAATGTAACGTGAGATGTCATTGTGACAGATTGATAGTATTTTAAATCAGTCATAAAATTGTCCTGACTTTAAACTTTAATATATGCCTTACCTATTCTTGTCGTATTCCGACCTCTTTTTTTCTTTCATCGCATTATTAATCATGTTTTGAGAGAGAGTTAATATACGACAAGAGATAAGTAAGGACTTGTTTAGAAATGTTTTTAAAAGACAGGTGAATTTTGAAAAGACACTTGAAATGCTTTTTAGTGCTTCTTCGAAGAACCACTTCAAGTGTTTTTTGAGTTCAAAAATATTTTCTCTAAAACCGCTTTCAATCATTTTAAAAGCACTTTCCAAGCATGCCCTAACTTATTTGAACATGAATCGTGTACAATTAATGAGCTTGAGCTCAATCATTGAGCATGGTTTGAGTTCAATAGCAGAGCCCGACATTCAAGTCCGTAGTTGTATAATCTGGTTAGCCGATGATCATTTGAATTTGAATGTATAGTTTAGATTGACAGTCAAACAACAAAACTTAAATCCTAAAAAAGAAGCATTGGCAGTATGCTTTAAAGATTGTTAAATTTTGTGTTGAACTGAAAGTCTAGCAATCCCAGAGTACCAGCTTTCTCACGATTTGCCATATTTTGTGCAGACAACGCGGTGATCAATGGTGATTTTGAGGAAGGTCCATGGATGTTTCCAAACATCTCACTCGGAGTCCTGCTCCCAACCAACCTCGACGAAGAAACTTCTTCCCTACCCGGTTGGATCGTCGAGTCCAACCGGGCTGTTAGGTACATAGACTCGTACCATTACGCAGTGCCGCAAGGCAAACGAGCCATTGAATTGGTATCTGGAAAAGAAGGCATCATCTCCCAAATGGTTGAAACTTCACCAAACAAGCCCTACGCCTTGACCTTCTCATTAGGCCATGCCAATGACAAATGCAAGCAGCCTCTCGGCATCATGGCATTCGCCGGAGACCAGGCGCAAAACGTCCATTACACACCGAATTCCAACAGCACGTTCCAAACTGCCGGCGTGAATTTCACGGCTAAGGCTGAGAGGACAAGGATTGCATTCTACAGTGTGTATTACAACACCAGGACTGATGACATGAGCTCACTCTGTGGGCCTGTGGTGGATGATGTTCGGGTTTGGTTTTCCGGGTCATGGAGAAGTGGGCTCGGTGGGTCGGGCCGGGTGGCACTTGGGCTTGCTTTCTGGGCTTTTGTGTGGGTTTTGGTTTGGTAAGTTTATCATATGTAACGTTTTGGTTTTAGTACGTCTAGCATGGGATTTGTTGCAAACAATAGTCCCAAGTACTAAGTTGTATGTGGGCTTTTACTATATGGTTTTTATATGAATGAGAAATGTGTTCTCCTTGATTCAATTTTCGTAATTCTGATTGCATGGACTTATAATTTTAAAGGAAAACTAATCAAAAGAATTTAAAAACTTTGAATTTTAATGATAAACACAAAATAAATGGTAAAGTGAATAATATCAGAGTTGACTTTTTAGTGTTAGAATGTAATTTTTCATTAAAGTGAACAGTACCACAAGTTTTTCGTTAAAGTTCTCTTTTTCAATGGCAGAACACTTCCTCTGCTCTTATAGTTCTAACCATCTCTAGTCCATAACGAGACATAAGTTCAATGTAAGAATGTATGTGTACTATTGGGTTGATATCTCCCTTAAAGAAGCTCATAGATTGGGGTTTTTTTTTTAATAAATACAAATCGTATGTGATTATCACGTAGTTTGATGCTAAAATACCAAAATGTTTGACAAAGTACAAGATAATTAACAAAATGGCATGTAAGCTTCATCTTGCTCTTGGAAATAAAAATTCATAAATTTGCCACACAAGGCATTGAATTTGATGGTCCACACTAACTCATTTCTCTAGTTCACTTCACACAAGTTAATTGAGAACAGATCTAATAAAAAACTTATTAATTTGTTTATGCTCTTAAAAAATAGGGAACTTTAACGAAAAGTTACTGATATTGTTTACGTTAACGAAACACTATATTTTTACACTAGAAAGTCAATCCTGATACTATTCACTTTACTCTTTATTTTGTCTTTATTGTTAAAACTCAAAGTTTTCAAGTCATTTTCATTAGTTTTCTTTAAAAAATATGTAGACATACTTTTTTTATTTCATAAAAAATGGGTAATTTAATCCAATATTGCACCAAACGCCCAACTAAATAGTCAGTACGTCTGGCTAAATAATCTGTACTATTCGATGTCAGATTGTTATATCTGATTGAAATAGTCAGTATAGTCCGAGCTGCCAAACACGGCCTAAGGTATAGAGAGATTTAAATTATGAAGAAAATTTGTCTTTGGATTGCAAACATTTGACCTTGAAAAAATTGACAAAATGGAACTACAAGTGCTATTTTTTGCAATTTACAAAATTGAAGAACGAAGGAGGGACCGAATGACGGTAATGCCCCAATCACACGTCATGCGTATCACTTGGGGTTGGGTCTATATAAAGGTGGAAAGGGGAAGAAAACAGAAATAGGAGAAGAAAGAGCGGGGGCCTGTCCTCGCATTTGAAACCTTTGAAAGGTTCGCTCCCTCCTCTCTCTCCTCCCCTCCTCTTTCTGCTTTTCACAAATGGAAGGCGAAGAGGGGCCCACCGTCACCACCGCCACCGTCACCACTCCCGCCGACACCACCCCCACCGTCATCACATGCAGCACCGACGCTCCCCCACCGTCTCCGCCGCACGGTTCTGATATATCACCCGTTGGATCTCCCGGTCGCGCCTCCTCTGAGATTCAACCACAGCCGTCGGCTGATGACCCTGATCAATCGTCTGGGACTGGTGGTCTCTCTGAGGATCTCAAACAGAAGATTATTAAGCAGGCAAGGATCCCTCTCTCTCTCTCTCTCTCTCTCTCTCTCTCTCTATATATATATATATGTATTGAATGAATTTGATTGGAGCTGATAAGACCTAGCAATATGTGTTGTATTGATTATGAACCCTAGAGCCACATTTATCATTGTTTCAGTAGCTCTACGATTGTTGGAATTATGTTCTTGATTCCTTCTTGCTTTGGTCTAAATTGAAGGAACAAGTACAAAAATGGTAAAATAAATGCAATAAAATTGTTCATGGATACGATGATTTCCGCAATGCATACGCATGGGATAAGTGAATTTGAATCGAATGCGTATCTGGAACCACATTTTGAAGCCACATTAGTATAGACCATAATGTACTAATTTCTGTGCCCACTTTGTTAACCGTTAAACCGAATTTTAGCTGCCCTGAAGTCCAAATTTTAACTCGCATTGAGCTTTAACCAAACAGCGGGGTTAAGAAAGTGTTTGAGTAAACGTAAAGGGAGAGAGAAAACGAACTAATCTTAATTGACATTGTAAACGTTACTATACTAATTTTAAGTTTGCATGCGAGGTTTGTTTTTCAATTCTTTGTGGATTTGCAGGTGGAATATTATTTCAGCGATGAAAACTTGCCCACTGACAAGTATATGTTGAGTATGATTAAAAAGAACAAAGAAGGTTATGGTGAGTGGTTACCGTTATTGTTTGATTTAAACGTTGTTTTAATGGTTTGATGCTTTTTGTACCGAACTGAGACTTGCATAGTTTTTCATCTGATTTGATAACTGCGCACTTTAGCAAATATCTTTCCCATGTTTTACCCATAATGGCTTCTTATTTCTTCTTCTGTGATTGATGCAGTGGTACTTTTTTCAAAGACGAATGCAGGAAAAGTCATTTTAAACAAAATGTTATTGTATCATGCTATAGCTGTCTATGAGCTTTGCCCACCCAGTGGTTTAATCACTTGACCCACGTAATGGGCTAATAAAACTTTGCTGGGGCATTACTTTTTTTCCAAGTGTTTTATTAGATGAACTACTCCCTTAATAAAATAAGATAAAGGTCTGTGAAGAAACTCTTCCTCAATCATCCAAAGTAGAATTAATCTCATGCAGATTCCTCCATTTGGCAATCATAGAGTATTGAAATTATCAAGCAACAAATTGACTAGCAATTTGTTTGACTTACCTCCAGTTCATGTGGCTGGATGTGGATCTAAACCAATATATTCCAAGGTGTTTTATTTGTCATTTTCTACATGCTTTACGGGCGCTGAAAGTTTATAGTGTTAGTTATGTTTGTGTTATTAAAATCTGGCTTTAGTAGCGTAGAGAAGACGAAGGTGATGAGTAAAGCAGGTACTTCTGACAGCTTGCCTTGCCTGGGTGTTTTCCTGGTGCAGCCAAATTTGGTTGTGCCGAGCATCTGTGGTTGGCATTGAATGACCATGCAACTGACTGCTGACTGATTCCTTCTCTATTCATTAAATTCTATTGCTAAAGCAGTTTTCAGAATTAGAAACTTTTTTTTTCATTCCTCTTGGTTATTCTTGTTTCTAAATTGGTGATTTATCACTTCTGAGAGAGGGGGTGATTGCCTTTCTAGTGGCAGGTATATGAGAACTGCCCTATTATTTTTTCGACTTCCTCCTTCCTCTGCTTGTGTATGTGAGTGTATTAACCACTAGCTGCAAATCCGTGTGGCACTGAAATTTTTTTATACATCAAGTTGCTTCTTCTGTGGTGGTAAAAAATCTTAGTTGTAAGTTGTTACAAATTGAAAAATTATTAAGTAGTCTCCTTTTCTTCACCCTATCATGTTAACAGTTTTCACTAACTATTGGCATATCTTTTTGCAGTTCCAATTTCAGTTATTGCTTCTTTTAGAAAAATGAAAAAGCTCATCCAAAACAATTTGTCAATAGCGGCTGCATTGGGGGAGTCTTCCCTCCTTGTAATGTTCTTATTTTGTTCCCTTAAAAAAAATTAAGTGCAAGTTGAATCACAAATATGCTAAAAGATAAGCATAAATCTCCTTCTTGTAGGTTGTGAGTTCGAATGGGAAGAAGGTGAAACGGATTCATCCCCTTCCTTTGACTGAAAACAAGGATCCAAAGGTATCCTTTTGAACTTGATTTTTTATTTCTTTTTTGTTCTTAATTTTTATGTATTATTTTTGGAAAACTTCAAGCATCTAATTTCCGCATTATAGTGCACTGTCTTGGTAGAGAACCTACCTGAGGATCATTCAGTGGAGAACCTTAAGAGTATACTTGGTGAAGCTGGAAAGTATGTTCTTTTCCTTCTTCTTTTTTCCCATGCTGTGACATTACTGTTCTCTACAATTTTGATTATAGCATGGTTTTCAATTTTCCAGAATAAAAGATTTGTACATACTCGACCCACATGCAATAGAAATGTCTACAAAAGGCGGCAAGGCTAAGAAGCTGATTAGTAATAAGGTACGGTTTCTAAATTTTATGTGCATGATTGTACATGCTAATTATCTGGAACTGGTGATTTAGAGGACCAGTTACTGAGATACACTTTCCATGATCGGGATTTTTGTGGTTGGTCTTCTGTTCTTTGTGGTCTGAGGCAAACGCTGTCTTTACACTTATGTTTCGAGGTTTTTCTGAAGACAATTTTGAGATATTTTGGCAGCCTTTTGTAACGTGTCTTGTTTTTTGTTGCAGTTGCATGCCCTTGTGAAGTATGATACCGTGGAGGCTGCTGACAAAGCTGTAAGTGTTTGTTCTTTCCAACGGTATAATCATCAACATCAACATCATCATCATTTTTCATAGGGCTCTCTATAGCTCGGATAATCAATCCTTAGCTTACAGTTTTTTACTGGTGATTTGTGTCAGGTCACTACTTTAAATAATGAGGAGGATTGGAGAAATGGCATGCGGGTGAAGCTTCTAAAACAAGTGGTATTTGATCCTGACTTTTTTCCTTTTTCTTTTTTCTATCTTCACTTTTGGCTACAAGAAGAGTTAATGTTGGTATTATTCACATCAGGGGAAGTATGGACAGAGAAAACAACCCTGGAGGGGTTTCGAATCTGAGAAGAGCAGCGGCAACAGAAGTAATGATCAAACAGGAGACGAGGAGAATCATACTGTAAGTGTGAAACATAATGATGCACGGACAACTGATGAAGAGGTAAGCGGTGGTTATGCTCATGAGCAATTGCCAATTGGTGTTATTTTTGTTGGAGTCCTTGATGGATCCGGTTCCATACAATTGTTTCATTACAGTCGACTGGTTTTTGAGTTTTGACCTTTTTGCTTCTGCCATTCTAGGACGGAGAGCGAGTTCCCAAGGAGAAAACTGGGCATAGAGGTCGAAATAGGGGGCAATCAGGAAGGCAAAAATACCGTGGGACCAATGGATTTGGTACGTTGATGAACTAATATTTTGAATAGGTTCCTTTCCCTTGTAGACTCTATTCCCTTAATCTAACCTAAATGTTTCCCCAGGTCATGGAACTACTGTGGCCAACCACGGCATTGAACCTTCGAAGCCACCACCCGGCCCAAGGATGCCTGACGGAACTAGGGGATTTGCAATGGGGCGCGGGCGGACTCTGAGCACTGCCCAGAGTTAGCAGCTGGGTTGATCGCCAGATCTTTAGTGTTTTTGTGTTTCATAACGTTTGCGCATGCATTGCACTGAGATCTGGTAGATCCGTGATGCGTGTACTCATGCTGGCGGACGTATGTGAATATTCATCTATCAACCTTTATCCGAATTTCTATTGGGTGTTATAGCCCAGGTGGGCAGTGCAGTTTGATATACGAGTCTCTTGTTACGTATTTAAAAACAGGTGATTTTTTATCCGAAGAGACGGATTTAAACTCAGATGTAAGACGGATAAATTGCTTGATCAACTGACTTAATCAACATGTGTTTTATCGAGAAATGATTTAAGATGGCATATTCGACCGAATCATTTAGCTAGTCAATGGGTAAATTAGGTAAAACCAAACACTAGTAAGCTTTGGGGTTGTCAACGAACGATTGGCAAACGTGTTAATCAACTGGCTTAATTAACATGTGTTATATCGAGAATGATTTAAGATGGCATATTCGACCGAATCATTTAGCCAGTCAACGAATAAATTAAGTAAAACCGAACACTAGTAAGCTTTGGAGTTGTCAACCAACGATTGGCAAACGTGTTGGATTTTCATTTCTTCACGACAAAAATCAACTGAAGTAAAAAACATTCGGAAATCGACAGATCCTCTTTCAGGTGCCACCTGACCCCACCAAACCAATCCATAGTCCGCGTCTGCAAAAGGCCGTCTCCCTCTCACGCTCCATTCGGCGCGTCAGAAAGTCGACGGAGCGAGAATTTCAAAGTTTCCTCCTTCGCATTCCCTCCGGCCTTCCCTTCTTCTTTTCTTTTTTTTTTAAAATTTTTTTTTGGGTATAAAACGCTTCAAAACTCGAATATCCAATTCACTTCGTCCGCTCCGGTTTTTAATGGACTCACCGTCCTCTCCGAGATCTGAATCTTCATCGCCTTCTTCTTCCGCTGAGACATGACGTCGTCATCATCTTGTTCTCTGACTCTCCTCCGGCACCTCTCTCCTCCCCAGCTCTGTCGCTCCCGCCACTGCTCCCCCGCGCTCTGCACCGCCATTCGCCGCCGATCCGTTTCGGCCTTTTCGTTCGGGAGCTCCGGCGTCCGATACGATCTTCAGGTTTGTTTTCTGGTATCGCGGATTGGTTTCGAAATTTCTGTTTGGTTGCCGAGAATGTCATCTGTGAGGGAATTCGAAAGCCACTCGTAGACTCTTTTTTTCTTTCTTTCTTGTGTGCTGATTTGATATATCATCAATTTCAGTTGATTGGGCGGAGAAATGGGCGCCAATTCCGATACAATTCTGCTGATTTCGGGTCTTTTGATGCGGTACGCCTCATAGCTTTTGTTCAAAATGACGGTTGCTTGTCTGTTTGGTTCATGTATGGGGTTTTGTATTTTGACTAGATTTCGGTTTTGATTACAAATTGAAGTTATAGTTTACATTTGTTTTCAGTGTTTCGTGCTTTTCGGATGCTCATTGAATACATTCTCTGTTCTAATCGAAACATACTTTGACTATTCGAATACAAAAAATGCCGATTTTCCACACACACATTAGCTCCTCGCTTTTCTATTTTAGTAAATTAGGAAAAACACCCGGACAACTATACGAAAACACTTAAAAGAGCTCAATTTGAGGGAAGTAATCGTGTATCTATATACTTGTCATGTTCTAATTCGTTCTTAGTTTGAAATCTCTTTTGGTGCCCTCCTCTCATTGCAAAGTGGGCAGGGAGCTTTTCTTAAGTATTGGGTTTGAAGTTTTTTTTTTTTGGTTGTAAAAGTGAAATGTTATCAAGTGCTTATGCATATGAAAAGCATTTTTTTTTCCCTTCAGGAAGCAGCTGATATAGCACCACTTGATGACTGGGGGAGTGGCCATGAAGACTCTACAGGGTACATAATGTATTCCAGCGGTGAAGATAGTGATGGAGAGTTTGTAGTAACTCCCGTAGCTGATATTGATTTGCCCGCCATCACTGTATCAACTGATGATGCTATGACTGTCACTGCTCATCGGCTTGCAATGCTTGGAAGGCAGCGTAGGAAACACAGGCAAGTATGCCATCTGATTAATTACTCACTGTTCATAGACTTGAAGAAGTACAAATTCTAACGTATTGACTGCAACCTATCAATGTTGCTCGAGAAAAACTCAAACTTCAGTTTTTTATGATCACCATGTGTTTTGATAGATTTTGACAAGTGATATACAAAATTTTACCAAAAACAAACATATAGAGTGAAAGCCATGGTATTTTAAAGTTGTTGAGAAAATGGTGTTTGCAATTTAGAATTTACACAAGGTTTTTGAGTGTGTTGAGTGACAATATGTGGCTTTTTTCTTCTAGTTATTCAAAAGTTTAGAATTCAATGGACATTTAGAGACTGGTCCAAAATTTCCACTACAATGAGAAGTCATTATCTGTTATTTGATGGGAACCTATTCACGTGCTTAAACTAGTGATATGTGTGCGTCTTTCTTAGTCTGATTGTCGTTTGTACTCTACATTTGCAGGGTTAGACATGGAGTATTACTCAATATGGGACTGATACTGTTCTTAGTGGTGTTACTTTTATATGTGGATTCATGTGCATGGAGGATTGTTAGACTACCTTTGGCCCCATTTCACTTGACCTGCCCTTTTTTTGTATCAGCCGTTTTAGCTTCCTGTGCAGGATATGTTTGTGTTCCCCTACTCTATGTTTTGAAGATTCGTCAGATTATCAGAAAAGAAGGGCCTGCAAGACACTCCTTAAAGAAAAGAACTCCCACGATGGGTGGATTATTTTTTATACCAATTGGTGTAATTGTTGCGAAATTTATTGCTGGGTTTTCTTCTGTTGAAGTTTCTGGAGCAGCTGCAGCAACTCTTGCATTTGCTGCAATTGGGCTGCTTGATGATATCTTAAGCCTCGTCAAGAGACATAACACTGGTTTATCTGCATGGTCAAAAATTATTTTGGAGGTGAATTGACTATTGAGTTTTTCTTTCGCAAACTTTATGTGCGGATTTCTGGTTAATCTAAGAGTTGATTTTAAGTTCTATTAATCTTTTTAGCAATATTTAAGTTATGCTTATTTTGCAGGTAGCTGTTGGAACCTGGTTTTCGTATTGGTTGCATACTGCAAATATATCATCACCCTATGGCATGTATATATTCTTCTAACTATTTTTCTAATGGTAACGCACATTTCTGTTCTTACAATGTTAAGTGTAAAAGAAAATGTCAAACTTGTGTTTGGTTCTTATTTATCAGTCTTTCACAATAAGGGTCTCTTGCAATTTTCTCTCTTTTTTGGTTGTTTTTGTTGTACTGTTAAAACTTCCCGTTCTCAATGGGTCGTATATTTGTAGCTAATTCTGAATAAAGGTTTTCCTGAAGACCCATTGGTACCTCTTCTCTTCCACAATCATCCATTTTAGATTGCTTAAATACGTTCAACTGGTACTGTATGATAATCTTAACTGTGAAAGTTGAAACTGAGATTGATACCATACACACTAAATTTAACTTGCCGATAGTGGGACATTTTGTTTTTGGATTGGCTGCTTGGCTGCTTCTATGTAATAAATGCTTTACTCATGGTGCTTCTACTCAAGTTGATCTTTAATTTCTGAATGCAGGAAACTGTTGGTTCCTTTACCTGTACTAGGGCTTGTGTTCCTGGGAAAATGTTATTTAATGTTGGCTTCATTCTGCTTCGTTTCTATGGGAAATGGGGTTAACTTAACAGATGGTCTTGATGGTCTGGCTGGAGGGTCTGCTGCATTGGCCTTTGCAGGAATGTCGATTGCAGTGCTTCCAATATGTTCTGGTCAGTGTAGTTGTCATTGTTATGTCCTTTTTATGTAGCACGCAATAGAATTATGCTGCTTTTGAGTTCACACTTCACATAAAGAATCTAAAGGCATGTTGCACCTCCAGTAGCACAATCCCACCAAGGGGTTGGATTTTTAACTTGGGGGTTGTCAATGATAAAGAAAAACATGTCTCTTCTGCATAATCTTCTAGTACTAATTATTTATTTTCATATGAAACAGACCTTGCTATATTTGGAGCATCAATGGCAGGAGCTTGTGTCGGTTTTCTTTTGCACAACCGATACAAGGCATCCATATTCATGGGTGATACCGGATCCCTGGCACTCGGTGGAGGGTTAGCTGCAATGGCTTGTTGCACGGGCATGTTCTTCCCCTTGTTTATTTCATCTGGAGTCTTTGTCATGGAAGCCTCATCAGTTATTTTGCAGGTTTGCCACCCATGACATTCAACACATAGCATGTGTCTGATTTTGTTTCGTGATTCGAGCAAATGGACGCGTTTCACTTTCATAGTTGGTTTCAGTTTTACTGTGAACTGATATTTGATGTACTTTTAGGTATTATACTTCAAGACAACCAAGCGTTTACACGGAGCTGGGCGCCGTCTCTTCCGAATGGCACCCTTCCATCACCACCTTGAACTCTGCGGATTAAAAGAACCAGTCATTGTTGCTGGTGCTTACGTTATATCGTCCACGCTGGCGTTGTGTGCAGGCTATCTCGGCCTCATTTCTGCATAGCATTTGAACGTTGTTACCATTCTTTGTAGCTAGGATTTACTAAAATTATCGTTTGTGTTTGTTTCTAATGTTTATTCTGTAATTGTTGAGGTTGCTGAGAAAAATAGAGTTTATATATGTACAATTCAAACTCGTATGCCAAACTTTGCCAACGAAGGTGAAAGTATAAAATGGGCCGTGCTTGTCGATATAGCCCACTTAAGTTGGACTCTCCTGTTTTGGACTTTCAACTTTAGCGCAAGTTACGGAATACAAATGTAGAAGTGCATTGATCATTTTGATTTGAATCGTTTATTTTGTGAGTCGTGTACCATCGTACAAATTTTACTGAAAGCTGAAATCGTTTATGCATTTGCTAGTGCATTGAGCATTTTGGTTTTTTTTTGACAACAATGTATGTCAATTTTCTGGTTGTGCCAAAAAGAACTTAAAACACTTTTTCGATTTAGTCGAATTTTTTAAAAGATGATTTTTGAATGAGGACCTAAACATGTAAGTTTCAAATCATAAAAAATTCGTGGAGGATCAAACGAGTGGTTAGCACGTATCTACTAGTGATTTATTTATTTATTAACAAATGAGATTATCTAGCTAATGTTTTTTTAGCAAGAAAAGAAATTATATTAAAGAGAAGTCTCGAGAACACCCAAGGTCTCTGGTGTCAAATAAAGGGATGTTCCTTGCTGGAGGAGGAACAAACCGATCCCGTTCCTCTTTGTGAAGATCTTGAGAATCTTCAAATTATGTCCGTTTATCGTACATTGTGCGGTTAGTTTTCGTTAGGTATTATTCATATTTAATTTTAAATAAAAATATTTAAAATTATTTCTAGCCACACGATGTACGGTGAACGGACACGATTTGAGGATCCGGAGAGGATCCTCATTTCCCTTGTGATGGTTCTAATTCTCAAAGCCGGTGCACACTTTCTTGAGACCGCATTCAAATCATGTCCGTTCATCGTACATCGTGCGACCAGTTTTCGTCAGATATTATTCATATTTAATTTTAAATAAAAGTATTTGAAATAATTTCTAACCACATAATGTACCAAAACGAACACGATTTGAAAATTTCTAAAATCCTCACAAAGAGGATGACTCCTCAGCAATGATGCTAATTCTCGAAGGCAGTGCACACTTTCTTGAGACCGCATCAGGGTAAAAAACCAGAGCATCTCCAATAGTTAGCGCTTCCGCCATGGTGACAATGTTAGACCCCAAATTATAGGGGCAGCGAGCTATTAGGAAAAGTAAAATCCAAAAATAAAGGTGTGTAAATCACAATATTTATAAATCAAGGGGTATTTCCGCAAATTCCAAAGTCTTAACTCGCGTCGCAGAGAACCCTAGTTTGTTCTCGGATATAAAAGGAAAGCGCCTACGCAAGGCCTCAGTCTTCTCACTGCTTAGGGTTTTTCCAGTCGGCCAAAGCAACCAGCAGACTCCTCCAAACCCTAGCCCCCAATTCTCCCCGTTTCGCAGCCATGGTAAGCAAATCTCAAATCCAATCTCTTCTTTCTCAAGTATTTCGTCTCCGATTTCATCTTCCTTTCTGTTCAGAATTCAATCTGTGCGCTGTGAGCTTTGGTGCTGTGTATAAATCCCCAGTCTTCCGTTTTTCTGTAGCTATGCTTCAGATCAAGAACCCTAGATCTTCGTTTTGTGCGGATTGGGTTTTTTATTTGCATTTCGATTTTCGAATGCTTAACACTTGGTGCAAATGGAAAATGGTTATCGGTTTTTTTCTTTCTGAATTTGATTAACTTGTTACTGTCTTCATCGTAACGAAACCCTTTGTGATTAAGTTAGATGCAAGGTTAACATACCCAATTTAAATGTTTAATTGGTGGGTTATAATGCAGATAATGAGGTCTTTTGATTAGGTTGTAGTCAATTTGTGAGCTTGGTTTGATTTGGGATTTTATCTGTTAGTTGTATGCATATACTAATCAAGGTCTGACGTGATAAGTTCATTTTTTGTTGATAGGAATGAAGGTAATTATCAACGTCAAAACTTGTCGATTCTACTTTGATTGTTTTATGTTTCGGTTTTCAAAATATTGTTATTTGGAGTGGATGGTTCAAATGTTTGTTTTTCAATTGGATGAAATTCGCACTAAAGACAGAAACTTCAATTCGATGATTGGGTCTAAATCTAATGATTTGCCCTGCATTGAATATTAGACATTTTATTGTTTTGATGTGTTCTACAGTCGAAGAAGAAGGTTAGGGAGCCAAAGGAAGACAATGTTACCCTTGGTCCCATTCTCAAGGATGGAGAACATGCCTTTGGTGTCGCACACATTTATGCATCATTCAATGACACGTTCATTGTAAGTAAATTTATCTGTTTCTAGGCTGTTATGCATAATTCATTCTGTCTATGTTTCTGGTTCTAATGTTGATTCCTTGTTTATGTTTCAGCACGTAACTGATCTGTCAGGAAGGGAAACCCTTGTGCGTATCACTGGTAAGGAAATTCTCTCTTCTAGAATTAAGATCAGCTAGATAGACTTTTCTATTTCAGACACCGTGGGATCATGTAGTGGTTTCGTTTGGTGAACACTTTGGTATATTTACAAGTTTTATTTCAAAGAATGTGTTGTAGATAATGTTTTAGAATAATTGTAATTGTAGCAAGATGAATTTAGCAACCTGTTTATTGAGATGTTTTGTTATGAATAGGGATCTGTTGTGTTTCATAAAGTATTCATATCTTTAAATGCAGGTGGTATGAAGGTTAAGGCTGACAGGGATGAGTCTTCCCCATATGCTGCTATGCTTGCAGCGCAAGATGTTGCACAGAGATGCAAGGTCTTTATCTATCTTCAATACACTTTGTCTATTATTCTTTGTATTCTTGAAGTGATTGTATTTCTTGTCAAAGGTCATCTGGGCCATTTTGTTGGATTGTTCCCATTGTCACAGCTCCTCGTTTTATGATATTTTTTTTTCTTTCTGCTGCCATTTTAATGTGCTTAACTTTGACGAATGCAGGAATTGGGCATTACCGCACTTCATATTAAGCTTCGTGCTACTGGCGGCAATAAAACTAAAACACCTGGTCCAGGTGCTCAGTCTGCCCTCCGTGCTCTTGCTCGTTCTGGAATGAGAATTGGTCGTATAGGTAAGCCCTTAATTTCTTAAAGAATGTTGTCATATTGTCCAATAATGCAAATTTTGTCTCTGCTATTCATCTTCTCATAATCAGCAAGTTGTCTGTCGTGGTATAAGTTTCTAAGATTATTCTGTAAAAGTTAAGCAGCATTGCTTTCATACAGTTTTCAGTTTTCTTCCTGCAACTGTCTATCAGAGTATGGAACGCTGACCATTCTTTTTGTATCGTTTTTCAGAGGACGTGACTCCAATTCCTACTGATAGCACCCGTAGAAAGGGTGGAAGGAGAGGAAGGAGGCTGTAAGCTTGCACCTCTTTTCTGGTCAGAACTGCTTGTCATGGTGGTCGCCGTGCCTTGGTTGGATTATGTTACTTCGAAATTAGGCGCTGTTACTTTCAGTTTCGAAACTATGTAGCTTTTGACTAAGTTTCTTCCAAAGATTTACTTTCAATTAATTCGGAAAGAGTTTTGCGACTCTTGAAGTTTTGTTTTGTTTTGTTATCTACTCTGCTATTGTGGTCTGCAATGAAGTATCTTTTGGTCCATTTCATTTTACTTGCTTGCAGTTGTTGATCCAATCTCCCTCTGCTTTGGTACCCCCTTCAGCTTCATGGTATGAAGATGATTTTCTCCCTTTATTTGCTCATACGCCCTTTTTATCGTTAGATTAAATAAATCAAATGGAAACACCAGGGATTAAGAAGTGGTTTGTAACAAGTCAAAAAGGGGTGTGTTTGTCGCCCAAATTCCAGGGATAAAGTATCTCGTATGCTATGATTGACTCTGCATGATCTTTAGGGGTGCGTTTGGTACGCAGACGGGACAGAATGGGACGGGACGGAATAGGACGCGACGGATGTTGTAAATTTTGAAATAGACAAGGGGCATTTTTGTCCTAAAACGTTAAAAATTTCCGTCCCACAGACGTGGAACAACCCCGTTCCATGGGGGGGAGGTGGAACAAAAAATCATCCAAAACTTGTCCCATGGAACGCCTCGTCCCACTCATTTTAGGCGTTTTCCCGTCTCGTCCCGTTCCGTCCCGCGTACTAAACGCACCCTAGAATCTTAAAGAATACTTCCAATGGAAATGTTAAATGTTAATTAGATGGTTGACGTATTAAATTTTTTTTTTTCTTGAATTATTTTTTCTGTAATAATATTATCTTTTGGATTATTTTTTAAAAGAAATCAATTACTGATGTCAACACAATCGATAAAGGATTTGCCATTTAATATAATTAGAGCTTCTTTCTATTTTTAAATTTAAGGAAAATTAATGAGAAGTTCAAAAAAAATTCATTTTTAACGAAAATTCATTTTTAAAGGTATATTGAATAATGACAGTTAAAGGTAAAAAAGTAATTTTTCGTTAAAAGTAAACAGTAGCAGATGTGTTTTATTAAACCTTCTTAAATTTAACTACGAGGATAAACACATGTCATCTCTCTCTCTCTCTCTCTCTCTCTCTCTCTCTCTCTCTCTCTCTCTCTCTCTCTCTCTCTCTCTCTCTCTCTCTCTCTCTCTCTCTCTCTCTCTCTCCGTAATTGCTTTCTATTTCAAGTTTCGACTTAAACGTAACTTACTAATTATGTAATTTAAAATTTAAAGTTATATAAAGATTTTGCACTCAAATAAAACCAACGAACTCACATAAAAATAAGAATTAAGTACCTAAAATCTCTCAACCGTATAGTATTATTCTAAATTAGTCTCAACATTTATTAAACAAGTACCCATCGTATTAAAAATGTCACATCCGTTAAGTCTCAGTTACTTTTTCAGTTGAATGTACATGTGACAATAGTAGGTCCCACTTTTTAGCATGCATGGACACTAAAAGAATAATAAAAATAACTTCCAAAAAACACATGAAGATGAAAAAATAAAAATAAATAAACAAATGGAAAACTAACGAGACGTTCTCAAAAACTTTAATTTTAATGAAAATGTACAAATAAAGGTAGAAGTAAATAGTACCATAAAAGGTAAAAAAAATGTAATTTTTTATTAAAAATATATAGTACCGAAAATGTTTGGTTAAAATTCTCAAAACAAAAACAGGGACATCAAGTCTCTGCCACCTCCAAGCATAACGTACGACCACCAAAGCCCTACCCTAACCTTTATATTCAAAACCCACCAACTGGATTAGGGGTGGTTCGGTATGGGATCCCATACCAAAACCCTTGTCCCGATTCCCAAACCAAAATTTTCGGGAATCCCAATTTCAATACCAATCCCAAACCAAATTTTCGGGAATCCCGAAATAGTTTCGGGATTTCGGGACAAATCGGGAATCCCGAAATGCTTTTGGGCTTTTGGACTAAAATTTGACATATTATGCTTTTGGGCTAAAATTCAACCTTTTATATTGAAAATTTGACATATAGCTAGGCCTAATTTGCCAAATCAGCAGTACATGTACATTACATCTCGTATTTAATCCATATAGGATGTTTATACAGTCATTCATAATGGTAAATATGGAGAAGCTGGACAAGGCTAGAAAGGAGATGAATCCTAATCGGTTGAGGCAAACAGAATTACCTTGTCCTTGATGTCCTTGTGGCATTGGTTTGTACACCTTCTCTGTTAACAATAACACACCAACAAAACAACATTTGAAATATCATCAGTAATGCTGTCTGCCTAATACCCCAAGTAATTCTCATAAAAAGAAATTTTTTTTTATCTTGCTTAAACTTTGATCAACATTGGTAAATATGGGTCGCTAATGTGACATCCATTTTATTAATAATGGCTTCCTACTAGAAGAGAATAACCTCCACATATGCTAAGAACCGTCCAGTTCACAACAAAAAAAAGGTAAGGAAGAATGGACTATTTCACTCAATCATTGAACTGGTTAGACATGCATGAATAGATGGACGGCATAGATTAATTTGAAATAATCCAACGATTCAAATTAACCCTAACTATAATTAAAAAAATAATATATATTATTATCTATGTAAATAAATATATATATATATATGTCTATATAATAATAATTAAAAATATATATTTTCGGTTCGGTATGGGAATACCGAAATATTGGAAAGACAATCCTGATTCCCATACCAAAATTTCGGTATTTTTTCGGTATGGGAATACCGAAATTTTGGGAAAATCGGTTTGGGACATTTTTGGTTTGGGATCGGTATTTTTTTGGTTTGGTTTGGGAATTTTGGGAATTTTTTCCACCCCTAAACTGGATATATCATGATTAATTTAATATTAATATTAGTTGCCTCCAAATTTAAATTTCAACATGCATTATATATTACGGAACCCAGTGGTCCCTTACGTGCCCGAATTATTAATTGTATGCCATAGAAAATTATAGCAACCTTGTTAGGGTTAGATAAACCTCATTAAAGAACTAGCATGATTATTGTTGAATATTGCACGAAAATACAATAAAGAAATTGAATATTGCAACGAATTCCATTCTTCATCTATGCTTTGCACACATGTTATGGATTTTGAGAATTTTTTTATTGTGCTCGGAACATAAATAGTACATTATATGTTATTATATAAGTGGTGAAATTTTTTTATTTTTTAAGTTGTTAATTTTTTTTAAAAGTATCTCACTACTTGACGCATGGTGTACCATCTATCGACATACGTGCAATATGACTTAGTAAATGACTTCAGATCAACCAAAACTCAATAAAATGCCGATTTGCATGTTTATTGCCAATACTCACTTTCTTAATTTTATTTCCACGAAATTATTCAACTATCCACTATATTATAGTTGTCCATTTAATTTCTCATAGACCACTAGTTTTTGTATTTTTTTAATACGACTAAAGCATGAAAGTTTAATTGGAACTTTGTAGTATAAGATTTTAGTCGGAAATATAATCATTGTAAAATTGATTATCTGATGACATACATAAGTTCGAATTTTCTTTCTCTTGAATTCAATTCAATTAAAATATAGTTTTAAAAAAAATAACCCGAGTGTTTGATATCTATATTATCAATAAAATATTTTATGCGGTGTGTTGTCCGCACAATATTTTTTTACTTTTCACACTTTTTGTTAATTTTTGTCTATTGATCTTCTTCAATTCATCCGATCCGACCATCGAAAATTACAAAAGTGTGTGAGAAATAAAAATGAGTGTGCCGATATCACACTCCTATTTTATTTTACAACAAGATTTTAATTAAGGGAGGTTTAATAAAACACATCCGGTACTGTTTACTTTTAACGAAAAACTACTTTTTTACCTTTAACTGTCACTATATCTTTAAAATTGATTTTTCGTTAAAAGAAAAGTTTGTTTAGACTTTTCGTTAGTTTTCTTTTTAATTAATTGAATTATCTAGGTCAGCCCCTCAGCTATCCAGCTGGACCTCCGCCCCACTCCGCCACCATATTTATATCCTCCTCCCACAGCTTGAAACTACATTTGCAGTCGGAAAAAGCCCAGAACTTGCAACGACAAATGCCGTCTCTTCCTACCCCAACTTTTTCTTCCTAGACTCCCCGCCCCTTCCTTACTATTTATACCCACCCACACTCTCAAAACAGAAACTATAAGCTTCCTCCCGACGGCGATGACGACGACTTCACTCCTCTCGCTCCTCCCCTACTCCGCCACCTTCCTCCTCTTCCTTCTCCTCCTCGAACAACTCTCCTATCTCTCCAAAAAACGCTCCCTCCCAGGCCCCACCCTCGTCCTCCCCTTTCTCGGCAACGCAATCCCGTTAGTCCGCAACCCGACCCGCTTCTGGGACATTCAATCTTCTCTCGCCAAGTCATCCCCCGTCGGCCTCTCCGCCAACTACATCTTCGGCCGCTTCATCCTCTTCGTCCGTGACACCAACCTCTCCCACAAAATCTTCGCCAACGTCCGCCCCGACGCCTTCGCCCTCGTGGGCCACCCCTTCGGCAAAAAACTCTTCGGGGAACACAACCTTATCTACATGACCGGCCAAGCCCACAAGGACCTACGACGTCGTATGGCTCCTAATTTCACCCCAAAAGCCCTCTCCACCTACACTGCCCTCCAGCAGATCATTATCCTCCGACACATGCGGGACTGGCTCCGAATTTCGTCCCGGTCCGGCCAGGGCCCGATCCCACTGCGGTTCCTGGTCCGCGACATGAACCTCGAGACCTCTCAGACCGTCTTCGTCGGGCCCTACCTGGACCCCGCCTCCTGCGAGCGGTTCAAGTCTGATTACAATTTCTTCAACGTCGGCCTGATGAAGCTGCCGATCGACCTCCCCGGTTTCGCGTTTCGAAACGCTCGACTCGCGGTGAGCCGACTAGTCGAAACGCTGTCGGATTGCGCCAAAGAGAGCAGGAAGAGAATGCAAAATGGAGACGTCGACGTCGAGCCTACTTGTCTAATCGATTTTTGGATGCAAGAAACGGTTCAGGAGCACCGAACCGCGGTTGAATCTGGATCGATCGAACCGGCTCTGGCTCACTCCAGCGAAGCCGAGATAGGTGCGCACCTATTCGACTTCCTCTTCGCGGCTCAGGACGCTTCGACGTCATCGCTGCTGTGGGCGGTGACGCTGCTCGACTCGCACCCGGAGGTCCTGGAGAAGGTGCGGGAAGAAGTAGCCGGGATTTGGTCGCCGGAGTGTGACTCTCCGATAACGGCTGAAATGCTCTCGAAAATGAAGTACACCTACGCGGTGGCGCGCGAGGTGGTGAGGTACAGAGCTCCGGCGACGATGGTCCCGCACATTGCTGCCATTGACTTTCCGTTAACCGAGACGTATACGATCCCTAAAGGCACCATTGTGTTCCCCTCGGCTTTTGAGTCATGTTTTCAGGGGTTCACGGAGCCGGAGCGGTTCGACCCAGACCGGTTTTCGAAAGAAAGGCAGGAGGACCGGGTTTACAAAAGAAATTACTTGGCGTTCGGGGCCGGAGCCCACCAGTGCGTGGGCCAGAGATACGCTTTGAACCACCTTGTACTCTTCATCGCGATGTTCTGTACGTTGATTGATTTCAGGAGGCACCGAACGGACGGCTGCGATGACATCGAGTTTGTCCCGACTATCTGCCCCAAAGACGACTGCAAGGTTTTCCTGTCCCCGAGATGCACGCGATTCCCCGCCGTCTCTTCGTCATGAGCGATTAGTCAAAAATGCCCCGGCAGCGTCGGATTTAATTTGTTCGTTTTAAGGTTTACAAGAAGTGTCTAGGGTCCGGTTAAACAGCATGCTCCTCCGTCGTCGTTTCATGCGTTCAATAGTGGGTTTGTCATTTGTCTATAGATGTTTGAGATGGAGGGCTACGATTCTTTGGAAAGAGTGTATTGTTACGTCGATTTGGTGGATAATTGGTGGATGATCAAGATGATAATCCGTTTAATGTTATTTCGTTGTTTTATTTGTTGGTCTTGTTTATCTTGAATATTTAAACCATGACATAACAACAGTCTAAGACCGTCTCTTTGGAGATGTTCTAAGTAGCACGTGACGATAAAAGCGCCATCGTTGCATGCAATGAGTGGAGATAATTTCAATCGTGTCGAAATCTTAGTCAAGTACATGAAATATCATAATACAAGTGATTGAATATTAAAAAAAAAAAAAAATTCAACCACTTGTACTATAAAACTAGGTATACTGGGCCGCACTTTTGGCACACTGAATTTTTTTTCTTTCTAAAGAGTGCGAGAAAATTTATTTACTAGTTGCGATTCAAATTTACCTCTAATAATAATCTAAGTGTACAAATTTATTAGTTGCGATTCAAATTTATCTCTAGTGATGGCAATAAGTGTACAAATTTAAAAGTTGCGATTCTTATGATATTCGTCTTTCAAAAACTTCTAAGAAAAATGTTGAGGAGATTCTTAAAAGCAAAACTCTCTACGAATTCTGTTACCTCATATTTTTAACATAACATTTTATAATGTTAGTATGAAAATTAATGTTAAATTATGATGTGACAAAAAATATGCGAAGGGTCCCTTAGCACTTCTCAACAAATGGCCAGCTGCATGCGATCAAATCAAAGAAGTTGCATGCATGGTGGTGGTGCCAGTCCCTGTCGTACGTATTTACTACAAAGTATGACTTGAATAGGTAAAAAGTTCGTCAGTACTGTTACAGTACAGTAGAGGATTTGTGGACAGATTGCTTTTATAAGTGTGAGACAAGACGAGGAAAGCGGAACGAATCGTTGCCTTGCTGCTGTGTTTGCGTTGGTCAAACTTGTTCCTTTTTAGGGTCAGGGTTAGGGTTTCTGCAAAGTTTCCTGGCGCTGTCAAGGATCTGTATGCATGCGCGCCATGTGTTTGACTCCTTACATGTTGCTGTCAAGGATCTGTATGCATGCGCTGTCAAGGATCTGTATGTATGGTCTGCGGCACGACAATACATAGCAGTATATGATTTGCGACATAACAATGTGATTTCACTGGTTTGGATCCAGTGTTTGCCTGTTGGTTCACCAGAAAAAGTCATCTCTCTTTAACGGATTTCTCAACCGGCCGGCCGACCTAAACTACGCAACTTAAGTAAGAGGTTGTTTGATAAATATTTTGTTTTTAATTTTAATTTTTATTAATTGCAATGCAATTGTATAAATAAAAAATTTAATAAACAAAATTTTTGTGCGGTGATGATGTGTGAGTGGCCTAATATATGGATTTAATTAGATTAAATTATCAAAAGCTAAATATTGTTGTCACAACATCATTTGCAATGACGCATGCACGTTAATTAGGATTAGTTATTGTTTGTATTTTTCTTTTTGCTAGGAAGATTATGTTTGTGTTCAAGTTGTCCACTCTCACGATGTTACTTTCAAGCTTTATATTATCATCAAAAAGTTCAAATTGTTTACGTGTTGTTTTTAGGTCAGAATTTTTTTATATTTGTCAACTCGATCCTCTCAGAAAATTAAAAAACTTCTTCGTATACTTTCCGTTTGTATATTTGTCAATTTTTAGGTCAGACGTTTGACTCCTTACATGTAACTAATCATTTTTACTCATATACAACTCACAGTTTAATACTTATACAAATATAATTTCATAAAAAAAACGGTGTGAATAGGCAAGAAATGAATGATGTTATCTTTCGGCAATTCACATTTGTTATCTATCATTTTCGTGCAATGGGGACGAATTATGAATAATTTAGTGCCAAATAGATAATTTGGGTCCTTGAAGTAGACATAATTCTTTATTTTGGTATCTAAGATTTAAAATCGATAGAACTAGTCCTTGAGTTTATTTACCATCAATCATTTTGATTATCCATGTGAAAATCTCCGTTTAATAAGAAGAAAATGATAAAAATGTCCTCAATTTTTATTCAAATGATTTTGGCATGTTGTTTATAAAATTAAGGGTATTTTGGTCATTATCATCCTTTTTATTTTTAACATAAATTTTTCACGGAATAAATAGAATGATTGATAGTTGACAAACTCAGGGACCAGTTCCATCAATTTCAAATCTCACAAACCAAAATGAAGAGTTATGCTAAGATCATGGACCATTTTTGTTAAAAAGCATTAAAAATTTGCCAATTTGTCCGTTAAATGCCGATGTAGATAATGTAAAACTCACAATTATTTATGATATGGTTTTAAATTCGTTCCACTTAGATATGTCTAACTATAATTTACGATAAAAAAAAGACTCAAATTCGGACACAACAGACAATTCAAACTAACTAGTCACCCATAGGAGTACAAGGACCACGTCAAATAGATAGTTGAGCATCTCATCATGACCTTATACTTGCTTGAAATATACTAGGGCCCCCAAGCCACACCAAGACTCTGGTCACATGGGCTTTGAGAGGCCCAAAAGAGAGAAGCCCAAAATATGAAATTAAGACCCGTAGTCCAGCAAAATTACGATTCCGCAAACCCTCCATCCTCCCCAATTTCTCAATTGGGGATCGAAACAATGAGCGACAACTCCAAGACCCGAACTCTCTCCGGCGACCAGCAGGGCCAGAGCCAGCAGCAGTACTACGGCACTTTCCAAGGCGTCGCCAACTACTACCCTCCGCCTCCTCCGCCTCCCCCTGAGCCGGTCGTCGGTTTTCCTCAGCCCGTCCCACCTCCCGGTTCCTCCGGCCGTCCTCCCTCGCCTCCCCATCACCACCACCACCACCACCATCACCAACATGGATACCAAACGGTCACTGGTATGAATTTTTATTTTCTTATTAATTTTTGTTATTTTTATTAAAATGGTTTTTTGGGGCTTGAAGGTTATGCTGTTGTGGAGGGAAGACCTGTGAGGGAAAGCCGCCTTCCTTGCTGTGGCATCGGCATAGGCTGGTTATTGTAAGTTTATTTATTCGCATTCAATCTTTTATTCCAAGTTTTTATTTGTTGGGTTTCTTTGTTTTTGTGTTTCAAGGCATTGAGACCTTCAAACGAATTCATAAATTTCCCACAAAGCATATTGGTTATGGAAGATTTAGCCAAGAATTAGGATGGAAAGCTATCGGGATCGAAACAAACACAAAATAAGTTGGTTTTGTGGGCTGAACGTCACCTGTCCTGTACTAATCACCGTATAAGGATGAAATAGTTTAGCTATGTATTGAACGAATGAATACCATTGTGAATTTGGTGGTAGCCGCTGGTCCTTAAGTAGTTTACATGGTTGGATGCAATATGTTCTTACAGGAAGCGGTTTATAATGGGATGATAATTTGTTGGGCAAGTTATGAATTTTTAAATTTAGGGAGTTCTACTAGTTCCGGAGTTCATCGTAGGATCATGACAAGAAAAAGCCTTTTTGATGCTTAGTTATGAAATTTTAAATTTTTGACTTCCGAGAATTGTTCCGTCAGCATTCTTCTGGCTGGCAGTCACTGAATACTGACAGATTACATTTTGACTTTTTCTGAAGGTTTATAACAGGGTTCTTTCTTGGAGGCATCCCCTGGTATGTTGGAACCTTCATCTTACTTTGTGTGCGGGTGGACTACAGAGAAAAACCTGGATATGTAGCATGCACGATAGCTGTAAGTGTTTCTTCCTTATGTTTCGTATCATAAAATGTACATGTCTAAGTAATTCTCCTTCGTTGTTTTACTTCCACATAATAACAGTTTTAGGATTCATGAAACTGTGATTGCTTGGATGTTTGTAAAATTTGCAACCAACAACAAATGAGCACTAGATATATCCAGTTTTATATGTTAACCATGCACATAAAGGTAACTGGACAAGCGATTGCTCTGGTTGTTACTTTAATTGCTTGTTTATTAGTCTTATAGCAAGACCTGCAATCTTGGTTAACCTCGTCTGTGTTATGGATGGAGGGTTGTTGTCCCTGGTTAGCCATGTGTCTTAGTCTGTAATTCACCTGGATCTTTGCAAGCTATTCGCAGTAATGGTCCACACTGCCCGTTTTAAGTCTACATACCATTCCACGGATTTATTTATTGTTTCAAGCCACCATATTCTAATGCTAAGACATGGTCGGATTGTTATAAACATGGTATGCATGTTATGCTCTGTGCACACCAAGTGTTCTTCGTCACTGGGGTAATGCTATTTACGCGTTGTTCATTCCTGCCATACTTGAGTTCATTTAGAAAATAGAAATGGAAGTTGTACCCTTTGTTTTTTTGGGTTCGTTCTAAGTAATTCTCTTTGTTGTTTTACTTCTACATAATGACAGTTTTAGGAGAATCATGAAATGGTGATCACTGGATGTTCCTAAAATTTGCAACCAACAACACGTGGACACTAGATATATCCAGTTTTATATGTTAACCATGCACTTAATGGGAACTTGATAAGCGATGACTCTGGTTGTTACTTTAATTGCTTGTTTGTTTGTCTTATCGCAAGATGTGCGATCTTGGTTAACCGTTAACCTCATCTGTGTTATGGATGGAGGGTGGTTGTTCCTTGTTAGCCGTGTGTCTTAGTCTGTATTTCACCCGGATCTTTGCAAGCTATTCGCAGTAACGTCCACACTGCCTGTTTTAAGTCTACATAACGGATTTATTGATTGATTGTTTCAGGCTGAGTGTTCTTTGTCATTGGGGTAATGCTATTTACATGTTGTTCGTTCCTGCCATACTTGAGTTCATTTAGAAAATAGAAATTGAAGTTGTACCCTTTTTGTTTTTTCGGGTTCGTTCTTTTGGCTGCGCTTTCATTTGAATTATGTTTTTACATTTTTCAGTCGGTTCTTGCTGTGATTGCTGTTATTCTGGGCGTAACAAGGGGAAGTGAAAACCTGGTGAGGTTTAATTCAGGACCGTGAACGATGATCTGATCCCGTGTTTGTACCTAGCGTTCGTTCGAAGGAGCTGTAGGGGATGGCTGTTGCCGATTATATTTACGTTGGCTTATCTTGCTTGTACATGTACTTGACAGAGAATATTGGGTGTTTGTAATTGTATCTTAGAATTTGCTAGCATTGCATTACTCAAAATACATACATATAAAGTAGCAGGGAAGCAATGTTTATATGTAATCATCTGCTCTGATCCGTTTCATTCGATTTTCTTGTGACAACTCCAGATTGCCAATGCCATGAATCCTAAACGAAAGTCCGTAAAAACATGGACTCATCGATGCGAATTGATATTCGTTACTCGTTAGATATGCAAATGGCTGTCCATCCGTCCAGAAATTATTTAGTGCGATCATCAAACTGCCTGTTAGTAACACGACGTGACAGTTTGACTGTTACACTTCAACTTCTGTTTTCATCAGTCCCATTTGTAGGCATCACAAAATTGGTTTAAATCACACTTTTGTGTTTTCTAAACGGGCCTTACTTGTACAAAGCCCAACTATTAGCCTTTAAAAAAAGCCCATAGTTTCTCCAGTCAATGGAAGTACGGTTTCGTCCTCGTATATAAACAAAACAAAAACCCTAGCCTGCGCATCTCACACCAGAGAGAGAGAGAGAGAGAGAGAGAGGCCTCAGAGATCTCAGCCGCGTCTTCTCTGATTCTCCGACATGGGCGTTTTCAAGGTAAGCCTGCGTGTCTTCTTCTCCGATCTCCCCCTCCTGACAGAAATGGAGGTTTTAGGGTTTTGAGCTGCAATTAACGTCGTCGTTTTCGTGTTACAGTTCCACCAGTACCAGGTCGTCGGGAGGAAGCTACCCACCGAGACCGATGAGCAGCCGAAGATTTACAGAATGAAACTTTGGGCCACCAATGAGGTTCGCGCCAAGTCCAAGTTCTGGTATAAAACCTTCCCCTGATCTCGGATCATCTGATCCCATATCTCCATGCTTGAATTTTGGTTCTGAATGTTGGCTTTGTTTGGATTAGGTATTTTCTGAGGAAGCTGAAGAAGGTGAAGAAGAGCAATGGCCAAGTACTTGCCATCAACGAGGTTTGTTTTCACAGTTCATGAATATGTAGAGACCCTCATATAGGAATTCAGAGGCGTTGAGGATTTAGGGTTTAGGGTTTAGGAGGATTTAGGTTTTAGGGTTTAGAGTTACTTGTTTTTTCGAATGCTAGATTTGAGATTATTCTTGCTGTTGTGGGAAATGGTAGTTATCTATTTGTGTGGAATTCGGTTGCAGATCTTTGAGAAGAACCCGACAACCATCAAGAACTACGGAATCTGGTTGCGGTACCAAAGCAGGACGGGTTACCACAACATGTACAAGGAGTACCGTGACACCACGCTAAATGGTGCGGTGGAGCAGATGTACATCGAGATGGCATCGCGCCACAGGGTCAGATTTCCCTGTATCCAGATCATCAAGACCGCCACCATCCCCGCTAAGCTTTGCAAGAGGGAAAGCACCAAGCAATTCCACAACTCCAAGATCAAGTTCCCGTTGGTGTTCAGGAAGGTTAGACCGCCATCCAGGAAGTTGAAGACTACATACAAGGCGTCGAGGCCCAACTTGTTTATGTAATTCTGTCGCTTGTTCAACAAGCTACGACAGGGGTTAGCGTCGGATAACTGTCTGAATCGTTCTGGTACAACTCCCGGTTGCTGTTTTTGGGCTATTTGTTTTGACTAACATACAATTGGAGTACCTTTCGGGGTTCTAAACCCCTCGCTTCAAAATTTGATATCGATTATTTTTGTTGCTCTGTTTGCATTCATGTTGTTGAACGTAACCCTCGATTGTACGTTTGATTTATTTTGAGATAACGTTTTTGTTCTCCAAAAAGTAAAATTTTCAGTGAATCAGGAGTTTTAGTTAGGGATTAAACCTTTTGGCACAAAAAGTGAAGTCATAACCCAACCAAAATCTCTATTAAAACCTTTGCTAAATCATACCAGATATTCCAACTTTGATTAGAATTATGTGATATCGTAAGTACTAGCCACTCGTACATTTTAACCATGACTTTGAGCTCGTTTGAAAGTGATTACGGAGGGAATATAATCACTTTTGGGAGTAATGTTTTCGGTTACTTAAGTTTCTAAAAGCAGCTTTTTATACAGGGAGGTTTAATAAAACACCCCCGGTACTGTTTACTTTTAACGAAAAGTCATTTTTTACCTTTAACTGTCACTATTCATTATACCTTCAAAAAGGGCTTTTCATTAAAACTGTCACTATTCAGGCCCTTTTCGTTAGTTTTCCATTTTATAAAAGTTGAGATTTTAATTGTGTTTGGTAAACGAAATAAAAAGAAAAAATCTAAATCATAGGTTTAAAACAGTAGAAAGCGAAAGCAAATCTACATATATTTATCAAAAAAGCGTCTTTTTTTTATTCATAAAAAACAAGTGAACAATACCAATTAATAAAATTTCATATTTACTCTCAGAATCATTTTCGTTAAGAAACACACACAAGTGGTGTTGAGATTGACCATGTACCTTAATATATGTCACCTCGTTGTTGCTTTTTAACGACCGTCTCAATCAAGGAGTCTGCTTGTTTCCTGTAACAATTCTATTTTTGGTGGCGGAAATAATAGTTAATGAAAAAAGAAACTGCAAAAAATCAAGAAAAAACTTGCCTACGCCTGTTTCACGACAAGAGCCGATGTCTTAAATTTAATCTCATATTTTGCTCATTTAATATAACAAATGTAAGAGACTCGTTGAAGAAAAATATATATATGCAAGTTTTTATCATTTTTTTTTTGGAAAAACCTTGACGGTATAAGGGTAATTTTATTGATAAAAAAAAAAGTTACACCTAGTCAGGGGAGCATAAAACTTACCTCTCAAAAAATAGAGACGACAAAAAGGAATACACGAAAAAGAAGGGGGGGACATAAACCTTACCCTTCTAGAAACAAAAAACTAGAATGATACAATGGAGGGGGGGACCTGAAACCTAACCCCTCTAGAATCAAACCTAAAGGTCTAAACCTGCAAAACAAGTCAAACAACACTATAAAGTTAGGAGAAAAAAAAAAGTGAGACAAACGTGGATGCCGACATGCACATTAACTTGAGAAGCGGCAACTAGGCAAGCCAAACAAGATGGAGAAGACAAGCCCGTGTTAAAGATGGAGAAGACAAGCCCATGTTAGCAAAATTGTCCGCAACAAGATTTCCTTTGCGATATATGTGAGATGTATAGAAAGTCATTTTCCGAATGCGATCCAAACAAATAGACCATTGCGTATGAAAATGTCAAGGATGATCAAAATCAGAGGATTGAAGAGCAAAAATAACACTAAAACTATCACTTTCTAATAAAAGACAATATCAACTCTGCTAATATACAAACTCAATACCAATAATAAACTGCCCTAAGAAGAAAAGACGCACTATAGAAATATACACGTGAAGCTAAAAAGCAAGCTAGAAAGCTGAATGAGTTAGCTAGACTGTCATATCTAAAGTTTGGTTTTCTTTAACACCTTTTTTGCGATTTGGCATTACTCATTTGTATATAAAGACCAAAAATCACGGCAATTTCAACCTCCACTTTCAACTTTGGTTAATGTTTTTGAAACTACCCACCTAACATTCATATCATTCTCCCTTCTTTTGTTTCTAATTCTTTATTTATATCTTCTCTCTCACACTAACTACCATCCATCAATCGCCCCAGTCTACAAATCCAATAAGCTATTATAGCACAAACGGTAAATAGAAAAGCAAGTAGAGGGATTGATTGAATAAAAATACCCTCAATTTTATAGAGGTTTTTTTTTATAGAATTACTAAAATGATTGACGGTAGACAAATTTAGGAACCACTTTTATCAATTTTCAATCTGAATGGTCAAAGTGAGGAGTTATACCAATCTCAATTATCATTTAGGCTTAAAAAAAATCAACTTTTAATTTTAGGGTTTTCATGTCCATGGATCCACGATAACATTACATTTTAGGAAAAATTTCGAGCTTTGTACCTTAATAAAATACTTTTCAATGGAGAAAAAGCACTAATGTAATTTCAAAATTAAGAATAAATTAGAACATGACAAGTGATTTGCTCAGAGGTTTCCTTTTTCCAATTAAACTCTCCAAAGTGTTTTTCATATATAAAACTTCTAGTTTACTAAAATTTCCTTTTTCTACGCACTTATGAATCATACCACGTTGTCTAAAGCAAAACCAGCCTTGAAAAGTTCCACATATATTCAACTTTTCCTTCTCCAAATTATCCCAAAACCCATCCAAATCAGATTAATTATATACAATACATCCTAAAAGTGCCTACACAAAATGATGAAAATCTGAAATCTTTAGAGAGAGAGAGAGAGAGAGAGAGAGAGAGAGAGAGAGAGAGGGGTAAAGGCTCTGGTTCTTCTTTTTCCTTGGCCTTGTAATTCAGTCAGATATTGAAGAATGCAAACTTCTCTCAGACTAGCATCTTTTGCTATAACTACATATTATCTTCTTCTTCTTCTTCTTCTTCCATTAGTTGGCTGCTCATTTCATGAAGATGTCAACCAACACATCAGTCACAAGAACATAAAAGAAAACGTTCACAAGGTATAGTGTTTTTAAATTGGTTTTTTTTTTCTTCCGGCTCTTCGGATGAATATTTTCTTCTTATTCTCCTTCTCGGATTGTTGTGTTTGCAGCTGAGTCCACGGATGACGTCTAACGTTACAATTCACGGCCTCCTCTCATGGTTTTCAATGGGGTTTCTGATACCTCTTGGAATACTTGTAATTAGAATGTCTGTTAGAGAGGAACGTGGGACAACAAGAGCCAAAGTTCTCTTCTACCTCCATGTTATTTTGCAGGCAAGCTCTTCTTAATTTCTTCTCATCTTTCTTTCAAATTCCAATTCCAGCTGGTTTCCAAAAATTTACTTAGGACTAAGAACACTGATTATCCAATTACCATTGCATTAACTGGATTGATTATGATTAATGAATTACAGCATCAGTAATCTTTCAAGTTTTGATCTTTCTTCTAAGTAATCATGATAAGCCACTTTAACTTTAATCATGCTGTCCACTGTTTCTTGTTTGTTTATATACCTATCTGCTCCACCTTTTTAATTACTTTAAAGTTGAAAAAATACTGCAACCATATTTGTCAATAATCTTACATGATTACTTGAACAGCAAGAATATACAGCAAGTTTCTCTCTTTCTGCTTAAACTCATGAATTTGTCTCCTCCAACTCAGTAAGATCCTACACTAATCAGTATACTTAATTTGATTAACTTTGTAAACTAAACTCGCCATAATGCAGATCATCACTGTCTGCTACGTACTCCATATACTGGCATAATTGCTCCGTCGACGAAATAATTTAGGCATGTTAAATACAACTGTCATTGTATATGGTGGTTTCTGATTGAACTTCGATGTATACACAGATACTGTCAGTGCTTGTTGCCACAGCTGGAGCTGTGATATCCCTAAGAAACTTTGAGAACTCATTCAACAACCACCACCAGAGATTAGGTCTTGCACTTTATGGTTCGATATGGATACAAACCCTAATGGGATTTTTCAGGCCACACAGGTAATAGTTAATTAAGGGACAGTTAGGTCCACGTCTATTAAAAATAGACGAAAACAACCCTAAAGTTGTGAATTCTTACTCCATTGGCCGGCTCTTCCTTCAGTCTAACCGTCAAGTAAACTTTTGTTTTATAAACAGAAGGAGGAGCCGACAGTGTAATGATTCGTAACTCTAAAAAGCTGCTTTTGTCAAATTTTCTAAAGCCACGCACCAAATTGGTGGACTGTTGATCCCGTCGTTAATTAGTGTCAGATTTGAATGAGGGTTTTTGTTTCTTGTAGGGGAAAGAAAGAATGGAGTTTTTGGTACTTGGCACATTGGATGCTTGGGACAGTGATATCCTTGTTTGGGATAATCAACATCTACACTGGATTAGAAGCCTACCATAAGAGAACACAGAGAAGCTCAGGACTTTGGACTATTATTTTCACAGCTGAGGTCTCCTTCATTGCTGCCTGTTATCTCTTCCAAGACAAAAGAGATTACATACACAAGCAAGGAGTGATTTTGAGCAATCTTGAACAGCCAATCACAATCAGGCAACAAGATGAAGAAGCTGCTCAAAGGCAGCAGCAAATTCAAAGGGACTTGCTGCCAGATCAGCAGCCATGTGGCAAAGTCAATGCACTCAAGAACTTGTTTGACTGAACTAGAACATGGGTTTTGTTTATCTCTTTTGCTTTTGTATGTGAGTGCTCATCTGTTTAATTTTTTTTTATTTTTATGCATGCACTCTGTGCAACTGTGGGTGATTTTTAACAGCAGAGGACAGTGATGGAGTGCACGCATTAAAAAGTGGATGATGGAGAGGGCACTCAGAATGTCAAATACATATTAATTTGTATACATATTTATGGACACCAATAAGAAGGAAATTCTGAGGAGTGTTTCAACTGTTGTACACTGTTGATGTATCATTGTGTGCAAAGTTGAATATTTGACCATAAAATCACCAATACCTAAGAACACAAGAACGTATTGCGCTGTTTAACAAACAAATTGATTGACAAAATTCACATTGAAACAAATTAGTAAGTTGATGTATATCATTGTAATGTTTAAAATATGAGATATGAATTTCTTATGTGACTCAAAAGTTGAGATGGTAAAATGTAATTTTATTTTTTGGAAAAAAATGATATTATCTACACTGAAGGGAATGAGTGAGTTTAACCTAATAATGAGGTTCAAATTCGCCTTTGACGAGAATCTAACCGAAGAACTCTCAATTACATGTGAAGAAAAATACCATTAGACTGTAGAACTATTAAGTGGCTAAATGTAATTTATCTTTAGCAATTTTGAATACTAACTAAGGGTGTTTTGGTAAATTAAATTTGTAGTTATCCTATACTGTATGTGCCCACCCAAACCAACCCAGATATCTCCATTCTTCTCCCTTCTCCCTTTTGACCCACAGTAGAACTCTGCAGACTCTAGTGATCTATGGCTGACCACCACCATGATCATCACGACCATGACCATCACCACCATCATGATCATGATCATGGTCATAGCCATGGGAGTTCCGCAACACCAAATTCATTTGTGGGCCCAGATGGGAAGGTGTACCATAGCCACGATGGGCTGGCACCACACTCACACGAGCCCATATACTCCCCTGGGTACTTCAGCAGAAGAGCTCCACCTCTCCTCTCCAGGAATTTCAATGAAAGGGCCTTCACAATTGGCATTGGTGGACCTGTTGGTACGGGGTAAGTTGGGTAATTTTTGCAATTTTTTAAATTTTAATTTTTTTTTTGAATTATAATTTGTTGAAAACAATATCACATTGATCAATTGCATCATTAGCTTAAAAGACTAGAATTGTTGTAAAGATTGACACTTTATATTTACTGTAATTCTGCTTTTGGGTTTCTAAGTGTACAGTTGTGATTTCCGCACTCTTTTTTTTTTTGTTCTTTCACATTTTGCACTCCCGATTGAATAAATCAAAGGAAAACTAGACATAGTGAATGGGAGTGCAGTAGGTGCAAATGGGAGTGCGGAAATCACACTTGGTTAGGAAATGGGAGTGCGGAAATCACTCTCAATTAGGGAGGAGTGATACAATTTAACTTTGTATAATCTCTTCTCTTTTTTAGACTCATATGTTTTGTTCATTTTTCATCAATTTAGCAATGTGGGTTTGTATTGGTTTTGCCAGATTCTCCCTGGAAATTGCGTTCTAGGATTCATACTGACCCCACTTAGTGGGAAAAGGCTTTGTTGCTGTTGCTGCTGCTGCTTGGACAGTGTAGCACCCACCAGCAATATCAAATAATCCTCATTTTGCAGCATGGCAATTTATAAATTTGTTTGAATGACTTCGGATTTTTCGTGATTTGAAATTCATTCCTGGATTAGTTTTCTTAGTTGTGATTCTTGTGAATACTATTTTGCTAGAACAAATTGTCTCGTTCAATGAGAGTTGATGAAATGCTGCTTCATGTCATGCAGGAAAACTGCTTTGATGTTGGCTCTGTGTAAACTTTTGCGTGACAAGTACAGTCTTGCTGCTGTAAGTAGGAACAATTTCGAATGTTTAAGCTTTTGTGTCTTTACCTTGCTGCAAAATTGTATTGTAGCTTCAGGTAGTAATTGTTAATGTCCGCAAAGACCTTTAACGCTGATGCTTCAAGTTGATTGAGGAAATGGTAAAGATAATAAACGTAACAATTGCAGGTGACAAATGATATATTCACAAAAGAGGATGGTGAGTTCTTGGTGAAGAATGGAGCACTTCCGGAAGAAAGAATACGTGCTGTGGAAACTGGGGGCTGCCCACATGCTGCAATTCGCGAAGACATCAGTATTAACCTTGGCCCTCTTGAGGAGCTTTCAAACTTGTACAAGACCGACATACTGCTTTGTGAATCTGGCGGAGGTATTTTCCAAAACAATTGTAGAAGACTATTGCAAGACTCGATCACTTCAGCTTGATTATTGCAAATGACTGATGGTTGTGGTGTAATTGCACTAATAAGCTTGAAATTAAATGACTTTATGGAGCCATCTGGGGGGGTGTTAATTTAAGAAAATGCAGCTTCGTCAGTGGAAAATGTTGCAAAAATTTACTATGGATGGAAATGCTTATTGTAAAGTTGCAGTTTGTATGTGAATGATGACTAGTGGCTGATTTCAGGTTTTCTACGTATTTTCTGAAACGCTATGCAATTGAATTTGTGTGGATGCAGATAATTTAGCCGCGAACTTCAGCAGGGAGCTGGCTGACTATATCATTTACATAATCGATGTATCTGGTGGTGATAAAATTCCACGAAAAGGTGGCCCCGGCATCACTCAAGCTGACCTACTGGTATTCGTTTTCTGATATTCTTTGCTGTTGTTGTGAATACCATATCTGTTTAGTATCTATTGTCAATCATGTTGACTAGTTTTTTATGCATGAAAAGGGATTGATGTGCGAATGACTTGATAACATTGGATTGTAGGTGATAAACAAGACTGACCTTGCACCAGCAGTTGGAGCTGATTTGGCAGTGATGGAGCGCGATGCACTACGAATGCGAGATGGAGGGCCATTTGTCTTTGCTCAGGTTGGTTGGTCATACCATCAAATGCGTTCATAGCGTTTGCAAACACGTTAACATAAAATTTGCTCAACATGAAATCAAAAAGCTGTATTTGCTCAGTTTCGGAAATCACATAATCTGTGATTACTACATATCCTTGACACGATTATCCCTGTCCCCGTTCCCCTTCAAGAATGCTTTGTTGTGCCAGGAAGGAAGTTCTCGAATGATTTGTTGTTATAGGAACGATATTGAATTTTTATGTTCATGATTTACATGCCTGTGAACCGTATATGTGCAGGTGAAGCACGGGAAAGGAGTAGAGGAAATCGTGAACCACGTATTACAGGCTTGGGAACTAGCAACAGGGAAGAAGCGCCACTGACTCCGTCTTCGATGAAGTTTGGTATCTTGCTTCGTCTGTCCTCCCCTCTACATCGAAGCCTCGACGAATAAATGTGACTTCAATTTTCCGTCTCTTCTATTGCACGTACGTGGATGTTTGACACTTCGTTGCTTCCATCGTTTCAGTCCAGTTATAAATGGATAAAGAAGGCTCTTTTGCTTCAATGTATCTCAGTTGAGTTGTATATCTTAGAAAATCAAGCCAGTAACTTTATTGAGCTATCTAGGGGTGATTTTCGGACTCATAGGATAAAAAACAGGGTTTTAATTCCAATCCAAAAATTTCGAATCAAGCTTTGTTTCTAATTGCAGAATTATAAGAGTATACAAAGTTTTCGAAAATTTTGGAATCGATTTTATTTTGGAAACTAGGATCATAGGGATTCGTCGTAAGAACGAAATACCGGTTGTCGACTACCTGACGCCTCCTTCTCCTCCTTGATGACTTGATCCGGACTTGGATCTGGCAGTGAATAATCAGCCACCCACCAGAGATAAACTTCCAGTTTTGTACATTGTAACAAATAGTTTTGTTAAAAAAAATTGAAAGAAAATGGTAATAAAAGTATGGACCTGAATGGGCCGGGCTACAATGTGGCGGTGGAGTCCATTACCAATTTACCACCCACCCGACTGAAGAAGCGAATTCCGCGAATCCAATCAAATTAAATTCAAACGGAGGAAGAAGGAACTAGAAATATCCAGTTACCAACCAACAATCTCAATCCTGAAATTCCAGAAAAATGGCGGAGGAGGAGGAGCCGAAGAAGAGAAGGGTGGTGGTCGAATCCCTCGGATGGCTGACGGAGTCCTCAATTATGCCGAGGAAGCACCGCGCCATCGCCGGCGTCGGAGCGTCCTCAATCATGGAGCTCAAGGCCCAACTCTATCAATCCCAAGAAGAATCCAAGAAGTCCAAAGAACTCGCCGGCTCCGACATCGAGTTCCATCGCGCGAAGAAGAGAATCACCGCACACGACGCTTTCTCCGCCAAGAACTCCGGCGTCGACGCCCGGGCCCACAAGTACGTCTCTTTCTTTCTTTTTTTCCCTTTTTTTTCTCGGTTTAATTTCAATTTACTTAATTATCAGCTGTTTTGTTGGATTAGTGTAATTTATGGGTTGGGGTTCCTTTTGGTAATCTAGGGTTCTTGTTGTTATCTGATAAATTTAGGGTTTTTGGGTTCTTTTTAGTGAGAAGATGATATTTTTGAGCTCTCTGTTTTGGACGTTTCAACTTCTTTTTAATTGTCTCTAGGCTTTAATTTGGGTTTCTGCTAAAATCAAATCAATTATGTTTTTTTGCTGGTTTGAATTCAGGGACAAGCTTGAGCTGAAAGCAGTTCATGATGGATCGGCGGGCTATGCAGCGTTGGAAAGGAAGGCTGCATTGTACGATAAGCTAACAAGGGGAGAGCTATCAGATGAAGAAGATAAAGAAAAGTATTGTGTGGATTTTTTCGGCAAGAGAGTTGAGCAGGACGAACCGCAGCAGACTCAGCACCATGATTCAACTGCTGTAGTATCTCCGGAGAATCAAGGTGGCGAGATCAACGCTTCTACGCTGTTTAGCACGATACCTTTGGGGCTTGGGCGAGCGGATGCGACAGTGGACAATGATATTCACAAGCGTTTTGTGAGGTAAACATTTCAAATTATTTCTGTGTAAGTTATAAGTATGTATGCTGTACAGACAGTTTAGTGAGAGTTAACTAAACATAATCAAATAATGAAAAAGCATTCGTCGCTTGCGTGAACCTTTGTTGGTGTTATGCTGTTATTTTTTCAGTGCTACCATATTCTATACAATTCTGGATACTTAACGTTTAGCCACAGTAATTTGGTGTTGCCGCTGTTCCTCTTCTAAGCGTCTAAGGTGAAGTAGTTTAGCTGAGGCTCATATTTGGGCTGGGGGTTGGTAGTAGAACTCAAATCTAACTGCTATGAATGAGCTACTTAAGCTCTTCGAACCGTTCTTGATTTGCATTCCTGTTTTTTAATTTTCGTTTGCTCTATATAGGACTGCCGATCTATTCTGTTAAATTTCATCTGATTTCATAAGTCCTGTACAATGTCTTGAGTGCCGGAAATGAGCTGAATAAAGTATAAAAGTTTTAGAATATGCTTTCGACACAAAAACTAGGAATCTATTTCATCAATAAATGAAAAAATGGTTTGGATTAGGGTTTCTCCTATTCTCTTCTTTCGTATTATTTGTTTGTTTATAGTTTCTCCATTGACATGGGATGTTTCTGGTCGCTTGAATCTAGTCCTTCATCGTCCTGGCCACAGATACGTATTGCTTGATTGAAATCTCTGTGCTCCTGGCAACAGACATCTCATGATTTGTGGTCTTGTGTTCCTTTTCTTCAGGGAAGTACACGAAGAAGCAAATCAAGCAAGAGAGAAGGCATCTGAGCTCAAACTGCGCAGGGAAGAGCAAGCAGCTGCTCGTCGGGAGAAGTTAAAACAGGCTTATATACGGAAACAGTTAGAGAGACTTAAAACAGCATCATGTAATAAGGAAGAGACAGAATGAACAGCAGGAGGAGATGATGACCGCAATAGCCATCTCGAATCCTGCTGTTCGCTTCAGGGTTCATTTTCGAAGGAAAGAAACATGTTAAGCCGATTGACGCCAACCAAGTGGCTCCATTAGTAGTTTCTCCATGGAGGCACAGAACAAGAGCATTGGACGTGTATTCCTTGCTTGGGTAATAAAAAAACTGTAATTATTAGTCTTTTTCCTTCATATATTTGTACCTTTGATATAGTCATGTACCTTCCATCAATTGTTTCCCACTTTTGGCCTTGCAAAGTACCCTATGGAAAGGAAGAAATCAATTTGTCCAGTTAAATGGAAGACCATGTAAGAAGAAAGCCGTCGGCACTATCGCCTAGCTATCCGATATCAAATTCTCAATATCTTATTGTGTGATTGAGCCTAATTTCGTTAAAAGATTGTCGTATAAAAAGAATTACAAAGGATATTCCTTAGTTTTGACTTTTGAAGGTTGAACTACATGAAAATTGCAAAATTGGATTAAAAAAAGAGCTATACATACAAAACAAAATTACAAAAAAGAAAAAAAAAAGGAATAATTGTTGTAGACTGTCAGAAGTGGGATTTGAACCCACGCCCTCTTTCGAAGACCAGAACTTGAGTCTGGCGCCTTAGACCACTCGGCCATCCTGACTTAATGTTTTGATATTTTGTCTTTCTTCATTTTACATCAAATGTGTTGCATTTAAAATAACAAAAAAAAAAAAAAGGACGACGACTCTGCTGGGGATCGAACCCAGAATCTCTGGTTTCGTAGACCAGCGCCTTATCCATTGGGCCACAGAGTCGCTTGTTGATCTTTGTGGGTTGTCCTAATATTTTATCACTTCGTGTGAATAAATTCGTCAACACAATCCATTTTACTGTTTTTATTATGTGCCTTTTTGCTAGACCTTTTAAAATAACATAAAAATTATTGTGAATTGCATATTTCTTTATACTTTTAATGAAGAATAACCTAATCGTCAAAAAATTATTGTGAATTGCTGTGAATTGCGTATTTCTTAATACTTTCATTAAAGAATAACTTAATTGTCTAAAAATTTTATGCATCACGTATTTCTTAATACTTTCATTGAAGAATAGCTTAATCGTCCATTCATGTTGTAAAACGTGAAAACAAACACAAACATGACGTGACCAACACATGTTATAATGTGTGAACAAAACAAACATGGATGACATTGTTTTAACCAAGGTATAAAATATTCATAATATCTCGATATTTTTATCGAAATTTCCGTGTTTTTGGACTACCGATATTTCCGATGTCATCGATATTTCCATCGAAATTTCCGTGTTTTTTAAATTTCTATATTTAAAAAAAAAAACACCAAGGGGATTCAAACCCCTCCCATTTTACTCCTTCAACACATTGACCACCATATCACTTATGTTTTTGTGAAAATATTGACATATTTTCTACACTCACAATGTTTGCCAGCTCGCTATATAATCAACTTAAATTAGTTAAATCCATCATGCAATGCATTTCCTTCCAATTTTTTGTGATAAACTAATAGATAATTGACTAAATAAACATCCTGCAAAGTTTCAATAAAAATTTCTAATTTTTTCTTACAATTTCCGTGGTTTTTATTCAATTTTTATCGATATCGATAATATCCCGATATTTCCATCGAAATTTCCGTGTTTTTAGACTACCGATATTTCCGATATCATCGATATTTAATACTTTGATTCTAACAATCTCTCCAATTTCGTACAACTTACTAATCAGAGTCTTAAACAAAATAATATTGTTTAAACCACATTTACTTACTAATCACCTCCCTAATACAGTGAGAGTGATCCAAACAAGTACTAGTCCATTGCATGCACGAAAAACATAAACATTTGCTCTACGTGTCACATGCACTTTTATACAAGTGACACATCGAAAGTTCAAAACCTATGCCTCGTCGCCACCTTTCACCGCCGCCACCGTCTCGTCCTCCTCCGCCTCCTCCCTCACACTAAACGACAAAGACTCCCTCCTTATCAAGAACCTCCCCGTCGGCGGAACCCACAGGTTCAGCAGCCCGTGGGGCCTACCCGACGGCCTCCACACCTGCACCGTCATGCACTGTATCGGATTATCCGCCGGCTCCCGTGCGTCCCCGCCCTTCAAAACGTCGCACAGCAGCACCCGCGCGCTCCCCACCGGCTTCTCCCTCACGAGCCCGTGCGCGTAGATGTCCACGTTCAGCGCCGCCAGCACGTCGTTCTCCAGCAAGTCTTCCCGGAACTTCACTTTGACGACCTCGTTCCACGTGGGGTTGGTCCCGCCGTGCTCGTCCACGCTCGTCCTCGCCGCGTGGTGGTCCTTCTCCACGTACACCACCGCGTACGCCCTCACTTGCGTCACGTGCTTCACGTTCTTCAGGTCTTGCGCCGAGATTATCAGCACTTCTATTTCTCGGAACTTCGTTGTCGCCGCCGGCACCGATCGCCGATATTTCGGCACCTTACTCATTTCTGTTCTAAATTTCTAATCAAGTTGAGAGAGAGAGAGAGAGAGAGAGAGAGAGAGAGAGAGAGAGAGAGAGAGAGAGCGAGGGAGAGTATGTGGAGAGACTCCTCTTGCAATTAATTTGTAGTTACATTTGGCGTTATTTTTAATAAATATTTGACACTTGTTCAAACAAATTTATCCGTTTAATAAACGCCAGAGGATGGACATTGAGATCAAAGTGGTCCAGGATCATTCAAAGTCTGAAAAATATACATATGAAGGTCGAGGATCTTCTAAATATTTGGTACGAAAATTGGACGAAAATTTGTTTTAGGAATAGACGCGTTTCAGCCCACTCCACGTACCAAACACACCATTTATGTCTATCAAGTGTTTGATAGGCATAACATATTGGGTCAACAATGACTAACAAATCCTCTCGATATTACTCATTAGATTGCTTGGCATTATGTTGATAAATGCACAACATCATTTGATTGCCGAAAACAAACCAGCTAAGTGTTTGATAAAATGTCTCAATGAATAAATTGAAATTGATTTGCACGATCAATCCACCACTTTTTGACACATGATGAGAGCATTTGTGTTTGTGCTAAAAAAGTATTTAGTGGATTGTAAATGAGCTTTAACGTAGAAAAGCCCAATTTCTAGTATTAGCATCCTAAACCAATCACGCACTGTTACAACAATGCGTAACTAAAGCGTTAATCTAGTTCTCAAATTCCATTATGTGGGTCTCAAATTTGGAAGGTCCAACTTCTATCTTCCATTGTGGGCTTCAATTTTGAAAGGCCCAATTTGCAGAGCAATCCAATGACCTCAATATTCAATCATTCGCGGACAGCACATTGCCCGCAAACCTCGAAAGCTCACATGTACGCCACTAAAAATGATTCAAATATTCCAAGTAATTGCCTGGAAAGAGATTATATTCTCCTAACCTTGCAATTTTAAACACAGGCCACACCACTCCCAAATCATTTTGTTTGCGGTTAAAGTAACATATTTTGACAGGTGTCGGGCTCCCATTTGCTCAGCTCCTTAATCCCCTACCTATAAAACCCACTTAAGCTTCCTCATTTTCCTCAAACCAAAAGCATTAGCACACTTCTTCCACTTGTGACTTGAGAACTAGTGTTCAGAAGAAGAAGAAAATATGGAGGGGTGCAAAATGGCCATGGTTTTCACCATCTGCATGATTGTTCTTGTGAGCTTCGCGTCGCTCGGAGCTGCTGAAGATGTTGGTGTTCCTGCACCTGCACCGATGGAGAGCGCGGCGGCTGCTCTAGGTGTTCCTGCTGCTGCACTAGGAGCCATGGCTTCTTTGCTGGCTTTCTTCCTTTAAACTTGTTCGTTTAAGTTCCGCATCATGTTTTTTTTTTCTTGCTTATTTTCTTTTGGAAGTGAAGTCCAATTTCTTATGATTAATTAAATTTGGTTTCAAGAAATCAAGAGAATTAATTATTCATAATTTAGTTTCAATTCTTTCATATAACCAAATATAGGCAATGCAACATAGTAATCTGGTTCCGGAATGAAACTGAGTGAGTGAAAGATTACCGTTGCTTGATGGAACCGAAAAGATCCTCATACGAACGCTTAGGGGCATCAGGCCGCGAAACTATCTCCACAACCTTGTAAGACGCTTCAGGATTCAGCAATGCCTCGACAGCCCCTTCTGCAACCAGGTCTCTAGAGATGCTACCTTCCGAAAGAGTGTCCTATCAAGAGAGATCATAGACAACATTATGTTAAAGCAGCTCGGGTTTTCGTACTTAACAAGATTAAATGGGGAGAGTTCTCAAAGTGGGACGAAAATTGTGTTACCTCTGGCTCCATTACAAGATTTTCGGTTGGAGGGTCGTTTCTCAACCCACCGGGCCTTATAATCGTGTAGTTTATACCAGACTTCCTGATATAATTCTCTGCCTGAAGCTTTGCTATTAAGGTGAGCCCGAAAACATTGAGGAAGATGTAAGCTGGGTTGAGAATCTGCTCCATTGCTGCTCCATTGACCAAGATCGAACTCACAAGAATAAACCGGTTCACACCAAGTTTACGGCATGCATCAACGAGGTTGACTGTGCCAAAATTATCAACCTGCACTAAAATCAACCGTTTTCAGACATCAAAACATGTTCGAATAACGAATGTTCGTTCAATTACAACCTGGACTAAAATTCTCTGATTTCAGATAGCAGAACACGGGGCTAGCCGCTTTCTAGTGTGCATATACAGAACCATCAAATATTTAGTGCCATTAGAGTTGCATTATGTACTGAAGCCCAGAAAAAAGTATGAATTCGTTTCCCACTCGATGTTCGAAGAATGAATGTTCTGTACATTACTAGCCAAAGGCTAAAACTAAGGATTTTAAAGGCATGAATTTGAAGCATCGTCATTTGCTAAAGTAAAACTTAATCAAACACCTGTCGAAAATCAACGGTGGACTACACAAAGATAGGAGTAGTGTTAAGATTACAGAAAGATGGGCTACTGATCAACGCCGATACTATCCCCAACTCAATCACTAGGTGTAGGCTTTTATACAAAAGGCCTCGATGCAATTAGCTGACCCACTCGGTATATAGTATATTTTTGGTTTGATAGGTTTCTGATGTGGGAGTTTTAAATTTTTTCAGCAAGTTGCTTCACAAAGTAATGGAAATAGATGTTAATTGCACAGATAAAAGAATCAAATTGACCTTCCATGGGGCAAACACATCCCATCCGTAGCTAAATCCAGTGGCACAAATCACAGCTTCTGAATCATCACTTATCACTTCTGCTAACTCGGCAGAACCATCTGTCACATCTGCCTTCACCTGCAAACAATCACAAGAAATCGTTTCATCGAAAACCCAAAATATATAAACATTCCCCAAAACAAAACAAAAAAACCCAATTGAGTTTCCAGCATGAATCAATACCAGCACTTGAAATTCTGAAGAAACTCACAATTTGAAGAGCTGGGTTGTCTGAGGGAAGGCTAACTGTCGCTTTCTCCAAGTTCCGAACTCCGGCTTTAACTGAGAAGCCCTTGGCCAGCAGCTGCTCAACAACTCTTTTACCAGTATTTCCAGTGGCACCAGCCACAAATATTTTCTTCTTCCCAATCACATTGGTCTCAGTTGAACTTGTCTCTGTAATTTCACCCCCTTCCATCTAAACCAGAGATTAACATGTTAATAGTTAAAAACTAACATTAATGGCATTGGGGGGAGAGAGAGAGAGAGAGAGAGAGAGAGAGAGAGAGAGAGAGAGAGAGAGAGAGACCTGAGTGGACTTTAGGATGGGAAAGGACCTGGTGTTGGAGGAGGAGAAGGAAACCAGAGAGAAGGGTTTGACGCTGGTGGTGGAAAGAGGAGGGAGGAGGTGGTGAGTGCAGAGACGGTGAGGAGGGTTTCTGAGAATGAGAGGCAAAGGAGCTGCCATTTGCTTCATCTTGCTCCCTTGAAACTTCTACTTATTTCTTGTCCTCCAAGTCCAACCAACAGCGAGACCCTGTCCTGTCTTGGCTTCCCATTTGCTGTGTGGGACTCTGGGTGGGCAGCTTCCACATCAGTGTTTTTCTAGGGCCCCTTTCACCCCTTCATTGGGGTTTTTCTTTTTCCTTCTTATTGAGTAGGCTATGGAACACACGTCCGTTCTTTTTTTACGTATATGTTTATAAAGATGATTCGAATTTAAGTTGTGCAAGTTAAGGATTTAAGTTGAGGATGTCCTTAACTTCATCCTATTTCTATTTCTAGGGTGCAGGATCAAAATCGTTTAGTTGTAAGATTTTCATTCGAGCATTACTGATGCAAATAATCGGATAAGTCAACATTTTTTTAGCCATTCGTTGTCCGTAATTTCATTTCAATTTTATCTAACGAACTATGATTTTTGTGCCCGTTTAAGAGGACCGAACATTTTCGGATTTGGATGAATTTTTTGCAAGGATGACCTTTGAATGAGATGCTAAAATCATTGAAGATATTGCAAGATAGCCTTAAGAAATATAGGGATATCCACAACTTAGAGTAATAGGGTCATCATAATATATCTGCATCAGAAGGCTTCTAAACTAAAACTTCTGTGGAACCAAACTGATCAGAGGTCACCGGTGGGCGATTGAACTAAAAAGTTCGCCACATGAACGCTTGGGGGCGTCGGGCCGCGAAACTATTTCTACAACCTTGTAAGATGCTTCAGAGCGGATTAGTGCCGCAACTGCTACTTCTGCAACCTGATCTCTTGAGATTATGCCTTGATAAAGAGTGTCCTACACCAAGAGAGAGCAAAGAGAGGACATAGAATTTGAATCAATAACTAAGGTTTTAGTACGGAAACAAGACTAAATGAGAAAGAACACAAAGGCTGATGAAAATTGTGTTAACGTACCGCTGACTCCATCACAAGATTTCCAGTTGGAGGCTCGTCTCTCAACCCGCCAGGCCTGATTATCGTATAGTTTATGCCCGACTCCCTAACATATTGTTCCGCGCGAAGCTTTGATATCAAGGCGAGTCCAAAAACATTAAGATAGATGTAAGCTGGATTGAGAATCTGGCCCATTGCTGCTCCATTGACTAAAATGGAACTCACAAGGATAAACCTAGTCACACCAAGTTTCCGGCATGCCTCTACAAGGTTGATTGTGCCCAAATTATCAACCTGCAGTGAATTTACCTTTTTCAGAACGCCGGTTAATGTTATGCGTTCATAAATCAGTGGAAAACCAATTATGCGCAACGTAAGGATTTTGCTTCATAAGCAAAATGGACATAAAAGGTCGATTGCATAAATAGAGAATCGAAGTGACCTTCCATGGAGCATACAAATTCCATCCAGGGCGACATCCCGTGGCACATATCACAGCTTCTGAATCATCGCTTATCGCATCTGCTAGCTTCGCAGAACCCTCTGTCACGTCTGCTTTCACCTACAAACAAAAATGCAAGTCGTTCTTTCATCCAAAACCCCAGACATTAAGCAATCCCAACTGAGTTTCTAGCATGAGGCCTGCACTTGAAATATTTGAAGAAACTCACGATTTCAAGAGCTGGGTTGTCTTGGGGGAGGCTAGTTTTTGCTTTGTCCAGGTCTCGAACTCCAGCTTTAACCCGAAAACCTTTAGCCAGTAGCTGCTCAACGATTCTTCTGCCGGTACTTCCAGTAGCACCTGCCACAAAAATCTTCTTTTCCCCATTGGCACTCCACTTGATTTCATTCCCCTCAGTAACTTCATCTGTAGAATCAATCCCTTCCATCTGAAAACCAAGTTATAAAAACATCGATTGCATGATCTTCACAGAGAGAGAGAGAGAGAGAGAGAGAGAGAGAGAGAGAGAGAAAGAGAGTACCTTGGTGGAATTAAGGATGGGAAGAGACTTGAAGTTGTGGAGAGAGTTGGAAATTGCAGAGATGAGTTTGGAGGTGGTTTGCATTACGGAAAGAGAGTGGCGGCGATCGTGGCTGGGGGAGGAGAGAATGGAGCAGGTGAGACGACGGCGAGGAGGGATTTTGTGAAAGAGAGGAGGCGGAGTAGGGTTCCTACAGCAGAATTCTTGTCCGCCAAGTCTAACACGCACGCTTTCTTGGCATGCCATTACGCCCTGCCTGCCTGCCTCTATAACTTCCCCTACATTTTTTCTTCTTCTTTCTTTGGCTTATATTACAACTTTACAAGTATAAAGTCATAAAACCTTCGAACTTCTACTTTCCTTTCTTTTATTAGGGGTTTTTTTCTTTTTTCTTTCATCGCCATATTAACTAAAATTTTTACAAGACAATATTCTAAGTTAATTTGATTTTTGAGGAGGGAAGTTCGAACTTGGGTGCTAAAGGGCGGAAAACTTGTATTGGCCAACTATCATAACTCACATTTGTCAGTAAATTAATCGCTTGGATGAAATGATTCGTTTGATGTTATTTATATTGTTTAACAATTAGATTAAATAGTACATGTTCACTTTTGCTGTAGCGTCCTGTGCTATTATACAAATGTTCTAGAAATCGCTAGGCGCTAGTGAAGCAACGGACAGGAGCCTAACGCCTAGGTAGATTTATATAAATTTATTATATATCTTGTAAATAAATACCTATTTACATTTAAAAAAAACTATACTTATATGGATAATAAAATGTAAATTAAGTACACAATTTCCTTAAGTATTGGATAATCTTGTAGTAAATCCATAATTTGCAAATTAAGTAGATCATTTCTATAAGTATACCACCATGAAAAAAAAAACACACTATTAATAAAAATACATATAAAAAACCGCTGAAGACCGCCTCACTCTCCGTCTAGAAGCCGCCTAGCCCGCCTAGCTTCCAACCGATTTTTTCAAACGCCTTGCCCAAAATCGAGGCAAGGCTCCACCGCCTAGCATCTAGGCAGCCGCCTAGGCCGATTTTTAAAATAGTGTGAAAGCTTACAAAGATCATTAGCATGTAAAGCCACGTCAACTGATATACCGTGTCATGTAAATTGTTTGAATTTATAGTGTTTTTCAATGCTCGTCGCACTAATGTAGCCATCGCCCTCACTTGTTTAGTATCCTATAAGGTCACGAATATTATGCAATAAATTTTCCACCATCCATAAAAATAGATTATGCAAAGAAAAACAGATACATTAATGAAAATCTACTTAATTCAAGGTCTAAGAACCACAGACAAGAAGATACACGAGGCCAACACACCGAAAGTAAAATCAGTATTCCCCTCCGTAGATGCGCGACGGGTCCAACCTGTTGCCAAATTTTGCTCTCCGTGGAATTCGAGACTTGGAAGTGAAGCAAATCCATATCAGCAACATACATGCCTACCATTACGCATTGCAGGTGATCCTTTACCAACTCATGATATTATGAACACTGTTCCACCATCTACCATCACTATGTTTCTCTTTCGGAGTTCCTGAACATTATCAAGTTCGTGAGTTATTATTTATCCTTCACGTGCAAAGATACTAGCTCAAAAAATAATAAAAGGAAGAACTAAAAAGTCAATGATTTTAGCACAGAGATTGCAGGATGCTCGTACAGTATGTATTCCGTGAATTTAATGAAAATTTACCTCTAATAGGAAGGTTATCTCTGTACTTGAGTAAGGAACACTTGCTCCGTCATTGACAGCATTCTCCAAGGCCTCAACAGATATGCTGTCCGAGCGCTGTACTGTACGTACTTGATTTAAAACATCAGTAAGTGCTTTTAACCTGCTGGTGCAGAAGGAATAAAGAAATTGAATTGGCATTAGACCCAAATGACCCAGATGTGAATTAAACAAAATAAAAAAATAAAAACAGAAGAGCAGCATGGGTTGGTGCTACTAGGCAGAACCTTTCGGAAGAGTTATCAGCAGCAGCAGGTTCAGTGTGAGGGTCGACGTCCATGGGTTCAGTTGTTGAACTAACACAGGCAAAACAAGAGAAAACAAGTTAAATGAATGTTGTGAATTTGGCAGCACAGATAACATCAATTTCTGTATACAGGCAATTTCCGGAAAGTACACTTACCCTTCATTCCCAGTACCATTGCCAGACCCATTATCTTGACCTGCGGGATGGTTAGCTCTGCCGTTCCTCTCCAATTCTCGCTCTCTTTCTTGCTCGCGCTCCTCCATGTCAGTCAACTCTTTGTGATAAATTGCAAAATTTAAAACTTTGAGAGCAGCGTCAACATCAGACTTTGAAACCTGTTGAGGTAGATTTATCATTACTTTTGAGTTTGATGAACGTTACAATTGACAGTCACAGAACACATAAACTGATGAAGAAACTGTAGTTTTGATTCCACAAATAAATGAAAGAGCAGAATGAACTTGTCCCGTTTGGTCTCTATTAATCATTAAAGTTGACAAGGTACCTTTCTGCTCAACTTTAATTTTGCATGAGCAGTTGAGAGACGAATGATGGTTTCTAATGTTCTGGCGGTAATTGGAAGTGTTCCTCCAGTCTGGATAACAAAATTGATATCAGATTATAGTCAGAAAGTCATTGCATTAACCATGCCTAAATATACAATGATGACAAATGCTGACCTTTGCATTTGAACTGGCATTTCTGAGTTCTGCATACGCTGTTGCAATTTGTTCAGAGGCCTGTTGGAAAAAAATTGTTATTAGCCGTCGGACAGATTTGCACTGATCAGGTCAGGAAGACAAGTTCATAAAACTAACTGAAAAGGCTCTCCACAAGAAAGAGATTATATGGCAGATTGCACAAGTAAGATTCTAGGATAAGCAACCCAAATGACGCGACCAAGGGAAAACATACGTATATTATAGAGTAAATAAATCACCAAGTAAAGAACCAGTACCTCATCAGTCAGATCAGGCTCAATCCTATTCTTTGCATAATGAATATACTTTTTAAGAAACTTGATTGTGAGCGTATCGCGCTTTCGACCCCTATCGGTTTTTTTCCCATGTAGCATTCGGTTATACTTAACAAACACAGATGAGTCATTATCAGTTTCATCTTCTCTTCCAAATGCCGAGCTCCCATCAAGCATTGCCTCACCTACACTTATAAGTTAGTGAAACTTATTTTGCACTTCTCAAAGATCATAAAACATAAACAGGAGATTTCTGCTTTAGTACCTCCAGTTGCAGAACGATACCGATGCATGCGCAACACATGCTCTGAGACCTGACGGTCAATGTCAGGATCCATTTGATCCAATACGATAAACAGTAAATCAAAACGAGAGAGCAAAGAGTCTGGAAGTCCAATATTCTTTGTTGGTGTCAATGAGCGATCATACTGCATGATTCATAAAAATAAAAATAAAAATAAACCAGCGTTAAAAAAATTAGACTAAACTAATTAAATAAATAAAACGCAACAGTCAGAACAACAAATTGCAAATATGTTATCAAATGGTTGATGACCACTAGCTGTGTCACTTACAGAACCATATATGGGATTTGCAGCAGCCACCACACTACACCGTGCATTGAGGGATGCATGGATACCAGCTTTGGCAATAGTTACAGTCTGCTGCTCCATAACTTCATGTATGGCAACACGATCTTGATCATTCATTTTGTCAAATTCATCAATACAGACAACACCACGATCAGCAAGAACCATTGCACCAGCTTCTAGCCTTCTCTCCCCTGATAACAGACAGATTAGTATCTTCCTGGTAATAACATCATATAATGCAAAAGTTGAACTGCAAGAGATGGAATACGTTATTACCTGTCTCTTGATCCGAAGTAACAGCAGCTGTCAAACCAACACCAGAAGAACCCCGGCCTGTAGTTGATATTGCCAATGGAGCGATGTTCATAATTGCTCTTAGAAGTTGAGATTTGGCAACAGAAGGATCACCAACCATCATCATGTTAATGTCACTAAAAGAAAAGACATTGTTTGATCAAGATTCAATTTTATGCCAGAGGACCACTTAGGCAGGGCCTTAGAGAAGAAGGGACCAGATAGATAAGCACAATTAGGACGGTAAAATCAAACGGAAAATTTTAAATCATAACTTACCCTCGTAAGTGAGTACCATTCTTTAAGTTCTTTTCCATTCCACCAAGCATTAGCAATATTACTGCTTTCTTTATCCATGAATGTCCATAAATAGAGGGTGCAATTGAATTCCCAAGCAGGTCAAATGTATCGCTTCTTTCTGCTATCTTTTTTATGTTCTTTATGTCATCAGGACTGTAAATTGGTGCATTTGCTTCTTTGTTGAGCAGCGAAACATTGTTCGCTATGAGAACAGTCCTACACAAACAAGACCATTAAGTCTAAGTATAAAACTAGAATACATTATTGTTTAGATAAACAAGATAAGAACTTTTGCAGTCCCCGTGGTTGAAGCTACCTGAATACTCCATTCACGCTTCCCTTGCTTTTACCAGGAAGAGCTTTGTAAATCCCTACAATCGCCACACGGTCTCCTGGTTTGCATGAATCAACGAGGTCATCCTCAACTATGACATCCACCGTCCGCGGAAGCTGACCAGGAGCAGAGTTCTCAGGAACTTCTTGCATAGATAAAGTTTGATGATCTTTGTATTTGCAAAGTCCATACTCAGTCACCAATAAGTTACCATTGTCGTCCTGTGGCAATATATTTTCATAAAAAGTCCCTTATCCGACTATAAAACAAGATACAATTAAAGCGAAAAACTTGAGATTACCCTAGTAGGATAAACTGCTCCTGTAGGCAAACCCATATTGGATGTAATGTCTCGGTATTCTCGAGAGGTGAAGTTTCCGGTACTAGGGCAGAAGTGAACACTCTTAACAACTTTTGGCCTCACAAGAGAACCTACAAATGAGTTAGTTACAAGGTTAGACTCACCCATAGCCAACATTCCCAACAAAAACATATTGACATATTTATGATTTTCTAGTCTAAATCAACAGCACTAACCTCGAATTTCCAATAAAATTGTTTCTTTTATTTATGTTTTTCCTCAAATTTTAATCAAGAACTGTCATTTCTGAGACGTAAATCGAGCATGAAATCAAAGCAAAAGTAGAAGGCAGGGGAGGAAGAAGGTACATTTGGTGACAATGCCCTGGACGCAGACCATGGAACCAATGTACTCGGAAAGCAGATCTCTCGGCGTTACACGGCGCGAGACGAAAGCCCCTTCAAACCCCACCAGAAGTTGTTCTCCTTGCTTCAGGTACCTGGGGTCAATCCTGTTGGCGATTTCAGTGGCCGCGTCGTTGAAGGATTGCATATAATCACTTGGATTTCTCAGAATCCTGAAAATTGAAAACCGAAGGCGAAATTAAACTAGGATTCTTCTGAAATCAATTTGGGGGTAGTACAAATTCAGCAAAGCTAGGGCAAGTGATGTGTTTGGTTGGTGGTTGGTGAGAAAAGTGAATGAACCTGGAACCGATTTCGCCGTAGGAGTGGAGATCGGAGATGTCGACGATGAGGCGGCGGCGGTTGTGGTTAAGGACGGCCTTGATTTCGTCCATGTATATCTGCGCAATACTTTAACTAGTTAGAGAGAGAAAGCAAGATAGTTAGAGAAAGAGAGAGAGGACGGTGAGGAGGAGGAGGAGGAGGAGGAGGAGGACATACGCCATCTTCCAAGAAAGTAAGGAGCTCTCGGCGGTGATTTGCCCTAACTTCTTCGCTGATGTCCATTTCGCTTCGCGCTCGTATTCTGCAGAGAAGAGAAGAGAATATCGGCGACGACGGCGATTGAGAGTTTGAGATGGTGAGCGACGGCTCAGTGCTATCGAATCCCCTTTTTCAGTCTAGGGCAATTTATTTTGGCGGGAAAATGATGGAGCTTTCCTCTTCCTTTGGCGCCAATATCATCATCCTATGCCACGCTGTCGCTTTCCTTTTTTCTTTTTTTTTTTGATAGAACTGTCGCTTTTTATTCTTCTTCTTCTATTTTTTTTTTAATTTTTACCTGACTAATAATTATAGTAATTATTTTTCTCTTTCGATGCACAATGGAGGAAAAGTTTCCTCATTCTCCTGCGCATGATTCGGGTAGATTGTGTAATAATAATATATCTTCACATAAAAAATGTATTAGCATTTCACTGTTAATCAAAGCTATAAAAAACGTTAAGTGCTAGTCGAGCAGCATGCTAGGGCCTAGCATTTAGGTGACTAGTCGGTCAGCTTGCTGAGGCCTAGCGTCTAGGCAGAGCCTAGGCATTCAGCAGTTTTATGCACTCTTTCTTAATTTTCAAACACCTAGACATTAATAGGGGTGGAAGCCAACGGCCTATGTGGGACTTAGGCAGCGGTAGGCGATTTTTTTTAGAAAAGTGCTGTTAATATGACAGGAACTGAGGAATGAAAAAGATTATTCAAAAGCTTTGAGTTTTAGAAGTTCATGATACATACCGCTAAAGCCCAATATTATGAGTGAAATAGGCTCGTTTGCCCATCAAATAAACATTAATCGGAGCGATGGTCAGCCGTCTAGGCAAGACCTAGACATAAATTTTTAAAACAATGCTGTTAATATGACGGGAATCAAGGAATGAAAAAGATTATTCAAAAGTTTTGAGTTCTAGATGTTGATGATACGTATCGCTAAAGCCCAATATTATGAGTGAAAACATATCAAAATATCAACACGTTATTCTCCATCAACATAGCATTCATATTATTAATACCATCAAAATTCTGATTACATAGATACCGATATACTTGTGGGTAGAAATCTATGCGACAAGGAACCAACCCAAATTTCTCTAACTCAAAATTGTCCTCAACCAACTTGAAGGTTTTGTTACACACAAGCTGCTAATACAAAATATGCAACGAGAGGCAAATCCACGTATAAGTCATCATGATATGGTAACGGGAGGACAATTCGAATTTCAAATTTGGATGCACAGGGAGAGCGCACTGCTCTAGCAAATTGAGCGAAACTTGGCTACACCAGCGTATGCATTTCCTCTATCTATAACCATCAGATAATTTGAAGAAAAAAAAAACATAACATTCTAGTTTCCTCGCAGAACCAGGTATCTAAAAACGACTTGCATCCATAAAAAAAACAATGAACATTTCTGAATCATTACAAAACTACAAATGGACTCAAATGTAAACTGATGAAGCTTGCCTCCGAAATAAATTATGATCTCCTCTAAGCATCGTTGATGTACTACAAAACTTGAACACAAGTCGGATGATCAGGGCTTGAACGCAGAGAAGGCAACGACAGAGTTATGTCCACCAAATCCAAATGAATTCGATACGGCTGAAAAAACACACGAAAGTTTTTGGATGGTATTTGAGCAATTGGAAATGTAAAAGCACTGGGAGTTTCAAGGTTTGGCCTTCTTACCAACATTCACTTCATGCTGCTGCTTTACATTGGGAACAGTGTCAAACTCCACTGAAGGCTCTGGGTTCTGTTTCATAAGGGACATGCCACACATCGGAAACCATTACTATAATGTTTAAAATACGAGAAATCAAACTAACGCTATGCTGGAGAAACCAAATCCTAAATCATAGCAACAATAACATACAAATTGGTTTATGGAAGGATGCAGCCATCCGGTTGTTATGGCTTTAATGACAGCAATAGCTTCCAAGCCCCCAGAAGCACCAAGACAGTGGCCTATCATAGACTGAAACAAAGTAAAGGCAAGAAAAACGTAGTCAGGAAAGAAAAATCATATGAATTATAAAGAGACAGAGGATCAGAGAAGAGAGATTGCCTTAGTTGCATTGATCTTGATATCTTTAGTGTTTGTGAACACCTTCTTTATAGCATTTATCTCGGCGAGGTCACCAGCAGGGGTAGAAGTTGCATGCGCATTGACGTAGTTAACCTGATAAAGTGAAGGAGTTCACTAAATGATGATGAGGAACAATCACTATAAGTCCATAACACAAGAAAGGTTTATGGAAAAGAGAGAGTACCTCCTCAGGTGACACGCCGGCATCTTCAAGGCATCTCTGTATGCATGTAGATACACCAAGCCCATCAGCTCTTGGATCAGTCATATGATAAGCATCACAGTTAATACCACCTCCCAAGTACTCGGCAATAATTGTAGCACCTCGTTTTGTTGCATGTTCCAAGCTCTCCATTACCTGTCAAAACAATACCCTTCTTATGTTCTGATTAAAATCATAAGACAAAAACTGGAATCATAAGACAAAAACTGGGTCAACTACAGTGTATACATTCAACACTTCAGTCATCGTGAATTCATGATTAGCTGAGATAGAATTTTGTAGCGTTCTGTCTACTAAAAATTAGATTATACGACCATTTTGTTTCAAAATTAAAATCAGCGCAGGCTTACCAGTACTCCAGCACCTTCGCCCATAACAAAGCCATCTCTATCTCTGTCCCATGGCCTGGAAGCCGTTTTTGGATCATCATTTCTCTGAGACAGGGCCCTGCATGCAACAAACCCTCCCACCCCAACAGGAATTATGGCAGCTTCAGTTCCGCCAGCAATCATCAAATCAGCTTCACCCCGACGAATGTGATTTGCAGCAGCATAGAAGCAATAATTTGAAGTAGCACAAGCAGTCGAAATGGAATAATTGGGTCCCATAAAACCCAGATCAATAGCAAGCAACGCAGACCCCATGTTTGTAATAGCATAAGGAATGAAAAAGGGGGTAATTTTCCTGTGACCTTTCTCTATCAGTGCATGAACACCATCAGAAAAGACGGTGAGACCACCCATTCCAGATCCAACAAGCACCCCAGTCCGCGATTTATCAAGCTGTAAGTGAAGCCAAACCAACCATTTTAGACACTCATTTACACTACTCATAACACAGAAAAACAAATCCTACAAACATTTCTGCACTGCATGTGTTTAAACATAACCAAATCAAATTATATACTCCGCACATGTTAACAATTCTTCCATGCATGTCCCGAAATAAGCAAACCATGAAATCCCAGATCCATATTTTCTAACAGAACCCATTACTCTTACACACAAAACTACATCAAATCAATCTCAGAAATAACCAAATTGTTCAAATCGGCAAATTAGCACATTCTGTTAAAAAAAAACCATCAAGCTAAAGAGCATAATTAAACAAATGCTTTCAAATCAAAGAAAGCAATGACCTAGGAGCACTTATCTGTACACATTCTACCGAAACCCCATCAAGCTAATAAGCATAATTGAACAATTAAACACATGCAAATAAAAAAAAGAAATGACCTTGGAGTGCTTACCTATCTCAGAAAGTACCAAATCAGCAAATTAACACATTTTGCAAAACCCCATTAAGCTAATTAATATACAGAAACCATTAAACACATGCAAATGAAAAAAAGCAATGACCTTTGAGCGCTGATCGGCGCCAAGATCAGCATCCTCGAGAGCTTTCTTCCCAGCAACAATGGAGTACCGAAGGCAATCGTCGAGCCGTCGATCGTTCTTCCCATCAATGTACCCCTCCGATGAGAACCCGCGGATTTGGCCCCCGAACCGGGTCGGAAACTTGGACGCATCAAACCGGTCAATTGGACCCACACCGCTCTCTCCGGCGAGGAGCTTGTCGTAGTAAGTATTGACGTCGTTGCCGAAGACGGAGACGAGGCCCATTCCGGTGATGACAACGCGCTTCTTCGGGTCCATCTCGCGCTTAGGGGCGGACACGGCGGGGGCGGAGGAGGCGGATATGAATGAGATTCGCCTGGAGGAGTTGGCTGTTCTGGTAGTGACATTGGGGAAATGGGGGGTCCGTTTCCGAATCGGGTCGAGCGGAGCGGGCCGGAGAGTGGAGGATTGGAGGGACTGCATGGCGATGAGAGAGAAAGTGAGTGATGAGAGAGAGGGAGAGATAGAGAGTGGGTGGCGACACCAACGATGTGAGTTACTTGGAGGAGGAGAATTTTGGGTTGGATTCAACTTTTGAGCTGCTCTGTATTATCTGTGTGATGCCACGTCAGTGTGCGTAGGAGGTGAAGAGCTGCAGCTTCAAGCCTTCAACAACTGAGATTTTCTTTCTATTTTATTTTATTTTCATCTAATTTTCATTTATTTGTTGTCTAACTTCAACAGAGATCTTGACTCTTTGGTAAATGTACAGGGATGATGCTTTGACATCCTCACATTGTCACACATTTTTTCATTTGTGAATAAAATGTGTTAATCGAATAAATTCAATAATCGAGACATCATGAATTTAAAGATTATTCTGGTAAAAATAAAATCATTCAATTAGAGAACGTTCAATCATTTAAATGTATCAAACAAATTAATCGTTCATCATAAATATGTTAAAAAAAAAGGCATACATACAAAGTTCTTTGAGAAAATGTATCAAACAAATTAACTCGAAATACTTTCGCAATTTAGTACTACAGTTTGGTGATATTTATTTTTACTTATAAATGAAAAGTCTTAAATTTGATTTTCGCCAAAGACGCAGCCACATTACTATTAACCAATTGTGAGGCGAAATATGCTATTCTCCCTTGTAATATCATTTGTTAAAAAAAAATGCTACATTTCAGTGATTTTTAATTTTTGTTTTATTGTGATGTTAATGTTTGACTGTAGAAATTGAGCCCAGCCTAGTTACCGTGGGCCTGATTTAACCACACAGCCCAACTTCCTGGCGAGACCATCACCCGTTAAGCCGTCACATCAACCACCGTACCCGCCAAAACGTCGTCGTCCTCTCAGAGTGCTCGCCACGGTCTAATCATCAATCGTCACTGTGCCTGCCCACTTCCCACACCAACCCACTTGCCCGACCCGATTCCACGACCGACGCCAAAAGGCCCGAAGCGAAGAAACATGGCAAAGAAAACTAGCAACTCCCAGCAGTCTCCCTCGTCTTCTTCCTCCGCCACAAAAGCTTCAACTGGGTACTTTTCCTCTACTCTATCTCTTTTCTCACCACATGTTCATCTCTGTTCGTTCAATGCTTTCTGAATTTTTGTTGGGTTTTTGAAAAAACCCATGAAATGATAAAATTAAATAAAAAATGGAAAAAGAAAGCAAAGATCGTTACTTTCTGCTATTTTGTTGATTGGGTTGCGTTGTTTTGTGTTGAATAATGTGGAGAACCCAGTACTTGGAGTCTTGGACAAGAAGCTAGGTTAAGCTCGGTTGGGTGGTGGGGTTTGTTCTGTTAGTTTAAATTTTAGAAATTGGAAATTGGTGATTTTATTGTTTCTAATTTCGTTCGGTTATTCTTTAGCTTTGTACCCTTTTGAGTTTCGAGCAATGCTTAGCGTATACAGTGTATACTTACTCTCAGGCTGCTTGCTGAGGAATTGGGTGATAGAAAAGAAAAAGAGGAAATAGAAGAACTAGGAAGGGAAGGAGTTTTTCAGGGTTATGAGTTGTGTGGCTCTGAGTTTCACTTTCAAGAAAATGTGTAGTGATCGTGTGAGGCTCGACTCGATGGAGGGTTTTTAGGTTTGTTGTGCTTTTGATGGAGTGACATTGACGATTGAATTTGTTGTTTCATTCCTTTTATTCCCGGCCGAGGCATTGGTGGTCATTGAAAGAAATTCTTCAATCTTTTTAGGGAAATGGTGTTGAAGGTCCAACAAAGTGAGGGGACAAGGAGGTCAACAAGGTTAAGCAGCGTAAATGCGGAGGGAAAGAGAATCGTTTCAGTAAAGAAGTCCAAAACCAAGCAGAAGAAGAAAAGTGCAAAAGTTGATTCCAAGATACCCAAGAAACCGCCAACTGCTTTCTTCTATTTTCTGTATGTACCTCTTTTCGTTCCTGTTTAGCTTTTCATTTATGTTTATTATACATGTTGTTTGGTTGTCAACTTGCTGTAATTGATTAAATTTCCAACTTGCTCAATGATTTTGTTGTTTGATTGTCTTAGTCCTATAAGAACATGTCATCCTTTTGGATCGCTGAAATTGGGTATCCAGATGATGAGACTGACCAACCTCAATCACCCAATGGCCTTAAATTTGGAATTTGCCCCCTCTAATAAAGAAAGATATAGAACTGAAGATCTCTCAACTATCCATAATATGAATACTAAGAACCAGAACCATAATCACGACTGATGATGAAAATTGATATTAAGTTATTTATCAAATCTACAAGGTTTCAGTCGATTTCTGAAATTCACTAGTTGTAACTTTCCATAGAAAATTTTCGGTGTATTAGTCCCCTCATTCTTGTTCAGTATTATTTTACTTTGTTTTATTTTCATTGGTAATTCAATCTGAAAAAATAAATCCACAGTTTCTTCATTTTTAAATTGAATTTCCCTTACTTCTCACTAAAGTTATTTTGTCAGTGTAATGTCAGATTAACCAAAGCTGGTTCTTTATTGTTCTTTTGTTATGACGTTCTTTATTTTTTCTGTGATTAATTCTAATGTATAATGCCTCAATGAGAATGCTATTTATCAAGCTCACTCTGAGCACCTTTCTCATATATGAAGAACCAACCATAAACGTCTTGTGGTTTTACTGACTTAAAACTGGGTTTTCTTGTGTTTAAGGGAGGATTATCGTAAGGAACTTCAAGAGCAAAATCCAGGTATCAAGCAAATGCGCGAAGTAAGTTTATGATATGGTAATTCGTTTAACTTTTTGCATGTTTTTTATTGTTGCTCATTCCATCAGTTCTCTTGTATATGAATATACACTACTTTCTCATTCAGATTGGAAAGGTGTGTGGAGAGAAGTGGAAAACAATGACATATGAGGTTTGTGGTCTCTTTATACTTTAGTTGGCTTTTTACATTTTCATTATATTTTTGCTTCATCTTGCTTAAATACTGACCCGCCTTGGGTTCATGAGATTTACAGCTAAGTGGTACTGGCTGAACCATGCAACGGTTCTTTCCTAATGACTCTGCGTGGTTCTCACCATTTGGACTATCTTACTTGTTGATCATCTAGTGGCATGAAGCATCAAATAATATTTTAGCTTTTTGACTGTTTACGAGTTTCCCTAACAATGGTGATTTGGCCAAAAATAGCTTATAGAATTTTGATCTTCGTTCTTTTCTCTCTCTTTCTTCTTATATTAGGAAAAGGTTCAGTACTATGATGTAGCCACGAAAAAACGAGCTGAGTTTGAGAACGCCATGGCAGAATATGCACAAAGAAAGGTAAACATACTTTGAATGATCTTTATAGTTAATAAGCAGAACCTTATCTTACAAGCAATGCCGAGTGGTGCTGAATTGCAATTTACTAAGCAGATTTCGAACATTTGCAGGAAAGTGGCGAGGATGAAGAAACCGAGGATGAGGAAGAGGAAGATTGGTCTGTCTAAGAAATCATGTTTCGGTATGGTGGAAGTACTCTGGTTGTATGCAAGTCATAGGTCCTGGTCATGTGTCTTTTGGAAAACTGTCTATGCCTGTATCATTCTTGTCCATATCTGTTCACAATTCGAATTTAGTGGTGAATTCAGATTTTACCAGTTGGGTATGTACTTTATTTAGTGGAAGATGACAAGTCTAAACCTTACTAGTGTCACGGGCCGCATACTAAAAACAAAGAAATAGCCCAAGACATCATATATCTAAGCCCATAAAGCCTTGTCTTTATGGAAGCTTCTGGAACATCCCGGAAAAATCAAGAACATGGCGGAGCGTTCAAGATAATCTGGGGCATTCCGGAACATTCCGCACAAGTGTACATATTTAAAGCCTCACCTAGAACAATCTAGATTAGGCAAGTTGTATCTAGAACTATGCTAGATATTTTTGGATGTAAGTAGGGAATTCTAGAACCCTCCATTGAGGAGGTGGCTTAGGCCTATAAATAGGAGGCAAGGCCATTTGGCCAAAAGCATCCAAGAGTTGTAAGCAATTGTAAAGTTCTCTTAAGCTTCAATACAAATCTTTCTTTCTCCCATCTTCTAAGTGATCTTAGCATTCTCCAAGCTATCTTAGCTTTCTTAGTGATTCGATCCGGGGAAGCGAGGCTTCGAAGGCTTACTTAGCTTGTTCATCGAGGTATTCAAGTCTAAGTGCCGCACGGGCGGAAGGCTTAAAGAGTCATCCCGTGACAGTTGGTATCAGAGCCAAGCTCGTGAATCACTTGAAGGAAAGTAAGATATGGCAAGTGGAGAGATGGTGTCCGGAATCTCCGAGGTCCAAGACGTTGCCAAGAGCAAGCCAAAGTTAAAGGACTTGCAAGCATCGATGGAGACCATGGAAGAGCGACTCGAGAAGGTGGAAGGAGCCATACTCGAGTTCGATACTCGACTTGATGAGGACATTGTCGACAAGGAGGAAATCCAAACCATGATGGACAATGGTAAGGATGAACTACGTGGCTTGGTGGAAGGGCTACGAGATGAGCTCCTTGGCGCTCTCAACACCATGGCGGACAAGATACGGAGGGAAGTCCAGCTTCATCTTGACAACATAGAGGCAAGGGTCGTGACGCTTCAAGAAGAGATAAAGGACACAAGGGAGCTTAAGGGAGATGTGGCGTTTTGTAAAGAGGCGGTTGTGAAGCAATTCGTGCAAGGGCCGAGGGAAATCAAGGCGTTGGACTCTAAGGTAATCGACTCCTTTAAACCCAAATCCTATAATGGGAAGAGGGAAGCAAAGGAGCTCGACACATTCGTGTGGAACGTGGAGCGATACTTCAAGTACTTGAAGCTCGAAGACAACGAGTCCAAAATCTCAACGGCAACCATGTTCTTAGCTGACAATGCCCTTATGTGGTGGCGTCGCCGAAGCATGGAGATTGAGCAAGGTACGTTCTCCCTCACCACTTGGGATGAATTTAAGAAAGATCTTATGTTGCACTTCTATCCCCAAAATGCCAAGTACGAAGCCAAGGAGAAACTAAGGTGGCTCAAGCAAACGGGGAGCGTCAAAGACTATGTCAACGCCTTCGTGAGCTTGTTATTTGAGGTGCCCAACATGTCAGAGGAAGACAAGCTCGTGTACTTCATGAGTGGACTGCAAAATTGGGCAAGACTCGAACTACAAAGGAGACACGTGCAAACATTGTCTGATGCCATTGCCGCCGCCGAGTCATTGATTGAGTTTAAATCAAGCCACCAAGGTGATTCCAAGTCCACGGGGAAGAGGGGTAACCATGAGAGAAGTGGGGGAGAACATAAGCCGAAGGACAAGGCCGAGACAAGCAAGCCGAAAGAGAAGAAAGCCGATAAGCATGACAAAAGCAAGGGTAAGTCTTGGCAACCCAATTGCTACCTATGCGACGGCCCTCACTTAATGCGAGATTGCCCGCAAAAGAAGGCCCTTAAGGCCATGGCTTTCAAGGAGGACAAGCCCGAGGAGAGTAACGATGCAAGGATGGGATGCATCCATCTATTGAATGCCATCCAGACAACCCTCCCACAACCTAAGGCTCAAGTTGGGGGAGGATCATTGTTCGTCGACGTCAAGACTGGTGACAAGACGACACGTGTGTTGGTGGATACGGGAGCAACCCACAACTTCATGACGTCGGAGGAAGCCAAAAGGCTTGGCCTCCGAGTCACGAAGGAGCCTGGCAGCGTGAAGACAGTAAATTCCCCTGCCACCCCCATTGTTGGAATTGCGCGCGATGTACAAGTAGACATTGGCGCATGGAAGGGAAAGATCGACTTCACTATAGTCAAGATGGACGACTATGGCGTAGTCATTGGGTTAGAGTTCATGGACAAGGTACGAGCCTTTCCCATTCCCTTCTACAATATCTTCTGTATCCTAGCCGACGGAAGACAACCGTGCCTGGTGCCATTGGAAAGGCAAACCAAGAAGTGTACCCAGCACTTGTCGGCAATTCAATTTGCCAAGTCCTGGAAGAAAGGCGAGGCCACATTTCTTGCAACCCTAATGTTGAATGAAGGGGAGGAGAAGCACGGGCCTTTGCCGAAACAAGTGGAAGCAGTCCTTGTGGAGTTTGCGGACGTGATGCCTAAGGAACTGCCAAAGAAGCTGCCACCAAGGAGAGAGGTCGACCATGCGATCGAGTTGGAGCCTGGTGCTAAGCCTCCCTCCAAATCACCTTATAGGATGTCGCCACCCGAGTTGGAGGAATTGAGGAAGCAACTCAACGAGCTACTTGATGCTGGCTTCATCCAACCATCCAAGTCCCCATATGGTGCACCCGTCTTGTTCCAACGTAAGAAGGAAGGTAGCCTAAGGTTGTGCATCGACTATAGAGCGTTGAACAAGATTACCATCAAGAACAAGTACCCACTTCCGTTGATCGCTGACTTATTCGATCAACTTGGTGAAGCAAGGTACTTCACAAAGTTGGATCTTCGATCGGGATACTACCAAGTGAGGATAGCCCCTGGAGACGAATCGAAGACGGCTATGGTGACCAGATATGGATCGTTCGAGTATAAAGTCATGCCATTTGGTCTGACCAATGCCCCCGCAACATTCTGCACATTGATGAACAAGGTATTCCATCCTTATCTTGACAAGTTTGTCGTGGTTTACATTGATGACATAGTTGTCTATAGCAAGACATTGGAGGAGCATGTCAAGCACTTACGCATAGTGTTCAAGACCCTTCGGGAGCATGAACTCTATGTCAAGAAGGAGAAATGCTCCTTTGCCACAGATGAAGTAGAATTTCTTGGCCACAAGATAAAGGAGGGGAAACTTATGATGGAAAAGGGCAAGATCAAGGCCATTCAAGAGTGGGAACCGCCGACCAAGGTACCAACACTACGATCCTTTCTGGGGCTAGCCAACTACTATCGGAGATTCATTAAAGGGTATTCAGCCATAGCGGCACCCTTAACAGACCTTCTTAAGAAGAACAAGGCATGGGAATGGACGGACCGGTGTCAAGAGGCCTTTGAGAGGTTGAAGAAGGCCCTAATGGAGGAGCCTGTACTAAGGTTGCCCGACCTTAGCAAGCCATTCGAGTTGCACACTGATGCTTCCGACTTTGCCATAGGAGGAGTGTTGATGCAAGAAGGACATCCGATAGCCTATGAAAGTCGCAAGCTAAACAATGCCGAGAAGAGGTACACGACCCATGAAAAGGAGATGACCGCCATCGTCCATTGCCTTAGAGTTTGGAGGCATTACTTGCTTGGTACCCCATTCGTCATCAAGACGGACAACGTTGCCACTAGCTACTTTCAAACCCAACAAAAGCTCACACCTAAGCAAGCAAGGTGGCAAGAGTTCTTAGCAGAGTTTGATTACAAGCTAGAGTACAAGCAAGGAAAGGAGAACGTGGTGGCCGATGCTCTAAGTAGACGAGCAGAGTTAATGGCTACGGTACTCAAGCCGCAAAGCCATCTCTTGGGCCGTGTCCGAGAAGGTTTATCACATGACGTCCAAGCCAAGAACATTGTGGAGTTTGTCAAGGATGGGAAGACAAGAAGGTTCTGGCTTGAGGACGGCTTGCTATACACTAAGGGCAAGCGGATCTACGTCCCAAAGTGGGGAAACTTAAGGAAAGAAATCCTTAAGGAGTGCCATGACTCAATGTGGGCAGGACATCCTGGCACTCACCGCACGTTGGCTTTAGTGAGCGATGCTTATTATTGGCCACAAATGCGGGATGACGTAGATTCATATGTGAAGACTTGTCTTGTGTGCCAACAAGACAAGGTGGAACAAAGGCAACCGGGAGGACTGTTGGAACCACTTCCCACCCCATCAAGACCATGGGAGTGTTTAACCATGGATTTCATCACACATTTGCCCAAGTCTGATGGATGTGGATCTATCTTCGTCGTGGTCGATAGATTCACCAAGTATGCCACTTTCATACCCGCACCTGTGGAGTGCACAGCCGAAGTAGCTGCACGCTTGTTTCTAAAGCACGTGGTGAAGTATTGGGGTGTTCCGAAGAGCATAGTCAGTGATCGAGATGCTCGCTTTACGGGCAGATTTTGGAAAGAGCTCTTCAAGCTACTTGGCTCAAAGTTAGACTTCTCCACAGCCTTTCATCCCCAAACTGATGGACAAACGGAGCGGGTTAATGCATTGTTGGAGACTTATTTGCGGCACTATGTTAGTGCCAATCAACGAGATTGGGCTAAGTTACTTGATGTTGCCCAATTCTCTTATAACTTGCAACGTTCGGAGTCGACGGGCAAAAGTCCGTTCGAGTTGGCTATAGGGCAACAACCCTTGACCCCGAACACTGTCGTAACTGGCTACACGGGGAGTAGTCCAGCCGCTTTCAAAACCGCTAAGGAGTGGCAGTTAGCCCACGAACTTGCTCGGGCTCATTTGGAGAAGGCTTCAAAGAAGATGAAGAAATGGGCGGATCGTAAGCGAAGGAATGTGGAGTTCCAAACTGGCGACCAAGTCTTTGTGAAGCTCAATGCGTCTCAGCACAAGAGCACTCGTGGCTTGCACAAGAGCTTGTTGCGGAAATATGAGGGACCATTCCCTATCATCAAGAAGGTTGGCAAAGCCGCTTATGTTGTGGAACTCCCACCCCGCCTCAAGTTTCACCCGGTGTTCCATGTGAGCAACTTGAAGCCTTATCATGCAGACGATGAGGAACCAAGCCGAGGGGAGTCTCATCGAGCACCCCCTTTGATGGTGGAGGCATTTGACAAAGAAGCGGAGAGCATTGAAGCCAAGCGTGTCATGGTGCGGCCAAGACAACCAAAGCACGTGGAGTACTTTGTCAAATGGAAAGGGCTACCATACTCCGAGGCAACATGGGAGAAGGAGACGTCCTTATGGCAATATAAGGACTTGATCGAGACATTCGAGGGGCAAGAGTCGACGAGGACGTCGACCGCTTAAGTGGGGGAGGATGTCACGGGCCGCATACTAAAAACAAAGAAATAGCCCAAGACATCATATATCTAAGCCCATAAAGCCTTGTCTTTATGGAAGCTTCTGGAACATCCCGGAAAAATCAAGAACATGGCGGAGCGTTCAAGATAATCTGGGGCATTCCGGAACATTCCGCACAAGTGTACATATTTAAAGCCTCACCTAGAACAATCTAGATTAGGCAAGTTGTATCTAGAACTATGCTAGATATTTTTGGATGTAAGTAGGGAATTCTAGAACCCTCCATTGAGGAGGTGGCTTAGGCCTATAAATAGGAGGCAAGGCCATTTGGCCAAAAGCATCCAAGAGTTGTAAGCAATTGTAAAGTTCTCTTAAGCTTCAATACAAATCTTTCTTTCTCCCATCTTCTAAGTGATCTTAGCATTCTCCAAGCTATCTTAGCTTTCTTAGTGATTCGATCCGGGGAAGCGAGGCTTCGAAGGCTTACTTAGCTTGTTCATCGAGGTATTCAAGTCTAAGTGCCGCACGGGCGGAAGGCTTAAAGAGTCATCCCGTGACACTAGGAACTACTAGTTTTAGCTGTCCCCGAGCAATTGTATCGAATAAACTCATTGTCGAGTCATGTTCTTGATTCCTAACAGTTTTCGAGAATATATAACTTATTTTCCTCTCTTTCTTTTGATTTGTTAGTGTAGTTGGTGAGAACTTCTTTCAATTCTTGCACAGAATAAGATTCGTTTTGGGCAATCTGGTTGAACGAAAAATGTTCTTGCACCGGATGCTCAGGTCCAAAACGTTCTTGTTCTGTGAAGTTCAGTTTATGCTGCCAAGGAAAACAAAACCCAGAAATCTGAAAGAAAACTGCTGCTCTTATTTATTTGGATATTGTTGCCAACAATGTACGTATATTGCTGCACTACATGATTACTGGATTACAGCTTCAAAACTTGTTCTTCAGCTGCAGTGAGCCTTCCAGCTGAAGCTCCTAATGAATTGGAAATACCCCTCACTTCTGCAATCATTGCAACCACATCATTGAGCTTGTTCACGGCTGAGCCGACGCCCTGTGTCCGAAAATGATGAAACAACCAGTAAGTTAACCACACAAACATAGCTAGACAACATACTTCAGTGTTGACGGATTTGGACGGTGAGGCAAAGTGAGACAGGAAGTACGCTTATCAGGCCCAAAGTGTCACAAATTCAGTTTCAGAGGGTTAAAGTGAGATTCGCGTTGAGTTTGAGAGGGTATTTCAACAAGTAAGCTTTTGATGAAATGTGCATATTGCAGAAGCAGGTTCATCGTTTACATACCACACCGGCAGCTCCTGCTGCTATTGCCATTGGGGCTGTAACTGCACTCAGTCCGGATGAACACATTACCGGGATCTTGACAGCACGGGATATCGAATACGCTGCTGCCAATGTTGGTGTTGCCTAAAACATGAAATACTGTCATCAAATGTGTCTTGGAATAAAACTGGTTGCACGTGTTCAATCCCAAGTTCTTGCATTGTATTCTCGTTTGGTCTACTCAGGCTCGTCTGGTGCCTATGATTAAATTGGGTAACTTGAAACACTTTAAGGTATGTAAAGGTTAACTCGTATTACCTTCTCGACCAAACCAAGAACACCTGATTTCGAAGGACTAGTACATTTTCCTCCTTCGGTTTGAATGATGTCAACACCTTCCTGCTCCAGCATCTCTGCAAGCTTGACCTGTACATTGATTCAACTAGCTTGGTTAAACCAAATACATCGTGCCAACACACATCGGTAGTCACTTTCAGCAATGATTCCGACCTGATCTGGAAGGCTTAGTGTATGAGGTACAGTGACTGATAAGGTCACAGATGGAAGAATCCTCTTGGTCTCCTTTGTCAGATTCAGTATCTGCAAAGGAACTCAACAGAATACAACAAGAGAATCCGATTAGTACACTTATAGCGCTATGTTTTTCGTAATTTGCAAGGTAACGAATGTGGTACCACCTGCTCCGAAGTGAAAACCACTCCCATCTCGTAAAAGGAGTCGTAGTTTCCAATCTCAACCTGCAAAAGCCATCAAATTTATCATATCAACACAAACTGAAAAGCGCATAGCAGTATTGTTCTGAAACGATTTAGCATTCCCTCGAAGGGAACCAGGTCACACAACCAAATTCTTGGCCTGAAATGTATAGTACGAAAGGGGTTAGTTTGTAGTCGAACCATCAGTGCTCCTGCTTCAACCGCAGCTGGAAATGCCGCTGGATCTACAGAAGAAACACAAACCTGCACAAGGAAGACATCCTTATACATGCAAACTACGGTTGGAAAATGATGATCACGATACGCTTAGAAAGCATATGAATATACCGGAAGAGAAGTTAAATCGATAGCAAGCTTCACCAACTCCGGGTCACAGGCTATATCCACATGAGTTGCTCCTCCCTATAGATGCAATGACACATGACAACATGAAATAAAAAGTTTAACATTCGATCGGAAATTCGATGAAATTTGACACCACAAGCAATGTGCTCTAACATATTCAGATCCCTTGGTTCAAAAACATAATCTGTTTTTATTTAGCGAGTTCATCATTAGTTCATAACTTCATCTATAAACGGAGTAAGATACAAACCTGTTCAGCGGCAGTAATGACTGATGCAACATTTTCCTTGTCAAAATTCTGCAATCCTGAAATAATCTGAAAAAACACAGTTACATCAGAATTCTTGGATATCAAGACATGGTTATTAAATTGCAGAACCAAAAAGTATTTTTCTTTTTAGCTTCTCCACGTTTTCCCAGCAACCAAACAAAGCAAAACCCGATAATAATGCTACGGTACAGTCAACGGGAAGTAGGATTCGCTTTACCTTGAGAGCTCTTCGTTCATGAAAGTCCCTGAGGACTGATTCCTTTGTAGCTGACAGAAGTGCTTTTGTGGTTAAAGTGGCCCTTTTTTTGAGAGCCAAACATGGCCTTGAAGGCAGAGAGTTACCCAGAAGAGGGTTGTGGTGGGTAGGTCTGAAACTGGATAGAGAGGGTGATGAAGTTTGTAGGCAGATTGAGGCCTGCATCTTTACTCTGGCTATAGGTTTTCAGGGAGTAGAAGTTGGAGGGAAAGGGATAAGAGAGGTTTGGCAGTGGCAGATAAAATGTTTCAGAAAGAAGATAATTTGGCTGCCACCTCAACATAAATACTATGCTATGTAATTATTTATACTTATTTGGCTTATTAGCCCTCACAGTGAAAATCGATAGACGTGATTCTTGAGTTTGTCTACTGTAATTTATTTTAGTCATTCTGTAAAAAATATGTCTATATTTTCATTAAATTGTCATGAGAATGACCACGTGACCACCTTTTTAAGAATATTTTTGTCAAACCAACATCTCCACTTAACGAGAATATTGATAGTGTTTTCATGGAATGACCAAATGATTTATGGTGGATAAACTCAGAATACCGCATCTATAAATTTTCAATATTAGGTATCAAAATGAGAAGTTAGGTCAATCTTAGTGACAATTTTGGCTTAAAAAACCTACGTATTTTAGGAATTGTATTGGCACAAGGGTCCCAATAACGAACAAAAAACTGAGTTCGGCTTCAAAGCTGCTTAGCATTTAATTGTACAATTAAATATTTTATTTTTAATCCCATCTATTAATATTTCATGTCCCTCAATGTTATATATCATCAAAAATAGTATGTTTTCTTAACCATACTAGAGAATTACCTTCCCAAGATAACCCAAGAACTATGGGTAATATTAGGAAGATTAGATTTACAAAATAAATAATATGTCATCAGTAAAAATAAGCGCGTTTATTAATGTTTAAGTAATAATTCAATCATCAACGTACATATCATTTAGTTTACATAATTTTATTTACAAACTTAATCTCCCTAACATTATTTAAAAATTATATCCCCTCTAGGATCTGAGGCAACTCAGCTAACTACAGAGTCAGTCATCAGATGAGACATAAAGCAATTCAACCTCCACCGGCTAACACATGATTCCCAGTGCATGAATTAACAAGTCCTCAAAAGTCAAACCGTCGCTTTTCTCATAAGAAGTATACTACAGCACAAGAAAGATTTATGGTACTTTTATCATCTATTTGTATTATTATTTTATTTGTATATTTATTTAATAGAGATAGAAACTACATGTGTTGATGGATTTTATTTCTATTAAAAAGATAATATAAATATGTGATAAAAATATATAGAAAACTAGATTTTAATCTTTAAATAAGATGAAGTTTAGAAAAATGTCTTATACAAGATTAAAAATTGATTTTAGTCCTTATACTGTATTTAATGTCAACTTATGTATTCAATGTGTCTCTTTTTTATATTATAATTTTATGAAAATATTATAAAATTTAATTCTCATTATGGTAAGTATCTTATATAAGAAAACATTTTCGTAGAGATTTTTCAGTACACTTATATTTTTGTATATTTTCTTAAGTGCCACTAATTCATTATAATATATTTAGGTACGAGTATTTCGGTATACTAGTTTAGTATAATGTGTTTAAGTACAGACATTTTGGTACAATAGTTTAGTATAATATATTTAGGTATCGACATTTAAGTACACTAGTTTAATATCATATATTCAGGTACGGAATTTTTCAGTACATATTTTTGCATATTTTCTTATGTGCCACTAATTCACTACAATGTATTTAAGTACAAACATTTCGGTACCCTAATTTAGTAAAATATATTATAATATAGACGTTTAGGCACCCTAATTAGAGGAAGTAAAATAAAATTAATGAATTAAAATGCGTATAATAATATATTTAAATTTTAATGTAATGAGATTAAATAAGATATCTATTAATATTAAAACAAAAGTATAATATGAATTTGAATTAAATACACATTAAAGGACTAAAATTAATATCCAATCTAACACCAGATTTTTATTAAATTGTAATTTCTTCAAAGATTCAAGTTAAAAAATCCCTAAATATAATAGTACTTTTTAAACGATAGATGGAGCCTGGAGGAGATATTACCAAGTTGACTGCGAAAATTACCATTAAAAAGTGGAGGAGAAGGTGACACTCCAATATTTCTATCCCTTATCCTATGTAAAATTACATATAATACCCTTTGTTCTTCCAAGATAAAATTAATAAAACACTATTGGTTTGCTAATTTGGCTTTGTAGCTCAAAGAATTAAAAGTGTTTAACTTTACATACAAAATTCTGTGTTTAATTTTTTCTTCGCAATATATATAGAAAATTCTAAATATAATAATGTCATATCTTATTGACGCTTTATGCCAATAATACATAAATATGTATAAATAAATATATAAGATGGTACCGACATCCGCAATCAAGAATTTCTCCCGTAGGCAATGGCATTAAATACGTACAATTCAAAGTAACTTTGCAGAATGACAAAACCAATTTCCTGAATTAAAATGCAGAAAAGGAAGTCAGAATTCATGAAGAAAACAAAAAGTTAACTGATCATTAACTTTGCACATAAACATAATAAGCATATTAGCAACCCCAACACGACAGAACCGATATCCTTCCCAGAAAGAAAAAAAACCCCTAATCCATTTAGCCAGCAACTTGATCTGTCAACTGTACCCTTCTTGAAGCAACACAGAGAAAGCCAAGTACAAAGAGAGTCGGAAGAACACCGAAAGCCTGTCAAAAATGACATCCGCAAAACAAATAGAAGAAACAGATGCTGAGCAGCAAAACCACAGCCTCGAACGCCGCCACGATCTTGAAAACCACATCATCGTAAAAGGAAAGCTGCAGATTCAGCGGCCGGAACTTGAAGGCAGACCCCAGATACTTCCACCTCAAACTCCACGACTCTTTCTTCATCCTCCTAAAGAACAACCACCTCTTCTTTCCCCCACCCATCTTCTGTTTCACTTTCTCTCTCTAGATTTCCCCCCTCTCTCCCACTCTAGATTTCAGCCCTTCTCTGCCTTCTCCTTTCTGGCTTTTTGGTTTGGGGGATGTGGTGGTTTTATCTGGGGTGGGGAAAGATTCGGTTTCTTAGAAGGCAAGTTCTCTAGAAGGTAGGGAGATTGAGGGAATTTTGCGGCGAGGAAAGGGTGTTTTGGGAAAGTTGATGGGGGTGCGGGCTAAGCGGATGGCTAAATTGCTCCGCGTTTTGATGGTCAATGGGAGTAGAAGACGTGGGGGACTGGAATTATGAGTTGTATGGGTGCCTCTAGTAGAAAATTATACAATCAAGACCAAACCTTGGAAATGTCTTCGTTCCACTCCAAGGAACCCTGGACTAATATATGATGAGCTGTTTCTTGGTGGCTTTTTTCTTTCTTTCTTCTTCTTCTTCTTTATTTGTTTCTTTAATAAAGTTGTGAAAAGATGCAGGGACATAGTTAGAAATTTCTTCTAGTGGGAGCAACTCGAAAATTAATTAGGAAAATCTTATTACAGTATAGCTTATACCCAATATGATAATAGAGATAATTTCAAATGATGATGTATCACAATTCTAATGTTACAAAAATTTCAGTGTAGTAGTGGAAAGTGGCAAAGTGATAAGAAAAATAGTAATATATGATTACGCGGGAGAGAAGTTTTTCGGTTTGAATGATAGAACAAGAGCACTTTTGCTCATATAATAATTGATATGAAGTATATGCAGTATAAAGGTATTTTGGACATTAGATACCTATATTTTCTTAAAAAATAATGCGTGTGTATTGTATAATTGTAGTTGACAACTTAACAAACGAATAACTTGAGTGGGGGCATATGCCCCCAGTGAGCCTTCATTGGCTCTGTCCTTGAAAAGATGAACAACGTCACCATAACGGTACACCGTCACAGTATCATCCAGTTTAAATAAAATGTGCATAATTTTTTGTCTACACATTCTAATTTCATACGAAATGCCGCATGGCAATATACTATGTCCTGTAATTTTTTTTTAATGTCTTAGCTCCTCTCCGTGTAGAAAAGTACAAGGATTACGATTTCATTATAATTTCTGTTGTATAAATGAAGGAATTGGCTACAGCATTTACATAAATCTAATACAATAATTATTTGAAGGTCAAATAGTAATTGGATTGAATACATATAAGTATTGTAGTTGAATTTGTAACAAAGAAAAAAACCGCAACTACAAACTAATGTAGATGAGTAAGGTGTGGACATAGAGAAACAGAGTCGGGGACAGAAAATTTGAGTGCATTAAAGAAACGGGAAATAAAAGGAAAATGACTTCAATATTCATTTTTTAATGTAATTAAGAAAAATCTGAGTAGGGTAACAATTTGTGTACCATTTCACGTAAATATAACTTTCAATATTGCACATAAGTTCACCTTTTTGCGAAAGTGGACTCTCTCCAAATGCGATAGAAGAAAGAAGTTCTTAACTTAGCGAATTTGGGTAGAGCAATGTGCTTACCTCTTTGTATCCAAATTCGACTATTTTTTCCGTAGTTTAGATGAATTTAATATACATTCTCCAATCATTTGTAAAACAACAAAATGCAATTGAAGGTTAATTTTTGAAAATTAGTTTAACTCAAAAATTTGATGGCGATGTTTTATATAGGCCTGATAAACGGATCTTGTTTATTGTGCTCATGTCATACTCGTTATTTTAATATATTTTTAATAGATGACTCGTGTGACAGCCTGTCCCGGACTTTTTCATATCGATAATGTGAATTGACGAATATACCCTTGGACGATAATTAGGCACGTGTGTGTTTAAGTTTGAGAATGGTCCAATTCACTTAGTTCCTAAATTATTGGACCCAATTAGATCAAATGTATCCTTATTTTTTATTGGCTAGGAATGGACCACACACACACCCACATCACTCATTCTCTCTCCTCCATCTCGTATCTCTCTCTCAGTCACACTCTCTCTTTATCTCTTGAAATCTCACTCTCTCTCTTCTCCTTGGTACGGACGACCACCAAAGATCCTCAAAACTTCACAAATCGACGCCTAGGTGAGTACATTCATGATCCTTAGGTCTTTATGAACTCATTCGTACATGTTTTAAGAACTGGGAACTACGAAAACACGATGAACCCGTAAGCTTTAACTTGGGTACTGTTCACACACATCCATTTCAGAGCGTTTTAAGGAATTTGGAGATCACCACAAGTCCTAGAATGTCCTCACGAGTCTCGGGGGTGTTCGTTGGCACGATTTGGACGTCGGGATAGCCCTGCACGAAGTTGGCCGGTTTGGAGGAATTTCCTGAAGAGATTTCAGCCATTTTTCAAGGTTTTTGAAGGTGTAGCTCTCTTCCTCACTAGATTTAGAGCATGTATGAAGAAATTTGAGGAAAAATGGTGAAGAAACGAACGAGAACAGACAGGTTGCAGTTTTCTGGCGCCAGCGAACTTTTCCGGCGTTTGGAGGTAGGAGATGACGCTCGTGGGGGCGCGTGGCACCGTGCCCCTCCCGGCACGTGGGGGCGCGTGCAGCCACAAAAAATTATTTTAAAAATATCTCGACGTTCGTGACGTCGAGTAAGTCACGTTGGTATATTCAAATGCCAAAATTGAGCTGTGTATGAGAAGTTATTATCGAGTTTCCTATATGTGCGTTTAATTAACGTAATTACAGTTATTTCTCATATAGGTGAGACCCATCCAGAGGACGAGCGTAGCCAGGCTAGGCATAGGGGTTATGACCCGTCGACATATCAGTGAGTGGGCAGTTATTTTCCGTATATACCTATATATTGCTATTTTCCCAGAAAATGATTTAAATGATGAAATGATTTGAAATGCCATGCAAAGTATCTATTTATTTTAATTATGCATTAGTACTTGCATATAATTATGATGGTGCTGCGGACGCACAGGTAAGTGTCAGGTAAGGTTCTATACTGGTTATGTTGAGAATGTAAAGATGTGATGTGATGAAAACTCATACACCTGCACATTTATATTAGTGCTCCCGCCCAGAGTTAGGGGCGTAGTCTTTCACGTGATGTTCACCTCCCGCACCGCATGCTCGCCTTGGATCCAAGTTAGGTGCACAGTCATGTCGTATAGACCACTATAAGTGGGTTCGACTCGTAGGTGACCCGCGAATCTTTCGCACAGTCTTCACGTGATTGTAGCACTAGAGCATATTATTTTATATACAGTGATGAGTTGCAAACCACTAGAGGTGGTAATGATTTGTGTGCAGGATATATATACATGAGATGACGAGATGATTATGAGCTCTATATATATATATATATATATATATATATATATATATATATATATATATATATATATATATATATATATATATATATATATACAGCCAAGGGCTGAGATGATTATCAGACAGTTGATCACATCCACAGGGTTATGTTAAGCATTCAGTAGAGATACTTTGGCATGGCATACATACAGATATTTTTACTGCATGATTTTGATATATATATATATATATATATGAGTATATATTTTATTTCAGGGAAATTATACAGGTTTTATGGAGAGGGGTTATAATCTTTGAGAAAAGAATGATTTTGAAAAGATTTGTTTTACTGACCCACTCAACTTTGTTTTTCGCCCCTCCAGGTATTAAGTAGTGTTCGCTGGTGGCATACAAGGATCTCCCGGACGTTCTGACAGAATTCACTCATGTAGGACCACCTTCGGGTGTCAATTACATTTAGTACTTTCTGCTTGACTGCACTTAGTTATTTATGCTCTGGTTCTGTAAAGGCATTATAAATTCTCTCACTAGCATGTCATCTTAGTTTGGACTGCTAGTCGGTTGGTTTTAATTCTTTCGTATTCCTATTATCAATCTTGCTTCCGCACTGTGCACATGGCTACGTCACGTTTACGTAACGGCTAGCACGCCCCACTTTCGGGTCGGATGTGTCAACTCGTTAACAGGTTATGGTATTTCCTGTCGAATTAACAAGTCGTACAAGAAATTGCCAGACCTAATTTTTTAGAAAAAGAAAGGAAAAACGAGACAGAATTACGAACACTTACGTACACAGTTGACAATTGGCATGAATGGATTCGTTCTAAAGTAACTGGGACGGTGGAGTAGTAAACAAATTACTTGGGCGTCACATCAGACATACATGAAGTAGATAGCTTAACTAGCCATATTATTCTCTTGGGATCTTATACTCGCGAAAGTGAAAAAGCAAGGGAATTTCACAGCCATGGTATTTGAAATTCCCTTCACTGATTTTTGGCTAGATGTGAGAGGATTTAGAACACCTTGAGCTTAATTATTAAGTTTTTGGGCATGAAAGATTCTCATTTCGCTTATTCTTTAGCTAACGAAGAAAGTTAAGGTTCTATTTTAAAACTAAATGACAATATAAGTATAACTTAATTATTTATAAGTATATGTAAGACTTTTTTTTCTTCGATGTAAAATCCATACTTGCAATAAATAGTGACATATGTCACCGAATATTAGGTTCGACTGTCATAATGAAGAGTTTAATACTAATAATTGATACATTTAGCTCGAATATCTTACTTATTACTGTAAATATCTCGTCTTATCATAAAAGAAAAGTAGCTAACCACTAATACCATGCTGCCTAACTTGTTCTCCTAGCTAATCCAGGAGATCGGCAACACTAGCAGTAGTTAATTTGTATATTATTTAGATGCTCCAAAATAAACAAATGAAGAGTGCAGTCCAAAATATCTATAAAAAATGAAGTCAGGAAATAGATAGCTAGCTAGTTTGTCCATCCCATTGGAACTCCAGGTCATATACGAAATGCTTACCCTGTTTTGCCAAAAGTTTCAACAAAAAGAATTCCAAGTATTCCATGTCTATTTCATCTATCGTCTGCTCATGCCTACAATTCCGTTTATATTTTGAATTATTTGTTATAGTTTCCACAATTTAGGTAGCTCCACATGTACGTTTCATTTGCCTTTGCCGGCTTTGGTCTCCCAGTGCCTAAGATACCCAGTATTTAAAATATTAGTATCGGTAAAAATATTGGTATATAAATTTATAGAAATATCGATAAAATTGATATCAGTTGCATTTGATGGAAATGATGGAAGTATGCTCAAAAACTTGAAAATTTAGGGAATGTCAACACTAGTTTAGAAGAAATATAAGAGTTTCACTGATATTTAACTAATGCGTATGACATATTGACAAAATCTATTGATTTTAGTCAAAATTTAAGATTTTCTCTGATATGAACTTCACCCCACCTCCTCTCCATATATTTCTCTAATTTTTCAAACACTGAAGACACCACATTATCATCCATACCATGCATGTTCTTTTCTAGACTAAGGTATCAATTAAGAGTTTATATTTAAGTCTATCTTTATTTTGATTTACAATTCATTATATACTTGCTTTTCGAGATATAAAGCTACTAGGTATCTTTTTATTTTTCAATGTTTTCATCATTTACATGGATGATCCATATTTTTTTTATATATATAAAGTCTTTTGGTTTATTGATATCTAATTAAATTAGGCTAAGCTATGGATAGAAAGATTCAAATTTGAGAACACCACTGGCCTAAATGTAAAATTTTTATTAATATTTTGCAACTATTATATATAGGAAAATTAAGCTTACTAGTCCTTTTACAAATACACCAGCAAAAAATAGTCCTGCCTTCAACGTGCAATCTTTACTATTTATCTTCCACGGAAAAACATTGAATATCGTGTCAATAAGCTATATATCAATATTGTATTGAGAATGTATTATATTGTGCCAATAATATATTTATTTAATTAAAGATACTTTTGTCAAAGAGGGCTAGGAAAGGCTGCACTTTTACAGCAGGATTATCTTTGGTTGATGGACTTGTAAAAGGGCTACTAAACCCAGTTTCCTTAATACATGTGAGAAAGAACTGAAACTAAATGGTTTAGATAATTAAAATACATTACAAAGTGAGTCATACAAAAGTATCTATTGTTCGTGGTTGGAATGTAAGGGTATGAATACCCTTCTATGTATATGTGTGTGTGTGTGTCTATATATATATATATATGTTGACTACAAAAATCACCTAGCCTACGTGGTGCGCATGCCGAGTAATTAGTAAGCTAACTACGTCCTTCAAATGTGTGCGGGGCGTGCCAACTCGTCGGCCGAGCTCGACTGATGAGTAAAAATGTCTTGATGTTGTGTGTATGCGCGCGGCTGACTTTTGTGTCTTGCAACTGCGGCTGAGAAAGGAACACGTCTCGGCTTGAAGACAAGGCTGCCAATTACAAAGTTCACGGCTCGTCGTCATCCGATTTGGCAACAGTCACCGTATTGGTGAAGGTAAAACTACGCCGAATCGATACTAGAGTATAGGGGCACAAATACTCAAAGCGGATGAAGGTCTTGATAATGAACGTGGTTCGGCCGTCAAAGTGCCGAACTCTAAAACCCACTTGTGAATATGCGATCATAAAATAACTCGGCGTTGAGGCACCGAGCCTTAGTATCAGTAACACCTCACTTCGCCGAGATGGCTGGTGAGATGACCTTTGTCGACGGGGATCCGAAAACCCTCGTCGGCCGAGACTTGGATAGATAACCAGTCGACCCTGTCGCAATACTGTTTATCCAAACTGAAGGTGCTTCACGGACGGCTGGTTCTACGGCAACAGTGCTGTTTATCCAAACTGAAGGTGTTTACCGGTTGCCTTCACAGTGCTATTTATCCAAATTGAAGGTGTGAAGGCGCAAAAGAAAATAAAAATCTCAAGGGTGTTGAGAGGTTTCGCGTAGAGCGAGAAATTGCGCATGGCAGATTTGTGTGTTGAGTTGGCGGTCCCTTGCACGCTGCCACTGCTTCTGTATTTATAGGAGCCGAATCCTCTTCTGATCCAATCATAATTCTACTCGGATTGGGACTCCTTACCCCCATCAGACTGCCTCGGCCACTCATTCTTCAGCTAGGACTCCCACCGAGACTCCTTATCGTACTGGGACTATTTGTCTTCACGGATGGATTTCGCTTCCCTTATCGTTATTTGAGATAAATCATTTTCCTGCTAGGACTCGGCCGACTCAATTCAGTCGCCTCACGAATCGACTATCCGCAGTTTCTCCTTCCGAGCCGAGAAATACTTCGCTCGGCCCAAACTGTTATTTGGGCCCAAACAATATATATATCCCACAATTATAAATATTCTCTCAAAGATATATGTCCAAACTCCAAACCAGTAATAGAAGAGTTTTAATGCCATTAATCTCCGGTAAGTATAAAATTAAATTACATACACCCGGGCTTATGAGCCTGGTAAGTAAACTCATCACGAGCTCTTATCAAATGTTGAGTGCTATAGGCATAAAGATTTACGCACTACTATTTTTTATTCATACTTTGTGTCTGCTTATTATGCAGATAACACGTATTTATGAAGAAATTATAGTATGGTACAATAGTACCATGTCACTTGTGATACTTTCATAAGATAACTAACGAAAAGTTAAAAAAAAAATAATTTTAATAAAAAATGACAGATAAAGGTGTAGTGAATAGTACTAGAAATATGTAAAAGTATGATTTTTCGTTAAAAGTGAATAGTACCGGAAGTGTTTCGTTTCATTCAAAATCTGACACCGATAAACAGACACACACACAGAGGCTTCCCTCATCCTCGCCGGCAAATAGCAGCAGCATCTGCAATCAGCCATGGTTTGGTTCACTTCACTGGTTGCTTGCACGTGCCGGGAAAGTTAGGGGTAAGAACCCGAAGGTCGCCAACTCTGTTTATAAAAATAATTTCATAGGCAACAATCTTTTCTCAATTGAGATTAAAATTTACATAGAAAGAAAAAGATAAACAGGGAGAGACAGAGCAGAAGAAGGAGAGGAAAAGAGATGGAGAGTCCGGCATCCAGACTCCAGAGGCAGGTTTTTTACTCCATTTTCAGATTTTGTTTTATTTCTTAATTTAATTTTTTGAAAGAGACAAAATGAATTTTCAAATCCAATTGTAAAAATAGATGACACGTGTCAAGTTTTCAACAAAAGTATCACATCCACGTGGTGATACTATGGTATCTAATAATTTCTCAAATTTGTGAAGAGATTTTTTAGTGTGACCATCACACGAGATGGTACACTATGTGTCCTTATATAAATTGTGGGTTATGTGTATTAAAAGGTTAATAACTTAACAATTAAAAAATTTCACCATTTATATAAAAACACGTGATGTACCATCCATGTTCCTATCACAACTAAAAATTTCTCGTATTTGTGGCTTTGTGCATGCACTGTTCGTGCTCACAATTTCAAAGAAATTTAAAAAAAAAATTTAATAGCTAGTCTCCCATGCGCACCGGAGCGAGTGCCTGTTGTTGAATATAAGTCTCACATTAAAATATTGAGAAAATAAAATACAATATATAAGATTATGGTTTCACTCTTAATAACATCGAGATCTTTTGTTGAAAAGTACTATACCTAGCAATAGGTAATTAATTAAGTTAGGACAATATTAGTGTGGTTAGGAGTGAGCCAATGACTCATCTCTCTAAATATCCAACATGGTATCAAAGCGGGTTTGATTGTGGGTCCATGCCGTGACCGAGTTACTAGGCTTAATGTAGCACCATGCTTCTATGCTTATGTCTTATGTGAGATTAGTTGCACATGTGGCCACTATGTAGTGGTCCCACGTGAGGCGACAAGTTAAATATAAGTCTCACATTAGAGAATTGAGAAAATAAAATGTAATATATGAAGGTATGGTTTTACTCCTAATAACACCAAAAACTTTTATTTATTTATTTATAAAACTTAATATCTATAAATAAATCGTTAAGTTGAGACAATATTAATATAATTAAGAGTAAGCGAATCCCTCTTTTGAATGTCTAACACCCACGCACAACTTAACAATAGAAACACACAAAACATTTATACCAACAGACAATTGAAAATAATATAATATATAAGCAACTACATATGTCCTTCAAACCATTTCACATAATTGGAAATTCCATCTCAGGTACAAGCAAAATTAATCTACCTAACACCAGCATCACACAAGCGCAGAAAGACATTCATTCCCTAAAGTTTACCTAAGTAAGGTCTGTCATTTTTAGCAACAGTAGTCATATCAGTCTCTCCTGTCATTTGCCAGGAGCAGCAGCGAAGACGATGCCTCCACCTCACTGGCTCTTTCTTTCACGGTCTCGCGCAGCGCCTCCAGCGACGCCTTCATTTTTCGAAGATCTGCCCGACTCAGCTCACGAAAGCTCGGCGGTTTGCTTTTGAGTGGCAAACCCCTTGCTTTCAATATAGCCTTGTCAAGCACAAGTCCTCTTTTCTTCTCAGCCTCCAACTGGCTGTCCATGTCCTCCAGTTGCTGGTTAAGCGTCCCCGCTTTTTCATCATTCTTTGAAACCCTAAATTTTGATTTAGGGCACTCCTCATTTAGAAACCTATCTGCGATAGACTCCACATTCGGGTGCCCAAACGAGAAGGGCTTCCCTCCTGGAGAGAAAACAAGGACGGCAATCTCAGCGCCGCACAGGATGGCAAGCTCGTTTGCTTTCTTGAACACGCCACTCCTGCGCTTGGAGAAGGTCACCTGCCTAGAGCTGCTATCCTCCACCACTTTCATCTCAATTTTTTTCCTCCCCATGGCTAATGATTTCTTCTTCTTTTTTTTTTGGGGGGGGGGGGGGGGAGGATTTTTATTGGAAAATTTATGGGGAAGTTGATGTAAGTGAAGGATTATATATAGGGCTTGAGATATAAGGAACCCAAGTAATGATTCAATGTTTCTAATATTGGTTTTTAGCCCTTAATTTTATGAGAAAATTGCTGATATAGAAAGCTTTTAAATTTTATATTATCTTTCCTTTTTCTTTTTGAAAATTTCCATATTGCATTAGAGCTGGCCACTTTGGGTTGGCATCATTTAATTCAAATTTTGCACTCCATATTCTGGAATTGAATGAGCAAAAAAATTTTGGATTACATATTAGCTAGGTAAGCTCTCTTTTGGTAGATATCCAATTGTTTGAGTTTTCCAATATAAATGGCAGTTATAACTTATAACTTAAAAAGGAAAATGAGATGTGAAATCTTTCAATTAGGGAACGATAAACACACAGTTTTTTTTTAAAAAAAATCACTTACTTTTGTTGTATTATGTCAATTGTTTTCGTTTAATTTGTCTAATTCAAGAGCCAGAAATTAAAAAGTAGGTGTAAAAAGTGAAAATTATCACAAAGTAACAGATTTGTTAGGTCCATGGATAGTGTGATAACGCATGGCCTCTAAATTGGCAAGGGGAAAGTCCAATGAACATAGTTACCAATTACAATTAACTTACCATTCTTTAATTGCCAACGATGTTTTTCCTTGAATGTATTATAGTTTTTGGCAGGTGTTTTATTTTAATTTTGTAAATAAACATCTCTGTTTAATATTTTCATTTTATTCTTTATAAAATGATATTAAAAGTGAAGGTTAGGATTAAGCACCCAATGAATCAAACTAAAAGGAATGTCACTAGGCTGTACTGTATTACTGGTCTCATGTTTCATCTTAGAAATTTATTTTTAATCAACTAAATAATCTAATTGCAAAAAAATTGTAGCTTAATTTGTTATGCGATAATTCACTCTTGCACTAAAAGTCTTGAGTTCAGTTTCCGCACCACTAATATTGGTTGTTAAAAAAAATAGTGATCTCTAGTTGGTCAGATGAGATTGCAATGTGTTTTAAAGTACATATTTTTAAACCTAATAAGTCACGTGGTTCAATCACGTTACAATATATATTTCAGTTTCATGTGTTACCAAATTATTTGATTAGAGAAAGCGTCACTTGAGACCCTAGACCATGAACCATGGGTATGTATGGTGAGATATTTTCGAATTTCAAGGCATTTAAGTAAATAAAGATGAAATAGGTCGGAAAAAAGTTTAACCAGAGGAATTCAAAATACGCTATATAAATATTACAAAAAGTATGGCTAAAGAACGACTAATTAAAAGAGTCATTTATAAATTTTTATCACATTATTTTGTAAGCTCATGCGTGCGTTTTCTAATTCATCCCATCTAAAATTTTATGATAACTTCAAACACGGTCGCCAAACATCGGAAGTGATGCCTTTGAAACTAGAGTTACATGAGATCATCGATTGCATATGTTGAAGTGAAGGGAAAAAAAGGAACATAATTAGAAACCAGTGGAAACAAGATCGATATTATGTAATTGGTGGTGGCTTGACTTTTAAAGCTAATTCTATTTAAACACAAGACAAATATATTTGTTGATATGTGGATATCCACGTAGATGGTACGGACAATAAGTACTAGCTAAAATTATTCTAAAAACAATAGAAGCAAATTTGACATCTATGCAAAAAATTAGTATTTACTGGACTATGTATGCAACAAATAAGTATTTACTCCTTACACGCATTATGTCTGCATGATGCCCTGTTTGTGACTAATTCTCCAAAAGAGATTTTTCTTGATAATTAAAATGCTTCTAGATCATAGAAGCATTTTTTGGAGAAACACATGTGATGAGATGCTTTATGGCAAAATGCATTATCAAATATATTTTTATAAAAAAGTATGTTCTTGAACAAGAGATCAGAGCTATAAATTTCTTCTAGTGGGGGTAACTTGAAAATCAACTAAGAAAACCTTATTATAGTATAGCTTATACCTAATATGATAATAGAGATGATTTCAAATAATGATGTATCATAATTTCAATGTTACAAAAATTTCAGTGTAGTAGTGAAACGAGGCAGAGTGATAAGAAAAATATTAATATATTGTTATACGGGAGAGGTTTTTTGGTTTGAATGACATAATAAGAGCACTTTTGCTCATATAATAATTTATATGAAGTATATGCAATATGAATGTATGTTGGACATTAAATACCTATATTTTCTTCAAAGATAACGCGTGTATTATATAATTGTAGCCTGCAATTTAACAAACGAATCACTTGAGTGGAGGCATATGCCCCCTAGTCAGCCTGCATTGGCTCTGTCCATGCTCTTGAACTTTTTTATAAAAATTACAACACGTGTCTCCAATAAAAATATGTTTAGCAAGAACGCTTATGAGCATGTCATAAATATCAAATACATACATTAGTCATTTAATTTTGATTATGTTGAAATATGATCAAGAAACTTTTACTCCTGGTTCAATTACTCATATTACTCAATTGTCAATAAAAATGCAAGTAATAATTATAATTAAACAAAAAGTAAATCTACATAAATTCATGTAGGCGCAACAATTGAAATTACTAAGTAATAAAAGGGGCATTTGAATTTAGTAAAATAACTCACTCATTTGTCCTACTTTGAAAACCCTAGCTAGCTTTAAGGAGGGTTTTTCAAAATTAATGGCCGTAGCCAGGAGGAAATGCATAAGAACCAGTCCCGCTTGGATTTGCATCAAAGTTGGGATTGGTTTGTTGGACAGATCCGGAAGAGGAGGCACCAAAAATATTAGTACTCCTCTCCTTACGATGGTTGGAGATTGTCATGTGTAGCTCCGCAGAGGATGCATAGACTTGTTTGAGCTCCTCCACCCCAAAATCTCATCAAGGGGTGCACTCCACCACAGGTGCTCTCGATTCCTCCTCCTCCTGGCTTTCCGTAGGAGCGATTTCTGTTGCTCCTGCACATCTTCTAACTGGTTGATAAGCTCGTTGTACTGTTCGATAGCCTCGGAAATTCTCATCTGTCGATGAGCCTCCCTGAACTGAATAGTGTAGTCATCGTTTTTGGTCCAGAAACAGATTGATGACATTGTCGACAGATGGTTGACCATATGAGAAGGGCTTGCCATATGGTGAGAAAACCACAATTCCCACCTCACCGCTACAGTGTTATCATCTCGCTAGCTTTTTTGTAGACGCTGAATCTCCGTTTCGAGAAAGAAACGAGAAGATCCTCTTCGTTTTCGATCCTCTTCATCTCAATCTTTTGCCTACCTCTAGTTTGCTTTCCCTCCATGGCCATTTGGAAAATGATCAAAGAATTGTTTTTCTTGGTAATTGGCTTGTAAAAAGAAGGTTTGCTTGGTTTGATTTTCCTTACAATTCATGTGCTTATATAGGATGAAAAACCGTATCTTTGGTCATTCAATGCTGTTGACCAACTAGATATGCTTTTCAAATTGTCCTCTCTCCCCAGTTTTATATGTTTTGGGTTTTAACTAATTTCCAGTTAAATAGCCATATTAGTATATTACCAACATTTCCCCTAAAAGCTTTTATCTTTTTCGATGTATTACCAATATTATTCTAACCAGAAGTTGGACATTTTACTCATAAATTAATGAGTTATTTGGCAATGCATATGTTGGTGCCACACACCATAGAGAAAGACTCGTCACATGGTGTTACTGGTGCCACACACCAGGGAGAAAGACTAGTTATTATGTCTGTTCTGTGTTGCTGCTGCGATTTTGTGATCCCGCTGTTTAGCGTAGGTTTTGGTGAGGGTTTCGGTGTAGGGTATGTCACTTATGGGTCATATCAATCCCGAGACTCCTTGTTGTAATGGTGTGTTTTGAGTGATTGCCGTATAGGGGTTTTACGATTATTTGTCATTTGTGCTCATTACCTCTAGATCAAGAAATTGATCACTAGAGCTTATGTACCCATTTGACATCATTTTAAGTGGTTGGTTATTAATGAAATTCTATCGTTGCTTTAAAAAAAAAAACCTTAATAGGATTTTTTTTTACTTTCAATAATTAACTTGCGAGAGTAATGTCTTAACTGATTGTTAATATATTATATACTTTATTAACTCCTATATTAAAAGTTGGAATTTTGTCTTTGCGAAAGAGATACAACCACAATATTGTCGTGCGTTAGATGTGCATCCACATTTTTGAGATCAAAGTTAATTAAATCTAGATAGATGAAATATGATAAATTTTTCCTACAATGATAGCATGACAGCCTGGTATAGGCAAGCGATGGGTTGTTTTGTTGATGAAAGTCTTATGCTTTAACTCACTGGGTCCTGAGTTCAAACATTCCCCCTTTTCCTGAGGGTAATTTACATTAGTAATATTGCTTTGTAAAAAGAGTAATTTACAAAAAACTACTTCAATTATGGTCCAACCACAATCTACCTCATGTTTTAAACATTGCAATGTTATACCTCAACTTTTGAATTCGTTGCAATGTCATACCTTAATTTATGAATTCATTGTAATGTTATACCTTTGTTAAGTTTTCTGTTAACTTTGCTTTTAAATATTGACGTGGCAGGAGTGGGGCCCACTCCTTCGGCAACTGAAATAAAAAAGATTAATTAATTAATAATTTATTTATTAAAAATATTAATTTACAATAAAAAATAAAAATTAATAATCTGGCTATTAAATGATGATGTGGCGAAGGAGTGGGCATCGCTCCTGTCACATCATCATTTAACAACCAAATTGACAAAAAACTTAATTTAGGTACGACATTGCAATAAATTCATAAGTTGAGGCATGACATTATAATGTTTAAAACATGAGGTATTAGATTACAGTTTGACCCATACCTAAGGTAGTTTTATGTAAAAAAAATAGTGTGACAGGAACATATGATCGGATCATATTTATATATATTTTTATATCAAATTCACTCGTCTTTTCTCTGTTAGTTCGTTATATTTCGAGCTATTTACTTTGTTTTTGTGTTTTAATAGAATTTATCTAGCTAAAAAAATAAAAATAGAATAAATGAATTTTTAAGTGCTAAATTCGTCTAATCTATATTGCCTGTTAAATAAAACTTATCGTTTGTAAAATAATATATATATATATATATATATATATATATAAATATAACTTGTGTGTGTATAACAGCTGGAACGCACAAAAAGCATGGCATGTGCAAAGCTGAGTGCTCTCGGTGGGGTGGAGCTGGAAAGCAGTGACCTCGGAGGCCAGGAAGAACACGAGGGAGGGCCCATTGGAGAGTGAATAAGAGGAAGGGCAGCGCCCATCTCTCGGGAGAACTGAAGGCAGCGCTAGGCGCCAAAATAAAGAAGAAAAGCTTTGAGGAGTGAGCTCGCAGGAGCTGATTTGAAGAGAAAAGGGAGCTGCCCAGCTGGCAGCTTAGGAAGCCTCACGGGACCAGTCAAGGAGGAGAAATTGGAGAGAGCCTGGATTGGAGAGCTTAATAGAGAGCCACGGGAGGATTCCATTGAGGAAGGCAGCGTGAGCTGCCAACCAATCGGAGAGAAAGGCACACGGACCAAAGCTTGGCAGGCGCAAAGAATCAGCGAGCTGAAGCATTTGGCAGCTTGGGGGAGAAAGGAAAGTCACATCTGGCGCAGGGAGAAAACCAGAAAAGTCAGAGAGCTCACACCAAAAAGCACGGATCAGAAGGAGCACAGAGGGTGTTAGGGAGTCAAGCAATTTCAGCGTTGGAGAGCAGCAAAGCTGCCTTAGTGCAGCAAGAAAACAGAAGCTGAAAACCAAGCGCCCAATTGGCGCAAGTCAGCCAATCAGAAAACAGAAGCCACGGTGCAAGAATTGCACAGAAATCCTTATCCCCATTTTGGTTATATTTCTCCAAACTCATTTTAATTTCTGTTTTTAATTTATAAATAATGTGTAATTAATTTATTTTGGCTAGAGGATAATTCAAAACCATGATTATATTTGTAATTTGAATTGATAACTTCAGTTGTGATTTCTAAGTTGTGATTTAATTTGCTTAACTGTTTGATTAATAACTTATTTATGTTTGTCGATTAAGAATGCAAACTTAATTTACATACATGAATTTGATGCTAGAATATAAGTGAATTTCACCTAATCGTTATAAACTTATATTCATGAGTAGTGAAGGTTGCTAGTCACAATCGCGTTAAGTAAATTCCTGGCAAACGTATCATGCTGTTCATAGTTATGAATGCCTTGTCAACACTTATGATTTTCTTAGAACTTAATGATTCTCGCTTGTATCTCTATTATGCAATTCATGTAGGGAACTTGTGGGGAATGTTTTGGGTTGTCGTATGCAATCATCCAATTCAATAACATAAGGAAAATCTGAAAGTTAACTAGTGCAATTCACGGTTAATTTGGGGCGTTGAAATTTACAACTTATTGAAAGAACAACTGAAAATCAATTTAGGTTGCTTATGTGTCATGTGTGGAGAAAAACCCTCTAGCCAATCTGTCGTCTATCCATTTACTTTTATTTTATGTTTTTGTCAATTTTGTAATTTATTTAAGTTTAATTTACGTTTCGTCAAAAATCAATCCCCCCATTATTATATTGTATTATTTAGTTAATTTTTATTAGTTTTTATCTTTTAATTTAATTTCCGTCTAATTAATTTCCTAGTTTTTATTTTAAATTGTTTTCATTATTTTGAGTCTTTTAAATTGTTTTAGTTTATTTGTTAGTTTTATTTTGAGTTATTTTAGTTAAGTGTTTTAAACTTTGTTTTTAAGTTTTTAAATTAATTTTAGAGGTTTTAGCAAGCCCTCCTAATCCCCGGCCTAGAACGATACCCTACTTACATCCATACTACAACTGTCAAAAAGAGGGTTTAATTTGTGTCGAGTTAATTCTCGCATCAAATTTTGGCGCCGTTGCCGGGGATTAGTAAATTTGCTAATCCCTTTATTTTTTGTTTGTGTTTATTTTATTTTATTTTATTTTATTTTATTTTATCTTTATTTTCTTGTTTGTGTTTATTTTTTTTTATATTTGTTTGTGTTTATGTTTATATTTGTGTTTGTGTATTTTATTTTTGATATTTGATTTAGTTTTCGTTCTTTAATTTTAGGAAAAAATGGATGAAGATATGGCAACCATTCAAGCTCAATTGGCGCAGCTCACTGCTCAATTGACACATAATGCCGAACGGACCTCAATGCCAAGTGTCCCTACACTTGATGTGCCTTATGGGCAAGGATATCAAGCTCATCAGTATCCTCAATTTTCGGCATATGACGATGATTGGGGATATCAAAGCCACAGCCAATCAAGGGGCAATATGTATTCCAACGCTTGCAATTCGGATTGGAGAGGTTATTCAGATCAAATGTGGGATGAACCTCAACATTTTCAACAAAGTGGATATTGGCAGCAAGACGAGTTCTATTCCAGACCTATGCAGCCACCACAGTATCATCCACAACAATTCCAATCAAATTCAAGTATGCCCGTTAATTATAATGAAATTCTTGAAGGACTAATTTCTTTAACGCAGAGCTCACAAAGAGAAGAACAATTGCAGCCTTCGGAAGAGTCCTATCAGTGGCCATATGAACCATCACAGCCACCACAAGAATATGCCCAATTCGATTCAGGTACATCTCTGGATAATGATACGTTTAATAAGTTACTCTCCTCTTTGAATCAGGGAGTGGAAAATCGAATCCAGGAGATGCAAGACCGGACCAACAGAGTGGACGAATTGGAGAGGCAAGTTGGGGAGATTATGGAAATCATGGCCGAGATTCAAAATCAAAGTGAACTCTCCAACTCACCTATTGAAAATTCAATGGCGGAAGTTGAAATCGATGAAGCCATCTCTTTGGAAGGTGACGTGGAGGATGAAGTTAACTTGGACGAATCGCCGCTGCAAGCAGAAGAGGAAGAGGACGACCTGGGCAGTTTAGAAGAATTCTTGTCTCAAACCCCTGAAGTCCCTATGTTGTCCAACTTCGGTAATGTTGTTCCAAGTGAAATTCATTCTAACATTTTTCCACCAAATGTCTCTTTTCCTTGCAGATTTTTTCCAAATAACGAAGAAAGTGAAATAGACATTGTGGAAACTCTTCCAGAGGTGCAAAGTGATATCTCGATTCTTGGTGCACCAAAACAAGTTCCCGAACCTTGCACACCAAGAAAAGAGATTCAAGACATCGAAGTGGCTGGAGAATGCGTAGAAATTCAAGAATACATCCAAGAGACTGTGAAGGAAACAAAGGCCCAAGAAATTGAGTTTGATGACACGGGACAGGCCACAACCATCATAATAAACTTGGCCCAGTTCAAAATCCCGGAGATATCCAAAAACGTAGTTTTTGTCATTGAGTTTGCGTCGGAGAATGAAAGTAAGCCATCTTCTCCATTTTTAATTTTGTTTTTTACTAACAATCTGATTTTTATGATTCAGGCACCCACTCGTGAATTCAGACCATTGCCGGATCATTTCAAGTACCACTGTCCGTTCAAGGATAAAGCCATGCACTTGAATAAAGAAGGGAAGCCTAGGAATCACCCACAATCAGATTTGCATTCCTAAACCCTTTTATTTACTGCTTTCATTTTTGTTTTGTTATTTTGTTTTTTTGGTTGATTTTTATTTAGTTTGAGTTTAAATAAATTAAGGGCCTTGTTTATTTTTAGTGCGGATAAATAAAGTCTTTTTACATTAATTTACATATTTTGATTTACATATTTTATATTGCTTAAAATAAACTTTAAAAAAAAAATTAAAATTAAAATTTACATTAATTTACATATTTTGATTTACATTTATTTTATTTTGCTTAAAATAAACTTAAAAAAAAAAAAAGGGCTTAAAAAAAAAATAAAAAATAAAAAAAATTTTACAAAAATACGAAAAACTAATAGCAATCATTGGTCATTGGTTAGGTGGCGCCTCAGAGGTCGACGGAGCTCCGGGAAGACGAAGAGCCAGAGTTGGAATCTCCGGAGCCGGAACGCTTGGTGCTGCTCCAGAGGACGAAGGCAACATAAACCGCGGGAGTAACGCCATGAACCGCTCATGATCACTCTGGATCCGACCGTCCGACTCCTGCAGCTGGTCCAGCTTCCTCTTCATGCTGGTCGAGTAACTAGTTGCAAGCATGTGCAACTTCTTGTTCTCATGCCTGAGTCCTCTGACTTCTTGCCGAAGACTGACCACCTCCGCCATTAGCGACTCCACCTGACGAGATCTTGCAAGCAGGCGCTGACCCATGTTTGAAACTGAGCCTGCACACTGGACACTGAGAGCCAGTGAGTCCTGAACAGCCAGCTCGTCTGACCGCATAGACAGCAACCTAGTGTCTCTGGGAGTAAGAAGGTTTCTTGCAACCACCGTTGCGGTTATATCGTTCCTCATCATTGTGTCCCCGACTGTAAGAGGACCATTGAGGGATATGAAGGACGGATTCCAAATGTTGTTCGGAGAAGACGAGTCATCGTCTTCCCCGACATTCAAGTTTAGGCGACGGTCGGAAGGGCAAGACATTTTTAGAGGAGGTTGAGGAAGAAAAGAGTTCGGAAAGTTTAAGAGTGCAGGAAGAGTGCAAGAAAGGAGTAAGTTGCAGAAGTGTTTACAAGAGGGAAGTGTTTACAAGAGGAGAGAGTGTTTATGGCAATTCAGTGTGTCGTGAAACAAATTTTGTGCCCCTATAAGAAGAAGAAATTGAGAGGCGTTCTTCAGAGGTCGATGACGCGTTCGCTCGAAGATTGAAGACGCGTCCTCGCGCAAATCGAAAAAGTCGGGCGCCTTTCTCAAAAGCAGGAGCAGTCAGGAATCACGAGGCGGTCGATTTGCCCGGACGTGTCGTCACTCATGACGTGCAGCGTGGAGCGTTGCGAAAACCACGAGCCGCACCCGGTTTTGAACCCCGGTTTTCAAAAGATCATCATTCCGGTTTTGTCGTCACTCGTCTTTGCATCGTCAGCCTCGCGGAAATTACGGACGCTTTGTCAGAAAGCGCGTAACGGGCACTGTTCATCCATCACCGGCTGCCGACAAATAGTGCAAGAATAGTTCCGGTTGAGGAAGAAAAATTTCTATAAGTTTCGACATTTGCTTCCACATCAAAGGCACACCTTCACACCCTCTCACCTCTCAACCTCACAACCTCTCAACCTCTCAACCTCTCTTCATCTCCGATAATGTCTTCCCAAAGAAAGCTTTCGAGTTATTCAGTGTTCTTCATCCCTTGGATCACCCCAGAAAACAAACCTTCCAGAGCAAAAGTATTTCATATTAAAAAGGTTAAAAGCAAAAGTATCTCATATTATGCTTTCTCCTCTCCTTCATCTGAGGAACGTGGAGAAAGTGAGATCCTGATTGCTTACCTAGTCTTGCTCTCGAGTACTCATCTCAGACCCCTCCCAGCCCACTTCAAAAATAAACTTGTGTTGAGGTACTTCTTCAAAAACAAAAGTACCTCACAGACGAAGCAGGAGGAGTCTGAGGTGCATCCAGATGAAGGTAGAGTCTGAGATGATCCAAGAGTTCAAGAAGATGCCACACCTGCGTGGAGACCGGACTACTTGAAGCATGTAGAGACAACGTGCTGACTCACCCTCAACTAAGCCGAGGATCACTTGCAAGAAAGAGGCCCATCCAGTTCAAGATGAAAGCTGTGGAAAATCAACAGTCATGACCAATGACCACCTATTAGTTCTTTTCGTATCTTTTATTTTCATTTTCAATTTTCGTTTGCATTTTCTATATTTTCTTGCGTGCTTAACTGATTTATTTCTTTTCTTTGCAGGAACGTTTGGTTATTTTCTCCCTTGAAGTTGATTGCAAAATTTACGCTTGGGGGTCATCGCTTGGTTTTCTGCAAATTAGAGAAGTTTTCAGTCCCTTTTCTTTATTTTGTTTCGTATTATTTATTCATTTTATTTTTATTTGCATATTTTTGTTTTCTGACATTGGGGACAATGTCTAGTTTAAGTGTGGGGGTATAAAGAGTATAAAAAATGACCAAATTGAAATTTTTTGTACCTTCGACTTTGAACTGGTTTCATTTGTTTCCATGTTATTGCTTTTTGTTTTCTTAATTAGCTTTGTGTTTTACTTAATTTTTCTCGAAAAATTTAAAAAATCCAAAAATATTGTTTTATTTTCCTTATTGTTTTGAATTAGATTTTTATTAGTTTCCCGACCCAATGATATAATTGGATTAAATTTGAACCATGATTATCAAGAACTTAGTTAACATGTGTTATGTGAAATTCCTTATTCTCTTGTTAGTATTGTACATTTTTGATCATCTTTGAAAAACCAAATGCACATAGCCTTGTTGATGTGAAATTAAAGCATACTTAAAGCATTCATATGTGAATTTAGTGACCATATACACCCTATGTGAGGTTTTGAGCCTATTGAAAGTGCGTGCATTTTTCATACACTCCTATTCTTTCATGTGTGATGAACTTATGTGAGATACATCTCTAGAACTTGCGTAACGATCTTTTGAAATATTTGTCATTGATTGCATGAACTTGAAAATGATAGAGGCATTAGGTTCACCACCATGGCCCAAATATCCATATTTCCCAAAGAAAAAAAAAAAAAAATGATATCATTAGATCGCCAATTTGAGCCGTATTTGTTGAGCCTTTTATTTCTTATCACCAGATATGTCTACCCTTTATACCTCAAAATATGTTTCCTTACCCTTTCCAAGCGAGCAATTTGAGACTGTCTTATGATAAATGTTTGTGAAGTACTTGGAAGGATTTTGGCAAAAGAATAAGTGTGGGGGTATTTCATATTTGTGTTTTTTAAAAAAAAAAAAAAAAAAATTGAGAAAAGGAAGAAGAAAAGAAAAAGAAAAAGAAAGATAGCATTCGAAGAAAATAAAAAAGTTTTTAAAGTTTCAGTTTAAGGGTGTGGTTGGAGGTGTTAAAAGAATCGTTGGAAAGTTTGAGTTCTTATAAATCTCAACAAAAGAATCGCTTGCGATGTAGCTTGGAACTTGTGTTTTCCTATTCTTTCGTTTCAATAGCCCTATCCCTAAGCCTCATTACATCCAATAAAAGTCCTCTTGATTTAAGTTTTGCAATTATGATTGTGGAGAAGTGATCTTTATGCAAGCTTATGGTAGAACTTTCACATTTGTTTCTTTGAGCGAAACACATTAAAACTAAACACATGTGTGATTGAGTGCATATCTCGTGAGAAGGTTACTAGTTTGCATATGATGATTTTAAAAATAAAAACTTGAAATTGCATTAGCATGGCTATCTTACACACTACACTTCAAGGATGATTTAAAGATTACTGCTAATATTTGAATAAGGAAGATGATCTTGGATTAGCTTATTTGGTGTTAACTATGGTTCTTGATGATTTGTGTTCTCGAATGAAATTCTATGAGGGTCACATAGGGGGAAACTAATGTTTTTCATGTTATTACTTTTTCTATTTTCTTTGTTTTGCTCGAGGACTAGCAAAAGCTAAGTGTGGGGGTATTTGATCGGATCATATTTATATATATTTTTATATCAAATTCACTCGTCTTTTCTCTGTTAGTTCGTTATATTTCGAGCTATTTACTTTGTTTTTGTGTTTTAATAGAATTTATCTAGCTAAAAAAATAAAAATAGAATAAATGAATTTTTAAGTGCTAAATTCGTCTAATCTATATTGCCTGTTAAATAAAACTTATCGTTTGTAAAATAATATATATATATATATATATATATATATATATAAATATAACTTGTGTGTGTATAACAGCTGGAACGCACAAAAAGCATGGCATGTGCAAAGCTGAGTGCTCTCGGTGGGGTGGAGCTGGAAAGCAGTGACCTCGGAGGCCAGGAAGAACACGAGGGAGGGCCCATTGGAGAGTGAATAAGAGGAAGGGCAGCGCCCATCTCTCGGGAGAACTGAAGGCAGCGCTAGGCGCCAAAATAAAGAAGAAAAGCTTTGAGGAGTGAGCTCGCAGGAGCTGATTTGAAGAGAAAAGGGAGCTGCCCAGCTGGCAGCTTAGGAAGCCTCACGGGACCAGTCAAGGAGGAGAAATTGGAGAGAGCCTGGATTGGAGAGCTTAATAGAGAGCCACGGGAGGATTCCATTGAGGAAGGCAGCGTGAGCTGCCAACCAATCGGAGAGAAAGGCACACGGACCAAAGCTTGGCAGGCGCAAAGAATCAGCGAGCTGAAGCATTTGGCAGCTTGGGGGAGAAAGGAAAGTCACATCTGGCGCAGGGAGAAAACCAGAAAAGTCAGAGAGCTCACACCAAAAAGCACGGATCAGAAGGAGCACAGAGGGTGTTAGGGAGTCAAGCAATTTCAGCGTTGGAGAGCAGCAAAGCTGCCTTAGTGCAGCAAGAAAACAGAAGCTGAAAACCAAGCGCCCAATTGGCGCAAGTCAGCCAATCAGAAAACAGAAGCCACGGTGCAAGAATTGCACAGAAATCCTTATCCCCATTTTGGTTATATTTCTCCAAACTCATTTTAATTTCTGTTTTTAATTTATAAATAATGTGTAATTAATTTATTTTGGCTAGAGGATAATTCAAAACCATGATTATATTTGTAATTTGAATTGATAACTTCAGTTGTGATTTCTAAGTTGTGATTTAATTTGCTTAACTGTTTGATTAATAACTTATTTATGTTTGTCGATTAAGAATGCAAACTTAATTTACATACATGAATTTGATGCTAGAATATAAGTGAATTTCACCTAATCGTTATAAACTTATATTCATGAGTAGTGAAGGTTGCTAGTCACAATCGCGTTAAGTAAATTCCTGGCAAACGTATCATGCTGTTCATAGTTATGAATGCCTTGTCAACACTTATGATTTTCTTAGAACTTAATGATTCTCGCTTGTATCTCTATTATGCAATTCATGTAGGGAACTTGTGGGGAATGTTTTGGGTTGTCGTATGCAATCATCCAATTCAATAACATAAGGAAAATCTGAAAGTTAACTAGTGCAATTCACGGTTAATTTGGGGCGTTGAAATTTACAACTTATTGAAAGAACAACTGAAAATCAATTTAGGTTGCTTATGTGTCATGTGTGGAGAAAAACCCTCTAGCCAATCTGTCGTCTATCCATTTACTTTTATTTTATGTTTTTGTCAATTTTGTAATTTATTTAAGTTTAATTTACGTTTCGTCAAAAATCAATCCCCCCATTATTATATTGTATTATTTAGTTAATTTTTATTAGTTTTTATCTTTTAATTTAATTTCCGTCTAATTAATTTCCTAGTTTTTATTTTAAATTGTTTTCATTATTTTGAGTCTTTTAAATTGTTTTAGTTTATTTGTTAGTTTTATTTTGAGTTATTTTAGTTAAGTGTTTTAAACTTTGTTTTTAAGTTTTTAAATTAATTTTAGAGGTTTTAGCAAGCCCTCCTAATCCCCGGCCTAGAACGATACCCTACTTACATCCATACTACAACTGTCAAAAAGAGGGTTTAATTTGTGTCGAGTTAATTCTCGCATCAACATAACACGCTCTTGTTAATTTAGTGCTAGAGTCACTGAATCTATTTACTAATTTGTTTGCCAATTTGGAAAATCAAAGAGATAAGGCCACATCATTTGATGAACAAATTTTGAGATGCTCTAATAAATAATTGACCATAAGATGGTGTCAAAATTATTAATGATAAAAAACTAACTTGTAACGAAAATGCTATTTAGACATATCAACTTTCTGCAAAGGTCTGCGACTCTGTCGATATATGGTTTCAGTTAACATCATTCACACGGTATTGATATATGTTTGATTTGGACTTTTTTTGCCTAACTTCCAAGTTTGTTTTGGATTGTTGTTTCGGTTCTCCTAATCGTCCATGCATGCAGTTGGGGGAACTCCACTTTCGAAATGAGTGGCAGTTCCAATCACCAGACTATTTTTTTCTTTCCATTTCCACTGGATCAAACAATTTGACGTTCTCAGATTAGTGGATTGTCATGTCTTTCTTTCTTGCAGTTGCAGATTTATGATGAAGGACGAGAACATGCAGATGGAAGCAGTTTAGCAGAAGCGGAGAGAAATGAGAACCGAAAATAAAGAACAGATGAAGAAAATTGTCAAGGATCCAACCTCCAAGAATTGAAAACACAGACAAAGTAGGGGTTACAACGAAAATCAATTGACTGGTGGAGGCTTCGAGAGAGAGTTTGTCACTCTCAATCTTAATCTTACGTTCGAGGTTTTATTTGACTATTTCTGTGGACTAATTTGCATCTACGTGCTGCTACTTGGTTAAAGGGATTTGTTAGAAATTAGAATAGTTTAACACTTCTTTGTGTTCCTTATCTTGCATTTATTACTACGATATGATAGTATTCATCTTCGTTTATAAGTTAGAAGTTTTAGGTTTGATTTTCGTCAAAGACGAATTTAAACGAAATTACTGCTAAATCATGAGGCTTGGCCCAAGTCATCAACGTGTAATAATATTGTTTATTAAAAATTAAAAAAATCCTCATTTTCCGTTTTTATAAGTATATTTTTTAGCATGACCGTATTGATAGGCAGCAACAAAAACTCTTTTTTTTTTTTTTTTTTTGAAAAGCAACAAAAACTTCTTAACATGGAGAAATTTTTTTTTTTGATTTAACGGCGAATAATAGGAAGACAAAATGAATATGCGTAGCGGTCGTAATAAATAAAAGACTTTTCACATGGGACTCGGATCCCCTTAGGACCCAATACATCTGATCATAATGATCAAATAATTTGAGCCGTTGAAATTTAATCAAACGGCTACAAACAGGGAGTCCCTCTAAAGTTATAATAATTGTAGTCGTTTGATTAAATTTCAACAGTCCTGATCATTTGATCCTTAGGCTAAGATTTATTGGGTCCGGAGGGGATCTAGTACCTTCTACATGTGCCTGTGATGAAAAAATTAATAAACAATAAAGTAAATATAAAAGTAATTATCAATCCTCAAGAAAAAATGGGAAGACGAAGACTATAGCTAACAAACTTTAGCAAACTTTACATACTAAAAAAAAAAGAAAAAAAAGAAAAGAAATTATAGCCTTTTTGTTATTGGTTAAAATACCAAGTCAAACCCGTGGGAGTCAAAAAGGGCAAAAATTATGATTTTGATATGTTGATATTGATGCATTCATGGGAGAATCAAAGCCGCCCGCGTGCGAGAGAGTCAGACAGTGTGGGTCCAAACTACCGATTTACCCTCGACATCGCTAGGTTATTACACCAAATACCACCAAGATTTTGGTCTGTGAAGGTCGAAGATTTCGTTGTTGGGTTGTGGGGGCAACACCGCAAAAGGATGAAATCAAAGCAGCATCAGAAGCAGCGCACAGATCTGTCATGAAAGATACCATCAAAGGCACAAAGGGTCCGTACGATTCTCGGTCCCTAGACTTGCTCTTTTGCTTAACTGTCTAGTTTTTAATTAATCTAGAGCGAGAAAGAGTGGGTTGTTGAGGAGAGGGAGAGAGAGGGAGGGAGAGAGAGAGAGAGTTTGGAAGAGGATGTTCGGATTGAGAGAAGGGTCTTGCTTTCCTAGGGTGTTGGTGGGAGTGAACGTGGGTCTTGCTCTGGTTGATGGCATTATAGCACTTCTTGCATTTTATCAGGTTTGCTTCTTATTTATTTGTTTTAATTTTGTTTTTGAGTTCAGTTTTGTGTGCATTTGAATTTTCCCAATTGGGTTTTGTTTGGTGAGATTATATTGTGGGAAAGATGGTCAATGTGGGTTTTAAAGGAATGTGCTTTACTGTGAAACTTGAGGAATGGGATTGGTAGCACTTTGTGGGGTTGAATGTTTTTGGACAATTTGAAGTGGGCATTTTGTTTGATATGTTTTCTGATTTTTTGAGAATTTTACTTGTTATTTCGTTTTCTTGTTGGACTGGTAATTGGGATTTTGCATAAATATGTGAATGGATTGATTTTAGACCAACCAGCAACCATTTTTGATAGAAAGAATGTATACTTCAGAGCAGGCAGTGACCCTTTTTGTTTCTTAGGTTCTTGCCCAGGGTATAACTCTTCCTTTCAAATACGCATGAACCGATTACAATGGGGAAATTGGAGACAAGGAATTATTTTGAATTCAACGAATAAGATATATAATTAACTGATACATGAAGGAGATCATATAGGATAGTTAAAATGTTTTGTCGACACGTTTGTAATTATACCTATAAATGTTTGGTGTTTTTAGTTTAATTTATGATCAGGATACCTGAAAGATTACATCATGTAGCCTTACTAGTCCTCACTCTGAAGAATAGCTAGGTTATGAGACTCAGGCTTGACTTTAAGATTACTGCTAAATCCCCATTCTCAAACTCCGTAACTTATTATCCTCAAGATACGTTCTTATGTTTATGTAAATTTGGTGATATCAACCTTTTAAAACTGGGGAAGCCCATGATTGGTGTCTATGAGGTTCTTTTCTTGAAATGATTATGAGTTTCTTTTACTTGCTATTTCAGTTAATTAGAATTCACTCGAGGAATTCACAACTTGGCTGGACTCGACAAAAAGTAAGTGATGAACCATGCTTTACTATTCCTTATTTATTTATTAATTAAGGTCAAGATTACTATTCCTTATTCAAATTCACATTTTATTTGTGTTTCTTTTTGTTTGTTTGTGTATGTTTTTTCTATATATATATATTATATATGCAGGTATGTAATACAAATACATACATATGCATACATACATACCAACACAATTATACATGTGTTTGTGCGTGATTGCATGCTGTAGCTAAATTTTCAAAAGAAATTGTTAGCTTGCTGGATTTACCTATTTGTTCTGGATGTAGTAGTTTCACATCGTAAGGCCTCCTAGGAATCAGTCTTAATGTGAAGAATTTATGGTGACTCTGTTAGAGAAATTGTTCTGTAGCTGAATGCAATAAAGTCATAGGATTGACAACTCCCAAGGTTGAGTTCCATAGAAATTGCATCTATAGATATTGTTCCGATATGATGAAGGGGTACATCATACATGTGCATGATGGCTATATATTAATAATCTAGTGTTTGGTGCTGCATCTGCATGAATATGCTCACTTGTACGCATGTGAATATGTATATGTACTTATGGCACGACTAATAGCTATATTGAAGCTTACTAAAGCATGCTGGCATTGTCTTAATCCGTACTATTGCCTCGCTGCAGGTTTTTCATCTGTTGATTGGCTCTTCTAATTTGGGTAAAAATTGTTTATTCCCGATCCTGATGCACTATTGTCTTCTATTCTTGTCTGAGATCTGATATTCTCTTTCAAGAATGCTTCGCCTTAATTATGTTGCTTATCAAGAGCCTTGATATTTTGGCTCTCTTTTCCTGGCTTTTGAAATCACCTGATATTCTATGTATGACTGATTTTGCAATAACTTGTTGGATTTTCATGAGTTTGGACTCACGGAAATAGCCAGTTGTTACACAACCAAGATACAGAATTGATGATACCATCTGAAGTAATGATTTTTTCCATTAGCTTATGACTTCGACAAGCATGTTGTATTTACATCTTGATTCAAACTGATTTAATTTATTTGATCTTGTCTGTGACAGGTTGTGTAATTTATTTTGTATTAACTCTTTTTGCTGCTTGCAAGGGGTGGCAATGTTGGTCTAACTCTTGTGGTTTTACCCTCATGGGTATGCTTTCTCTTTCAATACACACCATATATCTATCTTCTGTGCTTGGTCAGAGTATCTGAATATTTAAAATGCTTTGCAGCATTACCCGAAATTCTGTTTTTTGCTGTGTTTCTTCTACTTTTATCGTTCTGGTAAGTTTTCTATTTCCTTTTCTTCTTTTTCATTTTAAATAATCCAAAACTTAGCTCACGTACTTTCATGAAAATGTCGAAAAAAGTGTAGAGGTCTTAGCTTTTTTCATCTATCTTGGATACAACCTGCCTTTTATGTTTTTGATCAGCATCACTGTTGTTTCCATTCGTAAACACCGACGTTCAGGTGGGACTAGAGAGTAAGATGGATGAAATGGAAAAGTGCATTGGGAGTATTGTGTGACCATATAATACCTGTCAAGTAAAATGTATAATAGTAACATCATACATTGTGCTGGGCAACTAGGCAAAAACACAACCATAGGATGAGCATAACAGAAGTATGGATGTGAAGATGAATAATCAGCATTACCTGAGAAGTACATACCTAACAAATCAGCATCTATTGAGACATATAATGCTCCCATATACTTTTATATTATGGAAAACTAACGAAAAGTCCCTGAATAGTGACAGTTTTAATGAAAAGTCCTTTTTGAAGGTATAATGAATAGTGACAGTTAAAGGTAAAAAAGTGGTTTTTCGTTAAAAGTAAACAGTGCCAGGGGTGTTTTATTAAAGCTCCCTTTATATTATGAATCAGCAATTCAGCATATAGACGATCCCGTAACTTTTGTATTTTTCTCTTTCGTTGAACGGTTGAGAAATCCATTGCTAATGGATTTGAAGGATATGTGGCTTTAATGGATCTGTGGTGTGCCTTTCCTGTTTTCTTTTCAGGCAGTTAGTATCTGTTGCTGATTACTAATGTCTATATAGTGTGTTTTTTATGAGCCATCAGAAAATAGAGATCTGGAAGTGCACTTTTACATGAATAAAGATATATCGACCATTCTTTACCTGAATATTGCCTTTCTCAAGTTGGTACTTATATTGAAAAGGGTGTTTCGTTTGAGCTATATATGACATCTCTCTTTAGGGTTGACCTGTGTCATCAGGCAGATGATGAGGATGATGAGGATGAAGGGAATTTTCGGGAAGCTTTGTTGGAGAAGACATTCAGCAGACCAGATTCATTGGACAGAGATAGTCATAGGACCTGTTTTCCTCTGCGATTTATTCGTATTGGAAGCCGCCAGAGAATCGTAATTTTGGTATTGCCACAGTTCAGAGTTCCCTGTTATCTACTCATATATGATCTAATATTATTCCTTAGCGTTGCATGTTTTCCCAATGTCATGTTTTGTGCAAATTAATGTTAAAGTTTATTAACTTTGAGGTTGTCTACCAGGTCACCTTGCTAGTTTTTGTTATAATGATAGCAAGTGCAGTGATAATTTGGATCGGGATGGGACAAAATCCTATTGAATCTGCACTGGTGGCTCGGGTATGAAAGCGTTGCTAATTCTAGATTGTTATTATTATTATTTTTCTTATGTGATCACCTTCTATCTTTGGTATGCTATAGTTCCAGTTTTGCTATGCTAAGGTTTTGCTGCCTCAGTTTTGTGTCCACACCATAAAATAATTCTTCGGCTTAGAACTTGGATGCAGACTGTTAGTAATGTAGTGGTGTTTAAAATGTGTATAATTCCTTTTTGATGATGTAAATAATAACTGATATAACAGAAATGCCACATGGCATTATTCTAGTGGTTGAGTTTGTCAATATAGTTAGAAGGGTATTATTGTAATTGGGATATATGGCTACATAAGGAATTTTATAGCTATCCTTTCCTCAAGTTCAGTTGTATACATTTTCTCTAATCAATCAATACAATCTCTCTTGTTTCTCTCTTCATCTTCCTCTTCCTCTGTACGAATTCTTCGTCTTTTGCAATGTAGTTAACATGGTATCAGAGCCACCAGGCTCACGCCATGGATTATGGTGGTTCCACTTCCCATTCTTTTTCATCTGTTTCTAGCTTAGTTTCTTTCCAAATTTTCAATAGATGTTTGGATAAGTTTTTGGGTGCTTCCGCGATCATTCTTTTACTTTTGGGTTGATTGCCACATGGCATTATTCTAGTGGTTGAGTTTGTTAATATAGTTAGAAGGGTATTATTGTAATTGGGATATATGGCTATATAAGGGATTGTATAGCTATCATTTCCTTAAGTTCAGTTGTATACATTTTCTCTAATCAATCAATACAATCTCTCTTGTTTCTCTCCATCATCTTCCTCTTCCTCTATACGAATTCTTCATCTTTTGCAACGTAGTTAACAGTAAAGAAGGTTATCACTGTTGTGGCCGAATATACAGTTTTGCGTCGTACTTACTTCTTATTAATGAGTAGTTAACCGTGTTGAATGAATTTTATCATTATCCAGGTATATGTAGATCTCTTTGCAATAGCGATACTATTATTAGGAGGAGCATTAGCGTGTTATGGTGAGTAACTATCGTTTCACACTCTTGGTACTTTCTTGCATTTCTTTTTGTGCAACTCCTCCCTAATTTTATAGGGAGGGGGCTCGCGATGACTATTTTGTGAGTGTCAATAACACCTCTATATACTTATCCTTCAATCTGTAGCGACATTTTGCTTTATCTTGGATTTTCAGGGGTCCTATTGTTTCTGAGAATGAGAAACGTTAGATCTGAGAGAGCTTCTTCTGAGATGTGGAAGGTATACTCTTTTTTTGGTCTTTGTTTTCTTGATTTCCATAATCTCATGTTGTATGTAATATCATTCATCTGTCCGTTAAAGTGTCAGATCATTCGGAAAGTGTATTGTTCGGCGAACATATATCAATAGCTTATAGTTTATCACTTGCTTCCGTCTTCTTTTTTGACAGGTTGTAGGTTTAGCTGTTGTTTCCGTTCTCTGTTTCGCCTCGAGTTCTTTGGTGGCTCTATTAACGGATATTCCTGTACGTACTTAGTTGTTAGCTCAAAGGTTTTTTTCGTTATTCCGACATCTAAGTCAGTTTAATGAATCTCGGAAACTTGACCATATCATTTTGCAGATGCTTTACGATTGGCATCAACAGCGTATGAAGGATGTTTATACTTCTGTTTTACTGATTTTATATTATTTCGTAGGTAGGTCGTTCTAAATTCCTTTACTGTTCGTGGTTAGATGAATCCTGTCGTTTTTAGTATCTTTACGATGTTTATATTGTTTTTTTCAGGTTCATCAATGCCTTCAGCCTTTGTCTTATGGGTCATGAGAGAATTACCACCCTCCGTAACAGCTAACACACGAGAAGAACCGTCTACGTTAACCTTCATCAGTGACGTTTCCACGACATTACAAGATCCTCAGAGCTGGAGTGCTGCAATGAGCTTGCGGAACCAGGTTTGATTTCGCCGTGGTAGCTAGATGTAACAGTAGCGGACCTATTTGAAATCTCGGTCTGTTTCGTTGATAGTCGTTCGGGTTTGTGCTCACTGAGTTTGGTTTTCAGGAGCAGGTATCAAGAACAAGCCCCATATAACACTCATTCTGTATGGAAAGCGGAGTCTTACAAACGTTCCTGAGTGCGAACCACGTCCTCGCTCGCCAAATTTATGAAGTGAGCTGGAATCAGAGAACGATATGCCAGATAACAAGTGCGACACTGAGAGGACGAGATGAAGAGGGCGTCGAGTGACATTCTTGGCCGGAAATTTGTGTACAGCCATAAGTCGCCGTTGCCACGGTTTTTTGAGGGGATGTAAATAGCAACCATATGCTACGTGAGGGATTCTTTCCGCTCCAAAAGTATTTTGATTGAATTTTTGTTGAAGTTGAAATAAAAAGATAACGGCTTTGTGTTTGTTGCGTAAAAGTGGAAAGTGAATCGAGTCACGCCTGATCTGCAGGCTTGCGCCGGAAGGTACATTCGATAAGTAAAAGATTAATCTCTCAAAGATTCACACCGGAGAAAGTTTTGTATAAAGAAATGCTCCGATCAACCCAAATCGTGAAGACTGCAACCCCAAGATTTCTCAGGACTAGTGAAATATAAGTTTATGTAGAAAGTATGCATTCTTAGAGATCACTTCCATCGAAAGCCAATCACAATCCACAGAAGTCAGTAAACCGTGACATCAATGGAGAAATCACTGAAACGTAAGTTGGTGGTGGATTTAATGATTGAACCACAGAAGTATAGCATCTTGGACTAGAACATCTGAGACTCAAAACTGGCTACGATGTGTAAAATTCAACGACCATCAGTACTGGCGTGCCCTTAACCGGAAAAACATCTTGTTCCCACTCTTGCCACGACTATCTTACGAAGCTTCATATCCAATATTTATACACTCCAAAACTGATCGACTGCAGACTCATCCGGGAAATAAGTTTTTAAGGAACACAGAAGCGAAAAGTGCCAACTTACAATAAACATGAAGGATAAGCAATGTATAGACGGATTTTATCCACTCAATATTTAAAAGGAGCTTATACATCACTCAAACATCAGCTTCAGAACAAGATTGTCTAGTTACAAATGGCTTACTAACAGTGTGCAAGTTCAGTAAGTGTACCTCATGAGTCCATATCCTTCCTTTTGCTTTGCTCCAACGATCCAAAGTCTTTAGGCGGCCATATCTAATGGTAAAGTGATCAAACACGAGAAATCTTTAGTACCAAACAAGAAAATAAAACGACTAAAAGACACTTCGTTGTTCATTTCTATCATACTATACTAGTTCTACCACTGCCAGTAAATACATCTTCCGAATCTTCACAGTGAAAAGCATAACGACAATCACTTACGCGCATCTTATCCCTTACAATTTTCACCATTACTTGATTTCTAGCTTCTATTGGAGCTAAATTTCATATGCTTTCTGCAACAACAACAACAACCAAGCCTTATCACACTAAGTGAGACCCGGCTGCATGAATCATACAACGCCTCTGCGCTTGGTTTTCCGCCATGTACTCTCCTAAAACAAATAATCCTACAACTCACAAATTGAAAGGGCATATCTTCTTCACAATTCCACTCAACACGAATTCCTTTTGCGCATGGCAAGTCAATCCGAAACCAATTCAAATCGAGCTAAAAGAAGAAAACTTTCTCACCCTCCAGAAGATTCTGCCTTCAACAAGCCCGTAAGGAACCGGCCCGAAATTCCTCGAATCACGCGAGGCATAGATGTTGTCTCCCTCTACCCAAACATGCCCCTTGGGAACCTATTACCAACAACAACATTACAATCTCCAAAATCCTTATAAAAAAAAAAAACCGAAGAACAAAAACGAAAATGTCGAAAACCAAAAACCCAAAATCCAGAACAAAACCAACATTGCAAAGTTGAAATGGAACACGAAGATACCACTATAGTCTCCGACCGATCACCGTTCTTAGGGTCGACAACATAAGTAACAGACTGACCCTCCGTTGCTATCAATCTCTTGGCGACGGTCTTCCGAGGAGCCTCAGGCGACCGTACCATGACAATATCTCCGACACCGATTCTGTCGAACCGGGTCGAGATGCGTTCAGCCAAGCACAAATTATTTCCGGCCAGGCCGATGGTCGGGAGCATGCTGGGACCGTAGCACTGCACACACGGAATCACAACCCATTCCGCGTTTCTTGTCATTTTTGCCCTCAGCTCATCGAATTTAACGTAATTAAAAATATAACAAAAATATCAGTTAACAGTTACCAGAGCTACGGTGAGGAGGTGCGTCTTGGTGACTTGGACGAAGCATACTAACTTAACCAGTCTCGGAACGACGTCTCTTATTTCTCTCCCTGTATTTTTGAATGCCTCCGAAGCCAGAAACTGCCTTATGTATCCAAACGCCATGGGAGGAGCAGCGAGCAGAGATGTACAGTGAGAGAGAGGGGGAGAGAGAGATGTCTTTTACTTCACTGAGGAAATGGGCTTTTGTAATGGGCCCATTTTGGATTTTCTAATGGGTCACCGTTTTTGTCCAAACGATTTCAAAAACAGTGTAAATGCGTGTTAAGAGATGTTTTTAACTAACTGAGCGACAAGTTTTTGGATGCGTCACGGTTTTGTGTTAGAAAATAGTATAAATGTAGTTGCGTTATCTTTATTTATTTATTTTATAGGTATGAGATATTATCATATTAGGCTAGGAGAGTATCAGACTTAAAACTTTGAAAACAATTTTGATGATACGGCACAACGTCTATTAAAAGTGGAGCACGTCTTAGAGGTGAGCTCAATTGATTCAATATCGATGAACCTGGAAAAATGTTCAATGTTTTCAACTAACTGAACACAACTCCTTGTCGCAATATCATCTTTAAGATGTCAAAACAACTCTTTAACTATATGGGTTACTAGTAACTTATTCATCAAATAATTATCTCACATTTTTTATTTCCAAGAAATATTCATTTCATGATGTTGTGGTCACATTTATTTGATGCCATAAATAAGTAAAAATGAAATGACTATAGAACCTCTTATTACATGAAGTATGATTTTATAATGACTACCAATTCTTCTAACAATTTACAAGTATGATTTTATAATGACTACCAATTCTTCTAACTATTTACAAGTATATATGTAACTGAGATATTGGCCGAAACTAAAATATGAGGTAATTTTCATTTTCTTAAATTATTTGCAATAGCAGCAATTAGAAAACAGAGATGTATCAAAATAGAAATAAAAAATTCTAACTGAATTTTAATTTTGTTTTGTTTTGTAGATAGAATATATTGACTGTAGATTTTTTAAAAATTAGAAACCATGGTAACAAAATGAAAAATGTTGTAGCTTAATACCTTAACCTACAATCCATTGGTAACACTACCATTAAACATCTCTACGGTATCACCCTGCCCAACCTAATGCCTTGTCGTTCTCCATCACATTATAAAGAAATAGGTCATTTGCGGCAAGTGAGAGTGGCACAATCTCTTGAGCTTCTCCCTCAGCAACTCTATATTATCTAATGGGTTCACTTTCACGGCAATCTTCTTTGTACCGCACTTTGTTAACCCGATAAGCTTAAGCTTATTCCTGGACTTGTTTCCAACTGCATGAAGCACCAAACGATTAATAGGAAAGAACTGATTGATGACTTAAATTTTCTCTTTTAGCTTCGAGCCGGTGTTGTGTACCGCCATTTCAATAGAGACATGCATTTTTGGATGTGGGGTCTTCATGTTGAGCTGGATTTTATAGGCTTGTCCTCCATGGCCTTCACATTGTTGTTACAATTACTATTGTTCGTCGGTTCATCGAATTCAGATGCAACTAGGAGTTGGATGCGAGAATTGTTGTAAATGTCGTAGTATTCAACGTCGCATTGGTCGTGTAGGACTTGGCCATTGAAGACTAGAGTTTGGTTGTAACTTGTAAATGGAAATCGCTTGGGTATTTTTGAACCTTCCGTTGAGAACGGTGTCAAAAAAACAAAAGATATGTTCTTTTTTTTTGGGACAGCAAATGAGCGTAGCAGAGAATTCAGACTAAAAGGCACGCCATTGACATGGTAGTAATGCAATTCATAATAGAGAACATAACATTGACATGCTAACTAGTAATATCCGAAAAAAAAAGTTCAAAGTGAATTGTAGCAGAAAAATAATATCCAAAATAACCATTTGTATGAGAGATTATTTTTGGCTTATCTTACAAATTGCCGGTATACAGAGTAGACGAATACCATGTTTCAATAAAACCATGAAACTGAGATTGTGGTTTGTTAGAGAATGCGGGTAAAAAGGGATGGAATTGAAGTAATTTTGTTTACTCAAACCCCATATTGTATCGCCGCAAAGCATGCCCCATCGGGTTTGAGAAGGTATTTGTGAAATTGGAAGGAGCGAAACCGTTCAGTTTGTGTTCAATGTTTGCATGAGCTGAAGACTCGTCAATTACAATGCATACAATCATCTCACAATGGTCAAGCAGACACAAGTATGTGCTGTTGATTTCATTTCTTGCTAAATTTCACTAACTTCCGTTCTAATTAAACTTCCATTGAAGCTTACTTTCATGATTTTTCAAAAGGTTACTAGTTTAGCACTCATGAATTCAAAGCCATATCAACATAAGTGCAAAAGGATGTATAGATAATTCTCAACCCACAGACCCTTAGTTTGTTTGTTTTTTTTATATATATTTTTATAGTATTTAGTTAATTATTTTTAAAAAAATTTAATTTCCTCATGGACCCCTTACTGACACGTGGCGTTCAGTCATTGTCCACATAGGCGCCAGATCATTAGTTAACGGCAGAGTTAACAATTTGACTAATAGATGTATAAGATTGTTCCAAAATTAACACTTTAGGTATGACTCTAAGACAAAAAAAACTTCATGTACCAAATGTTGAAAATCATAAAAAACTTAAAGGTAGTAAACTGATATTTACTTTTGAATTAATTACAAAGGTAAGATATAGAAAGTAAAATATTACATTTACTTCAAAATCAAAAGAGGGGAAATTCTTTGAAAGGGTACAAATAATAAGGCTAATTAAGTTAGACAAATTTCTATTTACTTAAATATAGGGCCACAATGTTATAAATTAGAAAACATAAATTAGATTTCATAAAATTACAATTTCGGATATGAAATTCAAAGTCAGCTTCTATCCATATCATATCCACAGGATTTTAAAAACTGAATTAACAATCTTGATATCGACATCACTATATCCACATGATTTCAAAAACCGAATTAACAATTTTTTCACTTATCTCCGGCCTATGTTTCAAAATATTAGTTCATTTAATCCATATGCGTAATATATATATATATATATATATGTAGATTGGTTCCCTCAATCGTTCATCAACTTAGCTAGTAACCATGGCTACCAGTATTGTTGTTTTTCTTGTTACTTTCTCCATTGCTTACTTTGCCATTTCTTCCGACGCCGGAAGAGTCCTAGACTCGAACAATGTTGCATGCAAAAATGGTGGTAGCAACTTCACTCATGTATGTGATCCTTCAAGGTATCCTGACCTTGGTTTGGACATGTCAGCCTTTGCCTTTTGCGACTCTAAACTTTCGTATGGCGATAGGGCCAAGGACTTGGTAGATAGGATGACACTGGCGGAGAAAGTGAAGCAGCTTGGAAATAATGCAAAGGGGAGGTTGGGGTTGCCAAAGTATGAGTGGTGGTCTGAGGCACTCCACGGTGTGTCAAATGTTGGTCCCGGGACTTATTTCGATGATCTTATTCCGGGTGCAACAAGCTTCCCCACTGTTATTCTTACCACCGCAGCGTTCAACGAGTCTTTGTGGAAGCAAATTGGTTAGGTAATACATTGTATCACTACATTTTTGTCAATGTTTATGGTTGGAAAATATGACAATATTAGAGAAAGCTATGGAAATTAATTTTTGGCTCAAAGTTATACTTTTCATTTGCTTGAATTGTATGAAATCTGTTGTTCTTGGCTACATACATACTGGTCAATGAAACTTGATCAATGAATTTATACATTTGATCTTGTACTAAATGATTTTTTTTCTTTATTACGAATATTTTAGATTGTTTCAACAGAAGCACGAGCCATGTACAATCTCGGAAGAGCCGGATTGACATATTGGAGTCCCAACGTTAATGTACACTACAACAAGAATGGCCACTGCACACAATAAATTAACTGTGCCCTTTGAGGCCAAAGAGCACCAACAATTGTACTCATAGACCAATAGCAACAGTGCAGCTACTATCCTTGTGTCTGTGCCCTCTATGGGCATCACCATTGCTTGAAGCGCACAGTACAACGTTTCGTGCCCAAAAGGATAGCACAATAATGGTTTTTTTTGTCTATGTTCTGACACCTTTGTCAGATGATTTTTCAAATCCTGTTGGCACAAGGTTCTTAATTGTGCCATAACAATTCATTATTAAAAAAAAAATTATAAAAACAAAAATGAAAACACCCTACAAACCCAAGTTGGGGCTAACAAAATATTTAATTCTCTTTTCATACAATCAAATCAAAATTGCCCAACCACAGGTATCTAAAATATTGCAATTTACATTGAAAACCATCGGGTAGTTCCTGCCCATCATTTTTCTCGGCCAAACTATGTATGTCCTTGCACAGATTCATAATCAGAGACATGAGACCACAGATCCACATTTTGTACGAACTACAAACAAAGTTTTCATGAAATTGCAGGGAAATGAGTCCTCTACAAAACCAAAACATTTGCATGAGTCAGTTCTTATAATTATCCCTTTAATCGAACAATATAGATGATATTGGATTCGAAACAGAAGCAGATCAGCATTCAATCTTAACCATTTGTAACACACAATATGTCAAAATGAAGCTAAGACTAAGAGGAGTTCGATTTTACCTAAATCGAAGCCAAAGGATGGCCGGAGGTGGCTGGAAAATGGCTTGAAAGTCACAGCCAGTTTGGGTCTCTACGAATCCATGACAGATTCGACCAACAAAGCTCGAATCTGGTCCCTAGGACTGTGAGGAGTTCGTTTATGGTGTCAATATCATCGTCTTCAACGAGATTTGGGCGAGAAAAGCTCGGAAAACCTGCAACTCACCAGAATAGTGGAGATCGTTAGTTCTTCGTTCAATCTCGCAAACGTGGTGGAAATTTTCTCATGCAAAGCCATAAATCGACTTAGAACATCGAAGGAATTAACCAGAGGTAGTTACAGACTTTACCTCGGTCGGGAAGGCGATGAACTCGCCGGAATTCTCTCGGGTTCGAGACGCGTGGTTCTCCGATTTGAGGTTCGAGTCAAGGGTTTGGGCACTAGTCCCGTGTTTGGCGCGAGGTTGGGAGACGAGGATGGTGGTGGTTTGGTGTTTAAAGTCGTCGGAGAAGGTGGTGGTTCATAGTTGTGTGGCTCGGGGAAAAGTGACTCGAGAGAGATAGGGACGAGGGGAAAAAAAAAAAAGAGAAGTGAGGGAGTACAAAGGAAGGGAAGAGAAGTGTGGGCCTCAGTGGCACACACTCCAATTCTACATAAAGAATATAATTCAAACAAATGAGAAGGGAGAGGGGCTGGACCCGATCGGCTGGTAAAAAATAGGCGGTTTTAAAAAAAATTGTGGGTGCGGGTGGGGCTGTTTTCATGAGAAAGTAATAAAAAAATTAAATAATTGTGTCCTTTACAAATAGTGTTGGGATCACTTTTTAAAATTTGCTAGTTACTTTAATTTGTTATTGAGCACAAATATATGTTTTGTGCTTTTGTATATTAATAAAAAAATCTAATTTCTGACATGAAAGGGACATACACAAACTAGGCACAATAGTTTTGTGCTCAAATTTTTGAAGGCACAAATAAACTTTTCTATTTTTCTTTTTTGGCACCAGTTAATGTGCCCTTTGTTTAGAGGGCACATTTGAGATGGTTTTGGTGCTCATTGGCATTTAAAAAGCACAAATATGTATTTGTGCTCAATGATAATGAAAAGGGCACAAATGAATTGTGTTCTTAGCCCATTTTTCTTGTAGTGGTAGTGAGGGATCCGAGGTGGGGAAGAGCCACGGAAACACCCGGTGAAGACCCTTATGTTGTTGGCGTTTAAGCCTCTAACTACGTCAGAGGCTTGCAGGATGTTGAGGGCACAAAGAATGCTACAGATTTGAATTCTAGACCTCTCAAAGTTTCCTCATGCTGCAAGCATTATGCCCCTTACGATGTAGACAACTGGCTCGGTGTTGATCGTTACCATTTTGATGCCAGGGTAAGTCTATAATGTTAGATAATACACCACGTATAATCAACTAATTAAAGTGATACAAAATGTGTTTCCTAGCATATTATTATTTCCCTTTTGTTATGAAAAGGTGACGGAGCAAGATATGGTGGAAACTTTCCTAAAACCATTCGAGATGTGTATCAAGGATGGTGATGTAAGCAGTGTAATGTGCTCTTATTGTTGGATATTCAAATAAAAACATTCTCCATGCTGCCAGCCTGTACTTCACTCAAGTATTTCCCACTCTTGTCATATGAATATGCTTATTCCTTGTGTCAGCCGAAAGAAAAACTTCATGGCAGCAATCAGTTGCCATGTGATTGTTAATCTCAGCTGTGTGCTACAAGCTGGAAAGCTGCAATGTGATTGTATCCATATCTGATACATGTGTGAAAGGGATAAAGGCCATCAGACCATGTGAGAAGATGGACAGCAGCTAGCATGTGCTAGCTGCCATGATTAAATGTTTTCTTGCATTGTATAAGTAGGATATTATGCTAGGGTTTAATTATGTGAGTGTATTCAAAGGGAAGTATCCCAGTTTTTCAGATTGTATTCTCTAAGTTCTTAGAAGCTTGTAAGCTTCGGTTGTTCATGCTTTGTAAACTGATTTCGTTCATATATCAAATAAGAGTGTTGTGTGTTAGTTTGCCATTTTTCTTATCCTCCCTTCACTTGTTTGTTTGAGAAGATTGAGAGTGTGAAAGACAAAGGTGTGATAAGTTTGTAAACTTATCACCGATTCACTTGGTATTAAAGTTAGCAAACCCTAACCTTTCAATACCAACACTTATAACCGTGTTAATGGCATACCTACTTGTGCTGATCCCAAACTCTTGACAGAAACCATTAGAGGAGGGTGGGATCTTCATGGGTACGTATGCTAATCACCTTTAAAAAAATTCTCCTAAAGTTTTCATGGATACGAATAATTTATTTATTTTTTATTCTTTTTGTCTTGCAGATATATAGTCTCGGATTGTGACTCTCTTGAAGTTATGGTGGACGACCACAAATGGCTCAGCGACACCAAAGAGGATCCTTGCAAAATTTACTTATTGAACCGTTTTTGTTTGGGAAATACTTATGTTCTTGCTTTTTCGTACTTAATTACTAGGTTTGATTAATTAAGTTCCATGTTAATTACTTTAGGGATGGATTTGGACTGTGGAGACTACTACCCAAACTTCACTCAAAGTTCGGTGAGGCAAGGGAAGGTGAAGGAGGTAGAAATCGACCGATCACTCAAGAACCTTTATGTGGTGCTTATGAGGCTAGGTTTCTTCGATGAGAATCCCACTTTTAAGTCTCTTGGCAAGAAGGATGTGTGCTCGAAACAACATATTGAATTAGCAACAGAAGCAGCAAGGGAAGGAATCGTTTTATTGAAAAATGTCAATGAAACTTTGCCGTTGAAATCGAAGAAAACAGAAAAAACTAGCTATCGTCGGGCCTCATGCCAATGCTACTGCAGCAATGATTGGAAACTATGCAGGTATTGAATCTAAAAATGCTCTTTGAATTAAGTTCGACATCTCAAACATAATATACTCATCAATTAAACATACAATTCCGACTTTGTGTTCAGGTATTCCTTGCCAATTCACTTCACCTCTCGATGCATTTTCTTCCTATGGAGAAGTTAAGTATGAAATGGGATGTGATGGAGTTGCATGTGCAAATGATAGTCTGACATTCCCTGCCATGAAAGCCGCAAAGCACGCAGATGCAACCATAATTTTTGCCGGGTTGGACTTATCAGTTGAGGCAGAGAGCTTGGATAGGGCGGATCTGCTTCTTCCTGGCTACCAAACCCAGTTTATCAATCAAGTAGCTCAAGTCTCCAAGGGTCCGGTAATTCTTGTAATAATGTCAGCTGGTGGTGTTGATATCAGCTTTGCCAAACAAAACGATAACATTAAAGCCATGTTGTGGGCTGGGGCGGTCGTGCCATCTAAGATGTTGCTTTCGGACATTACAATCCTGGTAAGTACACATAACAAATAATCGCATTTCTAGTCCGCATTAGTTGATGATAATGTTGCATCATTTAGCATATTTTTTTCCTATTGGAGGACCTCCGGTTACTTAAGTCTACTCATGATTAGGGCTTCTCGGCATTATCTGGATAATAGAGGTTATGTCAACTACATTAGGGTTTTATCTAGTTAATAGCCGTTTATTTTCTTCTTGATATTATCATCTTGTGTAATGGTCTTATCTTGTTGTCTTCACTTCCTTTCAAGGAGATTAGTGTTGCTCCCTATGCCGGCATGATTTAAGGGATGGGATAGGTAGCTTAAGTGTTGAGTGTAGTTTGCAACTCGCTCAAACTCCTCTATATATTTGTGTAACCTTTGGATGCTTAACATGAATAATACAATACAAACTTCAACATGGTATCAGAGCAGGCATCCTGAGCCAGCTCTGTATATCGAAACTGCTGTGTTTATTTTTCAAACACAATGGCGGATGGAAGTCCAGACGATGTAAGCATCATTGCTTCTCCATCTGTAAGCTCGTCTAAAATGGATATCAATCCAAACCAACGACTCAGTTCAGTGTTATTGAATGAGTTTAATTATTTGCCATGGGCAAAAGCTGTTAGTCTTGCCCTCGGTGGAATATCCAAGCATGGTTTCATCAATGGCAGCCAACCTGCATCATATGTTTCCTCCCAGAATATAGAGGGTGGCTATGTAAAGATCAACTAGTCATGTCGTGGTTGTTAAATTCTATGGAAAGGAAGGTTGCTGAAATCTTCAGCTATTTCGAGTCTTCTCTCACTCTTTGGAACATCGTGAAGGAGATGTATGGCAATCAAAACAATGCAGCTCACATCTTTCAACTTAAGAAGGATATCTCCAACATACAACAAGAAGGTAAAAGCTTTGTTCAACACCTTGGTTCTTTGAGAAGCATGTGGAATGAGTTAGATGTGTACAGACCTCACACGACTGATTCCTCAGTGCTTCTTAAAAGAACATAACAAGATAAAAAATTTCAATTATTGTCTAGCTTGAGCTCATAATATGAGGATTTGAGAAGTCACATTCTCATAAACCCGGAGCTGCCATCCTTCACTAGTATCTGTGCAACTATCCAACGTGAGGAAGTAAGAAGAAAAGTCATGAACAATGGTATAAAAACCAACGTGACAGAAGCTAGGGCTTATTGACAAATGAAAAAATGTATAAAGGGAAAAATCCTCATTTGAAGTGCCTACATTGTGACAACATCAGGCATGTGAGAGACAAGTGCTGGATCCTACATCCAGAACTCAAACCTGACTTCATGAAGGAGAAAACCGCACCAAAGACAAGTCGAGCATACCCTTGTGCCAACACTGCAACATCTTCATCCATCAACAGGTTTGATACCTATCAACAGTTCACTGCAAATCCTGCCACTCTTTAAAATGAGTTCACAGTCTATCTCCAACAAAAGAAGGGAAGAGAAGAAAGATCTGTTGATCATGAAGATGGAAGTACTACTGCATTGCTGGGCAAATTTGCAGGTTTTTTAGCTGATGATGATCGCGTACCTCAGACAGACTTGAAAGGTATCGTAAATTCTTTCCAAACTGCTCTTAAAATAAATTAGTCACATGATCTTTGGGTTATAGATTCAGATGCCACAGACCATATGACTAATAAAATGTCTAAGTTACATAGATTTGAGAAACTACATAATCCTTCACATGTATCTGTAGCTAATAGTGAAGGTGCTAGGATTGTAGGAAAGGGAAAAATCCACCTGATATCTGATCAAATAGAGTCCACAGCCATATATGTTCCATCATTTCCATTTCAACTTCTCTCAGTGGGAAGAATCACAAATTCCTTAAATTGTTTGACCATTTTTTCACAAAAAACTGTCAATTTTCAGGATTGTATAACCAAGAGGACGATTGGTGTCGGATTTTACCTTGATGGTCTCTATTACATATCGAAAAGCTCTCCCTTTGGGTTCCAAGCCAAGTCAAGATCCATTCATACCTCCATTCAAGCTTCCTCTTTGTGGCACCAGCGATTAGCTCATCCATCTCAACCTATCTTGTACACCTTATTTCCTGACTTAGGCAAAGAACCAACTCACTGTGAAACCTGGCATTTGTCAAAGGCAACAAGACTACCTCTAGGTTCTTCGATGTCTAGAGTTTTTACCCTTTTTGAGCTTGTACACTCTGATATATAGGGACCAACAAGCGAATCTTTTGATGGTTACAAATATTTCATAACTTTTGTTGATGATTATTCAAGAGCCACCTGGTTATACTTGTTAAAATCAAAAAGTGAAGTGATGGAAGTGTTTAAGGACTTTCACAATCTTGTTAAAAATCATTTTTCTTCTCAAATCAAAACCCTAAGGTCTGATAATTGCACCGAATACATGTCCCAATTCATGACTCAATATTTGAGCAACAATGGCATCATGCATCAAACTAGCTGTGTTGGCACACCCCAACAAAATGGTGTTGCCGAGAGAAAAAACCGAGATCTTCTTGAAAAAACTAGGGCATTGATGTTACAAATGAATGACCAAAACGTTTCTGGTCTTAAAGCGTCATGACAGTAGCTTACCTGATCAATATGTTACCTAGTAGGGTTTTGGGGTTCAAATCTCCAATGGAGATAGTCAAGAACAAAAAGGTGGACCTGTCTCACCTTAAAGTCTTCGGATGCATCTGTTTTGTCCATGTTCAGCCCTTACATCGAGACAAACTTGATCCTAGGGCAACTACATGCATTTTTCTTGGCTACTCATCCACACATAAAGGGTATAAGTGTTACAATCCACAACTTAAGAGATTAATTATCTCAAAGAATGTTCGATTTCATGAAACTAATGCTTATTACAGTAAGTCTCTGGATAGTACAAGTCAGGGGGGAGTATCTTGGACATGTTTCCACTGCCAAGGACTGAGATACTTCACAATGCGGATGATCAACCTCACACAATGGATCTTATGGTCCCAAATCAACCGGATCTAAATGACGACAGCAACATGCATGTTGAAGATGAAACCCTACGCAGTGTTGAACCTGAAAAATCTTCAGATGAGTCTCTTCCTACCATACCTCGTCGAAATCCAACTCGTGAAAGGCACCCAACCGCTAGACTGCAAGACTTTGTTACTTACAAGCCAAGGCACCCATTATCCAACTACTGTTCCTACCAAAAGTTGTCACCTAATTACACTGCCTATTTGTGTAATATATCTGCACATGTGGAGCCTCAATCACGAAGCTAATCAATCCCAGGTGTGGCAACAAGCCATGCAGGATGAGCTGCATGCACTCGATCAACATAAAACCTGGAGCATCGTGCCACTGCCCAAAGGAAAGAAGATAGTAGGCTGCAGGTGTGGCAACAAGCCATGCAGGAAGATTGCCTCTTACATGGTACGAAGCTGGTTATGTGGATATGCTACCCATGACATCCATGCAATTGAGGCCAGTTGATAGCCTAGGCTATCCCGGTCGTACATACAAATTCTACAATGGCTCCACAGTTTACCCATTTGGATACGGCCTTAGCTACACCCAGTTCAACTACACTCTGCGATCTGCAAAGAGATGTCTGGATATAAACTTTAGAAAGTCCCAACACTGCCGACATAGAATACAAGGATCGTGAATACAAGCCACCTTGCCCTGCAGTCCTTATTGACGACTTGCAATGCAACCATGAACTCGGGTTCGGGGTTGAAGTTAAAAATGTGGGTAAGAGGGATGGAAGTGAAGTCATCATCGTTTACTCAAAACCACCAACTGGCATCGCCGCTACGCATGCCAAGCAAGTGATTGGGTTTAAAAGGGTTTTTGTGAAAGCCGGAAAAAGCGAAACTGTTAACTTTGTGTTCAATGCCTGCAAGAGCTTGGGACTAGTCAACTACAATGCTTACAATCTTCTAACATCAGGCAGACACACGATTTCGGTTGGCGATGATGTCGTCTCCTTCCCTATTCAAGTCAACATTAAAGAGTGGATTATTATTGTAAATGAACTCCCAGTAGGGTATTAGGCTTATTGTGAGTAAACAATTATTTAGTAGAATAATTAGTAGGCTAGCTGCTGCTGCACCTCCTTTCTCTCCTCAGATCAGCTTGTAAACAGTAGCCAGTTGATTTCTAATTTCCATCTACTTCATTTCTATTTGATCATCTATTGCCGCTACACGATATCTAAACAATCTCTCCAAACCCACCTTAGCAGAGAGCCAAAGAATTTGGTAATTTATATTGTCTTATATATCCAACTGCTAGTTGTTTTACTCCTGTTTCCTGGCATCGAACGTTTCATAGGTTTTTTTCAATTTCCCAGCTATTTCCTCGGCATTCAAAGGTTTTCTTTTGAAAATTACATGATAAAATTTTGGGCGAGATTCAGTGAAGATTTCCATATCATATTGTCCACAACACCACTAACTGAAGTTAACAGAACTGACCTTATGAGATCTCTTGCGATTACGAAAAACAGAAATATACCATTCAGGTAAGATGTCAGTAATTTATGGATAATGTGTTACGACATATAATTAACTAATTTCTTGAGTTTTAAATGATAAACATATGATTTCAGTTAATTAAGTTCCATGCATTCTAATTAATCAGTACAGGATTGGGTTTGGACTGTGGAGCTTACTAGAATTTCTCCGAAACGGCTGTGGAGCAAGGAAAGGTTAATGTGGTCGACATAGATGGGGCACTGAATTACCTTATGTTTGTTTACGAGGGTAGGCTACTTTGATGGAAACCCTACTTTCAAATCTCTTGACAAGAAGGATATAATTATATGCACCAGAGAACATATTGAGTTAGCCACAGAAGCAGCAAAGAGAAGAAACAATGCCAATGAAACCTTGCGTCTGAACTCTGCTAAGTTCAAAACACTGGCCTCGTCGGGCCTCATGCTACTACCAAGGTCATGATCGGAAAATATGCTGGTATTGAAGTTTCCAAACTCTTACGTGTTATACAGAATAGAATGTGTTACATGTAACATTATTACTTACTACATTGTGAATGTGTTCCTTGCAGTACACTTCACCTCGTGATGCTTTCAAATCCTATGGAAAAGTGAGGTATGAAGTGGGATGTGATGTTGCATGTCTAAATGAGAGCTTGATATATATTCCCTGCCATGGCAGCCGCCAAGGAAGCTCATGCAACCATAATTATGGTGGGATTGGACTTATCGGTTGAAGCGGAGGGCTTGGACAGAGTTGACCTCCTTCTTCCTGGTTACCAAACTCAATTATCAACCAAGTCGTTCGCCAAACAAAATGATAATAGTAAGTACAATAACTGTTAATAGAACTGCATTTTTAGACCACATGATGCGACAATTAATATGTTAGTCAATATTTAATAATAATAAAGATAATAGATGTAATAAGTACATATCAATTGCTTCGTCATGTGATCAGCTAACATCCTAACAATATATATATATATATATATATATATATATATATATATATATATATATGTTGACTATGTTACAGGAGGAAGATTACCTCTTACATGTTATGGTTATGAAGCTAGTTACGTCGAAATGCATACAAGCCATCCTGCCCAGCAGTCCTTTTAGATGACTTGTAACACGATTTTTCGGTCAAGGTTGAAGTGAAACATGTAGGCAAAAAGGGATGGGAGTGAGGTTGTTTTTGTTTACTCAAAGCCCCCAGATGGAATTGTCGGTACACATGCTAATTAAGCAGGTGATTGGGTTTGAGAGGGTGTTTTCGAAAGCTAGACAAAGAATGGAGGTTAATTTTGTGATCGGTGTTCCTAAGAGATTGGGAATTGTTGATTACACTGGTTACAAGCTTTTTACCGTCGGGGATACACGCGATCATGGTTGGGGAAGATCATGGGATCTCATTCCCTCTTCAAATTAACTTTGAGACCAGGTAAAATTGGTTGTTAATTGACAATTGTAATCAACTTTTAGTGGTAATTAATTAGGTTATTTCGAATGAATAATTAGTAGACCTTTTAATTCATGTACCTCACTTTTTCTCAGTTTAATCTTCAGCGTGTATACAGTACACCCTAATGATCAATAAAGTACTATTTTCTTTTTTCAATTTGATTCTTCATTCCGTCTTCAAATTCTAAAAGTCATTATGCACTCTTGTCTAGTTGTCCCGCTTTTATTGTTCTACCACGGAATAGTATATAATGACATTTTTAGAGCGTCACTAGCAGCTCTCTTATTATATTACTTACACACGCACATATATATGCAATAATCAATTTCTACCATGACGAATAATCTTAAGATCATTCCAAATTAAACTTGACAACGATTAGGTTGAAAAAGACTTTACGTGAAAGCCTTGAGGTTAGTTCAAATAGTGAAAATGCAGAGAAATGAGTTAAGATTAAAGTAGATTAAAAGAAATCGATTTCTTCCAGTATAACCAAAGAAAAAACTTTACAGTACAACAAAAAAGTAAATAGTTCCCATGATTACATCCAACTGAGAAATTGTTCCTATCCAAATGTAAGATCCAAGGAAACATGAACACAAAATTAAGTAAATTTCTTATTCTTTGTTTCAAAATTTCCACAAGGAAATAAAGTAGATATATGGATGGGCAAAAAGCCATAAGAAAACAAAGAGAACTGGGAGGAATGATGGGTAGGGTAGTCCCAACTTGACCAAAATTGATCCCAAAGAGGGGGGCCAAAAAGGAACAAAAACTACCAAGCAAGAAAGATTGGGGTAGGTGGGGAAAAGAGGTTTTCAGTGGTGCGCCACTATCCTCAAATCTGATTGGAACCTGAGAAATATGTACAGTGATGGGAGGAGGCAACACCTCCATCCATCCATGTCCCCACTATTTCCAGCACCTCAAAAAGCTAATAAAAAAGCATCCAAATTAGGGAGCGTATAACTAAATTAAAGAAAAATTAAAAAAAACAAGAAGATAGCGACACGGATTTGAGCAAGTCATGCTCACATAAAGCAACCAGTGATCATCTGCAGCTTTTGAGAAAAGCATCAGCTTTTAACTGAATCCAGCACCAAATACAAGTGTGCCACAAACATGTCTGCTGATTGGTTGTGAGGGGAGACGCAAGAATTCACCATGGATGCATGCATGACCATCACGTTCACGTTCCTGGATTTCCAACGGATGAATGCGAGAGGTATGGAAAGGAGATAAAACAGTGACGTGTCCCTGAATCATGTGACAGGATTAAACGGATCGTTATGGTTTCGTTTGGTGCCTGGAATTGCACTGGATTGGATTACTAAATATATTGAAAGTATGTTGAAGGAAGAAATGCAAAAATTTAATAACGCTTGAAAATAAAAGTTGAATCAAAGGGAACACATCTTTTCAATCCCGCAAATTCCGACGGCTTCTAATCTTCGTTCAATGCAAAATCATTATATCATCATTCTGTCATCGATATAACTAATATTTCACGATACATCCAATTCAATTCCATCCCAGGGACCAAACGAGTATAACAATAATGGAACATCAAATAATACTAACAGAAGCAAATTTAAGTTTTTAACCAACAGATGCTGGAGTGCATAGTTACATAGCAGTCGATGGCTGGCAACTTGCCGTACGAAATTAAGTGAAATACAAGAAAATGAGCATCCATACTACAAATCATAACACAAATCAAAGAGAGGACTGGAACACACTTCAGGAGCCGGACGAGAGAGCTCCAAAACCAGATTCAGAGTGACAACAGTACAGCCATTACGTTTAATGGCCCAATATGAGGGGTAATCGCCTTCGTTTAAAAAGAGCGGGGAATGATAAATAACTACCAAGAGTTTCAGTTGTTACCACCATAGCTCAAGTGCACGTTCAGTCGTTCAAATTCTCAACCCCAATCTTCTGCAGCTCAACCTTGAGAGACTTCAAGTACTGAACAGCTTCGTCAAGAACAGCGATGGTGTTCATTTCATTCCCACCAGGTACAATCCCTCTCAGCGCCCTCACCATCTTCTTCATTTTCTGGCGTTTCCTTTCACTGTTGCAGCTGCTGCTGCTACCAATGCCAGAAGACTTTTCAAGTGAAGAACGCAGCCTTTCCTTCTTGGTTTTCAAACCATAACTGGAGCAAGAATCAGAGAATGAGCTCCCGTAATTTCCATGAGTTCGTGCTGTACTGACCTCTTCCTCATCATAATCTTCCAGCTCTTCCTCATCCAAGCTCAACAATGCATCAATATCATCGGAGTCTTCCTTCAGAGTAGACGATGCTTCTCTATTGCCATTATTTCCCTCGTTCAATCCCAGATTGTCTTGGATGTAAGCTGCACAGAGGTTAAAGGCAGGACCAGTAATTTTGTGGGCAATTTCAGGATTGAACATAATCTGACTTCGATGATCAGTCTGGTCGAAGATAATGAAATTCTTTGGGCAGATGCTAGAGGTTTGAAATTCAACACCATGGAAAGGTTTAAAGTGATTTGCCTCATTAGGTAAAACTGCCCCAAACGCAGAAGCAACTGGAATGTGCATGTAATTATTACCCACTTGATTTGCAAAGGGCGGAGCTGCCTTGTTGGGGTCAAACTGCTGGTCACTCTGCATCAGAAATTCTAACTACAGCCTAACAGACGGAGTTTCAACCGAAATGTGAGATTCTTTGACTTGTAACTGGATGAAGGTTCGCAAAAATAATACGAGAACTGTTTGCAAATCAAGTTATTTCCATTCTGGTCACGAGAGCCACCTATTCCCAACCAAAAGCAACCAGAGTAACTACAACTGCCTTCTTACGATGAATACTGCCAGAATGAAAGTTTGTCCCAAATCCGAGAGTCCAGAGGGCTTATGATAAAATACTACGTAACAGGTTTAAGCAGCTGACGGAAATATTCAGCCTGTGAGAACAAACAGTAGGATATCAACAAATTAGTTTTAATATCTTCATAGTGGTACAATCAAGCACGTACGTCAAGAACAGTCATTTGAATGCATATCAATACATAAGTCCTGGTAAAGACAGCACTGCTAGAGGGAATAAAAGTTGAATACAAATTTTGTAAAGAATGCCAACAACTATGGAAGTCCACACGAAACCACAATGACAATCTTCTTCCATTTTTAATGTCAGTGAATTCAACTGAAAATTTTATCGCAATCAATCGAAGCCGAAAGAAGACGAACAACGACAGGGAAATACGAATATCCGATGTACCTGACAAACTTGCATCTGGTGAGAGTAGGCAATGACCCCAACACTCATTAAAATCTTCCCGACTTCCTTAATGGCTCGATATTTCTTTACGTTTACCCCAATGTTCATTCTCACTCTTCCAACCACCCCCAAAAATCACCAAATAAAAGGATTATTCGAAAACAGAGTTTTTACCTGCAACGGTTAATCCACAAAGCAGCATTGTTAGAATGAGACCAAAAGTGCGGTGCGAAGCCGAAATATATCATCAATGCCACACTTGATAAAGAGTACGAAAACATCAACTTGTTCCAAGAACGAAAAGCACAAAGGAAAAAACTTCGGTTCACCATACCGACGTTTTTGTTCCACAATGACAAAAAAATTATAGAAACACATACAGCAATCAATCGGTTACATTAATCCTTTACAAGTTTCAATTTTTACACATTTTTAAAACCTTATAAGCCAAATTGGAGAACTGACAAAGCAAAATAAACTGTAATCTCACCAAAGTGAAGCGATTTACAGTATGACGCGGAAGAACACCACCAAGCGGACGCAGTTCCTGCTGTAATTCACAAAAGAAGACGTCCACGGCATCTTGAATTTACTTCTTCAATTCCAAATCAATAGTAAACGCTCACTCTTCCACAGGAAAAACTAAATGGAAACAACATCCCAGAGTTAATCAAACATTATCCGACACTTGGCACAATAAACACACAAAGAAAACCCAATTAGTCTAACGAATCAAAATTTCAAAAAAAATTGAAGATTATTTCATTTGTCTAACAGAGCAAAAGCTCATTACTAAACTGGTACCTGATCAAATCACAACACAAAAATCAAATTAAAATAATTTCTTAATTTGAGCAGTCTCCTAGCAACATAAACAGAAGCTAATAACACAGAAACACTCAGAAAACAAACAATCAGCAGAATTAAAAATTACTTAAACAATTAATCCCAATTCAAAACCCTAGATTATGAATCCAAACCAAACTAGATCACTCATTATATCGTATCATCCAATGAAATAAACAGGAACTACCACAAAAGCAAACAAATCAACCTTCAAGCCCCTTAAAAACCAAAACCCACAAAAAGTTACGGCAGATAGAATGTAAAGATCAAAACTTTGAGAGCAGAGCCTAGGTTTTAAGGAGAAGATGGCAGATTGAAACCAGATTATCGATTGCAGAGGATCAGATTTCAGATTGGGAAATGAATACTTTTCTCTGAGCAGAAATTTCCCTAGATTTGCGCTGCTGAACAAGATCTACCACTGCTGGTTCGAGAGAGAGAGAGAGAGAGAGATTGAGTGTTTGTGCGAGGAGAGAGAGAGAGATGGGAGGGCGTGTTTGGGAGGAGTGGGTATTTAATTTTGGGGTTTTCGTTGGGATATGCGAAGGGGCCGAGACAGAGAGGAGTCAAACACGGAGCGTGGGAGCCGTCGGATTAGGGCCTTGGAAATGCTTTCCGTCTATTGCGGGTGCAATGATGGCCGTCGGATGGAGCACGCGTGCAGGGGGCAAATGTGGGGCCCTTCTCTGCGAGGTTTGACGATTGCGTATCGTGGAAATGACTCCTCTCCTCTTTGCTCGTGTGAAAGCCCCATTTCCCTCTATTAATTACCCCCTTAATCACTTCAATTACGCTTTCCATAATTTGCTTTTAGTGAGCATTTTTCTCTCTACGACCGCACCCCATCCACTTAAACACACTCCTCTTCTAAAAACTAAAATAAACTCTTCTTTCTTCTTTTGAAATTTAGTTACACAAACAAGCGATATTCAACGTTAAGTAATCGAATCAAAATAGATATTCATCATTGCCAATGGGGATTGGTTTAATTAGTAAGATCTTTGTCTTGTGAGTCGCCCCCACTAAGGTTTGAGCTTTGCTGCAAAGTTTTTGTTGGTTCGCGATATATAAATTCCTCCAACTAGAAGCTGATAATTGATTGTGGATATGCCCTAGCGCTAGTGATAATAGTAACCAATCTCCCCTACACTTTATAAAATTTCGACATATATCTAACAAAAGCAATTTGGCAGAAGTGTTTATTAGGGATTTGGATCCCATTTGGATAGATCCAAATTGTAGGGATACTAGGGATCCTCACAACTTAGTCATTCATCGCGCACCGTACGGTCAGAAATCATTTGACTTTTTTATTTAAAATTAAACGTAAATAGTACATAACGAAATTGACTGCACGATGTACGATAAATAACTAACAGAGATCCCCATAAAATGGATTCGAAGAGTACCCTCTTCTGTTTATTAGCATATAATGCAATATATGCCCTTAATATAAAGAGAATCGAGAGACCGGATGACATTAAGATAGCAATAAAGGCCGCGAAATTCTAATGAGAAATGATAGAAATATAAAAGTTAGTACAAATGTTGATAATTTTAATTTATATACTCATTATTGATTTAATCTCCATTAAGTTATATTTTTGTTTATAATTTGAACTTCTTGTATTTATGTGTTGTTTTCTTTTCCTTTTTGAGTTGCTGTGATACCTTTGACGAATTTTATTAATACGTGAATACGACCCCTCAAGCTCAAAGGTGCATGAAAGACGAAAAGATGGTGATGGATGTGTCAAATTGTCAATTGGTGTAAAGTATAGGCTGACAAGCAGCAATAACTTTCTAACCACGCACCAAACTTCATGAATTGACAGAAGTGATAAAAGCCCCATATTATCCATATATTTTATAAAATAATGATAGAAAAATTAATTTTATAGACAAAATTTATAAATTAAATAATTTATCATTAATAAAAATGAACATATTTAACAATTTTTAAGTAATAATCAAATAATTAACTTCTAACATTTTAGTTACAAAATTTTATTTACAAATTTAGTCTCTGTATCATTATTTTTTTTATGATGCATGGCAAATTCAAAGATTATTTCTTAATTTGTAATAAATTATGTTTTTTTTAGTTACTAGTTAGATGTCACATCCCAACCTGGGCCTCTACCACAATTCGGACTCGACTCCATCATAACACGATATTGTCTGCTTTGGGCCCTGAGCACACCCTCACGGTTTTGTTTCTGAGAACTCACACGAGAACTTTCCAGTGGATCACCCATCCTGGGATTGCTCTCGCACGAACTCACTTACCTTCAGAGTTCCTACGGAACCCAAAGCCAATGAGCTCCCAAAAGTAGCACGATATTGTTCGCTTTGGGCCTCGAGCACGTCCTCACGGGTTTTGTTTATGGAATCTCACAAGAGAACTTCCCAGTGGGTCACCCATCTTGAGATTGCTATCGCGTGAACTCGCTTAACTTCAGAGTTCCTACAGAACCCGAAACCAGTGAGCTCCCAAAAAACCTTGTGCTAGGTAGAGATGGAAATATACATATAAGGCTTACATGATCATTTCTCCTAGGCGATGTGGAATGTTACATTAGACAAGAAAATTAAGTATTTTTTATACATATTTTATTTCTTGTTAAGGCTTTAAGTTATTTTCTCTATTTAAGCACAATATAATTTAGGGTTTAGAAGATTTTTGAAATAATATTATTGAGTATTGCTCTTTTGAGAAGCAAGACTTTATTGCGGTTTCTCCCTTTCTTCGTGTCTCTGTTTCGTGTGCAGTTGTTGTTGTTGTTGTTGTTGTGTGCGCTTCTTAATCCACATCCCCTTTACTTACGAAAACAATGATCGGATTGGATAGATGATATTAATAATTGGTTTCTGAAGTAAAAACAAAATTTAAGGGGCTTCGCACAAATCAGTTTTGCACTGTGTTCAGCTCTATTTTTGGCAACGTTATATAACTTGATTTACAAGAGACACAAAACTAGATATCATCATAAGCCAAATTTGAGTTTTTGGGTAACAATTTTTATATAAAAAATTAGATCTTCAAATTAAACAATCATAAACGATGACCTTGTGATTACAAGTTTCAAGCAAGACATACCTTTACAGTTTTTTTTTTATTTTTTAACAAACAATATTTCTTATATTAAGGTGGAGGAAATGAGCTCAGTCTTGCATTGGATTAGTAATAATGTGGTTCAAATTCGTTTTTGGCAATAATCAGATCTAAGACTCCTCACTTACAAATAAAGAGGAATACCACTAAATTGTAGTGTTGCTTTAGTTCTTCGGCTCGCAATGTGCGTTTAGTCCTCGTGGTAAGGCTTTAGGGTTAGGACTAACAGTCGTCCATGGCTGAGGAATTGTATTACACTTTTGATGAGTTTGCAATTGTGAAGTTGGTGCATGTTTGGCCTTTTGGATTATTCCAGACCTGGCATTCGTGTCGTGTTTCATGTGTTCGTATCGTTTTCGTGTCATACCCGATAGCTTAACGGGTCGTGTCGTGTAACACCCGTTAAAATAAACGGGTAATATGACCCAACCCGAAATCGACCCGTTAATATTATCAGGTAATATGACCCGACCCGTTACCCGTTAAGAAAAATATTTTTTAAATCAATAAATAATGAAAATGAAAAACATAATTTGACCCTAAAAATGTAAAACATAATACTAAATTAGTATATACATACCATATTGTCACATAAATACTAATTCAAAACATTAATAAATAAATAAATAAAACATTTTTCTTTCAAGTTTACATACCCCAAAATAAGAGTCTAATGAAAAAACATTAGTGCATACTACAAAATACAAATGTTTAAAGATATGCAAAATGAAGAGAGTTATACTGGATGAAAGTATAAATAAATTTTTAAGTGTTAGTCAATCTATCGTTTTGATGGGATACGAATTCTCCGAAACTAATTTCAACGATCACAACCGTCAAACTTGTTTGTATATGTTTCGAGATCACATGAGCAAAAAATCACAAAAAACAAACATTCAGAGATCAAGTAACGGGACAAAACTTTTCGACGGTTATAAACGAAAAATCACAATTTAACGGTTATTTTAACTCTGATTTTGATGATTTTTTGCAGCTACACTCCTTGACCCTATATGAATACAGTGAATGAATTCGATCTTCAATTTAAAATACTTACACAAGTGGATACCACAAAATCTTATGTTATACTTAATGAAAGTATAAATAAACTCTTAAGTGTTAGTCAATCTATCGTTTTGATGGGATACGAATTCTCCGAAACTAATTTCAACGATCACAACCGCCAAACTTGTTTGTATATGTTTCGAGATCACATCAGCAAAAAATACAAAAAACAAACATTCAGAGATCAAGTAACGGGACAAAGCTTTTCGACGGTTATAAACAAAAAATCACGATTTAACGGTTATTTTAACTCCGATTTTGATGATTTTTTACAGATACACTCCTTGACCCTATATGAACACAATGAATGAATTCAATCTTCAATTTAAAATATTTGCACAAGTGGATACCACAAAATCTTATGTTATACTTAATGAAAGTATAAATAAACTCTTAAGTGTTAGTCAATCTATCTTTTGATGGGATACGAATTATCCGAAACTAATTTCAACGATCACAACCGTCAAACTTGTTCGTATATGTTTCGAGATCACATCAGCAACAAATCACAAAAAACAAACATTCAGAGATCAAGTAACGGGACAAAGCTTTTCGACGGTTGTAAACAAAAAATCACGATTTAACGGTTATTTTAACTCCGATTTTGATGATTTTTTTACAGATACACTCCTTGACCCTATATGAATACAATGAATGAATTCGATCTCAATTTAAAATATTTACACAAGTGGATACCACAAAATCTTATGTTATACTTAATGAAAGTATAAATAAACTCTTAAGTGTTAGTCAATCTATCTTTTGATGGGATACGAATTATCCGAAACTAATTTCAACGATCACAACCGTCAAACTTGTTCGTATATGTTTCGAGATCACATCAGCAACAAATCACAAAAAACAAACATTCAGAGATCAAGTAACGGGACAAAGCTTTTCGACGGTTGTAAACAAAAAATCACGATTTAACGGTTATTTTAACTCCGATTTTGATGATTTTTTTACAGATACACTCCTTGACCCTATATGAATACAATGAATGAATTCGATCTCAATTTAAAATATTTACACAAGTGGATACCACAAAATCTTATGTTATACTTAATGAAAGTATAAATAAACTCTTAAGTGTTAGTCAATCTATCGTTTTGATGGGATACGAATTCTCCGAAACTAATTTCAACGATCACAACCGCCAAACTTGTTTGTATATGTTTCGAGATCACATCAGCAAAAAATACAAAAAACAAACATTCAGAGATCAAGTAACGGGACAAAGCTTTTCGACGGTTATAAATAAAAAATCACGATTTAACGGTTATTTTAACTCCGATTTTGATGATTTTTTACAGATACACTCCTTGACCCTATATGAATACAATGAATGAATTCGATCTTCAATTTAAAATATTTACACTAGTGGATGTGGATATCACAAAATTTTACGTTATATACTTAATAAAAGTATTATTTTCGGCTGTAGATGTAATACTTAAACGACAAATGTTTTAATGTTTTGAAGTAATATTTATGTGGCAATGTGTGGTATGTGCAATTTTTTTAAAAAAAATCTTATTAATTTTTCACTTCTACAATATTATTAATTTTTCACTAAAAAAAACATTATTCATGAGATTTGAAGGGTTTTAAAAATCTAAACGACCATGTAACGATTGTCTAAGGGTAGAGGATGCAATCATGAGCATTTATATAGGGGTGTGCTATCCACACACCCCATTTTACTTCTTACACACCCCTTGTTAATTTCTATTTGTTGGTTTTCTTCAATTCATCCGATCCGACGGTCGAAAATTAGAAGGGTGTGTGAAAAGTAAAATGGGGTGTGTGAATATCACACCCCTTTATATATGCTTTCACATTTTTCAGACTTATACATTAATGATTATGAATTTTATTTATTTTGAACTACCTTAAAAATACTTGAGGGTTTGTATAGTTTTAAAAATTCATGTACGCACCTTTAAAGCGTAGAGGATGCGATTAAGAGTGCTTGCATATTTTTTTCACATTTTTTGCACTTGTAAATTAATTATTTTAAATATTTAAATGTGTTTGGTATTTTTTAAATTACTTGATGTTTTTATTTTTAATGTGTTTTATAATTTTTTAATCTCACTCTTTGCTCATAATATTTTATAAAATAAATAAATAAAATTTATTTAGAATAATAATACAATAATAATTAATGAACAATATATATATATATCCACTATATTTATTGTATTTATAGTAAGTTTTTTTAGTAATTAAAAAAAATTAAAATCATCAAAATAATTTTTTCCTTTTCGTGTCAAAACAGGTTACCCGCGTGTCACTCTCGTGTAAACCTGTTAAGGACCCGTTATTAACGGGTTCTTAACGGGTTACCCGATAATGACCCGATTAGTTATCGTGTCGACCCGAAACCCGTTATTTTCGTGTCGTTTTCGTGTTGTGTCATCGTGTCGTGTCAGAAACTGCCAGGTCTTTCCAAGTATCCCGGTTGACATGCTTATTTTATGTATGTTCAATTGATCATGTTCTTAATGAAATTTCTTAACCTCGCAATCAAAATATTTCATATTTTGTTATGGAAATTTGGAATTTTAACTTCATTAGTCATTGCTAAACTTTTTTTTTATTTTTTATAATAAAAGCAACATTGGGAATGAGCCTGGAAAAAAAAATGCACATTGAACCTCAAGTGCATGAGTGAATAATACTTTCAATATACAATTTGAGGTACAAGCCACTTGATCACATTACTAGACTTTAAATACACTACTTTCTTCATTTAATTATGTATTTTGATTTTGTGTTACTTAGTTCCTTCTCTCTTTTTTCAATGTTTTTTACTAGGTTGATTCCAACCGAATCTCGTTACATATAAATATCAACCATCAAGCAATTCATCCCAAATACAAGCCAAGAGAAAGTGACAAAGTCATCATACTTTGACGAAATTGCATATTCTAGCAAAGTTTAAGCATAACTAATCAATCTCTACCTCTGGATTTCAACACTTCAACAAAACTCAAGCTTCGCAGACGTAAAATAATAGAAAAACATTTTGCTAATAACTTCATATCAGACATAGACGCAATCACCAAAACCTGCAATATATAACAAGCACATTTTGTTAGAATCATAGCAGTGAGGTAAAGGAAAAACAAAAATATTAGATTATGCGGTGTGTTATAGTAAACAAATTGGCTTACTTAGATTCGTCACGACGACGAGGCCAGCGCCATTGAAGTCGCAGTTGTAGTATCCGTCGGCCTTATAGTAAAGATTCATGGCAATTGAGGCATATCAGTGTATTTGGCAAAAAACATGAACCATGTTTTTGTATCGTGCTGCAATCTTTCAATATTCCACAACGGAAGTCTATGATTTCTTGCAATGCAGAGTCTGGGATTCCTGGCTTACACACCAAGTGTCCTGCAAACCCAAAAGAACATCTTAAACTATCTGAATGATTTCATTGATTTGAGATTTTGGATTAAACGAGTTATGCTTTTGGGAAGGAGAAATTAGATTTTGATTAATCACCTCCTTTTTCTGTGGCAGTGGAGGTCCTGATCCTCCTGTCAATTAATAAGGAGAGGAAAGCACAAAAATAAAGTCGTACAAATATTTTGCATATGAATATAAAATAAAATACTTGGCTCTTCCCACAAAGTCATTCTTACTTACATTACATGTCAATCATAGTTTGATATGTGCATAAATATTAATTTTTGAGGTTTTAATAAAAATTTCTTTACACATTCTTAATTTTTTTTAGTTTTATAGATTTAGAGAGAAACGACCGACTCATTTGAGAGGAGCTGAGAAATGTCCAAATGCAAAATTATTATAGACACATACCACTCACAAATACTCAGCTGGCATAGTAGCCTGCAAAAATGGTATAGCCCCAAAATGTTTAAATAATTTGTTGGAAAGAAAGTTCTAAAATTTAAACAAACAAAGTAATCTATTTATATTTGTCTATATTAAATAATGTGAAATTGAAATGGCCTACTTTTATCTGTCAAGGAAAGGTAAAATTGCAATTCCATTGGTTTCTTCCCATCTTTTGGCAGCAAGCATTCATGGCATACGAGGAATGGTGCACTGGTGTATCTGGACAAAAGCAAAAGCCTTCTTTCACTGTTGGACTCCAGTCTACGTAACTGCATGCATACTGCGCTGCTGAATGTAGGGTTTCTTGTTGTGCAGCAGGATTTGCCACACACCATGCATATTAATTAAATACTAATTAAATTAATCTAATAATTTGTTGATTGTTAATAAAATCAAAGTTTTAAAAGACACTAATCGCTAGTCGGGCGGTGGGCTAGAGTCTAGCGTCTAGGACTCTAGGCGGTTAGGGGGTCTAGGCGGGCACCAAGACGAATTAAATTAAATCGATTATATTTCGTGTAAATAAATATCTATTTATACTTAAAATATTTATAATTTCATTATAAACTCCAAAATTGAATTACATCTATATTATGAGTTATTGGTACATAATGAAAACATGGGAAACAAACATATAATGTGTGTTCATTTCATTTAAGTATTTAATAAGTCTCTTACAATTTATTGAAAAAAATAAAGAGAGATTATATTCACACACCCCAAATTACTTCTCCCACACCTTTTTAATTTTTTTAATATTTTCTACCCACCACAAACACTTGATAGAAAAATATTTAAAAAATTAAAAGGGTGTGAGGGAAGTAATTTGGGGTGTGTGAATATAATCTCCCAAAAATAAAATGCAAAATGAAAGTTATCTATTTTCTGTCTAAATGAGTCGCAACCTAGGTGGGTGCCTAGGTGGGTCTTGGTGGGCTAGGTAGGCAGGTGCCTAAGCAGCCTAGGTGAGCGCCTCAGTAAGTCTAGACACCATTTCTTAATTTTCAAACGTCTAAATATTAATGAGGATGGTGACCATCCGCCTATCTTTAAAACAATGATGAAAATATGATTTTCAGCTGGCTTACCTGTGCATTCACCAGCATTGAAATCTCTCATGCAAATTTATTGAAGTCATGGATTTTTGGCGGGAGAGGATTATAACTATTAGTTTGGCCAAAACACCTTTTTGGTCCCTTCACAGTCGCACTTTCATCCTTTTATTTTCAGTTACGTCCAATTTGGTATTCGTCAACTCCATTAACTCTTTGTAGATCGGAGGTAATTTTGGCGAATTTCATACAAGAAATCAACAGTTGACGGATGTACTCAAACTGGAAAAAGGTTGGAGCATGGATCAAATTCATTGCAGTTGAAAATACAGCGACGAAAATGTAACTTTATGAAAACTATAGGAAAAGGGGAAAGTTTACAAATGTGAAATGCTTCATAGAGTTATGAAAATAAAAAGGAAAAACTAGTTTTGCCGCTTAAGATCTGTAGACAAGGACAGTTAGGGTTTAGGGTTTTGTATTTTATTATAGTATGTAACTGCTCTCACTCTCTGGTATATAAACCTTTGTAAAGTATACTTTAAAGTTAATGAGAATCTGAAACTTGACATGGTATAGAGCCTCTGATCCCTCCTTTTTCTTTTCCATGGCTTCCGCTACTTCCTCCCTTACCTCTCCCATTCCTAATATCTCTACACTTGTTTCTGTCAAACTCTATGAATCTAATTACCTACCATGGGAAAGTCAGGTGAAACCATTCTTGATTGGCCAAAACTTTTGGCATTTTGTAGATGGAACCCACGCTTGCCCTCCTCCGTTTATCACCACCACCACTCAAGCTCCTTTCCCGATTGCCTCTGCTGACTCGGACTCCTCCACCGTCGTGCCTCCTGTCACGACTAGCGTCCCCAACCCCGACTACATGGTTTGGTACCAAACTGATCATACCCTCATTAGCATGTTGCGTGCTACCCTTACCGAGCCTGTTCTCTCATTGACAGTTGGGTTATCTACTTCTCGTGAGATCTGGAAGCATCTCCGTCAAAACTTTTCTCAACAATCCCTTGCCAACTCTACTCATACTCGATTTCAGCTGATGTCTCTTCAAAAAGGTACCAAGACGAACTTTGAATGCCTAGGTCTTGCCAAACATTTGGCAGATCAATTAGCCTCTATTGGTCAACCAGTTCTGAATGATGATTTGGTGACTTACGTTCTTATTGGCTTGGGGTCTGAATATGAGCTTCTTGTCTTGGTGCTGACCAACTTTTCTCCTCTGCTGTCCTTCAATGACTTGCGTGCTCGTCTTCTGGTTTATGAGTCCAAGCATGCCATGACTCAAGCTGCTTTACTTCCATCTGCTCTCTACTCCGCCCGTGGCTCTGGTGGTCCTCTCTCTCAGGGCCGTGCTAACATGCCATCCCGCCAACATGGCTCCTCAAGTGGTAATCAACATTCCCGTCATTCTGGTGGTGGCCGTTCTACCATGCATAGCGGTGCCAACCGATACGGTTCTCGTCCTGCACAACACCGGCCTGGCATCCTTGGCCCCGCCCCTACTCCTCGCGACCCTCAGTGTTGGGCATGCAACCGGTTTGGCCACCTAGCTGCATTGTGCCCTCGAGCGATTCGCTCCGATGATGATATTTCTCGAGTTTTCGCTGGCATGCATATTGCATCCCTCTCTGATCCTACATGGTATCCGGACACTGGTGCCACTCACCATATGACTAGTGACCCTCACTCACTCACTTCAACTACGGGGTATAGTTCTAATGACAAGGTTGTTGTGGGTAATGGTGAGACCCTCCCTATTGCGCACATTGGTAATCTTTCCTTTATGTTCCCGACATTCGGAAAAACTTACTATCGGTTAATAAGTTTACACGTGATAATCTTGTTAGTCTCTCGTTCTTCCCGTGGGGTTTTGTCGTCTGTGACCTAAAAACATGTGTTGTTCTTTTTCAGGGCCCATGTAAAGATGGTCTTTATCCCATCAAGCTTGATCTTGCTCCTAGCACTGGTTCTTTTGCTAAACATGTTTTTGTTTCCATTTTTGCGTCACCGTCCCTATGGCACTGTCGTCTTGGGCCCTCCAGTCAAGTGCTTAATGTTTTAGCTTCTAGTAATGTATTAGGCTCATCCTTTACTGTCTCTACTACAGATTTTTGTAATCACTGTGCATTGGCCAAATCCCATCGCCTAGCTTTCGCATCTTCAAAACATTATGCTATGTCTCCCTTTGAATTAATACATTCTGATGTTTGGATGTCTCATGTTGTTTCGGTATTGGGATTTTGTTATTATGTCTTGTTTATAGATGATTACCCATGATACACATGGATTTATCCCATGCATAAGAAGTCTGAGGTCTTTCTTCACTTCACCAATTTTATAACTCTCATCTCTAATCAGATTTTGAAAATGGTTAAAATTCTACAAAGTGATGGGGGTAAAGAGTATGATAATTTGTCCTTTCGTCAACTGTCTGCACATAAGGGGATTCACCATCGATTCTCTTGTCTTCATACCCCGCAGCAAAATGGTCTTGCCGAACGCAAACATCGTCATATCTCAGAAATGGGACGCACTTTGTTACTTGCTTCCAATCTTCCACATAAATTTTGGGCTGAGGCACTTTGCACATTTGTTCATATAATTAATCGGCTACCCATTCCTGTTCTCAAGTGGACCTCTCCGTTTCAAAGTCTATTTGGCCGGGTTCCTGACTACATGGCTTTGTACACGTTTGGGTGTGCTTGCTTTCCATACCTTGGTGATTATACACCTCACAAACTCCACCCCAGATCCTTGTCATGTGTTTTTCTTGGCTACAGTGACAACTATAAAGGCTATCGCTGTCTTCATCCTCCAACTGGACGTGTCTACCTATCTCGTCATGTTAAATTCAATGAGAATGATTTTCCTTGATTTTCCTTTCCACTCCTCTATGGCATCATCCTCCATGTCACTATCAGACTTGGTATTTGTTCACATCCCCCCATACCTACCTCACTTCAGAACAACCTTGCCTTATTCCCTATGATCCCCTCATTGCCACCCGTGCCTATGTATCAAAATCAGGATCTCACCCATACCCCCCTTCTACCATTGTCCTTGTGTCAGACTCAGCTGCAATCCCGCAACAACCCTGCCTTTCACGTGTACCTTCCTTACCAACTCATGCCCTGACACCCATGCTGCCCGCACATTCCGTCATTGTCCCTCAAAATCTGGAACTCTCTCCTGTCAACCTGTCTGCACTTGTCCCTATTTATATCCCTACCACATCTCAGTCACCCCATCCACATGTCTCTACGTTACCCGCCAGTGGCGTGAGTCCTGCTTCTTCCTCAGGACCTCACATACGGTCCAAGTCAAGAATCTTCAAACCCAAAACAAAGGCCTACCTTGCTAGTCGTCATCCACTTCCCTCTGCGATGTCCACCCTCGTCGAACATGATACGGAACCCACCTATTTTACACAGGTCTCCCGATCCCCTCACTGGCGCCAAGCTATGTTAGATGAGTTCAATGCGCTGCTTAAACAAGGCACATAGACCTTAACCCCTCCAGTTCCACATGCTAACGTTGTCGGCTGTAAATGGGTATTCAAAATCAAGCGTCATTCTAATGGCTCGATCGAGCGTTACAAGGCACGTCTTATTGCGAAAGGTTTCCATCAACAGCCTGGGGTTGATTACATAGAGACCTTCAGTTCCGTTGTGAAGCCCACCACCATTCGCACCGTGCTCAGCCTTGCCGTGTCTTTCGGTTGGCCGATCTGTTAACTTGACGTCAAGAACGCCTTTCTCCATGGTTCCTTTGTAGAAGAGGTTTACATGACCCAGCCACCTGGCTTTGTTGATCTTCATCGTCCCAACTATATTTGTAAGCTTCAGAAAGCCATATACGGTCTGAAACAAGCTCCGCGAGCTTGGTTCCAACGCCTAAATACATTGTGTTGACTGGTAACTCTTGTCTTTCTTCTATATGTGGATGACATTGTGTTGACTGGTAACTCTCCTCCCTTGATTCAATCCTTTATCCAAACTCTGAGCGATGAGTTTGAACTCAAGGATCTCGGTAAGCTGCACTATTTCCTTGGCATAGAGGTCTTTCATTTATCCAATGGCATTCACTTGTCTCAGAACAAATATACTTTGGAGTTACTACAACGTGGTGACTTATTAGGGTGTAAACCTTGTTCCACCCCTATAACAGCCAAGACTCAACTTTCTGCACACACGGGTGCTGCCCTCACGGATCCATCACTCTATAGGCAGTTTGTGGGTTCTCTACAATACCTTACCCTCACTCGGCCAGATATTTCCTTTGCAGTGCAAAATGTCTCTCAGTTTATGGGTCGTCCTACTACCTTTCACATGGAGACAGTTAAACGCATATTGCTTTATCTTAAAGGCAGCTTAGGTATGAGACTTCACTTAACTCCTTCTTCACAACCATTTCATCTCGTCACCTATTCAGATGCCGACTGGGTAGGGTGCCCTGACACACGTCGATCCACCACTGGCTTCTGTACTTTTCTAGGTGACAATCTGATTTCTTGGTGTGCAAAGAAACAATGGACGGTGTCTCGGTCTAGTGCCGAAGTGAAGTATCGGGCACTTGCCGTTGCGTGCGCTGATTCTATTTGGACAATGGGCCTGTTACGTGACCTACGTGTTTCCCTCTCTGAACCCACGGTGATGCATTGTGACAATCTGAGCGCCACATACATGGCTGCTAATTCGGTCTTTCATGCTCGCACAAAACACATTGCTTTAGACTATCATTTTGTCCGGGAACGTGTTGCTTCAGGGACTCATCGTGTTCACTTTCTCCCTTCTGTTTCGCAACTGGCTGATCTCTTTACGAAAGGCTTGTCGAAGACGCGTTTCCAGTCCTTGTGTTCCAAACTTGTCTCCTCTCCGGCATCAAGTTTGCGGGGGAGTGTAGACAAGGATAGTTAGGGTTTAGGGTTTTGTATTTTATTATAGTGTGTAACTGCTCCCACTCTCTGGTATATAAACCCTTGTAAAGTATACTTTAAAGTTAATGAGAATCTGAAACTTCACAAGATCAAATGTAAGAATCTTGATCTTACCTGAGAAGAACAGAAGAAGGATAGAAAAAATAGGACATGGCAGAGCTAACTCAACCATTATTGCTGTACTATGTGAGCTAGTCTAACTCTGTGATGGAATTCATGTAGAGGGGAGATGAGTTCCTTGTAGCAGTTACAATATGATGTGCTCCACTTAGTCCAGATTGCATGAAGTTTGGCATGACAGATCTTAATTTGAGGCCACATGCGGCACAGTTTCTTTGTGTTTTTTCTTGGTCATACAGCTTTTTTTTATCGGTTACTAGATATTACAAGAATCAAAGGGTTCAATTTTTCATGAGGTTTTGCCCTTTTTTCTTTAAAACTAGTGTAATCTTAGATAATGCTTAGGATTATATTAACATGTCTGAGCAGATTTGGAGAGTTGGTGGAAAGAGATGGGAAAGCATCCGATTGTGTTCCTTTTTAAGACAGCTAATTATAAGAGAGAATGTTTTGGAACTGTGGCATGTATACAGTTAGAATAGCCTGCATGCACTGCAACCAGTAGCAAGAACAGGTGGTTACGCCTCTAGTGATCACAGAGAAACAATGGGGCATGTATTGAGCAGCTTGAGATATTATTAGGGGTACTTTTGATTTAGGTCAAAAAATTTGAGTTGTTACTGTGATGATATATGCGTGTGTATATATATATATATATTTATAAAAAGGAGGCCAAAGGATGAGATGTTTGTTGGCGAAATGAATTTAAAGCAATGGATTGCAAATTCTTTAATTTGAGATAATGCAGTAGTTGAAGTTGTAGATGCTGATTTACTTAGGACAGAACCGTGAGCATGAGGGATTGCATATCATCCACTATGGGATTAGCTCTACCTTGTTCTGCAGAGTTGCTGGAGTAGAGGATTAACATGAAAGACGCTGGTTGCTGTACTGGTTTGGTTCTTCTAGTGATGAGGATGTTTGGGAAAAATGTACTCCTCTAGTTGTAGAATCACTATTTGGCCCGTCAATATTGGTTGGTCAGGACAGTGCTTCTACCATTTGCATCCGAGTTTCAATCTATTCCTGTAAATTAGAGTACCTAGGACCATGACTTGTATCAAAAACTGTACATTTTTGCAACATGCAGGCTTAACTCCATCGTCCGTGACTGTATATGTTGTACTTGTACTAATCTTTTCAGCACACGAATTCACCAACCAATTAATAAAACGCAACTTCTAATTAGGGTTAGAAATCAAACTCATTAATTTGGCCTTTATATGCAAGTTGTGCGTAATGCGCACACGGTGTTTGGTCGAAACCGCGTACAATCAGAACCATAATGTCCTCAGTTTATAGAGTTGGCAGTTGGCACGACACATCCAAACTCAATCCGCTCCGTTGCCATTCCTAAGTAGAGAGGTTGGTGGTAGGGTTTGGTCCTACTGGGTTGAGTTCAAACTTCAAAGTCAAATTGTACATTCTTTGATGATTCAAAGAACCACAATCACAAGCGATATTCAGCATTAAGTAATCGAATCAAAATAGATATTCAGCATTGCCAATAAGAATTGGCTCAGTTGGTAAGGTCTTTGTCTTGTGAGTCGCCCCACCAAGGTTTCAGCCTTGTTACAAAGTTTTTGTTGGTTCCTAATCCATAATCTCCTACAACTTGAAGCTAACAATTGGTTGTGGGTATGTTATGACGCTGGCAATGAAAGTAACCAACCTCCCCTTACACTTTATAAAATTTCGACATATATCTAACAAAAGCAATCCGGCAGAAGTGTTTATTAGGGATTTGGATCCCATTCAGATTCAAATTGTGGAGATCCTAGGGATCCTCACATTTTAGTCATTCATCGTGTACTGTGCGGTTAGACACAAATAGTACCTAATAAAAACTGACCACACGATGTACGATGAATGACTACTAGAAATCTCTATAAAATGGATCTGGAGAATATCCTCTTCTGTTTATTACCATATAATGCAATATATGCTCTTAATATAAAGAGAACCGAGAGACCGGGAGACATTAAGGCAGAGATAAAGGCCGCTAAATTCTGGTGAGAAATGATAGAAATATAAAAGTTAGTACGAAGGTTGGTAATTTTAATTTATATGCTAATTATTGATTTAATCTCCATTAAGTTATATTTTTGTTTATAATTTGAACTTGTTGTATTTATGTGTTGTTTTGTTTTCGTTTTTGAGTTGCATGTGATATCTTTTTTTGTTTTTGGAAACTGTGCATGTGATATCTTTGACGAATTTATTAATACGTGAATACGACCCCTCAAGATCAAGGTGCATGAAAGACGAAAAGATGGTGATGGATGTGTCAATTTGTCAATTGGTGAAAAGTATAGGCTGCTAAGTGGCAATAACTTTCTAACCATGCACCGAACTTCATGAATTGACAGAAGTGACAAAAGCCCCATATTATGCATATTTTTTTTAAAGAAAAACTAATAGAAAAAGTTTAAATTTTTTTAGTTTTAATGAAGAATAAAAAAATGTTATAAATAAATAGTATTATGAGTGATTTTTTTAAGTAAAAATATTTTTAACGTTAAAAGTAAACAGTATTATGAGTGTTTTGTTAATATTCTCTTTTTTTTATGGAATAATGTTAGGAAAATTAAATTTATAGATGAAATTTATAAACTAAATGATACACCTGTCATCAATAAGAACGAGCACGTTTATTAAGACTTAAGTAATAACTCAATCATCAACTTCTATGTCATTCAATTTATAAACTTTTATCTATAAATTTAGTCTATCTAACATTATTTTTTTTGTATGATGCAGAGAGATTATTTCTTAATTTGTAATATATTATGTTATTTACTTTATTTTTATAGTTACTTATTAG